>JAUIMM010000079.1:10237500-11437500 GCA_031769625.1 Taudactylus pleione
GGCTCTGAATCAGGCCCACTGACCCAGTTACTGCTCACCTCACAGCACCACATACTACCCCCTTCACTGCCCCCTCACAGCACCACATACTGCCGCCTCACAGCACTACATACTGCCCCCTTCACTTCCTGTCTCACAGCACAGAACCTCTCTCCCCTCTCAGCACCCCTTTCCCCTCACAGCACCCCTCTCTACTCACAGCACAGACCCCTTTCACCTCTAAGCACCCCTCTCTACTCAAAGCACAAACCCCCTCCCCCTCACAGCAGAACCCTCTCCCCTCACAGCACAGAAGCCCTGTCTACTCACAGCACAGACCCCACTCAGCACAGACCCTCTCCCCTCAGCATCCCTCTCTCCTCACGTGATGACATCACGTCGCATAACTGAGCAGGGCCAAGCCTCCTGAAAGCGCAGGGAGAGGGGGTCCAAGTGAGTGACTCACTGGCACTCTACACATATCCTGTCTAATGATTGAGCCGGCCAGGCTTGCAACTCTGCTTCCTCCCATGCTGTTGCTACCAGACTCAGAACTGGATAAAGGGAGCACTTAATGCGGCCGGCGGTCATACATACTGATTCCTATTCAAGCACTTGAGAGAGAATTATATCACAATTAGTTGGTGAATATTAATATTATATATATATATATATATATATATGTGTGTGTGTGTGTGTGTGTGTGTGTGTGTGTATATATATATATATATAGCATATAGGTATCCTGTACAAAGGAAGAGGCTGCACTCCACAGACTTTTAAAATAGTATAAATCTGTATTAATAGTTACCAATATTTCAAGACCTCTATGGGTCTTTTCCTCAGGGTACAGATTTACACTAATTTAAAAGTATGTGGAGTGATGCTTCTTTCTATCTACAGGATACCTATATGCTTCTACTAAAGTAGGATGGCAGCCCGGCTTACTGTTTCTTTTCCAGAGTGCCAAACTTCACACATTGGCAGGGATGTACTAAATGGGACAATGTGGTAAAACCCCAGAAACGGGGGTTTTACCCAATTTTCCATATATACTAAGCACATCGTCCCAGTGGGTAACGCCACCTTCAGGTGGCATTACCCAATAGAAGCCTATGGGCTTCTTACTGGGACGCTGACCCTGACAGGGATCCGATCGGATCCTTCCCATCACCCCCTGCGCCCTTCTGTGAATGCGCAGAGAGATGCCAGAGGGACTTCTGGGTGTTAAACCCGGAAGTACCTCTGTCTGGGGGCATCGCAAAGGACACCTCTTATCAGGAGAGCTGTCCTTTGTGATGTAAATAAAATTTCTAGGTACATACCGTGATAATCAACTGCGGTATGTACCCGAAGAGAGGCGGGATGTACCGCATCACGGATGCATTGCTTAGTACTGTACAGCCCGCCCACAGAGAGAGAGCACATATGTTGTTCAGCACTAACACTGCGTAGTGGCTGACGTTGCTCAGGATCAGGTATATATATACTGTGTGTGTATATATATATATATATATATATATATATACACAGTATATGTTGCCTTGACAAGAGGACCGAAGTGTCCTGAAACGTTGGCTAGATGAATGAATAATATACAGTCAGGTGCTTAAATATTGGGACATTGACAGAATTTTCATATTTTGGCCTCTAATTTCAAAGCCATTGTGGTGGTGAATAAACAAACAATATGTGCTTTAACTGCAGACTTTCAGACTTAATTTGAGGGTAATTACATCCAAATCAGGTGAACAGTGTAGGAATTACAACGGTTTCTATATGTGCCTCCCACATTTTAAGGGGCCAAAAGTAATGGGACTATAAACTCAAAAGCTATTTCATGGACAGGTGTGGGCTATTCCCTCATTATTTCATTATCAATTAAGCAGGTAAAAGGTCTGGAGTTGATTCTAGGTGTGACATTTGCATTTGGAATCAGTTGCTGACGACTCTCAATATGAGATCCAAAGAGCTGTCACTATCAGTGAAGCAAGCCATCATTAGGCTGAAACATCAAAACAAACCCATCAGAGAGATAGCAAAAACATTAGGTGTGGCCAAATCAACTGTTTGGAACATTCTTAAAAAGAAAGAACGCACCGGAGAGCTCAGAAGACCCAGAAGACCACGGAAAACAACTGTGGAGGATGACAGAAGAATTATTTCCCTGGTGAAGAAAATCCCCTTCACAACAGTTGGCCAAATCAAGAACACTCTCCAGGAGGTAGGTGTATATGTATCAAAGTCAACAATCAAGAGAAGACTTCACAAGAGTGAATATAGAGGGTTCACCACAAGATGTAAACCATTGGTGAGCCACAAAAACAGGAAGACCAGATTAGAGTTTGCCAAACAACATCTATAAAAGCCATTACAGTTCTGGAACAACATCCTATGGACAGATGAGAAAAAGATCAACTTGTACCAGAGTGATGGGAAGAGAAGAGTATGGAGAAGGAAAGGAACTCCTCATTATCCAAAACATACCACCTCATCAGTGAAGCATGGTGGTGGTAGTGTCATGGCATGGGCATGTATGGCTGCCAATGGAACTGGTTCCCTTGTATTTATTGGTGATGTGACTGCTGACAAAAGCAGCAGAATGAATTCTGAAGAGTTTCGAGCAATATTATATGCTCATATTCAGTCAAATGCTTCAGAACTCATTGGATGGCGCTTCACAGTGCAGATGGACAATGACCCGAAGCATACTGCAAAAACAAGCAAAGAGTTTTTTATGGCTAAAAGGTGGAATGTTATGCAATGGCCAAGTCAATCCCCTGACCTGAATCCAATTGAGCATGCATTTCACTTGATGAAGACAAAACTGAAGGGAAAATGCCCCAAGAACAAGCAGGAACTGAAGACATTTGCAGTAGAGGCCTTATATTTTTACACTAATTTTACACAATCAACCCGGCACCCACCACCCAGGTGTGCCGGGGATAGCCCTGGGCTTTCAGCCTAGGCCTGGGGTGCCCTGCAGAGGGGGACCCCTTTATTGGGGGGGTCCCCAACTCCCCAGGGATCCCCGGCCTGGGCTGACCAGCATTCAGGGGTAATGCTTTAGTCGGGGGACCCGGTGATAGGGTTTCCCTGGCTGTGGCATTACCCCCCGTGCTGGTTATGGAAATTACAGGGGAACACTACGCATTTTTTCCCCTGTATTTCCAGAACCAGGACTGGCTATGAAAAGTCAGAGGCTGGTTGTGCTTTTAGGGGGGAACCCCACGGAACTTTTTTTTAAATTACCACTTAAGCATTTTACACTAAGATACATGCATACATCTCACTGATGAAAGCATTCGTCTGTTTCAATCAGACCTGCTCATGCTAAAAAAGAGCATGAAGCAGGTCTATGCATTTGGGGATTTGAATTTCGAATTTGGAGTGGGATTTGGTGTTCAATTTGTACATGAACATGAAAAATCGAACATCAAATCCCTTCTTAAAATTAAACAAAATGGAATTTGATTTGAAAATCGAATGCAAAATAGAATCTTAGTAAATTTGAGATTTTGCTGTTCGATTTCAGTTGATTTAAGAGATTTATAAAAATGAATCCCAAATCGAACTTTAGTAAATTTACCCCCAGGTGTTGCCACAGATGTCAACTGGCCAATCTCCTCAGGCTGGTCAGGGTCGTCGGGCATAGCTGTGCCAGATGCCCTTAGTTGGGTTGTGATGCGCCATACAAAGTTATGCAGGACACAGCAGGCCAAGACCACTCAGTCAATTTTGTCCACACGCACGTTTATTGAGGTGTGGGAAAATGCAGAAGCGGTTACTGAGAATCCCAAACTCATTTTCCACAATATGGCGTGCCCTGGAATGCCTGTAATAGTAGATCTGCTTCTCTCTGGTGAGGCCCATTTGTGCATATGGCTTCAAGATATTCTCGTGTAATGTGAAAGCCTCATCAACCACAAAGTCAAAGTTTAGGCCATGCTTCGTTTCCTCTACTGTCGGTAACTTGAGGGTCTTGGAGGTGAGCCTCTGGTAGAATGCCATCTCTTTGAACGACCCACCATCCGAAGCATGGCCATTCTTGCCAACATCCACAAACACAAATTGGTAACTGGCATTCACCACCGCCATGAGAACGATGCTGAAGTACCCCTTATAGTTATAATAGTAGGATCCGTTGTTGGCAGGTGGGGTGATGCAAATATATTTCCCATTGATGGCCCCCCCACAGTTATGGAGATTCCAACGCTGTTCTACCTCTTCAGAGATGGTTTTACACTCATCCACGGTTGTAGGAAACTAGAAAAAGATGAAAATATTGGTTAAAACATGAACGTCAATTTTTGGATTATATTTTCTCTACAGACTCCCACCCAAGAACTGGATTTGTTTGGGGACTCCTAACTTGAGTCTGATTGGAGAAAGTGAGGGGGATATATCACTTTTTCCATGCCCATCAGCAACTGCTACCACCCAGGAAAAAAAGCGTTGGCAGGGAAGAAACTAGCCACAGACCACACAGCCTGTAGATGACTTCTTGAGGAAGGCTGAAGAGGTCTTAAGAAGGCCCCCCGACCACTTTGATCACCTTACTTCCCACATAAATAGCTCCATGAGGCAAATGAGGCCGGACATGCAGCTTGAATTTCAGCATCTGCTGTATGATTTGGAGATCAGGGTGCTCAGAAATAATTTGTCTCTGGCCACCTACATCGCTGACCCTCATCCCTACCCACCTACCCCTCCCGCCTCTGTGATGCCTCTCACCCAGTCACAGCCTACTCCCCCACCCACTCACCCATCTGCCTAAAGCCAGGCTATTTATAGTGCCCTTTTGGAATCTGAGGATTAGGTTCCTGGGTTTTACAACCTTTAACAGTTTTATTTTATGTTTTTATACAATTATCAACAAGTTTTATCTTTCCCAATAGCTACTCTATGGTATGGTATGGTGACGATTCTGATTGGACACGGTTACTAAACACATGGCATAAGGACAGATTGTTGGAAGCCGGGGCCACAATCTGTACTTGCGCTATGTGTTTCTTGGCCTATTCAATTCAATGTCTGACCAACTATATATTATAGAGCAGCATAGCTATTGGGACTGATAAAACTTGTTGATAATTGCCTTTTACATTATTAATGTAAAAAAAATATGCATTTTCAGAGTTGTTTTTTTCCATGTTTGGAATGCCAATTTTATAGTATTGACATAAAGACAGCTTTATTACATGCAGCCATGTTGGCAGCAAATTTTACATTTTTAAAGTGTTTTTACACTTGTTTTCTACATTTCCTAAAAAAACCTAAAAAATTAACTTTTTTCTTTCTAAGGAAATTAATGTATAGTGTGTTTTTTCTTACCTTGCAAAACTGGTACTGCAGACCTTGCAGGTCTCTGGGATGATGACGCCCAAAGCCTGAGGGGGGGAGATAAGGAACCCAAACCTCAGGTCAGCCAGGGATCTTCCTGTAGCCAGGTACCTCAGGGTAGTCACCAGCCTCTCCTCAGCAAGGATGGCCCTCCACAGCTTAGTATCCTGCCTCCGGATATAGGGGTCACCAGATGCAGCAACTCCTGGAAGGTGGCATCATCCATGCGCAGGAAGTTGCGGTAGTCATCCGGATTGTTCTCCCGAATCTCCATCAGCAGCTACATGTGAGAGTGAGTATCCCTCTGCAGCAGCCACTCCTTCGTCCAGCATGCTCTCCTACTTTGCTGGGCCCTCTCCTTCACCACCTTAGCCCCTGCATAGGCTATCAAAACTCTATAGCGATAGGGATCTATCACCACAGAATGCAGGATAGAATGTAGTATAGAACACACTTTATTAAAGGCAAGCCAAAAACAAAGCAGAGCACAATGGCAATGTACAGCGTTCAGCAGGTATTAACCAAGCCTCACTAGTCAAAGAGCATAGATCTAAAATGGTGCCTGCTTTATATACCTCCTAGCTAGGCCAGACCATTATTAAAATTTTGCTGAAATCTTGAAGATCATTGTCAGGTGTTTGGTAAGCCAACAATATATCGTGTACGATCTAATGATTTGCAAATCGTTAAGGACGCACAATAGATCGTTGGTCAGATTGGACACTTTTTAGCACCATATCGTGCTCTAGGGAAATCGCTCTTGATATCTCATTGTGAGCACATCATCTAGTGTGTACGCACCTTAAACCTATGGAGGCTCCAGGTGCAGGAGGGAGATCTTTCGATCTCTCTCTCTCGCAGCACCCGGCCGACTCCAGAAGCTGACCTGTGCACATGCGCAGTGTCAGCTTCCCCTGGAGAAGTCTTTCACTTTTGTGAAAGACTTCTTCTAAATGCCGTGGATATAACTTCCCATTTGTGCATAGCGGGAATATTTTCATTAAAAATGAAAATTTCCCCGGCGATATGGATTGATATTATTACTACACTAGTTAGCAGCCCATCAAAATGACAGGACATTGTCGCATCTGCAAAAAGTACCATTTGAGCGCCTGAAAGAGGTCACTGTTTTGTAATTTCTGCTTAGCAGCTCGAGGGGCTGCGAGTAGAATGTCAGCAGCTGTGCGTTCCCTAAGGGAGCAAAAAGTGTATTTCGCTGTCTTTTGTATAGTGTTGCCTCCTTGTATAGTGCTGCCCCCTATATGGTGCTGTCCATCTAATAGACCTGTCCTCTGTATAGCGCTGCCCCTCGTATGGTATTGCCTCCCTTGTATAGTGTTGCCTCCCTGTACAGTGCTGTCCCCTGTACTGTGCTGTCCACCTAATATGCCTGTCCTTGCGCCTCTTGAACGGAGCAACAATTGCATTGCTCTGTTGGGTGCCATCTAGTGGCCGCCGGGGCGCAACACACTTGAATTCCCCCCATAGAGATGAGGAGTAGCGTTAGCCTGAACATTGTCACGGCCACGAAAAGTCCCGCTCAAACGGGTCACTTTTCAGTCATTTCTGCTCGCCAACTCGAGGGGCTGCGAGTATAAATGTCAGTGCTGGTGCACAACACAGTTGAATTCCCCCCATAGAGGTGAGGAGCAGCGTTATCCTTTTATATAGATAGATCCTTTGTTCCTTAATATTCAATGATAATTTTCATGCTGCTTGTGAAGAGTGCATATATCATATGTATTATTCCTTGGCGTGGTTTGACTGTGGCTAGATCATAAAACTCTAAGGGCCAAATGTAATACGGTGAGAATTTAGTAAATGTGAGAGTTTAGCAGTAAACTCTCACATTGGTTGAGTTTTGTCTTCAAAATGGGAAAACACGCGAGTTTGCATGTTCTTGGAGTCTATTACATTGGGCGAGTTTACATAGTGTGAGCGTCTACTACTAAACCCTCACATTTTCTAAACTCTCATCCCATTACATTTGGCCCTAAAACTCCCTTGGACTAAACTATCCCTCTCATCAAACTTTGTTGAACAAACTGCAACTTTCTCTATTATATAACTGTAGAGCGCCTGCTGATTATCTCCCGCTACTGACAGTTCCCACGTGGGAACTGTCAGTAGCCGGAGCCATTCAGTGGCCGCTCTACAGTTAGCGTGGCCGCTGATATAGGGGGGACCTACACAATTTTTTCTCCCCTATATTTAAAACCAGGTCTGGCCCTGCAGCTTGGTGTTGGTTTCTAAATTACGGTGGAACCCTACACATTTTGTTCCCCGTAATTTTAGAAACCAGGACAGGCTGGCAAGTCCGGGGCTGGTTAAGCTTTAGGGAGGGGGCCCTATGTCATTTAAAAAAAACAAAAAACTTTTAATCCGTTTTTTTACAGGTACAACACAAGCAGCTTACAAATATCTCACTGATATGTGCAGGCTGCTTGCTCAGGAGAGTTTTGCAGAGAAGACACTGCAATCTCGGGTGAATCATCTCCTGCAAAACCTGCTACTTGGGAGAGAAATCTCGTTCTGCTTCACCATCAGCCATCTCACTCTCAGCTAAAGTCACTTCTTTGTAAATTTGCGAGTCTCAAGAGCTTCAAATCACCTGAGTTTAGGTGAAGCTAATCGAGTTGAAAAAAAAAGCAAACTCTCCCAGACTCGATTCTTAGTAAATTTACACCTTAATATAATATAAACAGATAATGGAATGGTTAGCATTACTGCCTCACAGCACTGAGGTCGTGGGTTCAATTCCTACAACTGCCCTAACTGTGTGGAGTTTGTATATCCTCCCTGTGTCTGCGTGGGTTTCCACCGGGTACTCCGGTTTCCTCCCACACTCCAAAAATATACTGGTAGGTTAATTCGTAACATAAATTAACCCTATTGTGTATATATGTGGTAGGGTAAGCTTCACTGGGGGGAGTCGGTATGCTATACAGGCGGACAGGATACCGGCGGTGAGAAGACTGACAGCGGCATCCCGATGGTGAAGATCCCGAGAGGGGCAGGTAAGTAACCTAATTCTCCCCCTAACCCTCCCCTGGTGATGCCTGAACCTAACCCCCCGTTCCCGCACCCTAAACCTAATTCTCCCTGGGAGGTGCCTAACCCTAACCTCCCCCTGGTGGTGACTAACCCTAACCCCCCCTCCCCAGCAGCCTTACTCTAACCATCCCCGGTCCCTAAACCTAACCTGCTCATCCCTGGTCTAACCCTAAGCCTAACCTGCATACTTACCTTCAGGATGCCGGCAGTCGGGATGCCGACATCGGTATCTTGATCCCTTCGAGATGCCGGCATTGGCATTTTTACGAGTGACGGGATTCCAGTGTCCGGCATCCCGTCCGCCAGCATCTTGCATGTGTGCTATATAATCCTGATGTCCGGCATCCCGTCCGCCGGCATCTTGCGCGTGTCACAAACCATGCTAGAGACCTCCGTCAGAGACCCCTGCTTTCAGGGGAATCCAGAGTGGGACCTATGCCAGAAGGTGGTTCCTTGCATCCCCGCTGTTGCCTAGCTGTTCCTGCTGCCTCTCCATGCACTTCCTGTGCTTCTGCATGCCAGACCTCCGGATCATGGGCGCGGCCATCTTGGATCAGGTCGGGTGATCCAACCCCATCCAGTCAGCAGCGCTCTCCAGTGACTCCAGCCAATCACTATCCGGCCAGGGGTATAAAAGCCCTTCCCTGACTCTGTCTCATTGCCAGTACAATAGTGCTCTTGCTCTAGCCAGACCTATGCTTCTGAGCCCTGCTGTTTCCAGTTCCAGTTCACCTGTGACTCTGTTCCTGTGTACTCCAGCCGGGAGTACTCCTGCCCAATCCAGCACACTCCACCCCGGAGTTCTATTTCAAGTGCTCACCCAATCCAGCACACTCCATCCCGGAGTTCTATTCCAAGTGCTCACCCAATCCAGCAGACTCCATCCCGGAGTTCTATTTCAAGTGCTCACCCAATCCAGCACATTCCATCCCGGAGTTCTATTCCAAGTGCTCGCCCAATCCAGCACACTCCATCCAGGAGATATATTCTACTCTGCTACAGTATTCAACTCATCTACAAGTTCTACAGTATTTAACCCTGCAATTCTCCTCCACAGTACCCCCTGAAACCTCAGAGACTTTTTGTGTTTGTTTTAAGTATCTGCAGTTGTGCATCTCTGCACCAAGGACTTTATTTACCATCACTCAGTTAGTCCTCCTTCATCTGTATGTTAAAGAATTACATTAAACCATCTAAATTCAAACTCCCTTCTGGTCCAGGTGTCTCTGTCACTCAACTCAGCTCGGGTCCACCCCTTCCAAATTCCCAGCAAGTGACAGCGTGTGTGCTATATAAATAACTGGTAATAATAATTAGGAAAAAATCGTGTTAATATTTGCAATAACATGTATAAAATTTGGTGAAACAGCTTTTTATATAGTCCCCAGGGCAGACCTGACAGACTTGCCAATGACTAGACAAATGCTGACAAACCGAAACAATTCCGATAACACCAGGTGTGGACCGTACACACTACACAATAAATGCTTAGTTTCAAATAATCACCTGGACTTCAAATTGTTGACGTGATTTTCTTTATGCAGGATAGGGACGATCTCCCTACACACTACAAATTCCGAATGATGCCATTGTGACGGATCTGACAACGTGTGCAGCTATGTCGGTGACAGATCCGATGAGTTAACAACTGACCTTCGGGCCCTGGTGCAAAGCACACAAACAATTTTCGGGCTAACGACCTAATACCTGACAGGTCAGCCGAGAATTGTGTAGTATAGTATGTATAGTGTGTACCCAGCTTAAGATACCTGTATCAAGAGATTATGAAAAGCAGCAACAAGGTGGAGTGTGCTCTGTGTTGACAAGGGCTGAATAGCTGCTTCCATATCTGTCAGGATCTGACTTTCCTTTTCTGGAAGCATGGCGACAACAGGCGAGAATTTCTGTCTCAGCAATGATTTAAGTAGCTGAAGAAGGCTAACTGCAATGCAAATTAAATACAAACTGTAGAGGTTAACGGAATAATCATTTTATTAAAACAAAATTCTAGTATTCTTGGTATATTACATTGGAAAATAAACATACAATTCCATAGCAATATATTACATCACAAATTAAATAACCCAAATTTGAATTAAACATTCTTATTTGGACAACAGTGAATTGAAGGGGTTGATGCACATATTATTTAACTGTTAGCATTGAAATTACCAGATAAAGGTGAAATGTTGTCATTGGCAGTTTTATAGTGTTTGCAATAGACATTGGGCCTGATTCAGCAAGGATCGCAACTGCTAATACACACGCAAATGGCCGATTGTTTACAATGTTTAATGTATTGTTTATATGTTTCTTTAATATTTTGCCTACCACATTTGGGTTAATACGACCTTACAAATGTTTGTCAGATACATGTGGTATCTATGTTAGTCTTTTTATACTCAATTCATTCTAGTAATCAATTCATTTTAGTATTAAAAGTTATGTTTTATGTGATTTTGTCTATTAGAGTGCACCCTTCTAGAGTTCTTGGGTTAAAGTTCTAGGATTGACACCCTATTTTTTTCTGATTCCAGTGTCAGAGTACTTGAAGTGATTGAGGTGGTAGAGTCCCAAGGCTATAGTTGGTAAGCACTGTAGTTAGATATATGTATTGTATTCCTTACATAATAATGTCATATACGCATGCTCTTTTTCTTCCTAATTTCCTTACTTTTGGACTGGATGATGCTACAAGAGTGGAGCTGCACCTGACACTACGATATGAAAGAGCTTCTCATTATTTCCTTTGTATATAGTTCTTTGGGCCATAGAACTATATTACCCCCTTTGTCAGATGGTTTGATTACGATATGATTCCATCCTTTTATCTCTTTGAGGGCTTCTTTCTCTTGTTGGTAGTATTCCATTGGAGCTGTGGAAATTGATTTACCATACCCAAAAATGTATCCAAATCCTTGGATACCATTTCTGTAAAAATTTGGACTGCTGGGGAAATGTTATCTTGAGGGTAAAAGGATGATTTCCTTTTACATTGTGGTCTGATGGTACTCCTTGTATCTGAAAAAGTGGGAGGAATTCCATCATCCAGTTCCTCAAGAATACTGATGGCTATCATATCTTGTTCTGTATTTAGATGTACAGTATTATCCATTTCAGTAGTGTCTACAGTTTGACTTGAAAATTATTTTTTTAGGAGCAATTTCCTAGTGAATAATCATTGTTATACATGTTTAATGTTGCATTGTTTATATGTTTCTTTAATATTTTGCCTACCACATTTGGGTTAATACAACCTTACAAATATTTGTCAGATACATGTGGTACCTATGTTAGTATTTTTATACTCAATTCATTCTAGTATTAAAAGTTATGTTTTATGTGATTTTGTCTATTAGAGTGCACCCTTCTTGGGTTGAAGTTCTAGGACTGACACCCTATTTTTTTCTGATTCCAGTGTCAGAGTACTTGAAGTGATTGAGATGGTAGAGTCCCAAGGCTATAGTTGGTAAGCACTGTAGTTAGATATATGTATTGTATTCCTTACATAATAATGTAATATACGCATGCTCTTTTTCTTCCTAATTTCCTTACTTTTGGACTGGATGATGCTACAAGAGTGGAGCTGCACCTGACACTACGATATGAAAGAGCTTCTCATTATTTCCTTTGTATATAGTTGACCTGAAGCAAACGAGAATTCTCTCCCGAGTTTATTGGGGGGTCCCCATCACTCCTGGGAGTTGCAAAAAATTGGAAAACTCTCCAGAGAATCAGGGCTGGATTATAGGTGGGGAGGTCGTCCAGGGGCACCCACACATTGGGGGACCCACTCTGCCACAAAAATTCCGGGCCACCCTGGACCCTCTGTAGCCGACTCCCGGTCCCGGACGGCAGCATACAGCACTGCAGTGACAGCACACTCCATCACTGATACATTACACAGTGGCAGACGATGGACACCCCGCCCACTGACATAATGCCGCGATTCGCGGGTGTATTGGCAGGGGACATAGAGGTAGGGAAATATGTATGTGCTCTCTGACTGTCCCTTCCTCCCTCCCCCTCTCTCTCTAACCCTCTTATGACTTCTCTCTCTATCTTCCTCCCTATCCCTCCGACTCTATCTCTCTTTCCCTCAATCTATCTCGTTCTCTCTCCCTCCCTCTCTTTCTCTATCTCACTCTATTCCCTCTCCCTCTCTATGAGCGACATGTACTAAAGGGAAAAATGGTGTAAAACCCCTGAAAATGCAGTTTTTCCGCATTCCACATATGTACAAAGCACCGGAATGCTTTGTCCGAATGGGTAACACCATATTCAGGTGGCGTTACCCCATAGAAGCTTATGGGCTTTTTATTGGGATGCTCCCTCTTGGGAGGGATCCGATCGGATCCCTCCCATCACCCCCCAAGGCCCGCGACCTTCTGCATATTCGCAGAAGGACACCAGTAATCAACTGCGGTATGTACCCGAAGACAGGTGGAATGTCCCGCATCGCAGAAGCGATGCTTAGTACATCCCGCCCTATATCTTACTTCCTCCTCTCTCTCTATCTGCCTCCCTCCCTCCTCTCTTTCTTTTTCTCTCTCTAACTCAAAATCCTGCGTTTGCCCCTACCAGTGTACTAGATCATGTACGCTATGCTGGTGGGAGTCAGTTCCCAGCAGTGCTGCGGACATGAAGTAGTATACTGCGATCCGTGCCGGTCAGTGGAGAGTCCAGAGACAAGGGGCATAGTAGTCATTGTGTGGGGCCATAGCAACTTTATCGATGGGGCTCCCACAACTTAGTTACCCCGTGGCTCCCACAAGCCTTAATCCGGCCCTGCAGAGAATGGAAACTCGACCAAACTAGATTCATAGTAAATTTACCCCTCCCATGGAAAAATTATCATTTAACCACTTAATTTTATTTATTTGCCCACACCAAACGGGAAATGCGAATAGCCCTAGTGTTTAGGCTCCTAATGCTTTTTGTCCCCACAGTTTTACCAATGACAGCCTAGGCTGGCTCCACTAAAGTTGTCATTAATTTTGGGGATGAGAACACTCAGGCCCGTATTCAATTAGCGGCGAAAAGCCGTAATCTGAGAAAAAGTATCGCGGATGACGTCATTTCGCCAGGCGGAAACTTTTCACCGTATTCAATTGCAAAGACTTTTCTCGTACGCGGAAAGTCAATGCAATGTAATAGGAGAAAAAGTTTTGCCTATGAAAACCCGGTGGAAAAAAGTGCAGAATTGCGGTTTTGGGGTGCAAAGGTGCGGAAACCACTCTGCATCCTTTGGACAGAGCCCCACAGGATAACTGCGTCAAGAAAAAAAAATAGGAACATACCAAATAAGCACTTTGAAAATGGGGGCGAAAAAGTACAAAGTGGGGACACAAACGCAAATACTATCGAAATAGACTTTTTGGGGGTCTGATAGTATGGGGGAGGTGTTTTTTTAATTGCAGGTGTTTGCTGAAGATACGTTTTTTGCAGCACTTAAAAGTTGACTTTAGCGATTTTTAACTATGCTTGCACCAATTTTCATGTACCCCAAATTTGACAGGACTACTTATTTTCCCCCAAAAAAACTGCATAATGCTATTCTACAGCACTTGGGCAAAGGAGCAAATGACAGCACTTAAGTACCCCAAATAGCTTCAGTAGGGCTAATCGGGGACATCTACATTGATCCCCAGTGTTAGTGCATCTTTCAGGGGGTGTCAGGCTGATTTCCCCAATTCTGCCAACACTATTCGCCTGTTAGACTTTTGCCGGGATGCGTTTTCGTGTCCTTTGGAATTGAATACGGTGAATAGTGGGGGTGCGCACGATAAGTTTCCGTGACTAAAACACGTGAAGCTGTCAAAATGTGGCATGCGAAAAAGTATCACGGGTGCGAAACTAATTGTATATGGCCCTCACTTCTTTCTCTTTTGTTTATTTATTTATTTTTTTTAAAGCCAATGCAAGGTCCTACAGCATGAATCTTGCACCAGAGGGGAAGCAGAGATAATACAGTATATACTCCTACTTCCGCCCCTACATTCCTTATGAGTAGCATGAACAATCCTTTACTGTACCCGGGCTACGCCAGCCGGCCTCTACCCCTGCATACAGACTGAGATGTACCCCATTTTTCTGCACACATTTAGTACAGAAAAGTGCATTTTTTTTTTTGTTTTGTTTTGGCTTTTGTCAAACTCTACATAAGCCCCTACATTTGTTTTCAGCAGGATAACAACTAGAGATGTGTAGGTCCACTTTGGTGAACCGAGTCAAACCAAGTACCGGTTTGGATCTTCCCGTGGTTTGGAACTCGGATTTAAAAACCAAATTTGAGTTTTGGATTGCACTACAGGTTAAAATAGCATCATTTTAGCTGTTTTGTTTTTTTATTTTATTTAAAAAAAAAATTCAGATCCAAAACCGAAACCAAAACAGGGTGGTTTTGCAAAACCAAAATACAAAGATGAATCCGGATCCAAAACTAAAACACGGGGGTCGGCGCATATCTCTAGTAAAAACACTCAAAGAAAAAACACAACTAGGCGCTAATCTTAATTGGGAACAATTACAACTGGAACGAAAAGTTGCTTCCAATAACAGGATTTGCTGAGACTTCTATAGTAATAACAAGAAAAGTTGTTATTTTCACTGTTCATAAGAGTGAAATGCAGTTCAATGGCTGTGCTGTAATATGGCAAGTGAGGTATGTAGTCAATATGTCAACATTCAGAATGTTCACACTAGAATGTCAACAGGCACAATTTCAGCAGCTGGTGTGAGTCTTAGGGTTAGGCTGTGGTTAGGGTTAAGGTAGAGTTAGGGATTAAATGTACTGTTGACATTCACAATGTCGATATTCTGGCAATGTCAACATTTCACTTGTCGATATATTAATATCCATGTTGACATTCTGAATGTCAACATTTTGAACCACATCCAGCAATACTGACTTTATGGTCACATCATAGTATATGTAAAGTAGACGGATTATTAACAGTTTTTAATTTACAATTTATGACCAGTGTTTTTACAATTCCCTTACCCATTAGCTTGGATGATGTATCCATATACTTAAATGAAATGAAATTCACCACTTTATGCACATTAACACGAACAGTTTTGTGGACCTGGTAAGATAAATGGGTAAATATTATGGTGCATTGTGTCAAGACAATATAATATAACAGAAGAATCCAACACTCTAAAGGTGCCCACACACATACCGACTTGCCAATGTACACGATTTCCCCTGAACTCTCCCCAGGCAGTCGTGGTCACGATTTGGAGTTAAAAATGTCCAATCTGATTTAAGATCTATTTTGCAGCCAGTGCATTGTATCCCAGATTGGCTAATCTGCCCTACAGCACGGCAGATCTGAAGATGCGATGTACGACGAGCGGGGACGCGCATCGGCATCAAGTGTAGAAACTCACGATTTGGCCATTTTTTACATGATCTGTCGTCACGATTCGTCGAAATCGGCCAAATTGGATGAAAAGTCGGTATGTGTGTAGGCACCTTAAGTTGCAGCTGTGATACCCGACATTCCATACACATGTTGCTGGCATAAAGCCAGTTTAGGAATCATTGTAAAAATGCTCAAAGACACTTATCCCAAGGCCAGATTGACAATGGAGCGGATAGAGAGCCTAATTCAGAGCCAGACGCTATTTGCGGACATCGTTCTGAAAAAGGGGCCGGATATTTAAATTAAGCGCTCGCTCTTTGCGGTCTGTTGACGCCTCTATGTCTGAACGAGCGAGCGAAACATGCGCTCGCTATTTTGTAAAGACGCCCCTTGGCCGCTTGCATCATACGTCATCTCCACTATTTATTTGATTAATCGAGTACATCGAAAGGCGTATGAACTGCTCGCTATTCTTGTGGTAGCATTTTCCTACCGCAATCATGCGAGCAGTTCAGGCTAAAAGACAACCAAGTGACGTGGTCGATGACGCTGCTTTGTTAATTATGCACACCCTTAAAACGCCCGTTTTGACCATTTGGCACGCCTGCGTTCGGATCTCCACTCCCCAATTTCAAGCACCTTCCCCTGTTACCACCCACAAATGCCTCATCCTGTCACTGAAATTACCAGGCATTCGCAATTTTGCGAGCACACGATTTCCGACCGCACTGACTGGTTGGCGCACGCGCATTACAACCCATACGCATGCGCAGATGTGCGAACATCACTTGGAGCGAACGAGCGGCTGCTTAAGAGCGGCTCTGAATCAGGCCCAGAGCTCCAGCTTCAAGCTTCCACATAAAAATAGGCTCATCATCATGGCAGCATGATGATGATCAGCTAAAATGTTCCTTTTTCAACATCCTCACTCAGGGCCTGATTCAGAGACGGAGACTGAATCAGGGCGTTTTTTTTTTTTTTGGAGCGGCCTCCTGGCAGCTCGCATAGCTGTGGGTGACCACCCACAGCTATAGCGAGCAGCCAGGTTGATGGTCGCGATGGTCAAGACCATCGGGCTTGCGACGAGAACCTTGTGGTAGGGTCTCGTGGCCGCAAGTCCCAGAGAGCTTCTGGCTCTAATAGAGTCGGAAGCTCTCCGACACTGATATCACTGGTGATGTCAGTGGGGCCGCCCACAAACGGCAGGCGTTCAGTTGGGAACGCCTCCGTTTGTGAAGCCACCCCCCCGGCCACGCCTACCAAACGGGGCGAGCTGTCAATCACCATCGACAGCTCGCCCCTTTTGGTGCGAGACCAGGAGCGACGGAGCACCCGTCGCTAGCCGTGTCTCGCGCATGGGCACGACGGAGCCGGCTCCGTTGTGCGCATGCCCAGTGGGCAAACATCGACCCGGTTGCGAGCGCTCAGGGCTTGCGACCGGGTCTGAATCAGGCCCTCAGTTCTTAGATTTCTCCTATGTCGGGAAAACCTCGAAAGAAATAAAATATATATACAGTATGTGTAGTCCCAATATCCACACCCCAGTTTGAAAATCAACATGTCGACATTCATTATGTCAACACCATAATGTAAAAATGGTCTGAATGTCCACATTCAGGATAGCAACATATTCAGAATGTTGACATATGACATGTCAAAATTATGTCAGTGTCGACACTCTGTGGGGTAAATTTACTAAATCATGTCTGGCCGAGATTGCATTTCTGTGACAGTTTCCTCGGTTTTACTAAAGGCAAACAAGGGTGTAAAATCACGATTCTCTTTCTATTAAACATGGGTGAAAACACAAATAACTGAGAAATATACATACCTGCACACATAATCAAAAAATGTTTTTATACTTATTATTAGAACCCCATGTTAATAATCAGATTTTATTGTTAATATCAAATAATGGGGGTGCTGCCACTTGACAAGGAAATAATGTTTTACTTTAAGAAAAGGAAGAGAACAAAGATTTTGTCTATTTATGTGGCGCACAATAGGAAAATTACTTTAAAATTATTAATTCTTTATTAGGTATACATTAAAAAGAATTTGTTGGAAACTACAATCAGCGAAATAAAGGAAATTGTAAAATATAGTATTAGAAAAATTAGTAATGAAAAAAGAAAGAATTAGATTAAAATTGAAAAGATACCCTCCCGCGTGATATTATTACTTGGTATTTATTGTAGATAATATTATTAGTGCCTTAAAGCCGACAGCTTCTCACATAACACATTAGATATATATGTTGTCAGTTCTATACAGGGTTCTATCCCTTAGCGTATCTGTCAATTTGTTACCATACTCAATCACAGTTACTATATAAATATGGAAATATTAATAACAGATATTAATGTGTGTTATATAATTGACATATATTCCTGCATCATCATTCCACTGTGATTAAATAGATTGTAATATTGATCTACTGCAACATTCTTGCTTTCCCTTTTTTTTTTTTTTTTTAAATAAAAAATGTTATCCACAGATGAAGATCACATCTCCGGATATTACATGTGTAATAAGATATCTATTAACGGGAACATTATATATATATCACATTATTAACACATGCGGATTTCCTCCGACTTCCTTATCCCATAAGTGGGTATAACAGGGAAGCTTTCTATTAATTTATCCCATTACTGGGCATGTGTTGTATTGTTAGATTGAGTCCTTGTTCACATTCATGTCATATAAGGACACAATTACACTGTCAAAATCTTATAACAGTGTTAAGGTGCATACACACTAGACGATATGCTCCCTGAGCGATATCGTCTAGTGTGTCCTCGGCAGGCTGTGCTCAATGTCGTTTATGACATTGAGCACAGCCGCTGAACGATATCATTAACGATATCGTTCAGCGCCGGGCTCTCTCCCCCATTCCCTGACATGCAGCAACCTGACGATGGTTCAGCGTGTATTTCATTTGGAGCATTATTTCAAAGTTTCAATATTATTTGTGTAACAATGTTACTGCCCCTCTTAAGTAGTTTCAGCAAGTGGAGTTAGTATCTCTATTACTATTAGTTGTATGTGAATTTACACATTCGGTATCTTGTGAAGGTGTTACTGTTCTCCCTTCACTAGTAGTGTTAGGAGTAGGTGGATTCTATCAGCTACGATGCCCTGTAACTGGACATGCACGTGCAAGCTGTAATCATGTAATCAGCATCTTACAATAACATTGCTATCTCTCGTCATTAATAGTATTAGAAGCAAGCGGATTCTGTTAGCTAAAGTGTCCTGTAACTGGACATGTGTGAAGTCTTCCTATTGATGTGTCCTGTAACTGGACAAATATTACATCATTGGATTGTCAGGCACAAGTGTCACGCGGCGGGTATACTGCCGACGCGCGTTTCGCTAATTAGCTTCCTCAAGGCAAAAATTTTTGCAACTTTGAAATAATGCTCCAAATGAAATACACGCTGAACTTGTTTTGTATATAACTCTATTTGCTGACACTAATTAAGAGGGGCAGTAACATTGTTGCACAAATAATACTGCAACTTTGAAATAATGCTCTAAATGAAATGTACGCTGAATTTGTCATGTATATGGATGTAATTGAATATCTGTCCAGTCACAGGACACACTAACAGGGTGATACCTTGTCCGCATCTTCGGTTATAGGACTAGTCAATTAACAGATTCCATCCATGTCAGTAGATTATAGCTTGTGAACGAGTGGTATAGCCGCAAGATATAGATAGTACAATTATTATTTATGTGAAGCAAATGTGAATCCATCAGATAACACAGAAATAAAACATCGGCATCACAATCACGGATCAACGCTCTAAATATAACATCCTGAATGCTGAGGCTTTGATGTAATTTAGCTTACTACAATGCTGAGGATTAGATGCAATCCAGCTTATTACAATTAGATAATATTTGTCCAGTTACCAAACATATTCATAGAAAGAATTTCCCTGCATGTCTAATTAAAGGACTACCTCCTCGATAAGAATCTAGATACATTTGTAATTATTTTTGAAGGAGAAAGTAACACTGTTATAAGATTTTGACAGTGTAATTGTGTCCTTATATGACATGAATGTGAACAAGGACTCAATCTAACAATACAACACATGCCCAGTAATGGGATAAATTAATAGAAAGCTTCCCTGTTATACCCACTTATGGGATAAGGAAGTCGGAGGAAATCCGCATGTGTTAATAATGTGATATATATATAATGTTCCCGTTAATAGATATCTTATTACACATGTAATATCCGGAGATGTGATCTTCATCTGTGGATAACATTTTTTATTTAAAAAAAAAAAAAAAAAAAAGGGAAAGCAAGAATGTTGCAGTAGATCAATATTACAATCTATTTAATCACAGTGGAATGATGATGCAGGAATATATGTCAATTATATAACACACATTAATATCTGTTATTAATATTTCCATATTTATATAGTAACTGTGATTGAGTATGGTAACAAATTGACAGATACGCTAAGGGATAGAACCCTGTATAGAACTGACAACATATATATCTAATGTGTTATGTGAGAAGCTGTCGGCTTTAAGGCACTAATAATATTATTTACAATAAATACCAAGTAATAATATCACGCGGGAGGGTATCTTTTCAATTTTAATCTAATTCTTTCTTTTTTCATTACTAATTTTTCTAATACTATATTTTACAATTTCCTTTATTTCGCTGATTGTAGTTTCCAACAAATTCTTTTTAATGTATACCTAATAAAGAATTAATAATTTTAAAGTAATTTTCCTATTGTGCGCCACATAAATAGACAAATCTTTGTTCTCTTCCTTTTCTTAAAGTGAAAACACAAATAGAAATAAATACACCATCGGCCAAACTCGTAAGTACTTTCCATAGACAAGAATACAACACCAAGAATCATGATTGCAAACACGGGTGTTAATTAAGCAAACTCAGGGCCTGATTCAGCAAGGAACACAGTTGCTAATACGCACACAATCGGTTGATTGTTGCGTACTGCGCATGCATCGCAGTGCGCAAACTAGCAATTGCGTTTGGAACTGCGATTGCAGAGGCTACGCAGACCCATGGCAGAGTGACAGGATGTGCCGTTTGTGGGTGGTGACGGGGGGTTGGACGAATGCAGGCGTGCCAGTGCATTGTAACGCCATTGCAGGGGCGTGCATAAATTATCCACTGCGTGACCATAAGCAGCCATAGCACTGATAGCATGCGTGGCTGTTAGAAATTTCTGAGTAAGGTCAGGGCTTGTGCAAGTGTGCATATTGGTCGGATGTTACTGATTATTTCACTATGTTGCCCTAGTATACGGATGTGAGTAAGGGGAAGTGGGCGTTCTTGTGTCTGCCTGCGATCCCAATGTGATATTAGCAACTGCGGTGCGCGTGTATAAGCAGAATTGCGATCTGTAGTGAATCAGGCCCTCAGTCCAAAACAGAAGTTTCAAACACACTACCTCACCAGCAGCATGTTTAGCAGAAGCAAGCACTGATCATTGTGATCTGTGCATGCTTCTGATTGTAAATCAGGCTTTAAAAGTGTTACATTTAACACTTGTGAGCCGCTCCTGGTTCTAAAAATACAAGGAAAAAATTGCATAGGGATCTCCTGTATTTTAGGAATTAGCACCAGGCTCAGCTAGCAGGGGGATAATGCCATAGCCGGGGGACTCACTTAGTATTAACCAGCCCCCGATTAGTCAGCCCAAGCTGGGAATTCCACGGGAAGTGGGGACCCCCCCATTAAAGGGATCCCCCTCCCAAGGATACCCCAGGCCTGGACTGAAGCCTGGGGCTATCGTCCGCACCCCTGGCAATGTATGCTCGGGATTGCTAGAACTTGTGGCTCTCCAAGTGCCAGAAAGCGAGGTAGGCTTACTGGGACCAGTAGTCCTACTGTAAAGGACAGTATTAGTTTAAATCTAATTTTTACACCCATCAACCCCACACCCACCCCGAGCTTTAGCCCAAGCCTGGGCTATATAATCGGGAATGGGAACCTCTTTATTGAGGGAGTCCCCACTTCCCAAGGAATCCCCGGCCTGGGCTGACTAGTTGGGGGCTGGTTAAAGCTTTTGGCCGGGGGACCACGTGAAGTGTTACCACAAGCTGTGGCATTTATCCCTCCACCCGGTAGTTGAGCCTGATACTGATTCGAGGAAATATGGGAGACCCCTATGCAATTTTTTCCCTGTACTGTATTCCTTGAACCAAAACCGACTCAATTATCCCCCGATATTTTTAGGAACAGGACCGGCTCAGAGAGCCTAGTGCTGGTTATGCTTTTGAGGAAGGGGGGACCCCACATCATTTTTTTTTTTTTAACACTTTACCACTTGCCTGGCATGGTCGCATCAGATATGACCATAACAGACTGGGCTTTCACTGACATGGTCGTATCTGATACAACCAGTCAAAAAAGCTCTGTGGGCAGCTGCTAGAAAATCATATTCTAGCAGCAGCCAATCACAGAGGGACCTCCTGGTCCCTCTGCACACTGTCCTTCCCCGTAGGCCGGCCGATCACTGCTAGCAGTGATCGGAGAGCCCAGCGCCGGCGCACCTACCCCCAACGGCTGCCGAGGGGACAGAGCAGCCGCCAGGTAAATAGAAACAGTAGCACTGATGGCGCTAGCAGCAGCCCGGCGGCTGCTGACAGGGCAGAGAAGGCAGCGCTGAGAGCGCTGTCATTCTCTCCCTCCTCTGGCTAGCAGCAGCCCTGGCGGCTGATGGCAGAGCAGAGCAGCCGCCGGGCAGAGAAGGACAGCGCTTCTCTCTCTCCACCCCCACTAGCAGCAGCCCGGCGGCTGCAAACTAGACAGAGCAGCCGCCGGGCAAATAGAAGGTAGTGCTATCAGCGCTGACCTTTTCTCTGCGCCCCGGGCCTGAAAAGGGGGACTCATCAGTGGTCCCACTCAGTAAAGCTCCACAGTGGCTCCCCAGCGGCTGCAAATAGTCAACCCCTCCTCTCCCTCCCCATGAATAACAGCAAAGCCCTGGCCTATTATATATATATATATATATATATATATATATTTATATAATATTATAACACGACCGGATTAGGGGTCCCTCTCCTGGGGTAGATGGACTCCCTCTTCACGCACACAGCAGCCGGAAAAATAGTACACCAGTCTGGGGTCTCATACTAGCTGGTCGGTACCAGTCTTTATTGTGCAACATAAAAGGAAAACAAAACATAAAAATAAACGCTAACCCGTCTGGGTGCTAACTAGACAAGAGGTTCCCTCTCTAAAGAAATAGTGGGGCCTACTGCCTCCACCACCAACACAAGCGTATGCACAAGACTTACAAGTAGTTTTACCAAGTGTCTCTGAGCCAGCCAGTCTGCTTCCTGGTATGAGACACTAGCTTATAATCACACACAGCCTATATCAGCCAGTTCCAGGTGCAGACCCTAATGAGCTGCTAACAGGCCAAAAAGGCCAAAACCTGGAGTGGCTTGTGGATGGAGCCCTCCCTCTCCTCACATCCACACCCCCAAGACCCAAACTGGCTTTTCAAAAAGCCGACACTCAAATCTGCTTCACTGCAGACTTTTCTCCTGGGGTTTTTTAGAACACATAGGTCAAAGACCAAGGACAAATGTATCTACCACTGACCACTTTACCGGTGTTCCTATCACATATCCCCCTCTTTGTTTCGACCTGTGGGGAAGAACAACTGAAGCCCCAAAGCAATGAACACGTGACAACGCGTCTGCATTGACCAGCTGGCTTCCTGGCCTGTGTTCTACCGAAAATGTAAAGGTTTGTAGCACCAAGAATCATCTTGTTATTCTTGCGTTACTGTCCTTGTTTTCTGACATCCATTTCAGAGGGGCATGGTCAGTAATCAGTTTGAACTTTCTGCCCACCAAATAGTACCTGAGAGTTTCTAATGCCCATTTTATGGCCAAAGCTTTCTTCTCCACTGTGGCATAGTTTCTCTCATGTATATACAATTTCCTGCTTAGGTAAAAAAATAGGGTGTTCCTTACCCTCGTTGCTTTGGTACAGGACCGCTCCGATGCCTACACCGGACGCATCGGTTTGTACCACAAACTCTTTGTCAAAATCAGGGGTCACCAGAACAGGTTGGGTACATAAGGCCATTTTTAATTCTTGGAAAGCTTTCTTCGTTTCAGGACCCCATTCCACCATGATTTTTTGTTTGCCCTTGGTAAGGTCAGTAAGTGGGACCCGCAATGGTGGCAAAACTGGGTATGAACCTCCTATAGTATCCAGTGATCCCTAAGAAGGCTCTCACCTGCTTCTTATTGAGGGGTCGTGGCCAGTTCTCTATTGCCTCAATCTTATTGAGCTGTGGTTTTATCAAACCTCTGTCCCAGATATTTTACTTCCTCCATCCCTAGACAACACTTTTTTGGGTTGGCTGTCAAACCTGCCTTAAAGATGGAGTCTAACACTGCTTGTACTCTGGGTAAGTGAGACTGCCAATCAGGACTATGTATGACCACATCATCCAGATAAGCCGCAGCATATCATCTATGGGGTCTTAGAATCCTATCCATCATTCTTTGAAAGGTAGCAGGTGCCCCATGTAGCCCAAAGGGTAACATCTTGTAATGAAACAACCCTTCTGGTGCAGAAAAAGCTGTTTTATCTTTGGCATTTTGCAGTTAATGGCACTTGCCAATACCCTTTGGTTAGGTCCAGAGTGGTTAAGTATCTTGCTGTCCCCAGCCTTTCAATTAGTTCATCCACCCTTGGCATCGGGTAGGCATCAAATTTTGAAACACTGTTCAGCTTTTGGAAGTCATTACAAAAACACACACTCCCATCGGGCTTTGGAATCAGCACAATGGGACTGGACCACTCACTATGTGATTCTTCAATTACCCCCAATTTTTTTAATTTCCTTTGACACAGACTCTCTTTGGACTTCGGGCAACCTATAGGGCTTTAGGTTAACTTTAACCCCTGGGTCAGTAACTATGTCATGTTTGATGACCGTGGTTTTTCCTGGCAGGTCAGAAAACAGTACCCTATTTCTGTTCAAAAATTCCTTGACCTGCTGTTGACTGGCTGACAGGGTTTTTGCCACTGTCACTTCGGGTACCACGGGACCTGGGTTTACTGTAGGGGCTTGGATGGCTGACAGTGCTGCTCTATCCTTCCAGGGTTTATCAGGTTCACATGATATATCTGTTCTGGTTTTCTTTTCCCCGGCTGGTAAACTTTATAGTTGACCTGTCCCACTTTTTCTAAGATTTCAAAGGGCCCTTGCCACTTAGCCAACTGTTTACTTTCTACCGTGGGAACCAACACCAACACTCTGTCCCCAGGAGCAAAGTTTCTTAACCGTGCATTGCGGTTATATACCCTCTGCTGTGCTAGTTGGGCCTGTTCCAAGTGCTCCTTAACTATCAGCACTACAGCCGCAATTCTCTCTTGCATCTGGGAAACATGTTCAATCACTGTTTTATAAGGACTGCCTATAAACCTCTAAGGATGACGCTAATTTTGCGTACGCAGTCATACAGTAAATAAAGACTCCAGACCTAGAACCTGTGGTTCCAAAGCACAAAGTATTATTCAAGTAAAAGTACAGTCAGTTACACGCTATGATCCAAGTACAATTTAACGCAAAGAAATTATACAGACCCAAGTACAGTATACATACGCAGCGCTCTGGACCAGATGTAGGCATCAGCAAGAAACCCCTCGTCAATCAGCATTCAGCACTAAGACTAGAAACCCAGGGACAGAGCACACATATTTATACCCCCCAGAAATAGACAACGCAATAGAGAAGCTTGTTGCTAATACCATTGGCCCTAAAGGAGAGGGCATATGTTACAAGGCATCTAACAAGTTGGTTCAAATAGACACAGTCCAGCCTCTAACACCTGGTAGTCTCTGGTTTCCCGCCTCATGCAAACAGTTGGTCATATAATGTACATTTTGTTGCTTGAAGTCCCTGTGGTCCATAAGTTGAGAATGCCTGTTGCGATCTCTACATCGATGTTACTGGAATACTGTTGAGAGTACGCATCAGTACAATACCAAACATGGCTTACTTATCACGTATAAAACCTTAGTTACAAAATAATCTTTATTTCATAGCAATTATAGTAAATGTGCATACTTGAATCTTATACCTTAAAGCTTATGGAACATGGTATGTGAATATGTAATGTGTGAGTATGTGGGGTTTGATGTAAAGACGCTAGTTAACTTGGGGCAGATGTGTGTGCATGACCTAGGCATTCGCTAATATGCGACTAGTTAACAGCGCAATTGTGCGTATTAATGTGTGTATGAGAAATGGTGAAAGATGCAATCGCATGATGCTAATAGTAATATCGCCACATGTACTAAAGTGTGAGTTTATCTAAAATGGCGCTTGGGCGGCCATTCACAAAATGGCGGCTTGCGATCTAATTTCCAAGATGGCATCTTGCGGCCAGTCGCAAGATGGTGTCGCTGCGATTCAATTTTAAACTGATCTTGTCTCAGCCAATAATCCAGCTTCGACAGTCCACCCTTTGATAGTGAACATGCTATCACAATCTGATTTTAAAATATATTATTTAGGCTTACATTTATATACTATTTAGTGTTATTATGGGATGGCACAAGGTGGTTCTTAATCCATCAGTAATGTGTCTGAGTGGGGACATAAAACTACTGTTATATGCAAACCTCGGATCTTGGAAGATCATGTGAAAGGTGTGGGGATACACCAGTCCTATAAAGGCAGTCTTGAAGGGTAATTTGAGACTTTACATTATCTGAGGTGTTTTAAAAATAACATTTCAATAATACATTCTATGCAGGTCTAAATATAATACATTAAATGATGGTATTTCCTAGTTCAGGGTTGTAATGCAGTTCTGTATTTACCTCAGTATTCATACTGACCACCATCACAATTTCGTTCTTTCGTTTTACTCTATTTTTACATTTTCCACACTTCAACACAATAGGAACACACCGGACACATATGCCAATTATTACGATGACAATCAGTATAAAGATTAAGAATTTGCCTATGCTGGCGATCACTTCCTGGACCCTTTCCCCTAGACTTGAGAACCATTTCACTGGGTTCAGCCATGAAACCCATCCTTCTATCTTCTCCCCTACTTCAGCCACTGAAGCATTATGGTTCTTACGAAATTCCCATTTTAGCTGCAGAATTTCATCCATCTTCCGATGTATCACCTCCTTGGGGTTGCTGGTATCATTGGTGACATAGGTGCAACATTTTACTCCAAATTGGGTGGCCAATGTTACGCAATACCCTCCAGTAACAGCAGTTAAATAATTCAACACTAGCCTGTGTTGCACCAGTTCTTTCTTGTATGCTTGCAATTCTCTCCCTGTATACCTGAATGTGTCATCGTACATCTCGGTGATATTATCTATCAATTTAGCAAGTTCCTGAATATATCTAAAATTTTATGTACCCCGAGCAATCCTGGTGGGATCCAGTGCGACTAAAACTTGAAAGCCAGTTGTCTCACTAATTATCTGAGTGGCTTTATGCACGTCACCAGGTATCATATTTCGTTTGCCTGTGTGTTCATATTGTGTGTGAAAATATGGTGATGGTGTGTTTTTATGTATACCAAGCATTTCAACATGTGTGAGGGTCATAACTTCTGAGACTACTCTTCCCAGGTAACACAAACCTTTGGAACTCAGGGAGAGCCACTTATACGCTTTTCTTCCACATATAAAATATACATTATCAGGGAGAACATAAGGAATGGTATGCATCATTATCATTAAGCACATTTCCCTTGCAAACAATCCTATTTCTGGGTCTTCCATCTGGTACATGCAAGTCTCTGGTTGTATTATTTTATCACAATAACCATCTGGCACCTTACCAATAATTTCTTTGGTGGAACTCAATGCATACCGGTACCTAAAATGTTTCCCACTAAGTTTAATTGAGCGTAACATCATGGTTTATGGACTCATTATCAGCTCTTTGTGAGGTCATCGTCTGATTATTACCTGTCACTTCCCAACTCCCGGGTTTATTGGGGTTGGTTATGTTTAAACACAAAAGTGATCTATCTACTTGGAATTGATAGAGTTTGAAATGAGGTGGTTTGGATGAGAGGAATATCCATCCAATGTTTTCCCTTTTTGTAATTCTAAAATTTCCATGATATTCAGCGGAAATGGCACCAACCCTACATTATGCTGTCCCTGTGGCACATGTGAACACGCCCAGCAATCAGTTTGATTTAACACTTTACCTACCGTGCTATGATAATCCTCTAAAGGATACCCACCCCAGTACGGGTTATATTTAGGTTGGCACCGTTGGATACAGTTCTCATCAACTAGGGACCCACAAAGCTCACAAATACAGGAATCTTCAGACGGCAAACTGTCACACCGTCCCCGAGTATCCGGAATAACAGCTCTCTTAACAATAACAGTACTACGATTGGTCAGACACTCCCCTGATTATCATAGCACTCCTCCTGACTCCACTCCATCAGCACTGCCATCAGCTCCCATCTCCTCTATCGGTCCTCCATCACAGAAACTGGGTATCCCTGAACAGATAATCACGACAGAAACTCTGGAAGAAAGAACTAGGATGACCACAGCAGACCACTCCATTGCTGGAAGCACTGATCTACACATTTCTTTAGCTCAGGTATCTCACAGTCACCTTTTTAATCCTTCCGGCACAAGCTCGCAATCGACAGGTCCACGTTATCGGCCTTGTCTCCGCCTTGTATCTCCACTGGTTGGTTAACCTCCCTATAGTGAGTGGAATGGACCCACGTATCTTCCCCGGCCACCCTCTGAGGATGTGGTACTTTGTCAACAATCGTCAGATACGGACCTTTCCACCGATCAGTCAAACAACCTGAGCTAAAAAAATTCGGTCCATAACAAATTCCCCACGTTTGACATCATGACAGTTTGCATTAGACATGTTAGTTAATAACACTTTCAATTTCTGTTATTCTTATTCATCTTTGTGGGACCCTGCACAATAACCTCATTATCGGGTTTTTTTTTTCACATGAGGCTGTCTGTTTAAACAGTATCTCAAAGGGGGGACAGATAAAAGAAATGACAGTGTGGAATGATCTTGGTTTTATTACCCATCACCTTACACATGTTCTGGGAAATGTCACCTGTAAAATGAGTCCCCCTATCACTTTTAATAATTCTAGGGATATAGGCCCTCATTCAGACCCACTCGCGAGCGGCTGTCCGCACGCAAGTGGGTCGATGGTCCCCACTGTGCATGCGCACGACGGAGGGAGCTCCATCGTGCGCATGCGCGAGACCCGACGAGCGAAGGAGTTTCCTTCGCTCGGAGTGTCTCATCAAAGGGGGAGTGCTGTCGATGGTGACTGACAGCACGCCCCCTTTGGTGGGCGTGCCTGCCAGACGTAGGCGTTCCCAAGGGAACGCCTACCGTCTGAAGCCGGCCCCACTGACATCACTAGTGATGTCAGTGGGAGTGATTTTTTCTCTGATAGAGCCAAAATCACTCCTGGCCTTGCGGTTGAAAAACCCAACCGCAGGCTTTTGCTCGCAGTTTCGATGGTCGCGATGGTCAAGACCATCGCGACCATCATCCTGCACGCTCGTATATGCTGTGGGTGGTGACCCACAGCTATACGAGCGTCCAGGAGGACGCTCCATATTAATGGAGGTGGGCCCTGATTCAGAGCGAGCGCTCTGGTCAGAGCGTCCGGCTCTGAATCAGGGCCATAGTATCTGCATACAGGTTCCTGCAATTAAATCTTGTTATTAATAGCTACTGCTCTAAATAATGCCTGGGCCCCTGGGTTGGATAGTATTCCGAGTATTTGACCTTAGCCTGGCATGGCTGCCGTTTATCCTTAGCAACCTTGTGTCCTGTGTGTGAGAGATAAAGCACAACAGTTTAATATCATTTAAACATGACCTAAATACAACAATAAATCGTCCACATTTTACATTAGAACAGATCCATTGGCAGGTTGAAAAGATTGTAAACAGTCATATAAGGCCTGGGAAAAGATACTGGGGTTGCCTATGAACCCATGGGAAACCTGTGTTCATGTGTGGTGTTCTTCACTTTGCAGTACTTACTTATGTGTCCCACTTGGTGACAGTTAAAACATCTTTTTGAACGGGGTGGATGAAAGGATTGTTGTGGGAGTTGAGCAAGAGGGAAAGATGGTGGGTATGGGTAGGAATATGGAGGATAAGGGTATGGTGGGAGGTATGAAGTTTGTGGGTAGCATGGGACCTGTGGTTGTGTATGATATGTGGGGTAAGGATGTGTTTGCTGTGGTGTGGGATTGGTGAGGACGTGTAACTGTTTAGGTGCAAGTGTGTGTATAGGTGCAGGTGTGTCTAGTGGCTGTGATGTTACAGTCATTCCTTCCAGAGCTTGGATACTGACAGCCATTAGTTTTTCGCTCTGGGTCTCTCTTTTCTTTGAGATGTCTTTATCATGTTCTATGACAGATTCTATGAGGGTATCTATTGTGACTCCCCTCCAGCCAGGCTGTGAGGTTTGAACCCGGGTCTTTAAGTCTTCTTTAAGGCCATCCATGAGTATGGTAACAATCATTCCCCTGTGGTGAGTGCTATCTTTAATATCTTCTAACCCAGTGTACTGGGTGATAGTCTGCAGAGTCCGGTCGCAATAATCTTCTGCAGATTCACTCTCCTTTTGCTTTATGGTGAAAATTTTGTTCCAGTTAACTACTACTGGAAAATATATACCCAATTGAGTTATGATGCGGGAAATATTATCTTGGTTTACTTGGTCTGTTAAGGGAACGTCACCATCCAATACACAATCCGTGATAAATTTTGTCATGTCGGTATTGTGTGGTAGGCAGGCCCTTAACACCACACGCCAATCTTTATTAGTTGGCTCATGAGAACTATCCAAATTCCTCAAAAATCTTTGACATTTGGCTAGTTCCTTTTTGGGATCGGGGAAATCATTTATGATGGAATTTAGTTCTGCTCTTGTCCAAGGACAATGCATTACCACTTCCCTCGTGGGCACTACACCGTTCGCATCTGCATTTCCATTCGGAACAGTTATAGTCCGAATGGGATGCAGACCGGCAGCGCTGCTACCTTTTACCTTGTTACCTGGCTGGGGTTTAGTCTGCTGCTGCTACGTATGATATTAACAACTTCCTCTACGGGTGCAGAGGGGGCTAGCACTTCCCTTACTGTTACTGATGGAGATGATGGCACCACTTGTGATTGTTGTGGTGCAGCATCCTAACATGTGTACAGCATGGGAAATGGCAGACATTACAATAGGCTCATCATCCACATCATGAACATTTTCTTTATGGTTGCTTAGGAGAGGGTACAAATTGCTTGTTACATTTTTATGGGTATTTTTGATAACTGTACTTGCACCTCCATCCACATAAGGTGGAGGTGGTGTGCGTGAACTGCTGGCAATACCTTCTACAATGCTACCTTGCCACACGTGCGCGCCATTTTGCGGCTCGCTCATATTGCAATTGTCGCGGATGCATTCTCTGGCAATGCGCTCACAACGCTAGTTTGCGTCGCTTGCGTATTTTTAAGCCACGCATCCCCTTCATGCTGCCACAACTTTAAACATTCATAATATTTTACCTTTTTACCTCGAGAGCGCATCAGACTGATGTGGTCTCGGACATTATTCAATACATCTTTATCAAAACTACCAATTCTAGAAAACGGTTTAACACTCTTCCTCGTCATATAAAACCATAAATCACAATACCTGGTTGCATTGGCACCGTACTTTCCGCGCCGACCCAAGTGGCGCTTCCAACAGCAGCAAATCATTTAACATCTCTACCGATCGCTTGGCCCTCATCCTGGGAGAACCCTAAGTTTTTCAATAAACATTTAAATTGGTGAAAGACAGTCTAGATACACTCACTTACCTACAGAAGAAATTTCCAGATGCCCCCGCTCACCTACAGAAGAAATTTCTAGATGACCCCGCTCACCTACGGAAGAAATTTCTAGATGCCCCCGCTCACCTACGGAAGAAATTTCTAGATGCCCCCGCTCACCTACGGAAGAATTTTCTAGATTCCCCCGCTCACCTATTATCTTTCAGCTCACAATCACAAGTTTCCTAGTGTGGCTCAACTACAATGCTCAAATAACCCAACCTAATTATTGAACACTGCAATCACACTGAGAGCCAGTCCCTACAACAAAGACAACATGTACACCTGCTGATGTGTATAGAACAGTAAGCTACTTACCGAGCTACTATGTGCCTAGTACTTAAGGGTCATACAATACCCTTAACCTTTAGGTCCCGTGTTACACCCTAAACAAATACTCACAATCACACACACTTTTCCTGCGCAGAAAACTACACGTTAACCCAATTATTGGCAACAATTGAAAAGAATGTAAACCTCAATGGCTTTGTTTAAACACGTGGCAGCACAACCGGAAATATGTATACGTTATTGTGCAACCAGTCGCATACACAATAATGCGACTACCACACAACCGTATAACAACCTTTAGCTGCGTACACAAAAGTGCGTCTTTACTGTGCGCAAAACTGCGACTCAGCTGCATGTTCAATACTGCGGCACCCCTTTAAACGTTAGGTTCTATCAACAAAGGAAAACAAACTTTTTCCTCTCTTGTCCCTGGATTCTAGTCAGCGTCCTTGGCTCACACGAAACGGGTAGCGATCTCTCAGCACTGAGCGGTTGCAGGTAAACCCTCCATGTGGCCACTCCACCCTTTGGTGAGATATCGATAACCGTATGTGCCGTGTGAGTAGGTAAGTGACTTCACTACGAGCCCCCAACTAAGGAAACTATATTTGAACCTCTATACACTCCTGCCTATACCTTCTAATGTCCTGCCTATACCTTCTAATATCCTGCCTATAAACCTCTAAGGATGACGCTAATTTTGCGTACGCAGTCATACAGTAAATAAAGACTCCAGACCTAGAACCTGTGGTTCCAAAGCACAAAGTATTATTCAAGTAAAAGTACAGTCAGTTACACGCTATGATCCAAGTACAATTTAACGCAAAAAAATTATACAGACCCAAGTACAGTATACATACGCAGCGCTCTGGACCAGACGTAGGCATCAGCAAGAAACCCCTCGTCAATCAGCATTCAGCACGAAGACTAGAAACCCAGGGTCAGAGCACACATATTTATACCTCCCAGAAATAGACAACACAATAGAGAAGTTTGTTGCTAATACCATTGGTCCTAAAGGAGAGGGCATATGTTACAAGGCATCTAACAAGTTGGTTCAAATAGACACAGTCCAGCCTCTAACAACTGGTGGTCTCTGGTTTCCTGCCCTCATGCAAATCCTAACAGTTGGTCATATAATGTACATTTTGTTGCTTGAAGTCTCTGCGGTCTATAAGTTGAGAATGCCTGTTGCGATCTCTACATCGATGTTACCTGAATACTGTTGAGAGAGTACGCATCAGTACAATACCAAACATGGCTTACTTTTCACGTATAAATCCTTGGTTACAAAATAATCTTTATTTCATAGCAATTATAATAAATGTGCATACTTGAAACTTATACCTTAAAGCAGTGATTTTCAACCTTTTTTAACTCGCGGCACACTACACAAGATTTTAAAATTGCCAAGGCACACTATCCGGCGATGCGGTGTGCGCGGACTATGAAAAAACACACTACATTAGTTCCCACAGGAACAAAATACACTACATTGGCCCCCACAAGAATAAAAAACACTACATTGGCCCCCACAAGAATAAAACAATCCCATTGGCTGGCCTAACAGAAAAAAAAAACCACATTGCTCCCCACAAAAAAAACAACCATACCACATTGCGCCCCACAGAATTGCTCCCCACAGAAAAAGAAACCTATGGCTGGCCCCACAGAAACAAAAAACAAAACACATTGTTCCCCACTAAATAGGCAAATATATGGCTGGATAACATATGGCTGGTTCTCACTAAAAAAAATGACATGGCTGGTATCCACGAAGAAGAAAAAAATGTCTGGTCCCCACAAAACCCACATTTCTTCCCCCCTTGTCACTCACACTGCAGCAGGATCGCGTGCGGGCGGGCTTCCAGGCAGGCTGCAGAGCCTGCCTGGACAGAGCGCGGGCTGGCTGATTGGCGCAGGGCGTTGGCTGGCAGAGCGGGCTGGAGGGCAGTGGACAACGCGGCGTGCGTGACCTGTGATGTCACGCCGCCACATCTCTCAGAGGAGCTCAGCCGCCCGGGATGCTGAAGTACAGTAAAATGTGCCCGGTGGCTCTGACAGCCCCGCGGCACACTTCACAACCGGCCACGGCACACTAGTGTGCCGCGGCACACCGGTTGAAAACCGCTGCCTTAAAGCTTATGGAACCTTGTATGTGAATATGTAATGTGTGAGTATGTGGGGTTTGATGTAAAGACGCTAGTTAACTTGGGGCAGATGCGTGTGCATCACCTAGGCATTCGCTAATATGCGACTAGTTAACAGCGCAATTGTGCGTATTAATGTGTGTATGAGAAATGGTGAAAGATGCAATCTCATGATGCTAATAGTAATATCGCCACATGTACTAAAGTGTGAGTTTATCTAAAATGGCGCTTGGGTGGCCATTCACAAAATGGCGTCTTGTGATCTCATTTCCAAGATGGCGTCTTGCGGCCAGTCGCAAGACGGCGTCGCTGCGATTTAATTTTAAACTGATCTTGTCTCAGCCAATAATCCAGCTTCGACACCACTCTTCTGACCTCTAAATCCAGCAGATGATCAACAGACTCTACAACACTTGGCGAGCCACCATCACGCTCCGCATTCTCTAGTTCTCCAATCATACTAGAAAATGGGAACATCTCTGACTCTGCCACTACATCAGTCACCCTTTCAGACAAGGCAGGGTGATTTACCCCTGTGCAAAACCGGCTTTCCCACAACTTCCAAAAGTGAGCAAAGTCTCTTCCCAATATCACATCATACATTAAGCCCGGTACCAAACACACAGAGACTACCGCGGAACCACATGGCGTCTCGATGTTCACTTCGGCAGTAATATAATACCGAGTATCCCCATGTATGCATGTCACACCAACAGTTTTTCCCTCATGCTTCAAAGGGTTCACCAGCTCAGTTCTCGAAAGTGTAACCAGGCTACCAGAATCTAACAGCCTCTACTCGGTTGCCTTCCACGGTGAGTACACACATGTGTTTATCTGTCTCAGCCTGCAGGTCAGCAGTGCAGGCTGGCTGTGCAAAGAAAGACACTCTGCGATTGACATAAGCAGTATCACATTGCATGGGCTCAGAGGTAAGTGATCAATTAGCTGCTATATGGCCGAAGCCACCACATCGGAAACATTGAGTCACATTAATGTCTAGTCTTTTTTGGGGTAGGAACCTTCCTGGCCTGTCAGGCCTGTCTTCAGGTTCCCCACCCTCAGTCTTAGGCACATTCCACCACCCAGCACCTTTCTCCCCAGGAACAGTCTTACCATTGTTGATGGGAGTTCACCGATGCGCCATCGGGGCTCGGTGGGACAGACTCATCAGCTCCTCAGCCGCCACGTACCTCTCCACCAGTTCGACTAACTGGTCTGCGGACTTAGGGTTGGCATGGCTCACCCACTTGCGCAGGGATGCAGGTAGGGATCGCAGATACCGGTCCATCACGACTCGTTCAACGATTTGTGGTCCTGTCAGCATCTCGGGCTGTAGCCACTTGGTGGATAGATGGACGAGGTCGTGCATCTGTGAGCGTGGAGGTCTGTCCATTTGGAACTCCCAGTGGTGGACTCGTTGGGCATGAACAAAGGTGGTGACTCCCAAGCGAGTAAGAATCTCCCGTTTTAATTTCACATAGTCCTTAGCATCGGCCAGGCATAAATCGTAATAGGTCTTTTATGCCTCCCCATACATGAAAGGTGCCACCAGACTTGCCCATTGCTCCTTGGGCCAATTCTCCCTTTCGGCTGTTCTCTCAAATGCAGTGAGATATGCCTCCACATCATCCCCCGAAGTCATCTTATTTGTAGGAAGTGACTGGCTTGTATGGAGTGAGTGGTGGTGGGAGGACCAATAGTAGCATCTCCAGGCGCAGATATATACCATATATATATATATATAGTGTGTGTGGAGCCCCCCAGCCAATGTCAAACAATCGATTGTTTCTATCGATGGTTGAACCAATCGGCCATTGATGGTACAGCTGTCAATGACCAGAACTACAGTATACCATAAAAATGTTATTTTTATGGTATATGGTGTTTAAAACAAATTGCATTGGAATAGTTTTAAAAAGATGTTCTTGACCTAATTCAATCATAAAAAACCCGACAATTTCGGAGCGGTTTTTGGAAAAAAAAATTGTCAGTTAAGTGGTTAAAGCCTGATTTACACTTAGAAGCATGTATGGATCAAACTGATCTGTGCATGCTTCTGTTAAACACGCTGCTAACAGGTACTTCTACGGTGTTCAGTCCAAAAACGACTGAATACACACACTTGCAATTACAAGTGAATACACCATCGGAAAACACAATTCAGCCACACACAATTTTTAGTAAATTTGTGAGTTTGTTTTAAACAAACTCACTCGTGTCCATGCGATGTCAAGCATGTTTAAAACTTGGACCGACACAATTCTTAGTTTACCCATGAATGTCAACATGCTGACTACATCCCATCAAACTCTCATTCATGGATTGTAAGTGCAGCATATAAAAATGAGAATGAGCGCTATATGGATAAATTAGGCATAATAAACGTGTAACATAAAATAAACAAATGATATTGATGTTTATAGTCTTTTGACTAATGTGGGAGGAAAGTCAGGACCCGGTCCGGGTGATGGTCCACCTATGCCCGTACTTCCTGTCCCTACCGTACCGCCGATCTTCTTAGGGGTTACCTCCGTCAGGGACTTCCCTCTGCTTCTTTGGCAGGGACTTGTTGCGGGCAGTCGGCTGTGCCGCAGCGCTGGTTGATGACGTCTAGCGCCCGGTGCCGGATGTAATACTCGAGTCCTGTTAGGCGTTTGTCAGAATTGAATGTATTGCTTCCTCTTTCCTCCTTGCTTCTACGCGTTTCAGACCATCTAGGTCCTTTCTCAAGAATGGGAGAGACCTCTCCCACAGCTCTTTAAATAGGTAAAACTTTATTGGTAATTAGTTTAAAAACCGGATGTGCCTCAGGTTTTGGCGTCAAGCACATGTTCCTGGGGCAAATAAACAAATAAATTTTTTTTTAAATTTTTTTTTTTTTTTTTTTCAAATTGTTTAGAAATGTTAAAACCGTTTATTATGCTTAAATTATGTGTGACTGTATGTGTTATAAAAAGGATTTGAGTTCTATATCTATGTTTAAACCATTCGGTTCCAATGTGTTTAAAAGAAAAATCCATTTTGTTTCTGTTCTCTTCAAGAGGTTTACCACATCTTCTCCTCTCCAATGGGGTAATATCTTCTGTATTCCCATAAATTGTAGCCCTTTGGGGTCTTTGTTGTGATGGTTGAGAAAGTGAGCCGATAGACTGTGGGTGGTAAGGCCCCTTCTTATATTGTAGATATGTTCTGATATCCTTATTTTCAGTTTACGTTTTGTTTGTCCTACGTACTGGATCCCACAGGGGCATTGGAGTAAATATATAACTCCTTCACTCTCGCATGATATCATTTCTTTTATTTTGTACTCTTTTTTGGTAATTGAGGATGTAAATATCTGTGTTGGTTTCGTACTTGAATTTTGGTTCTTACAACCCATGCATTTTGTACAGAAGTGGAAACCTTTTTGCCCTATATTTATTGATGTTTCAGATTTCGGTAAGAAGCTCTGTGTCAAATGCTGTTTTAAATTTTTCGCTTTTTTGTATATTATACGTGGTTTCTTTGTTATTATTGTTTTAATATCATTATCCAAAGATAGTATGTTCCAGTGCTTCTGGAGAATGTTTTCTATTATTGCATGGTTTCCATTAAATTGGGTGATAAAAGAAATTGGTCCGTGATCTTCTTTGTTCAACCATCACAACAAAGACCCCAAAGGGATAAAATTTATGGGAATACAGAAGATATTACCCCATTGGAGAGGAGAAGATGTGGTAAACCTCTTGAAGAGAACAGAAACAAAATGGATTTTTCTTTTAAACACATTGGAACCGAATGGTTTAAACATAGATATAGAACTCAAATCCTTTTTATAACACATACAGTCACACATAATTTAAGCATAATAAACGGTTTTAACATTTCTAAACAATTTAAAAAAAAAAAAAAAATTTCAAAATTTTTTTTTTATTTGTTTATTTGGCCCAGGAACATGTGCTTGACGCCAAAACCTGAGGCACATCCGGTTTTTAAACTAATTACCAATAAAGTTTTACCTATTTAAAGAGCTGTGGGAGAGGTCTCTCCCATTCTTGAGAAAGGACCTAGATGGTCTGAAACGCGTAGAAGCAAGGAGGAAAGAGGAAGCAGTACATTCAATTCTGACAAACGCCTAACAGGACTCGAGTATTACATCCGGCACCGGGCGCTAGACGTCATCAACCAGCGCCGCGGCACAGCCGACTGCCCGCAACAAGTCCCCGCCAAAGAAGCAGAGGGAAGTCCCGACGGAGGTAACCCCTAAGAAGATCGGCGGTAAGGTAGGGACAGGTAGTACGGGCATAGGCGGACCATCACCCGGACCGGGTCCTGACTTTCCTCCCACATTAGTCAAAAGACTATAAACATCAATATCATTTATGTTTATTTTATGTTACACGTTTATTATGCCTAATTTATCCATATAGCGCTCATTCTCATTTTTATATACTATCAATAATACTGAGCTGCTTTTACACCACAAGCGCATTGCACTCATCCATTATGTAAGTGCAGCATGTTAACTTTTCAGATTAGCTTTTCTCTTTCTTTAGCCTTCAGAAATTGTGATTGCAATAGAACTGTATCATTAACAATTCCTTATATACAGGTATGGTTTCTACTGGAACATAAGAGATGCAGCATAACCATTCATATGTAAATCACTAAAAACAACAATGTATTCAAAAAAATCTTATGGCAAAATTTAAATATTTCAAAGAATTGCTTAAAAGATCACATAAACTTTATTCATATGAAATACATATATTAAAAAGCACATTATTACTAGAGATGTGCGGGCTCGGATTTACTCGGTTCTTATCGCCATTTTACCGCAAGTTCGGATTAGTTCGGATTTATTTTATTGGCTATCCAAAACACGTGATAGCCGATAGCCAATAAAAAGCCGTTTTGAGATCCGAGTAAAACCAAGTAAATCCGAACCCGCTCATCTCTAATTATTACATGTATGTAAAAAGTGAAATAAATACAAAGAGCAGAAAAAATTAGTAGAGTACGATAAACTTTTTTCTAAAGCATAAACCTCCAGCATAAGAGGAACGGTACCAAGAGTCATGGGTAAATGCACCGTCCTCTCTGCACCCATGTCAATGTTTCACCTGGCGGCTGCCTATATCATGTTACAGTTGATTCCTTTGGAAATATGGTGCTGGTGACATACAGTATATCTGAAGAAATCAACTGAAAAATGGTGCATGTTCTGAATGTAGCTAAGACTTTGGCACTAGTAACAAAATGACCTTGATAAATACAAGCTATGCAGATAAGTAAACTGTTTATGATGGTGTTTAATTTTATAATGTAATGCCATATATAATAGCTGTTATAAACTAATACTTTAGGCACTGTTGGATACTTTGCTTTGAATCATACACAGAAATATGTAACATTATCATTTAATCATTATTATTAATGAATTTTTTTGTATTGCTGACCTGCACATTGTAGCACTGTTGGAAACAAATCAGAGAGGAAGTTATTTGCCAGGCAGAGCAGCAGAGGGACTCACACAAGTCACTGGGAGTGGTTATAGCTCCATCCAATGATTTTTCCAGTATTTGCTCTATCAGCTCAATCAGAGAGTTGTTAGAAAGAAGCACTAATGTGGCTGGAATAGACAGTACAGTTGTAAAAGAAAGATAGCAATAAAATGTTTTAATCGCAGTAAAACAGCCAAGTACAGTAAGTGAATAAACAAGCTAGATAATATGATTAACCATATGTGTCAGTCTGTTCTTAAAAGACCAGACAGCTAAATTGCAATAAAAAAAATATATATTTTGCAATAATGTGGTATAAATATCTAAAAAATGCAATATATTTATAAATTAAAATTAATTGTGTGTGGGCATGCCCAAGGGCCTTGCAAATGTAAAAAGCATAGAATTTGGAAACCAATCTCACCAAAGCTGGATAGGGAGGGGTCACCAAAACCCTTTTTGCACCCCAGTTTTAATTTCATTTCACTTTTATTTATTATCCGATCATCAAATAGTTTTGGTAGACCACAAAATAGTTTTGATAAATAAGAGTTTTGTGGCAAGTCCATATTGTAACTGTCCTTTCTCTCCAAATTGGGTTAGATGATTCCCTAACTGTGTAATGAACTTGCCATTGCTGCAGCTCCTAAACTGTTCTCTCACTGCTCCTCCTTCAACCTCATCCAATGGACCTCCTTCCCCCTCCCACTCCTGTGGTAACTCGCTTGACCTAATCTTTTCCCACTGATGTGACTTCTCTGAGTACACTAATCTCTCCCTCGAACTTTCTGACCACCATCTGCTCTTCTGTCTTCTCCCCCCATGATTGGTCAGGAAGTCTGCATGCATCCTCCTCTCTTCATCTCACCCTAGCCCCCATTCCCTCCCACCTCTTCCATTCCATCTCCTGAGGCATGCTCCCATCATTCCCAGCTCTTCAAGCCATCTCATTCCACCTCTCCTACTTCAGTGATTCAGTCCTTTAATGATTTACCTCCAAACTTTTTAGCCCCAACTATAATCTCACTTCCCCCTCCCTTCCTTTATCTGTAGGTGTACTCCAAGTGTCCCATCTTCGACCTGAAATCTTCTCCTTCTACACCTCCTCTATTGGAAACCTCATTAGTTCCTTTGACCTACAATACCACCTATATGCTGATAATACTTCAATCTACCTCTTCTCCCCTGACCTGTCTCACTCTGTCCCCTGCCATCTCCTCCTGCATTTTCCAACGCTTCTGGAAACTCAGCATGGCCATGACCAGACTCATTGTTTTACCCTCTTCTCCTCACAATCTCTCTTTCTGTGGATAACATCACCCTGACTCATGTCACCTTTGTTCGCTGCCTCTGTGACAATCTCTCCTTCACTCCCCACTTTCAGGCTATTTCTTAATCTTGTCACTTTCACCTCTACAACATCTCCATGATCCAGTCCTTCCTCACCCGCTATGCCAAAAAAAAACCTCATTAACACATTCATCAATTCCTATCTCAACTACTGCAATCTCCTCTTTTCTGGCTTCCCTCTCACTCCCCTCTCACTGCTTTAAGCTACAGTAACCTTAAAGCTGCTACTCGACTCATTTTTGTCTCTTGCCATATGACGTCTACCTCCCCCTCTGCACTCTGCTTCCCTGGATCCCAATCCCTTTCTGAAACCAATTCAAACACCTTGCCCTCAATTGTAAACCCCTAAACCAAAATTCCCCCACATCTGCAACCTCTGACCGCACTCCCTGCTGCCGTATTCACTCCTCATCTGACCCCTACTGCAACTCTGGGCAATTTCTCTCACACCTGCCACCAAGACTTCTCCCACAGTGCCCTTCTCCTCTGGTTCTCACTTCCTTGCTTACTTTACTAGTGTCCTTAGCTGTAAAAGCACCCAAAAAAACACACCTTTTTACTAAAGCCTGAGCACCATCATTTTACTCCTCAGTCACTCGCCATACCTCTCCACCATGCATCTTTTTTAGTTCACCCAGACTAAAAGTAATTAAAGTAATAATTATAACTCATTTGTCTCAGTAGAACAAAACACAAATAACAACTGTGATTTTGGGCTGTAAATTAATGTTATTTCCATAGGTATGTCCACAAGCTCACAAGCATAGCATTATGCAATTAAAATATGAGTACTCTACACATTGTCTATACATGTCTATAAAATCATAACAGTGACATCATTTACCTCTCTTCTTGCAGCATGTACTAGCTTGATGAAGGCTGCAGTATAGGAAGTTAAGTGCAGGCTGGAGAATGCTCATATCGTTTGAATTGCATTTGCCAGAAATATTGCTCACTATATGTGATTAATGAAAATCAGTGTTAATTTATTATAGCATATTAGTATTAAGCAACTGTTATAAATGTACAGTATGTCTATAAAACCTACAGCAATATACAGTTAATCCATCAGAAAAATTTATTTTACAATCTTCAAACATAAACATAAAACATAAGGAACACCAAGGAGCGCAAACATGTACACCTCAATTAAAAGTATAAACATTTGTTGCAACAAGTGGAAGCGGCCACTAGCAGCCAGAGGGAGTGCTTTGGATCCGACAGGAGCAGTGGTAAAAGTTGTCAGTGCATGCACACTGGGAGTCACTGGGAGGACATAGGAAGGGTAGCAGTCTCAGACGCACGGAGGTCCTGGGAGAACAGCTACTCATAGGCTGGGGAATACCACAAAGAAAATCTGGCTTCCTTGAAGTACGATGAGCTGGAATCCTGACACTTATCAAAATTAACGCTGGCATCCCATCTGCCAGGATCCCAAAGGTAAGTAGCTGGGTTAGGGGTAGGGGTTAGGCCCTAGGGGAAGGGTTAGATACTAAGGGGAGAAGGTTAGGTTTAGGGTGCGGGGAAGAGTTGTCTAGGTTTAGGCACTAGGGGGGAGGTTAAATTTAGGCATCAGGGAGGGAGGGTTAGGGTTACTTACCTAGAGCCATAGGGATTGTAACCTCGCTGGGATATTGGCATATGGATTCTGACTACCGGGATACCGAACGCTGGCATCCCGTACCCGTCCCCCATGGCAGGATAGACTGAAATTTACACAGACCTTTGTATTAAAAAAACCCAGCAGGGGACATCTATAACTCGTCAGAGACAGAGACTTAGTTACATAACATAATCTTCTCACTTCAGTATAAGTTGGCCAATGCCAATATATTAATTATTAACTAATTCAGGACTGACTGAGAACTAAACTGTTTAGTCAGAGTGAGTCACCTGTGGCAGAATAGCCCTCTTATCCACATTATCTACAAATTTGTAAAACAAAGTAGTTTGCAAGCTTTACCCAGATATTAGCTGGTTTAGTGATATCCTCAAGCTTAAGCTGGGTACACACTGACAGATATATTGGCCGATCAACTGATTGACCAATATATCTGGTGCCCATCGGCCAGTGTGTACCAGCGATATGTCTGTGAACGACGTCGTTCACAGACGTATCGCATTGGCTGTGATGCACATCCAATGGACAGATATATCTGCAGACATATCTGTCCATCGGCAATGCAGCTGCGGGGAGGGGGCCGGTCTGCCCCCCTGGCTAGTGGGACCCGCCCCCACCTACACACTGAACACAGATGATGGTTGTTCAGTGTGTACAAACAACCATCATCTGCGGATATATCTGCAGATCATTCGATCTGCAGATATATCAGTTTAGTGTGTACCCAGCTTAAGACACAACAGTCTATGAATAGCAACTGGCTATTATATAGTACTTTACCGCTAAACTGACAAGGAGTGGAATATAATAATATATGCATCCATAACTATACTACAGTATAGTCCATATCTACTAAATAAAAAAGATTCTACTGCAACCATAGAAACAAAGAAAATATACTTCAATCCACTAAGGATTTTATAAAAGAACCCAGATTCAGAGTAATAAGTACAGATTTTGATTAATTTATAGTTGCAATACAGTAAGAAATAGTTGTAGTGACAATGTATTAGCTTTGTGTTTTCATTTAACCACGAGATGACCTCCTGATACATAAACAACGTTTATTCTATCCTTGTATAATCATTGTGCATTGGGATATAACTTCCTCACTTCTACGTTGGAAAAGAAAGTGACTGATAGGTACGAGACACAGAAGTGGGATGTTACATATGTGTATGTATATATATATATATATATATATATATATATATATATAATATATATATTTATATATATATACAGTATATAATAAATATATATATATATAGTGATAGCTTGGGGTTAATTAGCTCGGTAGACTGGGGTCAGTGGTGCAGAGAGTAGGTGCAGAATTAGAGACCACAAGTAGCATTCCAGTTAAATAAACATAAATGGTGCTTTACTTCCAGCATGTGAAATCAGGAAACAGAAAAACAATAAACAACCTAGCTCTTGTTTAGGGCAGTAGCTCACTTCTCGAACCCTCACTATTAAAGTGCAGCTAGTCTGCAAATAAAAGTCCAAAGTCAGCTTAGCCCTGCTCCCTGCAGGTTAATACAGGCTCCGGCCTGGTCTTTAGTTGGCTGGCTGCCACAGCCTCACAGTCTGGCCTGCTTCCTTGCAGGTACCATAGCTCAGTCCCAGAGTTTGATGGCCTGCCCTGTATCTCACAGGTCTAGGCTCAGGCCTCCTGGCCCCCAATGGCTTCCTGGCACAATGAGATCTGTCTGACTGTTCTGCCTCAGTCCTCCCTGGACTGAATCCACTGGGCAGCCCTTACACAATCTCCCAGAATCCTTTTCTTCTGTGTGGGCGGATCGCTCCTGCCCCACACAGAATCTGCTGCTCACCAGTGCCATCTCTGGTGATACTGCCACAATATATATATATATATATATATATATATATATATATATATATAGTGAGGTTGTGTGTAGGGACAGCGCACAAATAAACTTGTTCCCTCTATAGGGATGATGTAAATGTGACGAAATAAAGGGTATGAAATAAAAGTCACTGATCCTTCATTTAAAGCAGTCTTCTTAGTGTTCCGTTGTGGCCAGCGGATTAGGTGATTTCTGAAAAGGGGGATTAAAAAGACATGCGCCTAATAGTGTAGTATATTTGATAAAGTGATAATTGGTGCTCAAAAATGAATGTGCGTACCAAAGGAAAGAACTTTAAAGCTTATCTGGGTTCCGATGGAATAGTTCAAAATATGGGTGGGTAGATGGGATGTCGTCTACTGGAACACCTTTGAGGGAGGCTCATTCAAGCCGGGAAAAAGAAAGTAATATAGCGTAGTATGTTTTTATATAGAAGTAGTGAGACAGGACTACAAATAGCTGCGTACCATATTTTGCAGTAAAACAAGCATGTAGTGAATGTCACCAAAGTATCTCCCAATATTCTTTTTCCTCATCAATATTCCTTGGAGGAGTAGAAACTGTGCACAGGCTTTGGGATAGACATATAATAAGTCCCCGTCAGTGCGTTTTATCAAAAGATTTATTTAACATCAGGAAACAGTTTAAAAGGGGATACAGCAAATGGGGAAAAAGGTAAATAAATAAATGCTTATCTTTCAAAATGGTACCCAGTCCTCATGGATGAGTGTCCACTATCTAGAGAGCCTGGGTCAGGGTGCCTCAACGCGTTTCGTCCAGCACGGACTTCTTCAGGAGTGGTGTAGTGGCTGGGCATTGCCTGCTATTTATACTCTAGGCAAAGAGAAGTGTGCCCTGCCAAATTGCGCCAAAAAATGGGACTTCTGCGCATGCGCAGTGTCTGGCGGCCATCTTTAATGACATCATGAATGATGTCAGTGCTAACTCGTTTTTAAGCACTGTCTATGGAGCCAAAAATAGGAGAAAGTGCTTTGATACACACACCAGCGGCTAATCTACTGGTCCAGCCGGGTGTGTATAGTTAATAACAGCTGCAGCGATGTAAGGAAAAAACGCTGTTTAAAGCTGGCGGCGGCCATTTTGTTGGTTTGAAAAAACCTTGTACCAACATGGCGGCGGCCATTTTAATGGTTTCTAATCAGCTCATAATGAGTGAAGCGGTGGCCATTTTGTTAGTTGTCTGTGAGGCAGACATAGAGACAGTTAATTCACAATAATAGCCATTTTGTAAGATCAAACATATTCACAATAATTTAAAGTAATAAAAATAAAGAATAAATAATACATAAGATGTAAAATATATAAATACAAATATATGTATAAATAAATATACATAAAAAATTAATTAAGAGAATGGTTCGGCATAATAAAAGAGCACATAAATCACAATACAATTATATACCTATTATGATAAAATTGGGTAGTAGAAACATAAAATATGTAAAATCATAAAAATAGGTAAATATGTGAAATTAATAAGATAAAAATAAGATAAAAGGAGAAGCTAAAACATTCGCATTAGCAGAACCAAAACATTTCCAAAAATTGTGTAAATATCATCAAATATTGGAAGTAACAACAAATATCAGCAATATAAACATATTACAGGAATGGTGCTATTTCATAGCTGTCATTCATGCCAGAAGGTACCATAGTGTTCAGTTCAAAGATCCAGTACATTTCCCGTTTCGAAAGTTTGTTAGCCAAATCTCCACCTCTCACGCCCAACTTCACGTGTTCAATGCCTTTGAATGTCAGGAGGTCTGGATTTGAGTCATGAGTTGTTTTAAAGTGTTTAGATACTGAATGACTCTCAATTTTATTTTTGATGTTCCTTACATGTTCCTGAATGCGGTGCTTTAAATTCCTTTTTGTTTTTCCTACATATTTTAATCCACATGGACATTCCAACAAGTAAATGACAGGTGGTGTTGCAGTTTATAAAATCTTTGATGTTGTATTGTTTTGAACACTGTACATTAGTGAATGATTTCCTGTTTGGATGTAAATACTTGCACATGTTACATTTACCACATTTATATGATCCGACACATTTCAGACTGTCCATTTTCTTTGTGTCGGTTTGTCTGATCATGCTAGGAGCCAGGATATCTTTTAGATTTCTTGCCTTCTTAAAAATGATACAAGGTTTTTCTTTTAAAACGTTACCTAAGACTGGGTCCATTTTGAGTAATTCCCAATGTTTATTCAGGACTCGTTTAATTTTGCTCTCGTCGTTACTATATTGTGTAATGAAGGGAACCATGTCCTCTTTCTTCTTTTTGTTCGTATAACTCAGGAGGTTCTCTCTTTCTAGGGCTTCTGTTCTCATTAAAGCTTTGGAAATGAGTGTTTCAGGGTAGTTACGTTCTTTAAATCTCTCGGCAAAGGTATCTAATTGTTGCAAACATATTTCCTTATTACTACAATTTCTTTTAATGCGATGAAATTGTGAGTAGGGAATGTTGTTTTTCCAGCCTTTAGTGTGTCCACTGTAGTGAAGGTAGCTGTTTGTATCTACCAACTTAATAAATGTTCTAGTTGAGATATGATTTTCAGTCCCTTTCAGAATAATGTCTAGAAATTCAATTTCGTCTTTTTGCAAGTTTGAGGTGAACTTAAGGTTAAAATCATTAATATTAATAAAATCCATAAAATCCTTAAAATCCTCCTCTTTCCCTTTCCATATAATAATAATATCATCAATATAGCGTTTGTATAGAAAGATTTTTTCTTTAAAGGGATTATCTCCATAAATGAATTCAGTCTCCCAATTACCCATAAAAAGATTTGCATAACTGGGTGCGAATATTGTGCCCATAGCGGTACCGCATATTTGCAAATAAAATTGATCTAAAAATTTTAAATAATTATGTGTTAAAATAAATAAGATCATTTCGCAAATAAAATCTTTGTGTTGGGAATCTAACAGTGGGTCTTCATCCAAGAATTTTTTACATGACTCAATACCCTTAGGATGCTGAATGCAGGTATATAGGGATTGTACATCTATAGTGGCCCATAAAAAATCATCATTCCAGGTAATGCCTTGTACTAGGTTTAAAAGACAGGTAGTGTCTTAAATATGACGGAAGCTCCTTAACATATTTGTTTAAAAAATATCTATGTACTCTGAGATATGTGAGGTCAAGGAGTCAATCCCTGCTATAATGGGTCGACCCGGTAGGTTATTCAGATTTTTATGGATTTTTGGTAAATGATAAAAGATTGGGATAACTGGATTCGATTGCATGAGGTATTGGTACTCATCTTTTGTTGTAATCCCTTTATGGAGACCGTTAACTAATGTATCTCTTAAGTAACTGACAAACTCTTCAGTGGAGTCTCTGGCAAGGGGTTTGTAAGATTTCTGATCTTCAGTGGGGTCTTGCTAGAGGCAGGTGTGGAAAAATGCTGCAAAGTAAGAATGCTTTCAAAGATACGGATGTTTATAGTTTATTTTTATCAATTAACAAAATGCAAAGTGAATGAACAGAAGAGAAATCTAAATCAAATCAATATTTGATGTGACCACCCTTTGCCTTCAAAACAGCATAAATTTTTCTAGGTACAGTCAGAGATTTTGTTAAGTTAAGACGTGCTGGTCGATCGCTCCGGCGTCTCTCTGTCTTCCAGTGCTGGGATTAAGATAGGCATTGGTATATCGCCTAACTTAAGTCCCGTGTCGGGCTTTAGACGTCGGTATTTAGACTGGCAGCATTCAGTCCGCCGGTCTAATAACTGCCTCCCGATTAACCAATCATACCAAACAGGTGACAATGATCATGATTTTCATATGTAGGTTGAAACACAGTCATTAACTGAAACAGAAACAGCTGTTTAGGAGGCTTAAAACTGGGTGAGGAACAGCCAAACTCTGCTACAAAGGGGAGGTTATGGAAGACAGTTTCATGTTACAGTTCATACACCATTATGATTATTATTATCATTTATTTATATGGCGCCACAAGTGTTCCGCAGTGCCATACAAAGTACATTAACAAATAAGTAACAGTGACTTACAATACAATACAAAGCAGGACATGGACATGTATAATAAACATTGCTATATTAGCGACCTTTACGCCCACATAAGCAGCCGAGTGTTTGTTGCCCTAGTGGGGAGTAAGAGATAAATTCAATTACAGTAGGGAGAAGCACAAGAGGGTAGAGGGCCCTGGTCGAAAGAGCTTACTTTCTTTAAGGGAGGGGCAGACGAACAGGAGTGACACAGATGGCAAGACTGAGCACAGCAACAAGACACAAGGTAATTATACTGCATCAGCAAGGTCTCTCCCAGGCAAATATTTCAAAGCAGACTGGGGTTTCAAGATGTACTGTTCAAGCTCTTTTGAAAACACACAAAGAAACCGGCAACGTTGAGGACAGTAGATGCAGTGGAAACTTAGAGCATCAGATGAAAGACACATCATGCTTACTTCCCTTTGAAATCGGAAGATGTCCAGCAGTGGCATCAGCTCAGAACTGGTGGAAACCAGTGGAACCCAGGTACACTCATCTACTGTTCGGAGAGTGGAAACAAGGCCAAGCGAATCAACTGTGCACAAAAACAGGAACTGGAGTGCAGAAAAATGGTAGCAGGTGCTCTGGACTGATGAGTCAAAATTTTACATTTTTTAATGTAACAGAAGGCAGTTTGTTCGCTGAATGGCTGGAGAGTAGTACAATTATGAGTGTCTGCAGGCAACAGTGAAGCATGGTGGAGGTTTCTGACAAGTTTGTGGCTGCATTTCAGCAAATGGAGTTGGGGATTTGGGGCCTGATTCAGACCCGCTCGCGAGCGCTCGAAAGCGGGTCGATGGTGGCCCAGTGCACACGTGTGGCACACACCACGCGTGTGCGCAAGCCCCATAGCGAGTGTGAACTTCACTCGCTCCGGGGCTCGCAACAAAACGGGATGGCTGTCGATGTTGTTTTGTATGCGGGTAGGGGTGGTGGCTGCACAAACGGAGGCGTTCCTGAAGGAATGCCTGCCGTTTGTGGGCGGCCCTACTGACATCACTCGTGATGTTAGTAGTGGACTTCCTGCTCTATTAGAGTAGGAAGTCCACTCTGCATTGCGAGTGCTGAGACCCTACCTTAAGGTCTACTTGCAATGCCGATGGTCGCGATAATCGCGACCATAGCCAGGCCGCTCGCACAAGCTGTGGGTGGACACCCACAGCTGTGCGAGCGGCCTGGAGGCCGGAAAAAAACAAAAAAAAGAACGCCCTGATTCAGAGTGAGCACTCGCAAACAGCGAGAGCCTCTGAGTCAGGCCCTTGGTCAGGATTAATGGTGTCCTCAATGCCGAAAAACAAAGGCAGGTACTTATCCATCATGCTATACCATCAGTGAGGCGTCTGATTGGCTCCAAATTTATTCGCAGCAGGACATTGATCCCAAACATACAGCCAGTGTCATTGAAAACTATCTTCAGCGTAAAGAAGATCAAAGATTCCTGGAAGTGATGATATGGCCCTGATCTCAACACCGTCGAGTCTGTCTGGGATTACATTAAGAGACAGAAGGATTTAAGCAAGCCTACATCAGTGACAAGCAGTGAGATCAATGGCTGGGAGGCACACATGTATAAAAACAGTTTTTATTTAAAAACTCTAGGAGAGGGGTGAAGGGTGCTGTGCTAGGAGAGGGGAGCTGTGCCCCTCTTCAAGCCAGGCACCCTTCTCACAGCACAGCACCCATCACCCCAGCCCTCACCCAGCACAGCACCACCATCTCCCAGCACAGCACGGTGTTAGTACCCCTCACCTGACCCAGCACCCCTATCCCAGCCCAACACCCCTCACCCAACACTGCAGCCCTCACTCAGCCCAGCACCCCTCTCCCAGGACAGCATACTGTAGATCAGAGCACCCATCACCCCTCTCACAGCACAGCACCCATCTTCAGCGTACCGTCCCAGAGCCAGACCGGAGGGGGTTTATCGTCTATATATCTTCTATATATATATTATTATTATCATCCTTTATTTATATGGCACCACAGGGGTCCGCAGCGCCTTATGAAGTACATAAACAAATGAGCACACAAGACAAGTACATAGACAAATGATAACATAAGAAAAACAGTTATTAACAGTACAAACAATGCAGGACAAATACACGATTTATACATTGCTGCATAACACTTTAATAACCAAGGGTTAGGTGCTGTTGTAAATTAAAGTAGGAGTAAGTGAAGGAGAAGCACATGAGGGAAGAGGGCCCTACTCGTGAGAGCTTACATTCTAAAGGGGAGGGGGCAGACAAACAGGGGTGACACAGATGGGCTGGATTGTGAGGAAGGAACATGGAGTAGTGGGTCACGCATACCCAACGACATACTGATAGGACAGTAACATCATAAGTACACGGGGATTTTCACCCTAATGGTGCATACACACGATCAGATTTTTCCTTCAGATATGAACGATAACGATTTAAAAATCGTTCAGTCGTTCATATCTGAAGGAAAATCGTTCATATCTGACATGCCTGAACGAGGGACGATCAACGATGCGCGTTCCCGTTTGTCAGATAACGATATCTGACATCTGATGGGTTTGCAGTCAGACTTGGACGATTCCATTCATTTAAATGCAGTCAAAAATCGTTCAATCGTTAAAATCGTTCAAATCGTTCAAAACTTTGGTAAAATCGTTCAAATTGTTCAAATCGTTCAATCGTTCAGTCGTTCATCTGACAAATCTGACAAGTCTGACAAATCTGACCGTGTGTACGCTCCATAAGTGTTGATTTCACTGCATAACTTCCCTTGTAATGCAAATATTTGACCTCTGTTTATTTTGTTGAATTCAGCTTTAAATTTCCTTTCATTTGATATATGAATCATTGCACTGCATGCAGTATAACAGTTTTTATAAGCATTCGAAGTTGAAAAACATTAAAATTTAAAAAAGTGTCCGCAATTTTGGCCACCACTGTATACCAAATGTATATATTATATATAACATACACACTAACACATACACATATACAGTATACACACACTAAAACATACTGTATACACAATACATACACATAAATATAAACACATTCATACACATATATACACACACTAACACATATACTGTATACACACTAACACATACAGTACATAAAGACCAACACATTTATACACATATATACACACACTAACACATACATACACACTAGAACATTACACATGCATACTTACACTTTTGAGGCAGCAGCTGCAGGTTGCTAATGGGGGCAGGCATCGCGCATCATTAGGCCCCGTCCCCTTACCAAGTAAGGTCATGATTTGTGGGTAAATTTGGTGTGGGATTTGTCATTTTGGATCTGCCCCACTGGAGCTAGAGTAGGAGGAATTCGGTCTGTCAGGAGGGTGTTTCTAGGTACTCAGAAACTCTCCCTGCATGCGCTAGTGCCCCCAGTCTCCTCCTGTTCTTTCCCGTTCCTTCTATTTCTTCATGTACCCCTGTGCAGACATTCCATGTGGCTTCTGATGTGCGACCACAGCTTTCTTTTTTTTTATGTGACAGTCACCAGCTGGTGTTGTGGATGAGCCTCAGTTCAGGCCTAGGGGTAAATTTTCTAAAGTGAGAGTTTTTAGAAGTGGAAATTTTGCCCATAGCAACCAATCAGATTCTAGCTATTATTTTCTAGAATTTGCTAGTTAAATGTTAAGTAGAATCTGATTGGTTTCTATGGGCAACATCTCCACTTCTAAAAACACTCATTGTAGTAAATATACCTCCTAGTGAGAGAATTGGTTTGGAGTGAGAGAGTGCTGGGTGACTGGGGGCAGTTAGAGGCAGTGGCGTAACTACAGAGGGTGCAGTTGCTATGGGGCCCGCCGCTTGTGAGGGCCCGAGTTCCAGCATCTGCATTTTTTTATTAGAAAGTTTATTTAATCCGGCACTGTACTCTCTGTAGTTATGCCGGCCGGGCCTACTGGCACTGCTTTTGGGTCTCACCAGGAGACGGAACCCGGATCCATACTGAGGAGAGCCGCCTGCAGCCGCCTGCTAGAAGACTCGCGAGATGATGACGACCTGCCATCACATGAGTGACAGTCCAGGAAGGAGAAGCACAGCGTCCAGCATTCAGGTGAGACACGGCTGAGTCCTCCTCACTGCAGATGGTGTACCGCGGTCAGCAGTGGTAATAGGGAGGTAGTCAGTTGATGTGGGGAGCGGTTCCGGTAGGCAGCAGCGGTAATATAATTAATTGCCCGTCGTCACTGCCCTTAGCAGCTAAAATGCCCCTGGCGAGAGATAGCCAATCGATGTGGGGAGAGGGGGCTGAAGAAGGGACTCAGAGGTGGTGTCTCGGGGAAGGACCACAAAATGTAGCCCGCAGCATGTAAAGGAGCAGCAGTGAGTTCCATGATTTTGAATCATGTCACTGTTCTCTCTAATCCCTCGGGGGTCTAAAAACATGTTGGGAGTTTGCATTATAGTACCAAATTGGGTGGGATTATAATGCAGACATTGTGGAGCCAGCAGGCGGTGCTACATGGTGAGAGGAGCTACAGGGTGAGGGGCACTGTGGTGTATAACTGACTTGGGGGGGGGGCCCTTATAAATTTTACTATGGGGCCCAAAAAGTTGTAGTTACACCCCTGGTTAGAGTTGTTCTAATAGTTGCATTGTACCTCACTGCAACATATGTGAGGTATATGTTCTAATAGTTGCATTGTACCTCACTGCAAAATAAGTGTGAGTTGTCATCACGGTGGTGGGGGTTGTTTAGTGTGCCTACATAAGACTGACATTAGTCGCTTTATATAATAAATATTTCGTACATTTAGGGTAGTCTATATTATTAGCATCTTGTTGTTGTATTTAAAGTACTTTTCAACTATTAGTAGATTTTCCTGAGACAGTCTCAATCAAAAGACAGAGGGCCTAATTCAGATATGCACGCTATGTTGATGCCGCATACAAGTGGACGATATTTTAAATCTGCTTATGCGTCCGAGTAAAACTTCACATGTGTCCCAATGGTTACCGTCGGGAGACGCAGAACAAATTTGGATGCAGAGAGAGGCAATTTCAGTCATCAAATTTGATATATTTTATATTTTACAGCCTCCCACAGGTGTCATCGTTGTCCCTTCTTCTGTATTCTTTGTATTATGCCGTTTCCTTCCATGGAATACATTTGGTTTGTCGACAGTCAATAAGTCGGCAAATAATGTGAACAGGAGAATGTCGATGTCATAAAACCAGCACGGTTGTAATGTTAGTTAAATCACTGCAACCGCATCGGCAGTATAACTTTAAGCATATTCGTAAAGCATCATGTTTAAAGTTATACTGCTATACTATATAAAGTTATACTGCGTTAAGTAACATTTAAGAAAGGAAAGAAGACTCTTCGTTGGAGGCACTCTTGTAGGTGTGTAAATAAATTAAAACTTATGAGGTTAGAATATATGGGTTGTAATATATAAAGGTTGCTCACAGCGGAGCATCACATGGCTTGATAATCAATAAAGTCAATATTTTTACCCTTAATATATTGGCTGTAGGGAATACACATTAAAGATGGATACAAATTATTTGAGTTTATGGACTTAACTCACTGCGAGGCACGCTTAGTTTAACCTTTAGTAGGTTGAGAGAATCCAGGTGAAAGACAGTTGGAGATGCACTTCTGCTTTCGTGACAGTAACCACCCGTCTGTGCTGGTGTCAGTCGACAGTGCAGCACAAGCCTGGGGAAGGGGGGTCCCGAAGAGAGAGCGTGAAGTTGGAGTGCCTGACAAAATGTGCAGCAGTCTGTATGAAGATGATACTGTGTGTGTCTCAGCAGTACCTCCACAATGTAAGCCACTTTTACCCTCTTGTCTTGGTGGGATACCTTATTTAATTAGTGCCTCCACCAAGCTGCGTTAATAGATGTGTGTTACGGGCTTGATCTACTGTATTTATAGTAAATACAGTAGATCACCCTGTACAGAACATTTAAAAAATTCAATCACAGTTTACTAGTAAATGACACTTGGTTACAATATAAAGTTTCTTTATTTAACTAGAAATCTTCACCAAAAAGGTACAAAGCTTAGTTCGTCACAGGATGCTTTAGATGACCCACAGGTAAAATGATATGCATTTAGTTATCAACACATATTGGATATAACCTTCACTCCCCCTATGCACATTAGTTATGACAGGTTCTATATGGACTAAATGTAAATATTTATGGGATTTACAAAACAGCACGTGCTTATGCAATACATTACATATATTAACTCCTGACCACAATCCCTTAGCAAATGAATACTATTCTAGTAAATTATACCTTATTCTAAATTTGTATTCTAAATAATGACAGTCCCTACTTAAATGCAACTAAAGTATACCACAACTTATTTAACGCTACCCTCTAAATAATTTCTTATACTGCAGTATAAGCCTTAGAATTTCATATACTTTTAATGTCTCAGCATTGTGTCAGTAATGGTGGTGCACATATAAATTCTCATTTAGTCTCCTCTATCTGTCACTGATCTAGCAGTAGGCTTGTAAGGTGTCTTTAGTACATGTGCTGAGCTGATTTGTGCTGCTGTACTGTCTGCTGCTTTGCCATTTGCACCTGAATGTGTGCAGGTCTGTGGTAGTGACAGGTTCCTTTCTTGTCTCTCAAGCAGACTTTAATAGAAGAGGTTAGTGTGTGGAGAGCTGCAATGGTTCTGTGTAAACAATTTCTGAGGTGTCTATTTATGGTGTCCAGGCTCATTGATATACAGCATTATATAGCCACTGATCTATCCTTTGCTGCCTGTAACCCTCTGTAATGAATCACTCTCTGCACTGCTGTGTGTGAGGTATTTTAATGTTACCTCATAGATCAAACTGTCTCTGTTAGGCTCTCTCCAATAGCTGCTTCTGTCAGATCACACATCTCTCTGTCATGACACTCTGGGTGGCGTCTTTTCTTTTCCGTCCAGCCCCTTCTCAGCAGAGCCACAGCTCTAAGCCAGTCAGTGCTGACATCATGAGGGGATTGGATAAGAAAATGGAGTCTGCCTAGCCACAATCTTCTCTCCCCCAGCAGCAGAGATCCTTTACATATAGTTGTGAACAGGTAAAACTGAGCTTAGCCAGAGTCTAACTGCTCTCCCTCTGAAGACCTGACACTCACCACAGGAGTCCCTCTCTCCTCTGACTGACAGGAGCATGGGGCTTGTTTTTCTTTTATCCAAGTCCTGTCTAAGCCCTGGATGTGTCACGCACCTGGCTCATTAGTCCTTGTCAGTAATAAAACTGTCACAGCAAAAGGACACTCCAGAAACCTTAAGGCTGCAATTTAACCCATTCCATCACCACAATGCGCCATAACAGTTTACTGAGAAGAATAAATCAAACATAAAATGCATTAAATAGTATGTACACAGTTTATTTAAAAATTATATATATATATCTTATAGTCTTATAAAATAAACATTGTCTATAAAACTATAACCAAGCATTACACTCTCCCCCCGATGTGCTGACACCAAGAGCTATGAATTGGGGGCTGTACACCATAAACAAATAACTAATTATATCAATCACATCAAAAGCTACTTTTTACCCCTTGGATAGCCATCCAAAATAAGGCCAGGAGTAAACTATATTATGGTGTACTATACAAAACATCTCTGATGGATTACTCAATATATTGTAAGTTAGAATTGTGGGGGGTCTTATATTTCTTTTTGAATGGGAAAGATCCTCCCCAGAAACACTATCTGCAAATTCTGCAACTGGACCAGAATTTTCTACATCTCTTACCTCAAATTCACTCATTGTAGGTGGGGATTTCAAAGGGGACTCAGGCAAAAGGTCAACTGTATAATTTTCTGAACTTCCACCCATTTAGCCATTGCTGGCTAGATATAAAATATAAAAAAAAACCCTAACTTTCCATCTAAAAAGTCATTTACATCAGAGGAGAAATCAATCCTGCACTCAGATGTTGTTTTTTACTCTTTTTCAAAGATTCTCTGTTTGCTTCAGGTTCCAGCGAAGGATCAGGGGTAAATCTAACCTCCCTTCCAATATGGAGGAGGTGCTGCCAGTGGTAAGTTTTTATAGGGCAAGGTGCTCCCTCCCGCTTAATTTTGTAAGATGGGCAGCCAGACAGCTGCTCCACCACAATATAAGGTTCGGATCGCCACCTATTGCTTAATTAAAATTTTTGGGAAGGACCTAAATTCCGGACAAAAACTTTATCCCCGGGAAGCAGTATTCAATCCCTTCCCTTTCAGTCATAACAGGCCTTGTTTTTCTCCCCCAACTTTCTTGCAGCAATTTGAGCAAGCTGATGGGCCATCATGAGGTCTCTCCACAGTTGTTTTACATATTTGGTGTGTGGCATAAAACCTGTCACGCATGATGAAATGCCTAAACAGATGTCGATAGTAGACGAGCCTCTCTCCCAAACATTAATCGGTAAGGGGAGTATCCCGTAGCTTCATTCTTAGTACAGTTGTAAGCATGTACTAACTGGTATATGTACCGACCCCACTGAGACCTTTGACTAGGATACAGCATATTGAGGAGAATGCAATTGAATCTTTCAGGCTGTGGGTCTACTTGTGGATGGTGTGTGGATACCTCACACAACTCCCGGATAAGCTGACTTTCAAAATCCCACCCCTGATCATAATGTAAATGGGCAGGGAGACCGTAATGTATGAAAAATCTTCCCACAGGATTTTCTCCACAGTTATAGCCTTTTGGTTCCTTGTTAAGTATGCTTGTGAATAGCGTGTGAAGTTATCCGTGAATACCAAGATGTTAAATGTCTTTCCTGCTTCAGACTCAATGGTCAAATAATCAACACACCAAATCCATGGGTCCATCGGAAGTTATATTTGTAAGAGGAGCGTTCCTCCCAGGTAAAGCCTTTCTGAGAACGCAATTCCCACATGTCTCACAGTACTTGGTTACCTCAGTTCTCATCCTTGGCCAATAGAAATGGTCAGATATGAGCCCGAAAGTCTTGTCGACTCCAAAGTGGCCATGGTCATCATGTAAGGACTTGAAAACCAAAGAGCAGAATTTCTCTGGAAGACCCATCTGGCTCCTTATTCTTCCTCCATTAGCCATCACTTTACTATATAGCATTCTATTTCTCAAGAATAATCTACTGTATTGACGGCTCAAGACCCTAGCCCTCTCATTTGCTAGTTCCTATGGTGGATATCTATCACCTTTATTAACTGCTTTCCATATATCTTGACTATATGGATCCCTCCGCTGTTCACTTTCAATTTGACTCTGGCTCATCCTATGGAGTTCACCTAACTCCATTTGTGACAACCAGCAATAGGCAAATGGGAGTGCTTGCCCTGTGGCTCCCAAAGATGCAGCATGATCTCCTGCAAATTGAAAAGATTACATCAGATAACAAAGTCCTTTCACTTCTGCTTTAGAAACTTCAATCCATTCCTCTATTTGGTGACTCAAGGGGTCATGTTTTAATCTAGATAAGGTGTCAGCATCTATGTTCTTGTCTCCAGGTCTGTATTTCAATTGAAATTTATAGACAGACAATGCAGCCAGCCATCTATGTCCTGTGGCATCCAATTTAGCTGTGTCTGAACATATGTTAGTGTATTGTTATCGGTGTGGACCTCATACAACTTATCCATGACTGCCCATTTTAAAGCCAGAAACTCCAGCTTATGAGCCGGGTAATTCTGCTCACTGGGAACCAGTCCCCTGCTGATATATGATACAGAGCATAGTTCAGAATCATATTTTTGGTAGAGGACTCCACCCAACCCCTCGAAGTATGCATCAATATGCAACACGTATGGTTTGGTGGGATCAGCATAAGTCAAAACTGGAGAATGAGTCAAACTTCTCGAAGTCTTGGAAGGCTGGGACATTGGGATATCCACCGTCCTCCAAACTCATCATTTATCTGATGGAAGGGACCCAGTTTTCCTTTCTTGGTGGAGGGATATCCTTTGGTTAGATAGGTCAAAGGCCTGGCAATCTTGGAATACTGTGGAAGAAAACAGCGGTAATAACTACAGAATCCTAAAAAGGATCACAGTTTCTTAAGCTTGGTGGGTCTTGGCCATTCCCTCACAGCTTCCACCTTGGAAGGATCAGTGGCTAATCCTTCGCGACTCTCACTATTGCCTATGCACGTCACATCCTTTTGACAGTCTGCACTTTTCTAATGAGAGTTTGAATCCATGACTCAATAACCGATCCAGCACAAGAGTCTCTGATTGTAGTCTTCAAGTGTCCGACCAAAGACTATCACATCATCCAAATAGACTACTACCTCTCTGGTATTCATGTCTCCAACCACCTTCTCCATACTCCTCTGAAAAGTAGCTGGGGCACCTTTTAGCTGGTGCATCCGCAAAAATTTGAAGAATCCCAAAGGGCAAATGAATGCCGTTTTCTCTGCATCTTTCAGATCCATCGAAATTTGGTAGAAGCCACTTTTGAGGTCTAATACGGAGAACCATTGGCTCCCATGCAGACAAATCAAAGCTTTGTCAACCTTTGGAACAGCATACAGATCGGCAATGGTCCTCTTGTTAAGTGTGCAGTAATCAATGCACATATTCACATCACCGTTTTTTTTTTTCATGTGACCACGATTGGTGATGCATATGAGCTTTCAGATTCAGCATTCATGTCATTGTTCAACAGTTCCAAATGTTGATGAATATCCTCTAAATCACCTGGCGCCATCCTCCGAGACCTTTCCATAAAAGGGGTGTCATCGGTCATCGGTGGCTAATCCTAGATCCCACTTGTGCTGTGAAAAGGCTTTTCCTCTGCAGCTCAACTCTTCCACCAGTCGACTCTGGTCATCACTAGATAGGTCACTTCCATGGAAGCATGTGTCGAAATCAATCTTGGTCCAAATATATGCTTTGGGACATTCCTCTTCCTCAATCTTTTGATAAAGCTTCAGGCAAGTTGGATGAATATTCAAAGTCTATGAGTAAGTCACTCCCCCTACTTCCCTGCACCATTGTGCCAATGTCTTGAATAAGTTAGCATTTGTTCCAATGATGACAGGAACACTTTGATCTTCTCAATAAGCAAAGGTAAGGTAAGGATGCTGGTAAGTTACATCACCATCTCCCTGCAAAGGCATTACTGTCATGATGTGAACAAGCCCTCTAGGCGAAACGATTGTCATCTCTACCTTTAACAAGGACGCAGCTGCCTCTATTGGAATGCAACTGCTAAAGCAAAGCCTATGCAGGGAGATGGTGATGTAACTTACCAGCGTCCTTACTTTACCTTTGCTTATTGAGAGAGTACAGTATCATCTGCATTCAGGCCACTGCACATTTTGTCAGACACTCCAATTTCGAGCTCTCTCATTGGGACCTCCCCTGGCTTGTGCTGCACAGTCGGCTGACACCAGCACAGATGGGTGGTTACTGTCACGACAGCAGAAGTGCATCTCCAAGTGTCTTTCACCCCAGGCAGGGCCACTGTACTCTCTCATCTATCACCTTCTACTCTATGTATGGTGGTTAGAAACAGAAGTAAAAGGGGATTCACCTACCTGGAATTTCTCAACCTTCTAAGGGTTAAAATAAGCATGTCTCGTAGTGCGTTAAGTCCATAAACTCACAACAGATAAACTCAAATTCTTTTTATCCATCTTTAATGTGTATTCCCTACAGCCAATGGGCAACCTATATATATTAAAAAATGTGTTTACTATGATTGTTCTGTACTGTCAGTTTTGAGATATAAAAATGTATCTACTGCTGGCAAATTGTATGTAACATTCTTACACTTGGTGTCGGGGTCTGACTCTGGTGATCTTTAGTCTGGGGACTGGTGTGATGACCTAGTCACGAGATTCCAGTCCAGAGACTGAGAGTCAAGGGAACTAGGTGGGGAAGCAGCAGGAAAACACTGGAGGGTGTAGGTAGTGGCGGATACAGGGAACACTAGGGAGTATCGGTAGAGACCAATGTAGAGCACAGGTAACACGGGACAGAATATCAGTGAATATTACTGAAGAGTGTCACGTAGGGAAATGTCACTGAGGAGTATCACGTAGAGTGTCACTGAAGGGTATCACGTAGAGAATGTCACTGAAAATGTCACGTAGAGAATATCACTGAAAGTGTCACGAAGAGGATGTCTCGTAGAGGATACACTGGAGAAGACACAGAGGATTCACTGGAGTAGAATGCTAAAGGCAAAACTCGGTTGATGTACTAAGTACACACACTGGTGATCAAGATGCAGGGGAGGCACAGAAGTAGAATACTTGAAATTAGTACCCGGATGATGTACTGAGTACACACCCTGGTGATCAAGATGTGGGTAAAGCACTGTAGAATACTTGAAATTACTATACGGATGATGTACTGAGTGCCCACTGTCACAGCCGAAGCGGGTTGAGGCTGTGTTCCCGGGCTGGGTCCTGGATCAGTTTGGTTGGACACAGGTGCTCTCAGAAGAAGGCTGGGTCTGATGAAGTTCCTTCGCATGAAGGAACAAATAGTCAAGAGAATCCTACAGGAAGAACTAGAGGAATGACTGGTACGCCGGCTACAGACGGTGAGTACTGGACTCTGGGTATAATGGAGGACGGCGGTAGCACGGGAGCAACTTGGAGCAGCTGGGAAGCCATAAGGTGATGGTGGTAGCACGGTCGCTACACGGTGCGGCTAGGGAGCCGTATGAGAATGGTGGTAGCATGGATGCTACACAGTGCGGCTAGGGAGCCATATGAGAATGGTGGTAGTATGGACGCTACACAGTGCGGCTAGGGATCCGTATGAGAATGTTGGTAGCACGGATGCTACACGGTGCAGCTAGGGAGCCATATGAGAATGGTGGTAGCAACACTTTAGGAAGCTCAGTGAGGAGGCTCACTTAGAAAACTAAGGGGACTTGTTGCACTGGCAACTTGATACTGATCCAGGAAGTCCTTTTATCAGAACTGCAGGATGCTGATTGGCTGAGTGCTGAGGAGGAACTGTACCATTGGTGGACATGGGGACATGTGACACTGTCCAAGATGGCGGCACCCATTCATCCCGGACTGCAGCAGCAACAGCAAGTGGGATGCCGGGCTGAACACAGCGGAGTGAATGCCGGCACCTGCAGGGAGAGAGTACAGCAGCTGGACCACCCGTAGAGTACTGAACCACTGCAGCAGGACGAGGAAGCCGGAAGACACCGTGACACAGAGCCCGCAAAGGTAAGTGCTGGGGTCTGGTTCTGAAGTCTCTTAGGTGGGCTATTACACACACACTGGAGTAAGACACTAGTGATTTGCACTGGTGATTATCACTGAATAGTAACACTGGTGAGTTGCACTGGTAATTATCACTGAAGAGTAACACTGGTGATTTGCAGAGAAGATTATCACTGAAGAGTAACACTGGTGAGTTGCACTGGAGAATCACTGAAGAATAACACTGATGATTAACACTGTGGAATCTCACTGAGAAATAGTACTGCAGAGAATCACAGAAGAATATCGCAGCAGAATGTTTGCAGAGTAGCACTGAAGTATTTCACTGGAGATCAGCACACAGGAATAGCACTGACGTTTATCACTGGAGATCAGCACACAAGAATAGCACTGAAGTACATCACAGATTAGTGCTGAAGTATATCACTGGAGATAGTCACTTGAAGCATTCAACATGGAGCCTGGAACAATGCTAGTAACAGCAGCTTCTAGGTGTAGACAAGAGTTGAACAGGCAACTTCCTGCTTCCTGGAGTCCAGCTATATACCCTAATGAAGGTGTTCATTGGAGGAGAGAGTGGGCAATGCTAGCATTGGATAAGAGACCAATCAAGTGATACAAACAACATGGCTGCGCCCATGACCACCGCCGCGGGAACTCCAATATGGAGGATTGCGTGGAAGTCACCTGAGCCCCGTGGAGAATACTCAGCATGTCACCCACCGCTGCACCAGACTGCGCTTGCTAGTCAGGGGAAGCCAGGACTGTAAGTAACAGTTGATCCCAGGCTGAATCCTGACACTTAGGACCATATTCAATTGCAGACGAAAAGCCGTTCTCGGCAAAAAGTTTTAGCCGATGATGTCATTTCGCCTGTCGGAAACTTTCCGCCCAATTCAATTGCAATTACTTTTCACGTAAGCGGAAAGTCAATGCATTCAGATAGGCGGAAAAGATTAGCCACTGAATGGTGGCGGAAAAAAGTGCAGTTTTGGGGTTTTGGGGGGCAAAGTTGCAGGAACCCCCGTGCTGTGTTAGGACAGTTCCCCAAAGGTAAACTGCGTCAAAAACAGTTTTTAAAAAATCCATTTGAACACCCCCAAAAAGTACTTTCATTTTGGGGGTAGAAAAATGTGTAAAGATGGTGGACAAACATAAAAACTAGTGAAATAGACTCCAGGGGGGTCCCCAAGAATGCCCCAGGTGTTTTTTTTCTATGCAGGTGTTTGCAGCAGGTGGTTTTTCCATGATTTTTAAAACTTCCCTTTAGCAACTTTTAAATATGCTAACCCCCATTTTCAGGTACCCCAAATGTGCTGGGACTAGTTATTTTGGTGAAAAAATATTGCTAAATGCTATTCTTCACCCCCATATGCAAATTGGCTAAATAGCACCTATTGAGACCATTTAAGTACCCCAAATACCTTCAGCAGGGCTATTCGGAGGTATCCATAGTGATCCCCCATGTCAGTGCATCTTTTGGGGGTGTCAGGCTAATTTCCCCAAATCTGACAGGACTTTTCGCCGATCTAAGTTTCGATGGGACACATTCTCGCATCCCTTGCAAATGAATAGGGCGTATCGTGGGGACGAGCGCGATACTATTCTGGAGGCAAAACTGGCGATGACGGCGAAAAGTCAGGCAATTGAATACGGGCCTTGGGCTGTATTTTGTATATTTGGGAAACACCAGTAACATCGGTAAAAAAAAAAGCCTGCTGGGCTTTTTGTCTTGTGAATAATAACTGATTATCTGCTGGCTCCTGAGAAACTTTGTTGTCACTAATTAAACATGTTGCAACTGAATAGTGTTAAATAGATACTTATGGTGCCTACACACATAGCAATGTGCTCACAATCCCATGATGTGTACGATTTCTCCCTGAACTCTCCCCGGGAGCTTCCAGGCAGTCATGGGCACGATTTGGTCTGAAAAAGCTGACAATTTGACACACGATCTATCGTGCCTCCTAAACTAGCCAGTGCATCGTGACTTAAGATTGTCAGATCTGCCCTACAGCACGGCATATCTGAAGATGCGATATGCGACCTGCAGGGACGCGCATCGCATCGTGAGTGGGGACTCACAATTTGGGCATATTTTACACAATCTGTCGTTCCGATGCGTCGGAATCGGCCAGATCGGGTAAAATATTGCCATGTGTGTAAGCACCTTAAGATATCTCTTACAAATATTATGTATGCGGGCTAAATCATTGATAAAAAGCTCTTTCAAGTGAAATAGAATATTCTTACATTTATACTGATATTATCTTCAATAACAATGGATGTTTTTGAATTATCAATAGTAGATATACTTAATATGTTAAATCTAGCTACTTAGAATAATCGCCTTTGCCTGTTGAACACAAACTGGCAGTGAATTTTATTGTTTTTGTATTTTTGTTTGTATTTTCCATTTCTTGTATACACAACATTCTAATATTGACTATTACCGGTTGAATCTAATATATAACTGGATGTTGATTTTGCTCCCCATATATTCTAACCTCATATATTAAAAGTTAAGTTTTAATGTATTCACACACCTACAAGAGTGCCTCCGACATAGAGTCTTCTTTCTCTCCTTTCTTAAATCTAACTGTTCTGACTCAGAGGGAGCACCACCAACCACTAAATAGGAAGCAATTACTTTCATGATTCCGTCAGCATTCTCCTGTCCACATTTAATTTATTGACTGCTTCCCATTTCCATGCCCTGTTTCATTACAATTTACTGTTATTGTGTTTCAACTGCCTCATATACAGTTTAGCCATTGTTTATTGAATTATCTTTGTTTTTCTGCAGTCAGCTTGCCATTGTGTTGTGTTTTCACTGTTCTAGTCTGTAAAAAAAGCCCAGTAAAACCCACCAGTTAAATGCTGGTAATTATGAAAAACATTTTTTTCTTTAAAAGAAAAGTTTGACACTTATATAATTCATTAAATTTGTAGACAGGTTGGTGTCTGGTATAGGGATGTAGTTATGAGACAAACGGCCGCAATGCCGCCGGTCTCAATCCCAACAGGGGTAGCCCGACAAGGGACTTAAAATAGGTGTTGAAATACCGACGCCTATCTTAATCCCGACGCCGGAACACAGAAGCACTGCAGCCCGAACGAGGTAAGCCCGAGCACCCTTAGTGTTAGCCGCAGGGGGAGGGTTAGGTTTAGGTTGCGTAGCGGGGTTAGCAATAGGTTTTGGGGGGGAGGTTAGGGTTAGGCACCACTGGGGGGGGGGGTTAGGGTTAGGCAGTAAGGGTGGAGGGTTAGGGTTAGGCATGAAGGGGGGAGACTAAGGCTTAGGCACTAACGGGGAGGGTTAGGGTGCGGGGTGGGTTAGGCTACAAGAAGGGAGGGTTGGGGGGAGAGGGGGGGTTAGATGCCACTGTCGGTATTTTGACAGGAGGCATCCCGACAGCCGGCATTACATACCGATTCCTCTAGTATACACCATGAACCACTGGACCATGCAATATGTATTGCAATTTCAATAGAGATGGTAGCAAATACTTGAATGTATGACACATCAAATGATGCCAGCCACTGTTGGTTTAAAGTAAAGAATGCAGGGAAGGCCATAAAAAGGAACATACTCAACACATATACATATCAGGCAGAATATATAATACAAAGGTGACAGAGTGAGTCTAGCTCACCTGAGAGTCAAGAAATGGAATAATTATTATTTTGTCTTAAATTGTACAGAATGGTGGCAGCAGACTGCCAAGTAGGTGAATCACTTCTTAAGTGGTGGAGTTAAATAAAAAATTGCATATAGACACAGGATATGCCTTTTCAGTGTTTACAACAAAAGAGTTAACTGCCAAAATTTCCAAAAATCTTCTGTATTGTTGAAGACCTGCTGGAGAAAAAAGTGTCTCCTCTAGGAATAATTAAAGTTGACGTTATATACAAAGAGAAACCACAGAAATTATATTTAAATTAAATTTCAGTCATTGTTATTTTGAGATATGTAACTTAGGAGCATTAAACCTGCACTTTTTAAAACACCTTAATTTTGTGCCATTGTACACTTCCCCCCCCCCACACATACACAAAACCCCACTACCAAATCTGCATACATTGTTGTAAATACTTAAATATTGCTGCATACAATAAAATGTAGCAATGTCCTGGAAGCCATCTTGTCTAAAACCAGCACTTTGCTGAACTCATTTTTGATGCAAGCACAACAAAAAGTTGGCTAATTTGCTTAGCATATGACTGTCCTGCTTAGTTGACAGATTAAAAGGAGCTCTTCACTTTGGTAAATTTGCTCTAAAGTCCAAACTATGATTAGTTTAGCACACCAAGAATAATATCATGCAGTGAACAAGTAAATACTCTTGGACTAAATTAGAGTTGATCATATAAACTTCCTTATAACACATTTTGAGTGGTAAGCAACTTGCACTTGTAGCCTCTTATGTCTAGACAGGAGAACAAGGGGCAGGCGTACGCAAGTAGGATGCAGTTGTCATGGGTGCAGTTGAACCACAAGTCACAGAATGTAGTAGTAAATTCGGAATGAAGTAGTAAATGTAGTAGTAAATTCGGAATGAAGTTTATTGAGGGAAAATACAATGGCAGGGGAGTGCAGGTAAACTTGATAATGCAGGTATACTTAATAATGCAGAAAGACTTGGAAATAGAGATATAATGGAAACTGCAGGAATACTAGGAATGCAGGTACACAGGAGTCTTCCAATAATAATGGCAGAACCTAACAGTGGGCCTGATTCAGAGCCGGACGCTATTTGCGGACGGTCGTTCTGAAAAAGGGGCCGGATATTTAAATTAAGCGCTCGCTCTTTGCGGTCTGTTTACGCCTCTATGTCTGAACATGCGCTCGCTATTTTGAAAAAAACACCCCCTGGCCGCTCGCATCATACGTCATCTCCGCTATTTATTAGATTAATCGAGTACATCGAACGGCGTATGAACTGCTCGCTATTCTTGTGGTAGCATTTTCCTACCGCAATCATGCGAGCAGTTCAGACTAAAAGACAACCAAGTGACGTGGTCAATGATGCTGCTTTGTTAATTATGCACACCCTTAAAACGTCCGTTTTGACCGTTTGGCACGCCTGCGTTCAGATCTCCACTCCCCGTTTTTAAGCACCTTCCCCTGTTACCACCCACAAACGCCTCATTCTGTCACTCAAATTAGCAGGCATTCGCTATTTTGCGAGCACACGATTTCCGACCGCACTGACTGGTTGGCGCATGCGCATTACAACCCATACGCATGCGCAGATGTGCGAACATCGCTCGGAACGAACGAGCAGCCGCTTACGAGCGGCTCTGAATCAGGCCCAGAATCCAGAAACAAACAACAAACAACAGGATAATAATCTGGTGAATGTCCAAAGTTCCTTTGCTAGGCAGTAACAGACAGGGCTATAGCTAGGGTAGTGCGGTCGGTGCCATCGCACAGAGCACAACAGTGCTGAGGGCGGAACACTGGCGGCCCACCACCTCATCTATCTGCTGGTGCTGGACGGTCGCTGCTGCGTGGACGCAGTGCCCAGTACTGTTTACAGAGGAGTCTCCACCTTCCGAGTCCCAGCAACCTATTCTGATGGGAGAGACGTCATGACGTTGAGTCGGACACTGGATGACAGGACCTGCCAGTACAATGTATTTTGAGCTGTAGATATTATTAGATACTGATGTAAGCGATTTTGCAGCCATACTGTAGGTTTAATGAAGCCGTTGTGTACAGTATGTACTTACTGTTTTCAAATTACCTGTAGATAATATAGGAACATACAGTACACACTGTGGCAAAAGCACTGGGGAAGTTGTGGATGGAAAACTATGTACAGTATGTCCCGGATGTGTAGCTTCTGTCTGGTGGTAATCAGCCTAGTGAGCAGCCTTGATTGACAGACCACCTGTGAGAGGCTAATAAAGGTGTGGCAGATTTCTTGTCAGTTTCTCATTGCCTGGGAAGCAAGCTGTTGGCTTGCAGAGAGACACCATTAGAACTAAAAGCAGAGGCGGCACTAGGCATAGGCAAGCACAGCAAATGCCTAGGGGCATCCAAGCCCGCATAGGGCTGGCGGAGATTTTGGGCAGGCACAGCCTTAGCACCTGCTGCTGGCTGGGCAAAGACTCTGTCAGCTGCTACTGTCTCTGTGCAGCGTCCCTGATCGGAGCTCAGCTGACAGCTCCAATCGGGCCTGGCAGCAGCAAATAGTGAATGGGCAGCGGTGGAACAGCTATCAACGATTTGTGGGGGCGGGGCACCTGGCTGGCTCTGGGACGGTGGCCGGCGGTGGCTGTTACCGCCATCAGAATAAGCTTCTGCGCATTCAGAACTAGTTAATGGTTGCAGAAGGACTGCTGCACCCGCAGCAGCTCCTCCCATGGGCCTTTGTGGATCTCAAAGTAGTGAGTCACACCTCATGGCTCCAGGCTCCGCCTCCAACAATAATCACACACAGCTGGGGCCTGCTAGCCTGAGCTGGGAAAAGCGGGTTCGCCGCCCACGGCTTGCTGTACCTTGAGTCGGTCAGCTCTGCAGGCTCAAGTAAAGTAAGCCTGGAACTGGGAGAGGTCCGGGGTGCTGTGGTGCTCACTGCTGGGAGAGGGGTGCTCTGATTGGATAGGGGTGCTGTGTCAGGGTGAGAGTGGGTGCTGTGCTGGAAGAGGGGTGATGAGTGCTGTGCTGGGAGAGGGGTGCTGTACTATGTTCTGTACTGTGAGAGGGGTGCTGGGTGGTGGTCTGTGATTTTAGCTGGGAGAGGGGTGAAGGGTGCTGTGCTGGGAGAGGGGTGCTGTGCTGGGAGAGGGGTGCTGTGATCTGTGTTGTGCTGGGAGAGGGGTGCTGTGCTAGGAGAGAGGTGATGGGTGCTGTGGTGTGACCTGTGCTGGGAGAGGGGTGCTGGGAGCACAGCACAATGGGGGAAGAGGACCACAGCACAGTGAGACACTGCCCCTTCTGTAAGGCCACAAGTCTTTTTCAAGATCCCAAGGGGGGGCACCACCCAAAATCTTGCCTAGGGTAATAATCTAGGGCCGGCTGTGAATGAAAGTGAATGCTATGATAAACTACTGTTTTGTGAGTTGGACAGTAGGTACTTCCAGAGAGGTATTGATACCTCTCTAAATCTCTATACCCAAATGTCGCTAGTTAGCGCTACAAGTCACATAAGAAATAATTGCTTTCCAATCAAATTGTGGTTCCAAAGCACAAAAAGTTATATTGTTCAATGAAAAGTATAACGCGCTGTGATCTAGACAATTAGCGCAAAAAGCAAGTAAATACAAAAGTACAAGCCGATACATATGCGTGCGCACTGGTCCCAGTGTAGAGTCATCTATCCAGAAGCCTGTGGTCATCCAAGAAGAATGGCTGTATACTATAACCAGTACTCAGGTTATATACCTTACAGAACAAAGAAACTAGCTGACTGGGCCAGTTTTGGGGGGTCCTGCGCTCTGGATTTGAACCCTAGTATGTTAGGGACCTACCCGAAAGAGGTTAACTGGATATGGTGGGTAGGCCCATAACCTTGGCCATGATTATGCAAGAAACGTCTATTGATTGCAAAATTTTATTGCATTTATATATATTATTAATAATTTGGAGTTGTGCACCTGAGATTTGTCTGTTTCTGTGCCTGCAATTAGTCTCATCAGGTAGCACCTCCCATTATATACAGTCAGGTCCATAAATATTGGGACATTGACAGAATTTTCAGATTTTGGCCTCTATTCACCACCACAATGGTTTTGAAATGAAACAAACAAGATGTGCTTTAACTGCAGACTTTCAGATTTAATTTGAGGGTAATTACATCCAAATCGGGTGAACGGTGTAGGAATTACAACGGTTTCTATATGTGCCTCCCACTTTTTAAGGGGCCAAAAGTAATGGGACTATCAACTCAGAAGCTATTTCATGGACAGGTGTGGGCTATTCCCTCATTATTTCATTATCAAGCAGGTAAAAGGTCTGGAGTTGATTCTAGGTGTGACATTTGCATTTGGAATCAGTTGATGTCGACTCTCAATATGAGATCCAAAGAGCTGTCACTATCAGTGAAGCAAGCCATCATTAGGCTGAAAAATCAAAACAAACCCATCAGAGAGATAGCAAAAACATTAGGTGTGGCCAAATCAACTGTTTGGAACATTCTTAAAAAGAAAGAACGCACTGGAGAGCTCAGCAACACCAAAGGACCCGGAAGACCACGGAAAACAACTGTGGTGGATGACAGAAGAATTATTTCCCTGGTGAAGAAAAACCCCTTCACAACAGTTGGCCAAATCAAGAACACTCTCCAGGAGGTAGATGTATATGTGTCAAAGTCAACAATCAAGAAAAGACTTCACAAGAGTGAATATAGAGGGTTCACCACAAGATGTAAACCATTGGTGAGCCACAAAAACAGGAAGACCAGATTAGAGTTTGCCAAACAACATCTAAAACAGCCATTACAGTTCTGGAACAACATCCTATGGACAGATGAGACAAATATCAACTTGTACCAGAGTGATGGGAAGAGAAGAGTATGGAGAAGGAAAGGAACTGCTCATGATCCAAAACATACCACCTCATCAGTGAAGCATGGTGGTGGTAGTGTCATGGCGTGGGCATGTATGGCTGCCAATGGAACTGGTTCCCTTGTATTTATTGATGATGTGACTGCTGACAAAAGCAGCAGAATGAATTCTGAAGTGTTTCGGGCAATATTATATGCTCATATTCAGTCAAATGCTTCAGAACTCATTGGACGGCGCTTCACAGTGCAGATGGACAATGACCTGAAGCATACTGCAAAAGCAACCAAATAGTTTTTTAAGGCTAAAAAGTGGAATGTTATGCAATGGCCAAGTCAATCCCCTGACCTGAATCCGATTGAGCATGCATTTCACTTGATGAAGACAAAACTGAAGGGAAAATACCCCAAGAACAAGCAGGAACTGAAGACATTTGCAGTAGAGGCCTGGCAGAGCATCACCAGGGATGAAACCCAGCGTCTGGTGATGTCTATGCGTTCCAGACTTCAGGCTGTAATTGCCTGCAAAGGATTTGCAACAAAGTATTAAAATGTGAAAGTTAGATTTAGTATTGTTTAGTTTGTCCCATTACTTTTGGTCCCTTAAAAAGTGGGAGGCACATATAGAAACTGTTGTAATTCCTACACCGTTCACCTGATTTGGATGTAATTACCCTCAAATTAAATCTGAAAGTCTGCAGTTAAATCACATCTTGTTTGTTTAATTTCAAAGCCATTGTGGTGGTGAATAGAGGCCAAAATATGAAAATTCTGTCAATGTCCCAATATTTATGGACCTAACTGTATATAGTCAGGTTGTGCAGTCCTGAAATCTTTCCCAGATTCTTGCTCCTGGACATTCTGGTACCATGCTGGTCATATGACAGTTCATACAGCATCACTAGGGGTATGTCCCAGTTCCTCAGACGTTGCTTTGTGTGGTTTTCCCGCCGAAGAACTGGTTTAAACTAATAAAAGACACTACATACAGATATACATTCTAACCACTAATTTCCTATAGTTCATAACTTGCAGACGCATGATGCGATCTCCTTGCTGCTAGAACCAGAGATCTGCAAATAAACAGTGATTTAGAATGGTACTAAACATGACATGTCTACTAGCTTATGTACCTTAAATATCATATACATTACATTTCTAAACATAAGTATTTGCTAATAAAACCTCTAATATTAACCTTAATGCTTGGGAACCTTGGTATAAGTGATTGCATGTGTGAGTGTGAGAATATTGCGTAAATTCGCTAGTATGCGTTGTGCGTCTATGTGTTTTGTGCTTATCTGCTTTGGTGTACAGCGCAACTATGCATTGTGTGCCTTGTATGTTTTATATGTATTATCTAATGTGTGTATAGGTTTTGATTGGACTTTCAACATTATGCGGTAGAAAAACAGACGCACGACGCTAATAATCAAATATAATAATCAAATATAGCATCGTACATAATGGTATCGTGCTGATGACGCAAAATGGCGTCATTAGAGGCGACACAAAATGGCGTCGACAGATATTAATTTACAAGATTTGGTCTCAGCCAATCATCCGGCTTCGACAGAGGGAAACATTCGGTTTAGTTAGTGCCGGACAGACTAGGATTTATGTTTATGTTTTGTTTTTACTAATATTGCAAATAAAAATAGCTAAGCTAATTGTACAAAACCCCTGGACTTGTGGGCTGTGACTTTACTGTGTAAAAAACCCATACCGTCCATCCCAGGAGATGGCTCCCCATACCCGATCTTGCCACAATACATATTTACTCACATATTTACTCACATATGCACAGTACCACCTGTATATTTAAAAAATTAAAAACAACTACATGATTCCATACCATATAACCATCTAAATGCAGGTTTCTGTTATCAGGAATTTTAAGCTTCCTACAATACCATTTTAAACAGGAAGATTTGTATGTTTAGGAAAGAAGTATTGGTGCAGAACAAAGGTTGCTTCAAATACTTTATCTATACATTCATATTCATGTATTCATGTAAACATTTGTTACTAGCAACTCTGAAAAGTCATTCATATTTTAGGTTGAGTAGTTCTTTAAATTACATTAGAAGTGTAGTTCTTAGCTTTTAATTAGGACCTTAAACCCTATATTCATCACAAATATGACATTTATAGAGGTTAAAAAAGTGACTGAACACTACACAACCGGGTCCCATAGCAAAATTCAGCATGTGGGCCAGGATAATGGGCCCATCATCCCTCAGCCCTTGGTCTGCTCCTCTAAATATGTGGGGACCAACACATGAGTAGTTAAGCCTCACTCCTATAAAACCCATAGCCGCGGCACACAAGCTACAATGGCAATAGTGTCACTACTGGACTAAAGGCAAAGCATAATGAGCATAAATTAGATTTACTATAAATCATTTATGCCGATAAATGCATATGCCTTAATTGTTACCAAACACAATTCTATTTCATTGTTGCTAATGAAAATTATACTATGAGATACTATAATAGAACATTTTACAGCAAAACCTTCATAATTTACACTGGAAAGATCTACAATTATATATGAATAAATAACATATGAATGCATTCACTACAAGTGATTGACAAATAAAGCACTATTACCAAAGGACATATTGGAACTAATACTGCTGCCTTTAAAGGTACAGGATAATGTTGTTACCATGGTAAAGGAGCTTAAAGTAGGTGCCATCCATCACACTGTCAGCAGGATTTTCATGCTGCATCAGACATAGAAGACTGAGAATAAATGGCAAGTTTTTCTTTGCTGAAAGAGAAATTACATTATTTTAAAACATTTTAGAGTTGTTGGTAAAATGGGTATAAATCACTCAAACAAAGAGCAGAGAAAGAGACCTACTTCTGCATATATGTAGAGCCCTGCACATCTCGAGATGCATTTCATACATACATCTGCAGCATATGCGCTTGGTTTACAGAAGTCATCATTATTAAAGTGTATTTGCGCCTGCCAGGTAGCAGGTGCAAAGGTTATGCTTAATAGCAGGCACTTATGCATCTGCCTGCAGGTCTGCATTTATGGAAACACACGCTGGCTGTATTTGACCTACGGTCAAACACACCCCACCCTCCTGCCTTTCCAGGCACAGGGGGGGTGTAAATGGCAGAATCATGCAATTCTACAAATGCACCTATACCTGCTCCCACTCTCTGGCATAACAAGATATAGTATGTATGCCAACTCTACATCAGGCCCATTCTGTATAATCATATCTCACTCCCCTCTTCACTCAGTGTGCCTGACTTTACTACCCACATTACTTCATCATCACATTACCTCGTCCACCATTAGATCTCATCCCTCTCCTCTTTCCTCCCTTACCAGGACATCTAACTTATCCCCTGTCTCCAGCTCTACACCCAACCCCCCTCCCTTCCCCCCCACTTGACACTCTCCCCTCATACCTCCATTGTCCCTCCCAAGTTGAGGCATGCTTCCACATTGCCCATCAGGTCAATTTACTTTTCTCCTCTGGCAATTTCCCCAACGTTTTAAAGTATGCCTTGGTTTCTCTTTACTCTTAAGAAACTATCACTAGAACCCTCAGACCTCTCGAACTACCATGCCAACTATTCACCAAAATGCCTCTAAGATCCTTAACCAGGTGGTTTGAAAATGTTTCTTTTTCTTCATCTCCACCCTCTCCCTACTAGATCCACTCCAATCTGGATTTCAGTTTCTTCCTTCCACTGAAACTGTCAGCAATAATCTCCTTATGGCCAAATACGAAGGCCAAATCTTTATTTTTATATTTCTTTACCTCACAGCGGCATTTTACACTGTTCCAACCCCCTCCTCCTTCAAACCCTCTGACCCATTGGGATACAAAACACTGTTATCTTCTGGTTAGCCTCCTACTTGTCCAACACCTCCTTCCCCATATGTATACACATCTCTACCTCCTCTCCTTTCCTCTACCGATCCAAAAGGTGCTGTCCTTGGCCGCCTTCTCTTCTCTCTCTACACTTCTTCTCTTGGTGACCTTATCAGTTCTTTTGGCCTCTGATACCACATTTTTTCTGATAATTCACAAATGTAACTCTCTTCCTCTGATACCCTGTATCTCTTTTTTTGTTCTCGCTCATGTCACCTCCAGACTGTCAGCTATCTCCAGTCTGAAACTTAATATTTAAAACACTGTACTCATCCTATTTCCCCAAATTTGGTCCCAAACTCTCCCACCTGCCCCATCTCTGTTGATAACGTTTCCCTCTCCTCTTTTCACCAAGTCCAATGACTGTGGTTTCTTTCTCCCCCCACATTCAGGGAGTGATTCAGCAGAGGACGCAGATGTGTGCTTGCACGCAGATTCCCAATAGTCACGAATCTGCACATGTGCAGGCCCCTTTCTGATCATGTGCAGAACGGGTCCTGCGTGATCTCTTGCAGAGTGGCAGCAGACTGTCAGTAAACAAAAATCTGATGCCTTTTGTGGGTGGGGAGGGGGGTGGCGACAGCCTCTGTTTGCCAAAACGGAAGCGTGGAGCCGCCATTGGGTGGGAGGGAAGAGGCCAGGATCTCCGTCGGCAGGTGGAAATTTCCTGCCCTCTTTGTTGCAACTGCAGCGGCCGGCTTGCATGACCCATGGGTCACTCAGCCGGCAGATGGGATCTCTGATTATCCGATGCTGTATTCTTGGATGCTGCTCCTATAAGTAATGAATGCAGGAGGTGTCACACCTCTTGCTGCATTACCATAATAGTGCTATCGCAGCTGCTACCATGTTAGCAGCTGCGATAGCACTTGCGTCCTCTACGGAGTCACCCTCTCAGTCCTTCTCCAAATCTAGCCGTTTCCACCTCTGCAATATTTCCAGAATCAAGCCCTTACACAATCTCTAAGCTACTAAAACTATAATATTTTCTCCTAATTTTAATCATATTATGTATTTATATTTTTTCAGTAATTTTCATGTAATGAGCTAGTGCAGTTTCCTAAACTCCGCTATTACAGTCAAGGTTTTAAAGATATCCATGCTTGAACACAGGTGACTTAATTAGTCAATTTGATTAACCATCTGGACTCAAGCATGGATATCCTTAAAACCTGGACTGCAATGACAGAGTTTGGTAAACTCTGAACTAGTGATTCACACATTATATTTAGTTTCACATTTTTTAAGAATATATAATAAAAGTAAATTTTCATTATCAAAATCCATATCATTATTTTATGTAAACAGTGTGTCCCAAAAAAGAATTTTCATTTCTCGCTCCTTGCAAACCCAAAGACTGAAGTTATTAAAACTCTCAGGTACACTCTTAGAATTTCTTGCCTACTGTAGATTGCTATAATTTACTACACTCTGAACTTCTTAACAAACACCTTGCCCCTCTTCAGTCTCTACTTTAGTCTGCTGCCTGCCTCTTTTTCCTTTCTTGTTGCTCTACCTCGGTTGGGTGAAAAAGACGCAAAAAAGATGCTCGTCGTAAGACGAGTTGCATGGGACCTGTCGGCATTCTCGCGTTGCATGTCATATTGAGGCTGGGTTATGAGGACACACCTGTACAAACCTCTCAAGCAGAACTCTCCAGCCTATGGGATATATTTGCTAAAGGTAAATTTTAATTGATTTTGGTCATTTTAAAATAGATAAAAATCGAACAACATCTATGTTGTATTTCTGGGGCTAAATCACATATTTACTAACAGACAATTTATGATTTGTTTTTTTAAGTATTGTGTGATTTAGCCCCAGAAACACAACATCGTTGTTGATCGATTTTAAATCCATCAAAATCAATTAATATTGACCTTTAGTAAACATACCACTACAGTTCCAGCCTCATTTCCTCACATACTCCCTCATGCTCTCTTTTCTTTGCTTATGACTGCCACCTCACTTCCTGCCTAATCATAACTTTCCACTCTTGCATTTACAGTAGGCTTTTTCCCAAGCTGCTTCCATTCTCTGGAATGCCTTTCCATGCTCCATTAGACTTTAACCATCCTCCCAGACTTCTAATGTGCCTTTAAACAATTTTTTCATTCTAACTTACCACCTGTCCTCTTAACTCTGCAGTCTAATAGAACACTGTAATTATGTATTTATGGAAAATTGTTAACTGTATCACTCTGTACTAATGTAATTTATTGTCAGTTGTTTTGCGCTACGTAACCCTTGTAGTGCCTTATAAATAAAAGATAATAATATAAACAGGGATACAATTTATCTTGTTTGTTTTAGGTTTTCAAATTGTATTCATTTGTGCAGGATTTCTTTATTTTAAGTACAAATGGATTCAATACAAATTTGATCAATTAGTAACACAGATAACAATGCAATGAAGCAAACTATTTTCACACACGCTAGAAAAAAATCAATGATAGGATTGCGCTGTCGGTGTGTCTATGAATTACATTAATTTAATAGTATCGCTTGACTGAAAATTATAAATATTGACCAAGGCTCAATAAATTTTAATTTTTAAATTTTTTAATAAACATGTATCACATTAACAACATATATTACACTTCACACACATATATAAAACAATAAAATGCAATAAAAAAGCAAAATAGCAATTGTAGCTTGTATTTTCTCCCTCCCGAAAAAGGATTTGGTACGAGATGCCGGCGCTCGGGATCTTGCCGGTCAAAATCCTGACGCAGGCATCCCGACAGGGTTACGATACTGACACCTGTCGGTGGGTACCCTAGACCTCCCCCTCTCCCTACCCCTCCTTCCCTGGTGCCTAAACCTACCCTCTCCCTTTAGTGCCTAAACCTAACCTCCACCTCCACGCACCCTAAACCTAACCCTCTCCCTTAGTGTCTAACCCTAACCCTCCCCATAGTGCCTAACCATAAACTTAATGCTAACCCTCCCCCTAACGCCACTACTTACCTTCAGGATGCCGGCACCGGATTCTGATAGGTGTACGGATTCCGGTGCCGGTATTCTAAGCGCCTGCATTCTATGTGCTGGGATATTGACCACATCTCCCAAAACTAACCTTTGTATAACATACACTAAAGTGGCAAAAGTCATGATATAGCAGTATGTAAAGGAAATGTCACTGCTGTGACGTCTGCATCAGTTGTAAGTTGACATCTTGTTTTGAACACCATCTAGGCTACTCATGGGAAGGTGACGATACTTATCATAGTGTGAACGGGGCATGATAGTGAGTGCCCAACGGATGGGACATTCTGTTTCTGAAGTTGTGCGGACATTCAACATTCCCTGAGCTACGGTGTCACGTGTGTACCAGGAATACCTCATGGAAGGCATTACCACCCACCGTGTACAGCACAGTGGCTGCCCATGGGTGCTTAATGATTGTGACCAGCGTTGTCTAACCAGAATTGTCCCTGGTAACAGACAAGCGACACTGGCTCAAATCACATCCACATTACATGCAGGAGGTACCAGACTCATATCCAGCATGGCAGTGCATCGTTATTTAGCTTCTATGAAATTTGGGAGCAGAAGACCCACCAGAGTGCCCTTGTTAACACTATGACATCAGACACAGTGCCTCACATGGGCTTGTGATGTTGCTAATTGGACCCTGGAGTACTGGCAACATGTGGCGTGTTCCATTGAGTAACAGTTCCAGTTGTTTCAGGCTGATGGTAGGGTTCGGGTTTAAACAAGGATCCGTGCAGGCTGGTGGTGGTTCCATAATGGTGTGGCGTGTGCATGTGGCATGGTTGGGTCCGCCTGAACATGTCATTGACCGGTAACCGCTATGTTGCATTTCTTGATGACCATTTGCAGCCCTTTCTCACTTTATGTACCCCCACAATGATGGAATATTCCAGCAGGACAATACATTGTGTCATTGGCCACAAGTTGTCCAGAATTGGTTAGAGGAGTATTCTTGAGAGTTTCAACTAATGGTGTCGCCACCACGTTCGCCCGACATGACCCAATCGAGCATTTATGGGATGTGATGGATAGTTCCTCGCACTCAAGATTCTGAATCTACAAATATTGTATCTATCCAGACAGCATGGGTCAACATCCGAGGTCATCTACTTGTGGAATCGATGCCACATCAAGTTGCTACACTTTGCCAGGCTAGAGGGGTACTACATGAAATTAGGCACTATCCCATGACTTTTGGCACTTCAGTGTACATCGAATATGGGAAGCAGTCGGGAAGCCGACGGACGAAATCCCGAACGCCGGCTTCCCGACTGTCCAATCCCGGCAAGGTACTAATGATAGTCGTCAAAATCCAGATGCCTGTCATTAGACCTACGCCGGGAGCCCGACTCACGGCTTACCGATCGAAGGTAAGCCGGGCACCGGGCGCGGACAGCCGCGGGGGAAGGAGGGTTAGGTTAGGGGCTCCCGGGGGGGACTTCGGGTTATGCACCCCCCCGGGGGTTAGGGTTAGGCTAGGGGAAGAGGGGGTTAGGGTTAGGCACAGAGCCGGATTTAGATCTCATGGGGCCCTAGGCAAGATACCAGTTTGGGGCCCCCCTACCTCAAACAATCCTGTGCATATATTACAGTTGGTGTCGCTGGATCAAGCTACACAAATCATGTTATATAGAGGCGTCATAATATATATATTTATATAAATATATACGTGTGTGTATATATACACGCACACACATTATATATACTATATATATATATATATATATATATATATATATGTGTGTGTGTGATGTGTGTATCTTGCTCCAGTGACACCTTCTCCAATATATGTAGTTAGTAGTGTTACTAGATCACCTATATATGTATATATATATATATATATATATATGTATAAAATTCTGTAATAAATATATATATATATATGTGTGTGTGTACACATATGTGCTGTATGAACGAAGTGTTTATGTATGTGTATATATAAGATGTGCGTGTGTATATATAATAGGTGAGAAAGGAGGAAAGGGGGACGAACAAACAGGTAGACAGTAGGAAAAGGGGAGGAACAGAGGGAGACGGGAGGAATGGGGGACATACAGAGAGAGACGGGAGGAATGGGGACATACAGAGGGAGACGGGAGGAATGGGGGACATACAGAGGGAGACGGGAGGAAAAGGGGACATACAGAGGGAGACAGGAGGAATGGGGGACATACAGAGGGAGACGGGAGGAATGGGGGACATACAGAGAGAGACGGGAGGAAAAGGGGACATACAGAGAGAGACGGGAGGAATGGGGGACATACAGAGAGAGACGGGAGGAAAAGGGGACATACAGAGAGAGACGGGAGGAAAAGGGGACATACAGAGAGAGACAGGAGGAATGGGGGACATACAGAGGGAGACGGGAGGAAAAGGGGACATACAGAGAGAGATGGGAGGAAAGGGGGACATACAGAGAGAGATGGGAGGAATGGGGGACATAGAGAGAGAGAGACGAGAGGAAAAGGGGACATACAGAGGTAGACGGGAGGAATGGGGGACATACAGAGAGAGACGGGAGGAATGGGGGACATACAGAGAGAGACGGGAGTAATGGGGGACATACAGAGGGAGACGGGAGGAATGGGCAACATACAGAGGGAGACGGGAGGAAAAGGGGACATACAGAGGGAGACGAGAGAAGATGGGAAAACAAAAATGAAAATAAACACCTACACAATAGCTAGGGACTCTGCAAATAAATACATATATATTTCAAGGTGACCAATGTGTGTGTACAATATATATATATATATATATATATATATGTATATAGTTACATACATACAGGTAGAGAGAGCGTTATTTAACAATAAGAAATGCTGAGAAATGGCTGGGGCTGTCAGAGAGTGGGATGCTGTGAAATGGCTGGGGTTGTCAGAGAGTGGGGTGCTGAAAGATGGCTGGGGTTGTCAGAGAGTGGGGTGCTGAGAGATGGCAGGGGATGTCAGAAAGTAGGGTGCTGAAATACTGCTGGGGTTGTCATAGAATAAGGTGCTGAGACATGGCTGGGGCTGTCAGAGAATGGGGTGCTGAGAGACAGCTGGGGCTGAGAATGGGGCTGTAAGAGAATGGGGAGCTGATACATGGCTGGGGTTTTCAGAGAATGGGGTGCTGAGAAATGGCTGGGGCTATTAGATCAAATAGAAGGAGCCCGATCAAATAGAAGGTTAAAAAAATGTCCAGAAAAATGTCAAGGCCACCTGAAACACCCCCCCCTCCAGTCTCATCATAGTACCTGTAGCATGCTCCTCACCATCTCTCTGACCCCAAGCCTGGCAGCAAACAACTCTTCCTTCCTCCAAAAGGGGCAGGTTCAACTCCCAAAGCAACAGGTGGCCACAGACGGGTAGGAGCAACACAGAGGGACAGCCTGGCATGCACATGACGTAACTAGCACCGCACTCCGTCGTGAAATCCTAACCTGAGCAGCACTGCTAGAGGAATCCCAACTAGCTGCATCAGGCTGGGCTCTCTCTGGCCTGGGCGACACAGCTGTCAGCAAACCAGCCAAGGCTGCCCAGTTGTGAGTCCCTTCATCACCGTGGGCCCCGATGTGTGGCACAGACTGCACCGCCGGTAGTTCCAGCCCTGCACTATATGTATACATTAAGAACGACTGCCCTCAAATGATTCGCCAGTACAGCCATTTGTCAATGCTCGCACTGCTGCTGCGAGTGCCAACAATTATTCCATGTTCAATGATGCCAGATCGCGTCACCTAACCATTATTTCATGAGTGAAGTGATACACTTCATTAGTCTGCATTCCTTTCTGATCTTCCACAGATTCAGACATCCTACATCAGCATTACCTGCAGAAAAGCTACTTTGCATAAAATCACTTGGTGGTCATAATAATTGGCTGCTCAGTGTATATTTATTTGTTAACAGTTATTTTATAGTGTCCACATATTCCACAGCACCTTACAGAGATTATTTAGTCTTTCACATTAGTCTCTGTCCCAGTGGATGTACAATTTATATTTTCTATACACAGACACATACACTAGGGTATTTTTTTTGTCAGAATCCAAATAATCTACCAGTATGTTTTTGGATTGTTGAAGAAAATAACAGTACCTGGAGGAAACCTACGCAAACACAGACAGAAAATACAGTTTCCCCCCACAGAGATAGTGCCCATGACCTCAGTTCCATAAGGCATCAAGTCATGGGCAGAACTATGGGAGACAATGGAGGCACCTGCCGCCTGGCTCCAGCTCTAAATGGGCACCTCCTCCATTGTCCACAACATATTCACCCCACTTAGGGCTGTAACTATGTACCCGGAGCGTACCGTCACAGCCGCCCAATACATGGCACTCCTTCCCGGCACCTGAGAACCCACCATACACTAGTGGAGAGCTCCATGTCAGACCATCAGTTGCTGCCTTTGTCTATCTATAGCCTGTCTGCATGCAAATATGCAAATTGCTACATTACAGTGTCAGCGGCTGTGACAGGTGGTGGGGGGTGCACCAAATTATAACATGCCTCCGGGCATCTGGGATGAATTTACGCCACTGCATCAAGCTAACCATTGTGTGGTGATTAGGGTGGCATACAGTAAACTATTTGCTTTTCTGTACTTTTATTGATTTAATGTAATATTGGTTCATCTTTTTGAAATACACTGTACAATAAAAATAGATGTCAAAATAATAAACATATTCATGTTAATGACTTGCCAAGTTTCAGCTACGTACCTGTGGCTCTGTCATATTGGATATAACAATTCTTAAAACAGTATTACAGTATGTATCTTCACAATACCTTGCAAGTTTGACGATATTAAGGTTTCTTGCAATATTTTCAGAAGACGATTTAAAAGTAGATTTGAAGCAGGAAATTTGTAATTTCCATGTAGAAAAGTTTGCAATATCATGAGGACTTTATCAGCCAAATTCACAGACCCACTATCTAATAGATCCTGGAAGGAAATTGTTTTGATATTATTTTCAATCCAAAATGTCCTTAGTGTGAAACATAAATAATATACATAAACCACTTTAACAACATCCCCCCCTCCCCCACACAAACTCACACCCACCTCATGCATTTATTTTATCAATAGTTTATAGTGGTAGCAACTTTGTAGTAGTATACTGCATTAGAACCATATTTTCTTGACTCAAACCTATCAGAAGCTGGCTTCTACATGTTCATGATGTAATAAACCACTGATTCTTAATAAATTAGATAATTTATAGAATATTTAAATTGCATCTGCCACCTATACCCAGTGGAAGCATTTGTTTTGTAGGCTGAACCATTTTGAGGCTAATTAACGCTAAGAACCAAACACATCACTGAGGCACAGTCTAATATCCATATGGCCTAAATTATACTCACAAGGTTCTTATTAAGTTGAAAAGTTACAGTACATCCATTTGCAGTGCATGTGCGGTGTTGGATAACTGTAGACAACTGATACAATTACATTAGACAACTTTAGAAAACACCCTTAAATCAGCTTCAATCCAATCACTTTAAGATAAAAAATATTATCAGATAATCTTCTGGATCAAAATTTTCTTGTACATATGTTGAATTTTTTACACAATATATTATTAAAAGAGCCTGATTGCAACATGTATGACCAGAATTATAAGCATTCTTCCATTGTCCTTTTTATTTTTTAATGGAAAAGACAATAGGAATAATTATCTATGTTAAACAGTAGTGTGGCACATCACAATAGCCACTATTCGCAATTAGGCACTGTTTGCTTCATAAAGCAAGCAAATAATTTGGTAGGTGTAGACAAATGTGTTTAAATGACTGAAATATATACATTAATGGAAAAAAGACTGCCCCATTTATCTATCAGGGAGTTCCTTACTGAGCATAGAATGAACAGTGTTTGGAAGAACTGGTAAAAGAAGCAAACCAAATGTGTAAGCAGTTTTAACATGCCTTTTAAAGCTCATGGTGATAGTGATGAAAGTGAATTCAACCCATACCACAAGCATATAATTTCAGGATTTTTTTAATATAATTTAGGATATCCCTCTAGCCGAGATTCTTCAAAATGGTAAAGCTTCAAAACCGAATATCCTCAGGTACAGTATATGTTCACGTAATAACGTTTGAACAGATTTTAATAGTAAAAGCTAAGTTATGCACATACGTATAATAAATTACAAATAGCTTATCTGAGAGAAAAAGTATTCATCTAGAAAAGAAGTTAATCGAGGAAAGAGGCTCCTCAATATCAGCAATGAGCAGAAGGTTACTGGATAAGGGTAGTGCCCAGCCCTTTATATCTCAGCAGGCAGTGCTGATGGGACCCCTGATAAAGTCACATTGGCACTGCCTGATAATCAGATGGGGCAAGAGCCTATCTTCTCCCATCATTATCGCCCATACCAGACTATCAACGGAGGTTAGGTCCACATAATTTGTATGCTCCCTTTCTCGCATACCATCAGTTATAGTGTCCTTGTAAATTTTAAGATATAAGATGTTTATGTCAATGTCAGAATACATAAAAATCAGTTTAAATTAGCAATCATGACTATCCATCTATTTCCTTTACTTATTTGGCTCCAGTTTCTCTATCCAGTACTAATACTATTCCAGCCAGTATATTTTAATCAGGCACTTTCAGTATTATTGTGCCTGCTGTTCTGGTGCTAGACCTCCTTGTGGACACTTGTCTTCAAAATTACTTTGCACCTAGGTCCTGCCAGACCTCCCTTTTACCTCATTGGATTCTTACAGTGCATATCTGGTCTTATTTCTCTTTATGCACATTTCAGTTTATACCTGCACCTCAAAGAAGATACCCGCATATGAACAACGATTTGCAGCAAAGTCCATAACTCATAGAGGGGTTACTGTGAACACTTGCCCCACTTTAGACTTCATGCTTCCATTACAGGTAGCATAAAACTATACTGGCTGTAATGGATCTGCTATAATCCAGTGTGCTGTTTAAACATTGGAGAGCCAAGAGTAAGACCAATGTGTGTCATAAAAGAGGGAAGATATCTGAGGAAATAACATTTAAGAGAACTCAAAAGACAGACAAGTATAGGGGTAGACAAGACAATCTGTAAGCCTTGGCTAAGTCAGTAAGGAATTCATCCTGTCCTTGGAGAGGGCAAAGAGACTTATTACAGTCACAAGCTGATGATGAATCCTCATAAACACATGACACTGTTTTCATGCTTTCAGCCACTAAAGCCTAGCTGCTAACCTTGCTAGAGGTGGGCCAGTCAGTGAAATAGTGTCCTACAAGACAAGGTTAAAAACTGCTAATTGTGGCGTCACAAGGGGGGGTGCGGTCACCCGCCGAGGGGTGACACCAAAGTGCTGACTCCTCCTCAGTGACAGGAGCCGGGTGTTGCACAGTAGTATTACGGTATGTGCAGCACTCGGCTCCTGACACAGTGAGGGAGCCGGCACTCACACCAACTTGTCCCTGGGGGCAGCCCGCATCTCCGGGTCCATGGTGGCCGATGACGGAGCATGCGCGAGACCCGGATAGCGACAGACAAACCGTCGCTCCGGGTCTCGTACCAAAGAGGGCGTGCTCTAGATTTGAGTGACAAAATGCCCCCTTTGGTGGGCGGGCCAGGGGAGGGGCTGCCCAAACGGAGGCGTTCCCATGTGAACGCCTCCATTTGGGGGCGGCCCCACTGACATCACAAGTGATGTCAGTGGGAAAGATTTTGGCTCTGTGAGAGCCGAAATCTCTCTGGGGCTTGCGGCAACGACACCCTACCACAAGTCTTGACCATCGCGACCATCTTCCTGGCCGCTCGCTATAGCTGTGGCGTGCGAGCGGCCAGGAGGCCGCTCTAAAAAACAAGAAGGCCGGCCCTGATTCAGAGCGAGCGCTCTGTCAGAGCGTCCGGCTCTGAATCAGGGCCAGAGAGTCTCATTCAGACCTGCTCGCGAGCGCAGGACGCTCGCAAGCGGGTCGATGGTACCCAAATGCGCATGCGCACGACGGAGGCTGCTCCGTCGTGCGCATGCCGAGACCCGGCGACCCGGGGTCTCGCACCAAAGGGGGTGTGCTGTCGATGGTGAGTGACAGCACGCCCCCTTTGGTGGGTGTGCCGGGGGGGTGGCTGCCAGACGGAGGCGTTCCCATGGGAACGCCTACCGTCTGGGTCCGGCCCCACTGACATCACTAGTGATGTCAGTGGGAGTGATTTTGGCTCTGATAGAGCCAAAATCACTCCAGGGCTTGCGGTCACCGAGACCCTACCGCAGGGTCTCGTTGCAAGCCCGATGGTCGCGATGGTCAAGACCATCGCGACCATCATCATGGATGCTCGCATAAGCTGTGGGTGGTAACTCACAGCTATGCGAGCGTCCAAGAGGCCGCTCCGAGTTTAGGTAGGAGGGCCCTGATTCAGAGCGAGCGCTCTGGTCAGAGCGTCTGGCTCTGAATCAGGCCCAGAGTCTGCTAGTAAGACCATACATAACACAAGGCACTGAACAAAAAGCTGCTGCCTTAATTCTCTTTCACTATATAATATTCCATGGATTCAATGGTTTAGTCTTATTTCTAAGTGCTTCAGGACTTATTGAATGTTTTAGTATTTTCATATGCATTTCTTACAGTAAATCCTTGGAAGAGTTTTCAAACTCGTTCTCATGGAATTATTATTCAAGGCTGTAAAATGTAACTGTATCCCGAATTTCCCATATGACTAACTTTACTTTTAAACTGGAGTAACTTTGATTTCAAAAAGTATACTCTTTTGGTAGAGAGACATTTAAGTAAAGAAAATTATTACTTATAGAGAACTTACCAGCAAAATAAAAATCACATTTGGATAGCTGTGCAGGATACTTAGTATTGGATTAGAACTCCATTGGGTAGCTGGCATGAGTTTAGCCACATTGTTTGCTTTTGGGTCTTCCTTGCTGACTATACTGCAATCTTCTTGACTTATCCAAAGTTCCATGACTTGTCTACCATATTTCTCCATCAGCTGGGGATAGCGGAAGAAGAATTTGAGGAAGAGAGGATGATGAAAATAGACCAGCCGGATTTTGGGAACATTCTCTAGTATTTTACAAATCACATTTAGCGAAATCTGCATGGAAATAATGAAATCACTATTAGAATTAAGACAGAATGCATTACACACTTCAAAATCTATTTTTACAATGTTATAATGATTAGGTTAAATATAAAAAGTTAAAGACTTCATTTAATTTTTATATATGTTTTAGTGTATTATTTTAAAGCGTTCATCACATTATACAATTCATCGTTGGCCCATTCGGGGGCATTTTTCTACCTTAATCTGTTCGATTTGTAAATTTACAGTGAAAATTGTGTTGTTTAGCCTTGTAGGGAATATTTTATTCAAATCCGTATAAATATACTCTGTCCACCTTACACTCTATTACCTAGCTGTCATTCCTTACTTAACGTTCCCTTATCTCTGTCATCTATAATTACCCTCCCACCATTTGATTGATCTACTCTCCCCAATCTTTTAAGGCAAAAGATTATGCTCACCCTTATTTGGCTTTATATTTTACTGCCCCTGCTCTCCAAGCACCTACATAGCCACAGCATTAAACATACAACCACACACACTCTCCTCCTATTTTTATCACATGCATCTCAATACACATAGATTTTTTTTTTCATATCTCCATCACATTTTCCTATACCAACCACCTCCACCAGCCCATTGTTTACTGCTCTGCTTCATTTTACATTGTATCCTGACAATCAGGGGCGCAACTAGGTATTTGAGAGCCCCACAGCAAAGTTTGTAATGGCCCCTATATACCACCCAATAGTGAAAACTGTATATACAGTAATACATGTAACTCTGAGAAGGAAGATGGGTCCGCTCAGGGCCCCATAGCAGCTGCACCCCTTGCACCTATAGTACTTACGCCCATGCTGACAATATTACACTATTCCCCCGCCCCCTCCACATTACATTCTGAGGACTTATTATCTCCAGCTCAACTACTCATACCCCAATTGAAAAATTAGGATTTTGGTACTTACCGATAAATCCCTTTCTCCGATTCCACAGGGGACACTGGAGTCTCAGTACAATGTGAGAAGTGGGTTAACCGGGAGCTGGCACCTTTAAAAAATTTTGAATTGTATCTAGCTCCTCCCCCTCTATACCCCCCTACAGGCAGTCTAAATAAACTGTGCCCGAGAGGAGCTGGAAATTAAGGAAAAAGGAGACAGAAAAGCTACAGCATTCATGTACAAAGAAGTAAACAGTATTATAAACGAAAAACAACATTCCAATCAGACTCTGGAAAAACAAACAACCATCTGAACCTGGAAAATAATAAGTAATGCAGGTAGAGCAGCGCAGGGTGGGTGTCCAGTGTCTCATGTGGAATCGGAGAAAGGGATATATCGGTAAGTACCAAAATTCTAATTTCTCCTTCATCCACTGGGGACACTGGAGTCTCAGTACAATGGGGACGTCCCAGAGCTCACATCCCAGGTGGGAGAGTGCTGAGAACCCTGCAAAACTGCACGTCCAAACTCTGAAGCAGAGGCCGCAAACGTATCAAAGCGGTAAAACTTTAGAAAAGTATGCCTGCCTGACAAAGTGGCCGCTCGACAAAGCTGGTTTAAGGAGACCCATGAAGGACATACCGAGCGCGTTGAATGCGCCGTAATGGAAACAGGTGGTTGCCTTGAAGCCACCACATAAGCCTGTCTGATAGTCAGATGAATCCATCTTGAAATGGTTTGTTTGGAAGCCGGCCAACCTGGGCGCGCCAGATCAAACCGAACAAACAAAGCATTGGACTTACGGAGAGAAGTAGTTCTGTCAACATAAATCCGGAGCGCTCTGACAACATCTAAGGACTTAGAGGCTGGAGACTCATCCTTAAACACAGGGACCACAATTGGTTGGTTTATATGAAAAGCAGATACTACTTTTGGAAGGAAAGACTTTTGTGTGCGGAACTCCGCCCTATCTTCATGGAAAATGAGATAAGGAGGACAACATGATACAGCAACTAGTTCAGACACACGTCTCGCTGAGGCGAGTGCCAAAGGAAGAACCACCTTCCAAGTTCCACCCTCTGTAACAGCTCAAAGGTGTCAGACTGGAGAAAAGACAGTAAAAAATCCAAGTCCCATGGTGCCGTTGGAGGCACAAAAGGAGGCCGAATTCTGACTACTCCCTGGAGAAAGGTCTGGATATCCGGCAATAATGGACAACACGGATACCTGTACCTTTAAGGAACCAAGACGAAGGCCTGCTGTTAAACCAGCCTGAAAGAAAAGAAGCCGCCTTAAGTCTTGATAAATAAACGGCCCCTGAAGAAGGAGGTCGTCATGTAGAGGAAGTGGCCACAGCTCATCTATCAACAGATTCCGTATCTGTGAGTACCACGCTCGTCTGGGCCAATCTGGAGCTACTAGTAGCACCTTGTCATTATCGCGCTTGATCATTTGAAGCAATCGGGGGATGAGCGGGAAAGGAGGGAATAGGTATATGTAGTGAAACGGCCACGGTGTTGTCAGCGCATCCACTACTGCTGCTGCCTGTGGGTCCCTTGTTCAGGAACAGTAAATTGGTAATTGGTGGATCAACCTCGATGCTATGAGGTTGGCCTGTGGTCGGCCCCACCGCAGAGTCAGTTGGTGAAATACATGAGGATTGAGCGACCATTCTCCCGGATGAATGTCCTGCCGACAGAGGTAGTCGGCCTCCCAATTTTCCACTCTCGGGATGAAGATTGTGGAAATCGCCACTGCAAATTCCTCCGCCCAAAGCAAAATTCTGCTTACTTCTCTCATGGCGGCCCGGCTTTTGGTGCCACCCTGTCTGTTTCTATATGCCACCGCTGTGGCATTGTCCGACTGTACTCTGATTGCCTGACCCTGCAACAGAGGATGCGCCAGCTGGAGTGCATAAAAGACAGCTCTAAATTCTAGAATGTTTAATGGCAGTCCTGCCTCCCGCTGAGTCTAGTGTCCCTGAAAATGTTTCCCCAGGGTCACTGCTCCCCACCCTCTCAGACTTGCGTCAGTGGTGAGGAGAATCCAATCCCACACTGCAAACCATCTTCCTGCCAGCAGGTGAGAGGGATTCAACCACCAAATGAGAGATGTTCGAGTTTGGGGAGACAATAGGACTCGCTGGTGGAGAAAGAGGTGGGATCCTGACCACTGGGAGAGAAGGTCCAACTGAAATGGCCGGGCGTGAAATCTCACATATTGAATCGCCTTGAATGTCGCCACCATCTTACCCAGAAGATGGATACAGAGATGTACAGACACTCTGCGATGCCGCAGTATCAGACTCACCATGTGCTTAATGGAGGAGACCTTGTCCTGAGGTAGGAAAACCCTTTGTTCCACCATGTCTGATATCATTCCCAGGAATAGCAGGCATTGTGTTGGAATCAGAGAGGATTTTTGGAAATTTAGAATCCACCCATGTTGTAAGAGAAGACTCTGAGTTAATTGAATATCCAGTGACAAACGAGCTACTGACGGGGCCTTGATCAGGAGATTGTCCAAGTATGGAACAATGATAACCACCTGAAGATGAAGCAGGGCCATCATAACGGCCATGACCTTCGTGAACACTCTTAGGGGCCCATTTATTAATGATCGCATTTTGCAATGCGATCAGGGCATGCAGTATCGCCCCTGATCACATTGCAAAATGCAATCCTATCTGCTGGATGTATTATCCGGGACATGCAGGGAGACGGGCTCCGAAAAGAGCCCGTCCCTGCGATGTCTCCGGAGGGCAGTCGGGGCTTCTGCGCATGCGCAGTACCGCGGACTGCACATGAGCGGCGCCCATTGCCGGCGGAGGGATCTGGCAGATCCCTCCGCCGGCTGATATGCGTAAGTGCCCATAGGAAACAGCGGCTAACGCTATCTTTAGATAGCGTTAGCTGCTGGGGTCAATATCGGGAATGCTTCGCATTCCTGATATTGATACATTTGGCAGCATCGCATCCCCCATAGAAACCTATGGGGGAGGCGGCTGCCGGCGGCAATGGAGGGATCGCAGCAGGTATCGGAGATACCTGCTGCGGTCCCTCCTTCATACATTCAGGGGATACTAAGTATTTGAGGTAAACCCCCGAAAACAGGTGTTTTCGGGGAATTTACCTCAAATGCACTTTGATAAATGGGCCCCTTGGTGCCGACGAAAGACCGAAAGGTAGGGCCTGATATTGCAAATGAGAGTCTAGGACCGCAAATCGAAGAAATGCCTGATGAGGAGTCCAGATGGGGATGTGGAGATAGGCATGCTTTATGTCTAGGGCACCACAAACAAGCTGGAATAAAAACCCTGACCTCTCTGATGGGTCGGATATCATCCAACTCCTCTGATGCTGGAAAAGTGGCAGCCTGCCTTTGTCTTTTACTAAAAATAGACGATTTAGCAGTCACCTCTAAATCTTCCACATGTAAAACTTGGCGTACTGCAGTAATTAATGCTTCTACGCCCTGAGATGTAGGTTCTGACTTCTCAAGAATTTGAACCTCCTCTTCCTGAACCTCACCCTCTTCTGGCTCCTGCAACTCTTCCTCCTCTGATTCATCCCAGTGCAAGGGATTCTGAATCAGTCTCTTCTGAGGGACATTATAAGACGAGGTTGCAGGAGATGCTTGGGACATTACCTTAGTAAGTCCCTCAACAGACCTGGATAATGAACGAGCCCAATCTGGTTTGGATGATGTCTGTCTGATCACCTCCTTGTCCTTGCGAGCTGCTTCCAACTCTGCAGACAGATTAGACATAACAGATGTCAATTGATCAGACCATATAGACTGAACTGGTGAGTCAGCAGTCTGAGACTAAGAAACACACTTGTCACACAGTAGGGAAGAATTAGACTGTCCCTGTGTGAATTTCTCTGCACAATTTTTGCAGGAGAAGGATTTTTGTGCAGCCTTAGAACCCTTGTTAGACATGCTTGCAATACACTGTCACAAACACACACACACACACACAGGTGAAGGGACAGTGAGTAATATACTGTACAGAAAGGAAAGGGGCATAGAGGGAGATATGCTATGACCCTTAGCAGTGCTAAATGAATAGTGCTATTATAATGCTGTTAAACAGCTGTACTGGCCTGACTTCTATGTCACAGAGCCGGGATGCAGTCAGTCTCCTCGTGCAGCAGAGCTAAAATAGCCACCAGCCTCTTTATAGAAGCACTGGGGCTGCTGGGAGGCAGGAGTAGAAGTCTGCCTTAGGCTCCGTCCCTCCACTATGGCGCCCGTTCTCAGCACTAGCGGTGCTGCTAGTTTGTGTACCCGCCTAATGTCCTGGCTCACCTGCTATTCAGAGAGCCAGGACACACTAACCTGATGGCTACCACTGCTGCCGGCGGCGGGCTTTAGCTGTGGAAGCCTGCGATGAGCGCCGCATGCAGCACGTCTTGGGCTCCCCAGAGACTGAGGTCTCTGTAGCAGGAAACCTCAGCGCACACCGCAAGCAGCGGTGGTGAGGTCTCCCCGGCAGCTCCAACGGCGCAGACAGGCAGGGGCAGTGAGCTGCCTGTCTGTGTCCTCAACTGCTGATTGCAGAAACGTTTAGTTTTAAAAATAATAGAGAGCCCTAAGGAGCATTGGTCCAGCTACCAGGGCACAAATTTTAATGGAGCTAGCTACCATTCAAATTTTTTTAAAGGTGCCAGCTCCCGGTTAACCCACTTCTATACCCATTGTACTGAGACTCCAGTGTCCCTTAGGGTATGAAGGAGAAAAAGTGTTTATTTTTTCCCCTTATAATCCACAATTAAAATTCTACATTCCCTGTACAACCAGATGGTTTTTTTTTTATAAACACTTTTTATTGGAATGATCACAATAAAAAATAACAGAGACCATACCCTTCATAATCACCGAAACATAACAAAATAACCAGATATAAGTCAAATCTGTATACAAAAAAAGGAAAAAAAAATATGCTAACTTTTTTAAGTATATCTGTCACAAACTGCAGTTCCTCCTCCTTGCTTCTGGTGTCGTTCTTTGCCTGAGGCCTGTCTAGCCCATTCCTCCCTGGCTAGTCTTTGATTCCAGACTTGATCACCTAATCAAGCAGCTGTGGGTTGCACCTGGGGAACTAGCTTTATATCTCCTCAGAACTGAGCAATCAGTTCCAGGTCATCTAGTCTACCTCTGTGGCTGTGCTCTAGGTTTACCATTTCCAAATGATCTCTGCCTGTTACCACTTTGGATCCTGGCTCACTGCTACCAAGGTTTTCTCCTGCTTCCCTGTGTAAGTGATCAAGGACATTATTATTACTTCCCTTGCACCAACTGATCAGGACTTTGTTTATTTGCATTCCAATACCTCTGGGACTTGTTATCAGCAACTACTATGTCTACCTCACTCCATCTGTACCCGTTTTGCACTGCAATTGCTACCTTGGACTTTTGTGTGTGTGTATCCAGTTCGGGTCCAGCCAGTATACCTGTATTCACAGATTTCCTGTTAATATTTCCATTCAGAACTCAGTGACTGTTCATCTACATCAGCAAACAGAACTTTGTTTATGTTCAGTGATGATCCATCTGCATTACTCCTGTACTGTTCTGTTTAAATCTGACAATTCTTGCATTCATGAATAACCCTTGTTACTAAATAAATCATTATTTCATTACACCCGACAGCAATAACCTTATTTTGAGTACTTCATGCATCCGCACACACACAAACCTTGGGGATCGTGACAGTATGTCCTGGGCTAAAAACGTGTGCTGTAGCTTTTTAATTCAGGGTGCTATAAATGTCAAGTTAACCCTCTGTATCCTCAGCTGATGCAACTCATGGACTCTAGACTGCTGGCTGATTTTAGAGGGAAACTGGTTCAGATGCAAACTTTGTCAGCTGAAATACTTTTTGCACTGTCTGATATTTCGGGGAGTAAACCAGACCCCATCAAAATGTCGTCAGGGAAAACTTTATCTGTGAAATTGGAACTATGAACACTGAACAATCTTCTCCTGTTCAGAGTAATGGCAAGTTTAGTACTTTTCCACGACCCAGTCTCTCTGAAGCAGAATGAAACCATCGAAAGGATAACAAACTTTGTTTCTATTGCGGTGGGCTTGGACATTTTATTCAGTGGTGTCCCACTCACAAGCCTAGGAATGGTGTTCAAAACTCTGCTGTGGGTCCTGCTTCAGTCCAGCCTGGCCCCCATGTCGCCAAAGTTCGAGCACCAACCAGAGTTTCCTGTTTTTGGGTACAATCCCCAGTCCCATGTGTCCTCAGTCCTGTGGTTCCAGTGTCCATTACAACTGGGAATTCCAAATCTGCTGGTCTCAAGGAGGGACTTTTGTGTGCTGCCCCTGAAAGGAGGTCTGGGCCTGATATGCCTCACATGAATGGCATAACCCCTGGAGTGGGTCATCTGTGCCAAATTTCCAGAAGGGATCACTATAGCCAAAGCCCCAGGAAGGGTTATCGGTGCTAAAACTTCAAGAGGGGTCTCCGTGCCAAAATCCTAGATGAGGATTCAGAATGTCCAGCCCCAAGTGGGAGTTCCGAGTTTCCAGCCCCAAGTGGGGGTTTGAAGTCTGCCTGTCCCAAGAAGGGACTTCTGCCTTCCACTTCTATAAGGAATTTGAAGCCTGATTCGTCTTGCAAGAGTGTTAATGCTCTAGAAGGGATCTTGAGTACCAAAGTCCCAGGAGAAATCTCAAAAGACAAAGTCCAAAGAGGGGTCTCTAGTGCCTCAGCCCTAGAAGAGGTTTACAGTGCTTCAGGCCTGGAGGGGCCTCTGAGCGTCCAGCCCCATGAGGGGTTTCTGGGTGCCATGCCCCAGGGTGGGATTCAAAGTGCCGTGCCTCAGGAGGGGCTTCCCATTCCTAGTAGCTTGCCCCAGGAGGGGGCTCCGAATGCCGTGCCCCAGGAGGGGCTTGCCAGTCCCAGTGCCGTGTCGCAGGAGGGGGCTTCTAGTGGCCTCCCATCCCAGTTGGGGACTCTTGTTTGTCTGCTTCTATACAAGTGTCATCCCTTCAGTATGCCGCCATACCTGTGTTGCTTCGTAGTTCAGCCCTTGCCTTTGGGCATGAGGTTCCGTCTGCCCTTGTCTTTGGGCATCAGGACCTGTCTGCCCTTGCCTCTGGGCATGAGGTTTCATCTATTGTTCTGAGTGCCGCGGTGTCGGTCGCTAGTCCAAGTGCTGTTATTTCTACTTTTACTTCCAGGGTCAACCAGTCACCAAGGGTTCCCAACGGTGTCCAGCCCCTGGAGGGGGTTTCGAGTGTCCAGCCATAAGAGGGGGCTTTGAGCATCCAGCCTCTAGAGGGGGTTCAGAGCACAAATTCAATCCCAGGGGAGGAGGCCAGCATCTTAATTTCTCACTGCACAGCCTCTGCATCTGATCATGAGAACACTGCTGTAGCCTTGGTTACCAATCTTAGTACTGATTTGTTGGCTCAGGGCTTGGATGCTGTCCAGTCTCCCAAGACTTCTAGAAAAAATCTAACCCAAAAAGAGCCATCTGAATCTCTAGTCAGGGCACAGCTGGGGTAATCATATATTGCTGACCAGTCTCTTGAAAGTCTTCCTTAATGTTCGGACAATCCATTCATCATTCTATCTGTAATGTCTCTAGAGAAGCAGGCTGCCAATCTCTATAGTATTGCCCTTGCCTTCAGGCATGAGGACCTGAATTCTGCTCTTGCCTTTGGGCATGAGGGTTTATCCACTGTCTTGGGTGCCGCCTCATCGGCCACCTGTCAAAATACTAACTGTTCTTGTGTCTTCCAGCAGTTGTAATTCTCCACCGTTTGAGATTCATGGTGCACCAGAACTCTGTGCCAAGATTCCTGCCCAGCTGGGGCCATCTGAGGTTCTTGCGCAGCCAGGGCCGTCCAGGGTTGCTGCTCAGCTATCTGAGATTCCAGACCAACCAATGTCACCTGTCCAATCAAGGTCATCTGAGTCTGCTACCCTTCCAAGGTCATCTGAGGTTCTGTTTCAAGCCCCTGAGTTTCCAGCTAATACCCAGTCATCTATTTGCTTCGATGGGAATATTGACCAGTTTAGCACTTTAGTGCGTCAATGCATCAGGTACATTCAAGAACCAACCTCAGGCTCTGTAACTCCAGCTTGGATAGTTGGCTATCTTCTTCTAGTCTTCATGGGGGTAGCCTTGGAGTGGGCCAATCCATTAATGGAATCAAAAGATCCAGTGCTTCAAGATCACCTAGCCTTCTGTGATGCAGTATTTCAGAGGTTTTGTTTACCTGCTGCTCAGTCCTCTGGATGTCCTTTGGCAGCCCAATCTTCCAAGTGTCCATCAGCTTTTACAACATCACCCAAATGCTACAATTCTAAGCCTGCAGAGCCTGTACAACAGTCACAAATTTCTATGAGAATTGGCTATACTTCACTTGATTTTTCTTCTGACCGTTTGGTGGGTTCAGATTCTGCAAATACGCTACCTGGTCCTGATGTTACCTGAGTAAGTAAGTGGTTGTTGCAGACTATGGATTTGGACTCTGAAAGTGAATTTGTGGATGATTCTGGTCTTGTACTTGGGGTTCCCGTATTACTGAGTCACGTCTTCACCTCCTGAAAAAATCTCGACATCTCTAAAAGGGTCTAAAGGTTCTCTGAAGAGGAGAAAAGGGGGGAAAAAAAGAGGTAACTTGTGGAGCATCTGGAGTCCACTCCTTAGGGAGAGGGTAATGTCACAAACTGCAGTTCCTCCTCCTTGCCTCTGGTGTCGTTCTTTGCCTGAGGCATGTCTAGCCCATTCCACCCTGGCTAGTCTTTGATTCCAGTCCTGATTACCTAATCAAGTAGCTGTGGGTTGCACCTGGGGAACTAGCTTTATATCTCCTCAGAACTGAGCAATCAGTGCCAGGTCATGTAGTCTACCTCTGTGACTGTGCTCCAGGTTCCAAATGATCTCCACCTGTTACCACTTTGGATCCTGGCTTACCGCTACTAAGGTTTTCTCCTGCTTCCCTGTGTAAGTGATCAAGGACATTATTATTATTTACCTTGCACTAACTGACTAGGACTTTGTTTTTTGCATTTCAATAACTCTGGACTTGTTATCAGCAACTACTACGTCTACCTCTGTACCTTTTTTGCACTGCTTTTGCTACCTTGGACCATGTGTGTATCCAGTTCGGGTCCAGCCAGTATGCCTGTATTCACAGATTTCCTGTTAATATTTCCATTCAGAACTCAGTGACTGTTCATCTACATCAGCAAACAGAACTTTATGTCCAGTGATGATCCATTTGCATAACTCCTGTACTGTTCTGTTTAAATCTGACAATTCCTGCATTCATGAATAACCCTTGTTACTAAATAAATAATTATTTCATTACACCTGACAGCCGTAATTAACCTTATTTTAGTATTTTGAGTACTTAATGCACAATAACACAGTAAGTAAGACCAAGAAATACCAAAATACCCAACATTAAGGGAGGCCTTATAGGGAAAAAAGGACAGAATAGAAAAAGGAAAGGAATAGAGAAAATCTCTGGGGCAAAACTTCAAATAAAAACAAGCATAAAGCTAAATATAGTTGACTGCTATAGGGCAAAAGGGGACGGGGCAGATTGAGAAGCTAACCATGGGTTCCATGTCTTATCAAAGGATTTACATGAATGGTTAATAATACTAGTTGTGTACTCCATACGATAAATTTGCCAAACATGAGACAGAATGGACTGCATGGAGGGGGAGTCGAGCTTTTTCCAGTTCACAGCCATTTGACATTTCACTGCATTGACAATATGACGCATCAATTTGTTTTGGTGTTTAGTCAATGCAGGCAGGTCTAGGGGAAGAAGAATATATTTAGGGTCATATGGAGTAGGTATAAATAGTAAGTGTGATACTTGGGGTTATTAGCTTGGTAATTGGTGTTATTGGTGCAGTAATTAGATGCAGAATTAGAGTCCACACATTGCATTCCAGTAAAACAAATGAAAAATGGTGCTTTTACTTCAGCATGGACATCAGGAAACAGAAATAAAATAATAAACAACCTAGCCCTTTCTTATCGCACTAGCTCACTTCTTGAGCCCTCTCTATAGAAGCAGCTAATCTGCATGAAAGTCTCTCACAGTCTCTGAGATTTGTGGTCCTTCCTGCCACATGGAGGACTGGACACTGGCCTCCTGGCCTGGTATAGCTTTCTCAGCTTGTTGGCTGCCGCCTCTCACAAGGACAGTGTCAGAGGTATATGGCTCTGCCTGCCACCTTGCAGGTATGATCCTGACCACCTGGTCTGCTTCACTCACACTGCAGCCCCACGTGGACTGTCTGGCTGTGTCCACCAGCAGCCTCACCTGGGCTCTGGTCATATGGCAGCCATTATACATCTTCCTACAATGCTTTTCTACTCTGTGTGGGCAGATTTGTCCTGCCCCAAACAGAATCTGCTGCTCACCAGTGCCACCTCTGGTGATACTGCCACAACGGCTAATAACATTCCTCCACAGATCAACTATCTTGGGACAGGTCCACCATATGTGAAAGAAGGAGCCCTCAGTAGCACAACCTCTCCAACACCTATCTGATGTACCAAGATACATTTTGCTCAATTGAGCAGGCCCATAATACCATCAATATAGTACTTTGTATGTATTCTCTTTTATCTTGACACATATTGAGCTAGAGTCAGTGTTGTACAAAATCTCGGTCCATTCGTCATCCTCTAAAGAGGTGCCCAAATCCACTTCCCAGGCCTTTTTGTGAGGAACACATACTGACAGAGATTCCTCAATTAGCATTGTATATAGAGAAGAAATTAATCCTCTGGTTGAGGAATGACTCAGACATAAGGCCTTAAAAGTAGAGGGGTCTAGTAATGAGGAGATATTTCACCGTGGAGCGAAAATGTCTAAGTTGTAAAAATTGGAAAAAGGACCTAGAAGGGAGAGCCGACTTCTCCTGAATCTGGGAAAACTGGGGCAAACTAGAGTCCCTAGTGATATCATTTAAATAGAGGATGTTACGCTCCTTCCATGGGTAAAAAGAGGTCTTGTGTTTGCCTGGGGGAAAATCTGGGTTGTAAAATATGGGGACAACAGGAGAAGGGCTAGAGAACAGACTAAATTTCTTGTTAGCATAGTCCCAAATAGATAATGAGTGGGAGACTATCGGATGAGAGACAAAATTCTTAGGTCGACGAGACCTCGGAAGCCAGAGGAGAGAGGAGACCGTAGAGAGACCCAGGGTATCAGCCTCAATAGCAACTCAAACCATTCTAGCATTGGGGTTACACCATTGCACACATTGGGCAAGTTGCGCAGCTAAATATTGTTTAAAATTAGGGATACCCAGCCCCTGCTAAGTGTAGGACGTTGCAATAGTTTTAATCGTATTCGAGGGCGTTTATTTGCCCAAATAAATTGTGAGGAATGAAACTGAAGAAATTTAAAAACATAGGAAAGTACAAAAATTGGGAGGGTCTGAAAGAGGTAAAAGAACCGAGGGAGCATGTTCATCTTCACAGAGTTCACTCTACCTATCCAAGAAACAAAGCGTTTAGACCTAGAAATTAGGTCCGATTTAATTTGATCTAAGATACGTGGAAAATTTGCTTGGAATAATTGATGAGGGCGATGTATTAGAAAAATACCTAAATATTTGATGTTCTGTTTATGCCAATTAAACGGAAAGGAAGCCTCTAAATGAGTTTTAGTTGGTCCAGGAATATAAAAGTCAAGCACTTCTGTTTTGCTCGTATTAATTTTATAGCCAGAATAACCAGAGTAAAGGTCAATTTCAGCAAGGAGAGGCTGCAGAGCGCGAGCCGGATTCCCAAGGGATATTATTACTTCATCTGCGTATAACGCAATTTTATTCTCAGAGGAGACAATTTTTACTCCAATAATTGTCAAATTATTTTGGATCCTGGCAGCCAAAGGTTCCATGACTAGAGCAAAAAAAATTAGAGGGGAAAGAGGGCAACCCTGTCTGGTACCGTTGGCAATCTCGAAGTCGAAGAAGTAATGCGATTGACAGAGACTGTAGCAGTGGGAGATTGATAGAGTGCAGAGATACCATCCAAAAAATTTCCGGAGAACCCCATTTTCCGGAGCACCCCAAAAACAAAAGGCCAAGAAATATGGTTGAAAGCCTTCTCAGCATCCAGTGCCATAATTAAAAAAGGAGTTTTCTGATAATGACTAGAATGAATAAGGTCTATAGCTCTCCTAGTGTTGTCAGATGCCTGACGACTTGGAATAAAACCCACTTGATCTGGATGGACCAGGTGGGTAAGGAGAGGGGCAAACTGGTTAGCCAGAATTTTAGCATAAGTTTTCAGATCTACATTTAGCAATGAGATTGGCCTCTAATTAGAACACTGCGTGGGGTATCTATCAGGCTTCGGGATTACCACAATATCAGCCTGAGTGGAGGCTGGGGAAAAGACGCACCCCCTAATATATTATTAAAAAGGGAGGTGAGGGCAAAGCTCAGTCACATGATTTATAATATTGCGCTGTAAAGCCTTCAGGATCCGGAGCAGCTGTAGACCGCATGGACTTAATAGCCGCCATTGTCTCTTCTATAGTAATCCTCATTAAGTAAAGAGAGCTGGGATCCGACACACATGATAAAGGAATATTCGACAAATATGAACATACTCCCTCAGAACCTGTGGAGGAAAAAAGGAGGGGTTCCGGTAGGTTATAAAGAGAGTTATAAAAATCCCTAAACTTCTGTACCATCACTGTGGGATCATATGTAAATGTACCTAGTCCGTGGGAGTACAGTTTAGCTATTATACGTGACTCTTTCTTACGCCTCAATTTGTTAGCTAGGAGAGTGTCAATTTTATCCACTTTGTTATAAAACTGTTGATGTAGTTTTTGTAATATGGCTGCATCCCGGCTACATAAAAGGGCATTCAGCCTGGGAGAGAAGAGTAGCTTTGAGGAGCGTTTGTGTTGGTCTAGCAGAATGGAAATCTGGGATTCTAAGGAAGATATTTCCTGGGCTGCTTTTTTACGGACTGCGGAGGCCTTTGCCATGAGATGGCCTCGAATGGTGTCCTTATGGGCCTCCCAAATAATTCCAGGGGACATATCAAAATAGTGCAATAGGACCTTTTTAGTTTCAGAAAGTGGTTAAGGGGTGCAGCAAAAGAGAATCGTCTAATCGCCATTTACACATCCCTCGTGGGGCCCTGTAGATACCTGAAAGAATATATACCCCTGTGTGGTCATTCCATGTAAGCGTTATACCCGTGTCAGTAACTGAGGCTATGGAGAGATATGAATCATATCAATATGGGAGTAATGTTGATGTGGTGCAGAGAAGTGGATATAATTTCTAGCTGAAGAATGCCTAAGGCGCCAGGAACCAGCTGTTTAAGGGAGGACATAAGGTCAACAGAGACTCTAGACTGTATCCTCTCCGCTTGTTTTGGGGGGAACAAGATTTCTGTAGAAGAGTAGAGGACAGTATTGAAGTCCCCTCCCAATATTATGTGTCCCTGCGCAACTCGGCCAATGTGTCATGATAAAGAATGGAAAAATTGTGATTGGTCCCGGTCAGGGGCATATACTGAAACAAGGGTAAGAACCTCCGTACGAATCACACCTCCTATCACTATTATGTAACGCCCCTCCGGGTCCACAATCTTTTTTGTGTGAAATGGGATGTTACAGTGAATCAGAATAGTAACCCCTCTCTTCTTACAATTTGTAGATGCAAAAAAATGTCTGGTTGAATTGTTTACCTCAGAGCTGAGAGTGAGATCTGGTGAAGTGCGTCTCTTGCAGAAAGACCTTATCGGCTCCCTCTCTCCTACAGGCGCCCAAGGTCACAGTGTGTTTTCTGGGGGAGTTAAGCCCGTTAACATTTATAGATAATGAAAAATACAAAGAGGTACCAATTAATAAATGCATAATAATAAAGGAGATACCAGAAGACCACCAAAGAAATATAGAATAGAAATAAAAGGGGACTTCCGGTGGGCGGGGCACCCAGAGTGGTCGCATTTTACTTGGGCTCCAGCCTTATATGCTATAAATGACCCAGGATTGGGTTTCTTCACCCGAATTAACCACCCAAAAGCTGCCTACTACAACGCCACTGTACTACAGAGTGACTTGTTTCAGTTATTGGGTCTGGAGCCAGAATCTATCCACCGGGATTCAAGCCTGAAAAGCTCAGGCGTTCATGAATGCCCCCCGCCATTTTGGGCACGAAAAGCCTGAGAGAAGACTCTCCTTCTCCTGCTAAAGCGGCCATCTCTGCCTTCTCAGGAGTCGCACCGCAGAGATTGCTAGCCCCCTTGAAGACTACACCCGCATGGGATAATTGTATGTGGCAGCAGAAGACTGGCAAGCGTTCGCGGACCATTTGTTTTACCCGCTGCTGACGTCCTGGCCTGAAGTGGTTAACACGCGGAGGCGCAGTACCTGTGACCGCTCCCTTGGATTGGCGGTGTGGGTGTTCGGGTCGTGCGCTGCGGTCCGGAGCCTCTCCTCTGGTCATTGGCAGCGGTGATCATCGATCCCCTCCGGTACTGCATCATAGCCTGAGGATATACTAGTGGTCGCGCGCTTGTACTACTTAGCGGAGCTTGCCTGCCGGACGTGGGCTGAGGTTCCGGGGGGCGATGTCCGGGTGATAGGGATGTGCCTGCTCGGTATATCTCCTAGATCCCACTGCATACTCAGCCGCTGACGAGACCGTCCTTCCGGGCACCTCTGCTGCAAGCTGCGTGGCCTGATACCCCCTCCACGGCTGTCCCTGACACGGTGTCTCCCCGAATGTGACTGTCAATATAGCTGGGGATCTATCTGGCTCCGGTCCTTTGCTGGATGTTGGCAGCTATTTGCTGAAGACCGCTGCACGCCTGGAGACCTGTTTGATGCCCTTGAGATTGCACGGGCATTGACGGACCTGTCATAGATCCTGGGTCCCCTTTTGCTGCATTCGAAGGAGACGATCTGATCTTAAATGCCTTGTACCTTGATGTGATAATCAGAGGATACTTACTTGGAAGCTGTGGCTTATTTCTCCCTCCCCCCAGGGACCCTAACCTCTACACAGAAGTCTGATTTCCGGTGTATGCCAACAATCCATTATCTTTCTGGCTGAAGACTACTTGTAATAATTATCCGACCCCCTCTGCTTCTCCCCCAACCCCGACTACCTGCTTGGTTGTTAATCTTATCCCCATACCGCGGTCTCTGAGTGCTGAGGAGGCATCGCTGATTCGGACACTGGGCTGCTGATGTCCGGACTTTCTATTTTTGCTGTTCTGGGAGGGTGCGGATGCCGAGGTGCTCGTTTTGCTGCACTTGGCTAATACTCCGGTTGATCCTGGACTTTGTTGTGCCATGCTGAAAGTCTGATAAGTAACACAGCTAAATATTTATACTTGTTGTTTTTCTTTTTGTGAACTTTTAGTATATTGTACTTTGAACAGTGAAGATATACCTTTGTCTATCATATGTATTATATCTGACCTAACATTAGTACATCGCTGCCATCTGCGGGTCAAAGTGACAAACAACAGTATCTAATTCTAGCCTCTATGCTGATAGGCATTTCATAAATTATCTGTATATTATTGTTGCCACATACTAGCAGTAACGGAAGCAAATTTTGTTAGTTTCATGTTATAGGTACACGGTGTATCATGGAACCTTGGTAGGGCTTCATCATATAGAGGAATGTAGCTCAATTATTCTTGCTCAGATTATAAGACATGGGTATTAGACAGAATGATGTATATTTTTGAATCTTCATAACATGTCTGCAATTTAGGGGTGGTTCGTGCGCATATACGCCTGTACCTTGCTATATCTCTTGCTAATCTAGTGTCCTGCTGAGGAATTTGGAATTCTTCTGACCTTACTAACTGCTAAGGATCTACTCTGAGTAGAATTTTCAAGGGATCTCTCACTAGGTTATGGACAGATACGTCCGTAAATCTACTCCCGCTTCACATGGGTCGACAGGTAAAATGGGCAAAGTGTCTAAGACTCCAGCTAAAGTTATTCCCCCTTCTCCATCACGTAGTGACACTGCTGATATGGAACCTGAGGAAGCTACAAATTTCAGACATCACTCTCAGGGTCCCTCGTCAGTAGCTGAAACGGCTCAGGAAATTTCTAAAATACTAATGCCTCTAATAGATAAAAAACTGGATTCCCTCCAGTCATCTTTTGACGCAGCACTTGCTAAAATAGATTCCAATACCTCCAGACTCGCTACCTTAGAGCAGCGAGTTAGTGATGTGGAGGATCGCTCCCATGACATGCAACACACTGTAGATACGCAATTAAACAGCGTTCAATCGCTATTAGTCAAAATTGATGATATGGAAAATCGACTTCGAAGAAGTAATTTGAGGTTTATTGGGGTACCTGAGCAAATAACTGGCCAGGCTCTGGTTCAACTGGTAGCCCACAAAATCCCTGCAGCCCTAAATTTGTCGGAAAATTCCATCTTGCCCCACGTAGAGAGGGTCCATAGAATAGGTCCGGAAAGACCACCGCCTAATTCACGATCTAGACCGGTGATTGCAAAGTATCTAGATCACCGAATGAAGGAAAGGATACTTGCTGAATATAGGAAGATACCCACACTAATGATAGATGGTTATAAGGTGCTCATATTCCAGGATTTTTCAGCAACGGTAACACAGAAAAGACGGGAGTTTTCAGATGTGTGCAAATTATTGTATGAGCGCAACACTAGATTTGCTTTGCTATATCCTGCCAAGCTGAGGGTGGAGGATGGGGGTCAAACATTGTATTTTTCAGACCCTAAGATTGCTAAACATCACTTTGGTGTGGGTATAGACAGGGAGCGCCCGCCGCAACGGTCACCAAATAGATGATTGGATAACTGTTATAACACCAATTTAAGGTACAATTCTAATTTCTAAGTATCCACGATCATCCCTGAGAGTAGATTGTTCATTTACATTTGATGCTAATCTGTTAAACGAGAAACTAATATTGAATGCCATCACGTCTGACTGACATAAAGGAGCATTCCTCGTTCTAGTGAAGTTTTTCTAGTGTACTGATACACGTTTTGTTTGCTACTTTATAAGTGATATTTAGTAGTTCAGGTGTGAATCACAGGTTGCGAGTGATGAACACCACATTGAAACGTTGGAGAGAAAATAAAAGAAAAGGGTGTAAGAGACATTGCGCAGAAATGTATAATGCATTTATTTTTCTATGGTTTGCTTTTCATTTTTATTATTTTTATTAAAATTTTTTATTTTGTTGGCTCTCTCTCGTTTTCTCTCTCCCCCCCCTTGAGGAATTCGGTGCCGGGGGTTTCGCATTCTTTAAATAAGGTGGTCTCCGCTTGCTGGGACGGAGTGCCACGTTTTGACTTCATTTTGTTCTTAGACTGTTTTGTCCCACAGCAAGGTATTGGATAAGACATGTCTAACGATATGAATACTGGTAATACTGGGGCACCGGTTGGTAAGTTGAAATTTTTATCCTGGAATGTTGGGGGTTTGAACTCTACTATTAAACGCAAAAGAGTAGTAACTCATTTAAAAAAATTTAAGTCAGATGTAGTGTTTCTGCAGGAAACGCATTGGGCAGAGGGAGATATTTCCACTTTAAGGGCCCCATGGATAGGGGAATGTATAAAGGCTAGCTGCGGTAGAAAGATCAGGGGGGTGGCCACAATATTTCAAAGGAATCTGCAATATTCTATTATAAATACCATAGCTGATCCTAATGGAAGATTTTTGATTATTGATGTAGAGATTCAGGGTACCTGTTATACTCTGGTAAATTTGTATGCACCAAATGTTTCACCTCAAGAATTTATGAGAAGTGTGATGGACATCTTGGCACAACGTACTAACTATGCATTGATAGTGGCGGGAGATTTCAATTCAGTAGAGAATCCCTCATAAGACAGACAACCGACTCCCCAATCATCTAATATGACAATATGGAGACAATTCCAATCTTTTAAAGCAAATCATCAACTTACAGATGTTTGGAGGCTATTGAACCCTACAGATAAATCATACACCTTTTACTCAGCTGTCCATAAATCTTGGTCGAGAATTGACTTGTTTCTGGTCTCAGATAGCCTGGTATCTAGAACACAGGAATCCAGATTGCATTCAATTCTAATATCTGACCACGCGCCTATTACAATTTCGTTGAGTGTAACGCAGTCTCCGAGAAACTTGAAATATTGGAGGTTTCCGTCTTATTTGTACAAGTCCACTAAATTTAAAGATCACCTACTAGCACAGTGGATGAATTATCAAGACTATAATATAGAGGCATGGGATACACCAGCAATTTTTTGGGGTGCATCGAAGGCTGTAATGCAGGGACAGATCATAGCTTTTGTCTCATCCCAGCGAAAGACAGAGGCTGCTGTGTATAAATCAATGTCAGAGGCCCTAACTTTAGCGTTACAAAATTATATAGCAGACCCTACTGATGTATCTCGGGAAACGTATGTTCAGGCGAAACAACTCTTAGAATCGCACCTGTTATCCCAAGCTAAAAAGGATGTATTGTTTACTAAGCATAAATTTTACAGATGGGGGAACAAGGCTGGAAAGTTGCTTGCTAACATGTCTAAGCCCTGGCGTAGAAGAACATATATCACAGCCATTAAAGATCCGCATACCAATGCCTTACTCACAACGAATAATGAAATTATAAATAAGTTTGAAGAGTACTATAAGGACTTATATAGAGATCTTCCTTTTGATCAGTCTCGGTATGAAGCTTTGATCCCCAATGACTTGTTGCCTTTATTAACTATAGAACAGCAGGAGGCACTCTCTGGGAAAATAACTCTAGATGAAATGCTGTGGGCTATTTCACAGTTACAACTCGGGAAATCACCGGGCCCAGATGGTTATTCAAACGAATATTATAAATTATTGCGGCACCAGGTGGCCCCGATTTTAGTGGATTTGTTTAATGACATGATAGACAACAATTCTCCATTCCCATATTTTACAAATACAACTACAATATTGATCCCTAAACCTCAAAAGGATGTACAAAAATTAGAATCGTACCAACCTATTAGTTTGTTAAATACTGACGCGAAGTTATTAGCTAAAATTATGGCAAGTCGCTTACAAACTATTTTGCCAGAATTACTAACTCCTCATCAATTGGGTTTGGTAAAAGGGCGTCACTCAGTTCGAGGAGTTAGAGCGGCTATTGCCGCAGTGGCAGTGTCAGCTGGGACATCTTCAGTTTCTACTAACACTCTATTATGTTTAGATACGACAAAGGCATTTGACACAGTGTTATGGCCTCACCTATTTAATGTGTTACAAATGCGTGGGTTCGGCTCTTCATTTATCGGACTGATCAAATATCTTTAATTTATCCCCAATGACGTCCCTAATGATAAATGGTTGTACTAGTGCACCTATAGAGATGTTTAGAGGTACTAGACAAGGGTGTCCTCTGTCACCCCTCTTATTCGATCAAGCTATAGATCCGCTGATTAGAATTCTGGAGAAGGACGATCTTTTTAAGGGAATAAAGATTGGTTCTAAAACAATAAAATTAACAGCATTTGCAGATGATATAATGCTTTACATTGCAAATCCTCATGACTGCTTAACGCATATACTGGGGCTTTTGAAAAGTTTTGAAGAAATATCAGGGTTCGCGGTGAACATAGGTAAATCGGAGGCACTTTATTTGGGTTTGCGCAATTCATTGCCACGTCTACCTAGTGATGTTCCACTTAAATGGGACAAAGACAGGATTACATACTTAGGTATTGTGCTTCCCAGCAATTTGGCAAATTTATATCCTTTTAATTATAGACCCATTATAAAAAAAGATTTCGGACGAATTGGATGGCTGAAGGAATATCACTCTGTCATATATGGGTCGCGCGAGCTAAATCAAAATGATTTCATTTCCAAGATTAATGTACATGCTCCAAATCCTACCTTTGCTCATTACAGTTAGGGATCTGAGTCTTTTAAATAAGATATTTAGATCCTTTATATGGAATGGTAAACGGCCTAAGATTAGTTTGTTAAAATTGCAACAAACCAAATCGAATGGAGGAATAAGCTTTCCAGACATTAGATTATACAATAAAGCAGCTATGTTCCGTTATTTGTCGGATTGGATAAATGGATCAGAGAATTATGCCAATACTTCACTTGAGCGAGAGTTCTTAGACCAGGGCGATTTGATTACATTTCTTCACTCCCCTGATCAGGAACTACCCACCACAATTAAAAATAATCCATTACTGTGGAATACAAAACAAGTTTAGCACTTAATAAGACAAGAGGCAGGCCTTAACTCACACAAATCATTATTTCTTCCTCTCGTAAGAAATCCGCATTTTCAGTCTGGGCAGGCGACATATCCATTCACAATATGGCGAGTGGGTGGCATTCAGAGAATAGGATGTTTGGTAGATAAAGAAGCATGTCGGGTTTTATCTTTTAGCGAAGCTGCAGAAAAGTATAATACTCTGTTGGGGTTCCCCATGGCCTTCCTGCAGACACAGCATTATATCAACTCAGTAATCCAGGTGTTTCTGGCGAAAGATTGGAATAATCCAGTAGATGACCTTCTTTCCAAACCTCCAATGCTCAAGAAAGCTATTTCTAATTATTATCAATATTTTAAAATATCTTTGGATCACGCGTCCAATGGTAGGGGACTTTCGCAGTGGGTTAAAAAATTTCCCTTGTATACAGTTGAAGAGTTATTGACTGCCCTAAATTATTCTTGTAAATCTTTAACATCAACAATATATGTGGAGATGTTTCTAAACATTTTTCACAGAGCCTATTTGTCTCCGCATAGAAGTTTTTTAATGGGACGTTCGGTTTGTCATTCCTGTTATAGGTGCGGAGAAGACAATGCGGATTTATATTATTGCTTTTGGTCGTGCCCTATAGTCCGAGGATTTTGGTTACGAATCAAGCGATATGCGGAGTCAGCTTTACTCAATTATGTCCCTTTCACTCCAGAGTGGGCTATTTTTGGCATTATACCTGCAGATATAAGGGCTAGCAAAGGAAGCAGAAGACTGTTATTGGCAATTAGCGCGGCTGCTCGTAAAACGTTATTGCAGGAGTGGATTTCGACTTCCTCCCCCTCTTTTGTGTTATTTAAGACAAAATTATACAACATATTTCGAATGGATTGGGTAGAGGTAGTCTTGGAGAAGGAAAAGAAAGTGGAGAAATTTTTTGATATGTGGGAATCATATATATCTACATTATCCCTCGACATAAGGCGCCAAATATATTATAGTGTGAAGGATACATCTTGGTTTTTACTCCAGACTATTGGGAATAATCCACCAATAGACATCAACTCTACCGCGACATAATGTGTTTACATCAGATGCAGGTGGCTGTGGTTCCTTTGGGGGAGGGGATTGGGAGAGAGCTCTCTTTTTTTTTTTTTTGTTTATATTTGTTTTTGTTTGTATTTGTCAAATGCTGAAAGTTTCAAATATTATCTGATATACAATATGATCTGATAACTAGGATATATGCAGTGTTTACATGGTGGAATACTGCTATCATAAGCTATATATATGTATCTATGGTTTTTGATTTGTTTTTAGGTTTTTCTTTCTCCTTAGGTAGACACACTGTTACTATATTATGTCCAAAACAATTATGATCTATGTCTACTGTACTATATGTATATCTATATTTTTCGTGACTGTTATTTTGATGTATTTGATTGTGTTTATGTGCGGTGTCTCAATAAAAGAAATTGTTTAAAAAAAAAGAATAGAAATAAAAAGTAAAAGGGAATAGAAAAGGAAAGACTGAGAAAAAAAAAGGAGAAAAGAGCCCAAAGGGCAAAGACCCTGCTGATGGGGGTACGTAATATGGACCGCCACAAACACAAATAAACTTAAAATGGTAGCAGATAAAAAAGGGTGTTTGGAGGCAGTGGCGTAACTAGGGCAGGGCGAGCGGGGTTCATGCCCTGGGCGCCGTTGGACCGGCGGCGCAGGGGGGCGCTGCCGGCCACGGTACCGGCCCACCCGCCCTAGATAGCCAGTGTAGCGCTGACCGCAATGAGTGTGGTCAGCGCTATACATTTGCACAGGACCGGCGCTAGGCTTCCAACGCCGGTCCTGTGCTGCACGCCTGAGCCCGTTCCCTCCCCCTGAGCGCTTGCCCAATAGCGCCAGGAGGCGGGCTCAGGCTGTGCATAACACACGCATCGCCGCCAGCGCTGGCGGCGATGCGTGTGTTAAACAGCAGCCAATGAGAGTCAGATAGACTCTCATTGACTGCTGCAGCACCCACTGCAAGAGCCGGACTTCCGTCCGGCTCCTGCAGTGAGTAATGGGACTGACGTCATGACGTCAGTCCCATAATGCTGAGCGCGCCAGCACGGGCGGACTGGAGGGCGGGAGCGGCATCGGCATCTCGGACAGGAGCAGCGTGGAATCAGGTAAGTATATTTTTATATATATTTATTTATTTTTAAACCTATCTGCACAACGGGGGAGGGGTTGGCTACTACTGGGGGGGACATCTACTGGGGGGGACATCTACTGGGGGGGGCTACTCTACTGGGGACTACTACTTGGGGGGGGGGGACTACCACTGGGGACATTCTAAAAGGGGCCTAGTATTACTAGAGGCACTGCACTCGGGGGACCACTAATGGGGGCAATAATAGGAAGGGCCACTACAGGGACCACTGGATAGGGGGGGGTCACTACTGGGAGCCTGCATCAGGGGGACCACTACTGGGGGCACTGCATGGGAGGGGGGGACACTACTGCTGGGGGCACTATATAAGGGGCTTACTGCTAGGGGCACTGCGGGGACCACTACAGGGGGCACTAGATAGGGGGGATCACTACAGGGTGCCTGCATAAGGGGACCACTACTGGGAAAACTGCATGGGGGGGACTACTGTTGGGGGCACTATATAAAAGGGCACTGCATAAGGGGATACCGCTACTGGGCGCACTGCATTGTGGGGACTGCTACTGGGGGCACTGCATAAGGGGGAACACTACGTGGGGCACTGCATTTGGGGGGGCCACTACTGGGGGTACTGAGTAAGGGGAACTAATTGGGGGCTGTATAAGAGGGACCACTACTGGGGATACTGTATAAGGGGCACTACTATGGGCCTGCATGAGAGGGACCACAACTGCATACTGGGGGTACAACTGGGGTTAAGGTGCATATGGATAGGAATGTTCAGTTTGAAAATAAAGGGTTGTGTCATGTTGACACGCCCCATTTTTAAGTGACCATGCCCATTTTGGTCTGCGCGCGCCTTCGCCGCGCGCACAAGGGGGGGGCGGGGCCCTTTTCAAATTTGCCCTGGGCTCCAAATACCCTAGTTACGCCACTGTTTGGAGGTAGTGGTGTGAAAACACAACATGACCAGAGTTTCCTGGTCCCCAATTAGTCAGACTAAACCAAAATATTAAATACAATCCCTTGGAAACAAAACATGTCACCTAAAAGTGTGGGGGGGGGGGAGGGGTGATATGGAAAGGGAGTAAAGGGAAGGAAAAGTTAAGGAAAGGTAAGAGGTAGGGAGGCGTGGAAAGGAAAAAGGGAACCAAAATTGTTAAAGACATTACAAGCAAAAATACACAGAAAATTGGTTACATGCTACATAAAATAGCAGAAACATATAACCTAAAACAAATCTTGCTTACACAGAGAAAAAAAACAGAGATTACAGAGAATAATACAGAGAAAGGTAAAAAACAACAAATCCCCATATACCTTTTATAAATCGATACAGAGAACAGGTAAAAAAAATACCTGTCTTGAGTAATAAATATAAACGGTATATATTTTATTACATATAAAGAAACTAAAAACATATATCAGAAAAACAATGAACCCATATTAAAAAAATAAGAAAATTACTAAATAATTCAAACAGGGACTAAATATCCCTATAATACAGGCATAATGCCAACGGTGGTATCTGAAACCACTTGTAGTGAGAAAGAAATCCAGAAACTGAGGGCCTGATTCAGAGCCGGACGCTCTGACCAGAGCGCTCGCTCTGAATCAGGGCCCTCCTCCGTGAAAATGGAGAGTTATCCTGGATGCTCGTATAGCTGTGGGTGACCACCCACAGCAATAGCGAGTGTTCATGATGATGGTCGCGATGGTCAAAGACCATCGCGACCATCGGGCTTGCAACGAGACCCTGCGGTAGGGTCTCGCTTCCGCAAGCCCAGGAGTGATTTTGGCTCTATCAGAGCCAAAGTCACTCCCACTGACATCATTACTGATATCAGTGGGGCCGGCTTCAGACGGTAGGCGTTCCCATGGGAACGCCTCCGTCTGGCCACCACGCCCACCAAAGGGGGCGTGCTGTCAATTACCATCGACAGCATGCCCCCTTTGGTGCGAGACCCGGAGCGACAGCTTGGCTGTCGCAGTCCGGGTCTCGCGCATGCGCACGACGGAGCTCCCTCCGTCGTGCGCATGTGCAGTGGGGCAACATCGACCCATTTGCGAGCGTCCTTTGCTCGCGAACGGGTCTGAATGACCCCCTGAGTTCCAAAGTGGAGAGCTGATGTGGAAGCAGATGCTGGAAGAATATCCAGTTTGGCTAACATCTCCTGACCTTGAGCCAGAGTCATCACATTATATGTGGAATTATTGGCAAAAACTTGTAGTAGAAAAGGGAACCCCCATCGGTAACGAATATGGTGCTGACAGAGAATCTTTGTAACAGGTTGGACCAAATCCCTGCGTTTCTCAATTGTCGAAGGGGTCAAGTCCTGAAAAATTTGCAACTGCATATCCTGGAAACAGATGGTGGGGGAGTCCTGGGTTGAGAATAATATCTTTTCCTTGGATTTATAGTAGGGATGTGCAGGCTTTTGTCCAGGAATGATGATGTTCGTCCATGCAAGATGACGTTTTGCCTCTTTCTGAGTTCCGTTTTTTTGGAGGGAAAAATCTGAACTCAACGTGCAAACTCGAACCTATCCGAGCCTGCACATCCCTAATTTATAGTAGTGGAGACGAACCACGACCTCTCTGGGGGGTTGAGAGTCCAAGGGTTTGCTCCTAAGGGCTGTGAGCTCTATCACATAAGAGACAAAAAAAGTAATCCCCCAGTACTCAGAATGAAATCAGCAATAAGATTTGAAAAACTACATGGTGGTAGATATTTCAGAGATCTCAGTTGCATATATTTGCAAAAATATGGCTAAGCCTCCAGTCCACGTCACGGCATCTCTGATACCGGAGGTCCCTATCACTTGGTCAGAACCCCCAAAAGCCGGCGAAGGCCAGCCACCCCAGTGAGAGACTAAAGTGTTAGTTTTTGCTTTATTCGTAATAACACAGACTATGTGTTAATGGATGATACATAGGTGAAAGGTGTAATTAAAATGCTAAGAAAAAATAAAAATTTGTTTTATATATATATATATATCTATATATATATATATATATATATATATATATATATATCTATCTATATATATATATATATATATATATATATATATATATATATATATATACACACACACACAATTAAAGGAAAGAAAAAAAAATAGTAAATAATACTTTGAAGGTGTTAAAGTGCTAAATAAAAGTGTTTAAAGTGTGCCACCCCAGAGCAGCCCAGCCATATCAACTCCAGGGGGCACTGCATCCCCAAAACTGATAACTAAATCCAGTTTTGGTCATGACAGCTAATGACAGCTCTGGGCTTGAGCTATCATTAGGGCCGGGCGGCCAGCCAATCAGCGGCGGCTTCCATTAGTGGCCACTCATTGGCTGGGACCCATGTGGCCTTAGCCAATGAGCGGCTCCTCCGCGTGGGTTCCAGCCAATGAGCGACCACTAATGGAAGCCGCCGCTGATTGGCTGGCTGCCTAGCACTAATGATAGCTCAAACCCAGAGCTGCAACTAGCGATACTGTAGCGTCTTGTTACAGTGTGTCCTATTTGGATTACTGCGGAGGACATTGTGGGACAAAAGGTGAGTATTGGATCTTTTTTTTTTACAGATACTGCCATTGGATACTTTACGGTGACAAGGGGACGTGAACATCTGGAAGAAGGTGAGTATGTGAGTGTGTATGTATGTAATAAAACTTTATTTTCACGGTTTGTGTGTCTTGTTTTTTTTTCCACATCTCATTACAGGTGAACTACAGGTACCAGTGGCCCCATAATGCCCCACATGCTAGTACTTGTGGTTCTCCAAGTACCAGCATGCGGGGGAGGCTTGCTGGGACCTGCAGTTCTACTGTAAAGACAATATTGTTAATTATATTTTTAACACTATACCTATACTATCAACCAGCCACTCACCGCCCAGGGATTACGGGCTAGCCCCGGGCTATCAGCCTATGCCAGGTGTGCCCTGGAGAGGGGGACCCCTTTATTGGAGGGGTCCCGAACTCCCCAGGGATCCCTGTCCTGGGCTGACTAGCGGTCAGGGCTGATGCTGCGGCTGGGGGGCCTGGTGAAAGGGCACCCCTGGCTGTGGCATCAGCCCCCAATAGAAAGGGTCCAGTGCTGGTTTTAATTTTAGGGGTACTCCTAAGCAAATTTTTTACCCCTATATTTAAAACCAGGACTGGCCCTGCAGCCTGGTGCTGGTACCTAATGTACGGTGGAACCCTACTCGTTTTGTTCCCTGTAATTTTAGGTACCAGAACAGGTTGGCAAGTACGGGGCTGGTTAGTCTTTTTTTTGGGGGGGGAACCTCACATAATTTTTTTAAAAATAATTAACCCTACTTAAACAAGTTAAAAAAAAAATACACAAATCACAATGATTTGTGTATGTTTCAGCCAATCTCGCAGCTCAGGAGGTGAGTTTTTAAAACTTCTATTTCACAGTGAGTTTGCTACAATCTCACACGAGATTGGAAACTCGAATCTTAGTAAATTTGCGAGTTGCATCTTTTTCATCTAAAGTACTTCCTATTTTGGCCGATGATGAGTTTTTTCGAGTTTGCAAACTCACATGAGTTTTAACAGTGAATAAAGAGAACTCACTTCAAACTCACTCGAGTTTGTCTTTAGTAAATTTGCGAGATGAAAAAAATGCCTAAACTCACATGAGTTTGCAAACTCACACAAACTCGACCCTTAGTAAATTTACCCCCAGCATTACGTTCCGGTGTTCTATCACAACTGTATCACTCAACTTTTACAACTTTTAAATTCTTGTCTCCCATTTATCTTGATGTTTACTTTTCACTTTTTATCTAATTTTAGTATAATAGAATTTAAACTTTGACATGCTTACTGTTTATTTTTTCGTAACCACCATAACTTTTTACTCCCTAAATCACTGCAATAACACTAAATTTGGTATCAATGTATACATCCCAAAATATAATGCATTCTCATTAATAACCAAATCAAACCTCTCCATTTTTATTTCTCGATTGACCCTACTATACACACTAAAGATAGTACTAAAAACATCTATCCATACTGCTACAGTATTATCATTGTTTGTCTCCATAATTACTGTATATTACATTCTCGTTATTCTGCCATGTAGAATGTTCACATTTTTTCATTTTAGTTTCCCAAATAATATATTTATTCAATTCAATCTAGTAGATAAAAACATGTAATCAATAGGGTGACATTTTTAATGATTATTATTTGTCTCTATAATTATAACTATAATTCATTCCCATTTTTTTAACGTTTACTTTTTATTTTCCCAATTAACACAATTATCCTAACTCAAGCTAGTTATTGGCATTTAATTAATATTGCTACAGGATTGTTTTTTACACATTTGTTTTCATCTCCCCATTACTTATCCACTCTATTTCTACACTAAAACTAGTAGGTTAATAACTTAATACCCCTTTTACACCACAGCTAAAACCCGGGTTATTGCAGGGTTAACCCAAGGTAGCTCCTTGGTGTAAAAGGGGAAAGGGTTGGATTGCCAGGTCGAGTGACCCGGCAATCCAACCCAGGTAACTTGCAGGGTTTAACACGGGAATAACCCGTGAAACCCTGCAGTGTAAACGTCGCGATCTGGGTCACGATGATCTGGATAGTGCCGCATGCCTGCCGATTGGCCGTTTTAAGTGGCGCTTGGAGATTAAGTCATCTCCAAGCGTCCACTACAATGCCGGAAAAGCTGGGTCTCTGCAGACCCAGTTCCGGTGTGAGCGGCGCCGACTCGGGAATATCCTGGGTCGGCGCCGGCTAAATTCCGGGTCTGATCCGGTTTGGAACCCTTTTCCAACCTCCGGGTCAGATCCAGAATTTAGGTATAAAAGCGGTATAAAACAATCCTCTCTTTCTTTTGTTCTGTTGTTCTAACATATCTGCAACCTATTATCTAATTTACATGTATTTAAATCGGACTTGTATTTTATATGATACACCGATAATGATATCTCTGTTGCATTAAAAATCTTTTATTTCATTTAAGGAACTGTACTATTCAATAATTTTTTTAATCAGTGATTTTCACAATGAGCTCTTTAACTACTAAAAACGTGCAAAGTATTCCGAGTGCCTAAAGCTGGCCACACAACAGTTGACCGATTGGAAGATTAACCAAGGAAAGTAAACTGTTGTTCCAACTAATACAGGGGGTAATTATATCAAGATATAAAACCAATCAGTCACTGCTCTGGGTGTTTTTTCCAGGCAGCTGAATATTGGAGTCCGTCATTGTCCACAATAGGTTACTGGTGCGCTGTGTATTTTTGTTTGTATTCCTATTGTTAGGCTTACCATACTATCCCTTTAAACCAGGACACTCATGAATTACACAAGTTCTGTGGTTGATTAAAACCATGTGAAATGTAGGCTTGAGATCAGCCAGCCTCAGAACCTGTTTAATTCATTAGTGTTCCGGTTGAAAGGGATCATATGGTAAGCCTAACAATAGGAATACAAACAAAAATATACAGTGCATCAATGACCTCAAGGCTTGTAAACATTAATCAATTACAATTATAACATTTATTTAAAAAATAATAAGTACGATTAAATAGCTATAAAACAGCTAGCAACATACATTTGTACTGTAGGCCTTAAAGTTAAATTAGTCAGCAGATAAATTCAGGAATACTGTGGAAATAAGCTCCTTATCCTCCAGTTGTCCTGCTAGTTGATAATATAAATGGGCCTAAAATTAGGTGTATGGCCCTTTAAATATTCAAAAGCTATCCAGCATAAGGTAATTCTTACCAATTCTGTGAGGATAGAATTGAGGTCCTAGTTTAGCAATGAAGATCAACGCACAGTGAATGGCTCCCCTTTGGACACAGCAAATTAGCTGTTATTTCCAGGTAAGGTGGTAGATCTGGTTGGAGATACCACAGAAGTCCTTATAGTGTAAGTTCTGCTGACATGGTAGGTCACCTGATGTGTTTTGCTGCTCCTACTGGAAGCTTTCTCGGAGGTATACTGGCGTGCTGTTTATCTTTGTTTGTAGTGTTGTTCCAACTATTTGGTAAAATAAAAAAATGTTTTCTTTTTCCAACTAGTTGGAATGAAACGTTCTTATGTAGGGGGAATGTTGGACACTTTTCTCCCAAATGAACAATTGGGCTGGCTGATTAGATGCCCAGCCATAGTTGTCCGGTGTGCTCCTGGAGATATGGTCTTTACCCACTCTGGACACCTGAGGGTATATTTGGGTTTATAGAAGTGGAGGTGAAGCCCATAGCAACCAATCAGACTCTACTTATCATTTATCTAGCACCTTCTAGAAGATAATAGCTAGAATCTGATTGGTTGGTATGGGCAATACCTCCACTTCTATAAACCCGAACTTTAGTAAATATACCACCAGGTGCTCCGTATCCTTGCTGATAGTCATCTTGAGCTTCCTGTGCTCTGCTTCTTGTGCTCCTACTGTGACCTGTCCTTTCATTTTTTAACATTAAAAGTAGTGTAGGTGTTCAGTTGGAGAGCAGTTTGCTGGTCAGATTAAACATTTATTTATGGATTCATAATAAAATATTGGTTTTAATAATTTATCCCAGTGAGTACTGCAAAGGTTTTTTTTTATTTTTCATTTTCCTGTAATGAATAAAATAAATCTAACAGAGATTTATTTTTATACAATTATTAAAATAATATGGATAAGATTCTTTTATATTTTATTTGATTTGATTTTTCCAGTTTGTTCAATAATACGCATATGAAGGCTTAATGTATTTTTGATATGCACATAAGATCAACATTAAATTAATCATTATGCTAATGAGTAAAGAATTAATGCATATTAAAAAACATGTAATATGAAATTAGGAAGAGCCATTGCAATCCTATCTAAACATTTTGTTTATACTAGTTTAAATCTGAGAATAAATTATTCAATAGAAATCTTTAGCCACCAGAATATATAGGTTATATTAATAATATTAACTCTAGTGTAAAATATAACATTTCTGCTTGATTGTACCACCATTCCAGCATTAGACAATTTCTGATTTAAGCCATAATATATATACAATATTAAGATTCCTATCTTTGCACTTTTAACTAGAGAAGTGCGTCGACCCCTGTGTTTTGGATCTGTATATCCTTCATGTTTGGGATCTGGATTTGGTTTTGCCAAAACCACCCTTGCGTGTTTTGGATCTGTATTTTTTTATTTAAAAATCATAAAAACAGCTGATATCACATAATTTGGGTCTGTTTTTGTTCCTACAGTATTATTAACCTCAATAACATTCATTTCCAGTCATTTTTGACTAGGCTAAGCGACAGCAGTGGGTATCACAAACATGTGGCAGTTCAGCTTCCAACCAGGCCCGGTGACATTGGGGGACTTAAGGGACACCCGCACCGGGTCCCGAGGTCTAGAGGAGCCCGAGGACAGGCAAGGCACAAAACGGGGACGCAGATGGCGTACTCTGTTCCAGCTCATAGCGGCCGCCCAGCAACAGCTCTGAGTCACTTGTAGCCTTGCCCGGGCAGCGCTGGGCTCTTTTAGGTAGTTCAGCTGTGGCCCGAGACTGATTTTTAAAGTAAGCAACGCTGCAGTGTGGCGTCATAGGTCATGTCGCCGCACATCAGGCAGGCTGCGCCGCTGCGGTGTTGAGGGGATAGGGGATGGTAGAGGAATAGGGGATAAGGCAGGGGAGGGTGATGGGTGCTGGGGACGGAAGAAGGTGAAGGGGGCATAGGAAGCTGATAGGGGCTGGGGGCAGAGGAAGATGATGGGGCGGGGATAGAGGAAGATGAAGGGGCAGAGGAGGGTGATAGGGCTGGGGGTAGAAGGTGACACGGTCTGGGGCAGAGGAAGGTGATGGGGGCTGGGGGAAGAAAGTGACATGGGCTGGGGGCAGAGGAAGGTGATGGGAGCTGGGCACAGAGAAAGGTGATTGGGATAGAGGAAGGTGAAGGGGGCAGGGGAAGGTGATGGGGGCTGGGACAGAAGGTGATGAAGGCTGGGGATGGAGGAAGGTGATGTGGGTTTCTGGGCTGAGGATGGTGATGAGAGGCTGAATTTGAGGAAGGTGATGAGTACTGTGGGTAGCCGGCTGCAGACACCATCCCTACTACCCCTGAGGCATCCACAGCACTGACAGCAAGAAGACCTTGCAAGACGGCAGACAAGAATTATAGCCTGCATCATCAGTGACAGAGAGACAGTGTGGTAAATCATAGTGTATTTTTACTTTATTTAAAGGCTGGCATATCATTCAATTAACATTCTCATGCTTCACATATCACACATGCAGGGGAGGGATGTGCGGGATCAGGGGTGGTGATGAGAAGGTGGGGTCCCCATAAACATCAGTGTACCGGGCCCTGAGATTTCTGTTGCCGGCCCTGCTTTCAACATGGCACATCTAGGAAACAGAGTGGCACTGCAGTGGCAGACTGTATGGCAGTTTAATAAACTACTAAAACACACTAAGGGTACAGCCTGTCACATCATAGTACTTGTGTTATGGATACACACTGGGATACGGCCTGAGGCATCACAGTACTTTTGTTATGGATACATACTGGGGTACGGCCTGAGGCGTCACAGTACTTGTGTTATGGATACACACTATGGGTATGGTCTGCAGTGTCACAGTACTTTTGAGTTAGGGATACATACTGGAGTACGGTCTGCAGCATCACAGTACTTTTATGGATACACTGAGGTATAGCCTGCAGCGTCACATTACTGCTATGGATACACTGGGGTACGGCCTGCAGCATCACAGAACTTGTGTGTTAGGATACACACTTGGGTATGGCTTGCAGCATCACACTATTTGTATGGATACACTGGGGTATGGCCTGCAGCGGCACAGTACTTGTATGGATACACCGAGGTACAGATTGCAGCGTCACAGTACTTTTCTGTTAGAGATACACAGTGGAGAATGGCCTACAGTGTCACAATACTTGTATTAGGGATACACTGTGGTACACCACAAAAAAACCCCAATATTCTTTAACTTTTTTGTTTACTTATTATTTTTTTTACTTTTTTTTAACTTTTCCTGACTCTTTTTAAGTGTTTTTTTTTTTTTTACTTTTTTTCTTTTATTTAAACACTGGAGACGATGGACACCGGACAGGTGCGTTGGCAACACTGGAGCAGATGGATATCAGACAGGTGCGTTGGCAGCACTAGAGCAGATGGACACCGGACAGGTGCGTCGGCAACACTGGAGCAGATGGACCCTGGACAGGTCTGTTGGCAACACTGGAGTGGATGGACAAGGGACAGGTGCATTGGCAGCACTAGAGTAGATGGACACTGGACAGGAGCACCGCCAGCACTGGAGCGCATGGACCCTGGACAGGTGTGTCAGCAGCACAGGAGTGGATGGACACAGCACAACACTGAGAACACGAGCACCCACTGGAGTGTATGGACAGAGCACAGCACAGCCCCTGGATGGACACAGCACAGCCCCTGGATGGACACAGCACAGCCCCTGGATGGACACAGCACAGCCCCTGGATGGACACAGTACAGCCCCTGGATGGACACAGTACAGCCCCTGGATGGACTCAGCACAGCACCTGGATGGATAGCACAGCCCCTGGATAGCAAAGCCCCTGGACAGACTCAGTACAGCCCACAGCTCAGCAACACAGCAGAGTACAGCACAGCCGGAGTGAAGCAAATGTCGCCAATCACCGTGGGAAGAGAGTTATATGCAATCAAAAATCCGAGAGAATCTGACGCCCGGGATTGATGATATTCTGCCTCGTTTTGGGAACAGAGTCTGGCAGGAAACCCTTTGAATCAAGTTCTCAGAAAACCGGACCTGCTCATCTCTACTTTTAACTGAAGGGTGGTAATGTATCCAGTGTCTCTTATCCTATAAGGACATAATGAGACTGTGTGCTGGAAAGTATACACTTTTTCCAAAACAGTACAAATTACAGAGAACAAAGCTGGGTACACACTGAAACGACGGGCGTTCTTTCCGACATCCTTCATTAACCATAGGTCGCTAGCAATATCGTCAGGGTTCATGTGCAGCAGCACATCAAACCTGACGACGTTGCATTCGACCGCAGTAGAGTGCATACTGAGCTTAAACACCGAGCGCAGACATACGTCATCTCCAGGAAGTGTTTAAACAATCGGTAACACTGAGTAACATCGGACCCATACGCAGCACTTGTGGCTCTGATCCGGTCCTGGTTCTGGAATTACAGGGGAACAAATGCGTAGGATTCACCTGTAATTTCCACAACCAGCACCAGACCCTTTCTACCGGGGTGAGTAATGTCACAGCCAGGGAAACCCTATCACCGGGTTCCCCAGCCGAAACATTACTCCTGACCGCTAGTCAGCCCAGGCCAGGGGTCCCTCTCCAGGAATGCTGGTACTTATGGATCTCCAAGTACCAGCATGTGTGGGAGGCTTGCTGGGACCTGCATTTCTACTCGTAAAGACAACGTTTACACTTATCTTTTTACGCTACACTTTTACACTATCAACCCAGTACCCACTGCTCCAGGGGTGCCGGGGATAGTCAAAGGGCTATCAGCCTAGCCTTGGGGTGCCCTTTATTGGGGGGGTCCCCAACTCCCCAGGGATCCCTGGTCTAGGCTGACTAGCGGTCAGGAGTAATGTTTCGGCTGGGGAACCCGTTGATAGGGTTTCCCTGGCTGTGACATTACCCCCCCCCCACTAGAAAGGGTCCGATACTGGTTGCGGAAATTACAGGGGAACACTATGCATTTTTTCACCTGTAATTCCAGAGGCAGGACCGGATCAGAGTCTGGTGCTGGTTGCGCTATGTACAGCGGAACCCTGCGCAATTTTTCCCCTGTACTTATACAACCAGGACTGGCTATGAAAAGTCTGGAGCTGGTTCTGTTTTTAAGGGGGGACCCCACGTCATTTTTTTTTTAATATTAACTCTTTACAAGTTTTTTACAATAAGATACATGCATGCATTTCACTGATGTATGCATGTATCTGTGTGAAATCGAACTGCTCATGCTGCAAACGAAAGCATGAAGTTCTTCAATTCATTTGGAGATTTGCAGTTCGATTTTGAGTTAGTTTTTCATTCGATTTGCTAATTGAATGTTAGTAAATTAAGGGATTTTATAGTCCTCTATGGGAAAACATCGATGTGTTTCAGAAATTCGATTTCAATTGAAATTCCTTTTTCTGTTTGATTTGACATTTGATTTGGCCTTTAGTAAATCCCTTCATAAAAAATCTAACCAAATCGAACCAAAATCGAATGCAGAATCAAACAGAAAACAAAATCGAACCATAGTAAATATATCCCCAGAGGTTAAATCAAAACAACGTTAATAAATTATGTATCTTGCCAAATAAATTAAAATAATAATAATATATATTTTACCGTATTTAGAGTTTCACATTTGTCTTGACACTGTGACAAAAGATAAAGAGCGACTCTAACTACATGTGAAGAAACATGTTCACCTTGACTTCGCATGGAATGAAGAAAACTTAGAACTGCCCAGAATAAGTCAGTCTCTGGTATAAATCTGTCATAAGAAAGAATCTAATTAACACATTTTTCATAACAGGCAACAGAGGAAATAGCAGGACTTTTTGTATCTATTAATAGGGATGAATAACCTGGCTGTTCCTTTCTTTTCTAAAGATTTTACCACTGCTATTATGGATAATACACTGAGCATGAACAGTGCAATGTGATACAAATATAGACATCAACAATAATTACAAATGGTAATTAACATGCACATATTTTTCACATAGATGTGGCTAAAATACATTATTGATTTCCTATGTATTCACTACTTTGATCCAGACCAAATAAGTGTAGGAATTCACTAAAGCAGAGGACATCTTGAAATATACACATATGAAAGGGCCAATAAACTACTTGACATTTTGCAACCAGATGCATTGATGGTAGTTTACCAAGTGCATTCAATATGCACCACAAAATAGCTTTTATAAATGGTGAACAAGAATTATCTGCACAGTGTATTTCAAACTCCGCTCCTGGGAAATGCCTCTACAACCTAGAAGTGTGCAATTACAGTATAATTTAACTTGATATTCATATACAAACGTGCACTGGATTTCATTATTTGTAAAGGGTGTATCTGTGGGTGAGGATGGGTTTTAGGGGAGTGGTAGTGACTGAGGGGTGATTCATTGGGTAAGGTATGGGGTCAGGGAGTGGTAGTGAGTGAGGAGAATTACAGTGGGTAAGGTAAGGTGCCAGGGACTGATGGGTGAGAGAACAGTATTTCTGTGGGTGAGGTATGGTATTAGGGGAGTGATGGTGAGTTAGAAGTATTTCAGTGGGTGAGGTATGGGGTCAGGGAGTGATAGTGAGTGAGGAGAATTACAGTGGGTGAGGTAAGGTGCCAGGGACTGATGGGTGAGTGAACAGTATTTCTGTGGGCGAGTTATGGTATTAGGGGAGTGATGGTGAGTAAGAAGTATTTCAGTGGGTGAGGTATGGGGTCAGGGAGTGATAGTGAGTGAGGAGAATTACAGTGGGTGAGGTAAGGTGCCAGGGACTGATGGGTGAGTGAACAGTATTTCTGTGGGTGAGGTATGGTAATAGGAGAGTGATGGTGAGTTAGAAGTATTTCAGTGGGTGAGGTATGGGGTCAGGGAGTGATAGTGAGTGAGGAGAATTACAGTGGGTGACGTAAGGTGCCAGGGACTGATGGGTGAGTAAGCGGTATTTCTGTGGGTGAGATATGGTGTCAGGAGAGTGATGGTGAGTAACAAGTATTTGAGTGGGTGAGGTATGGGTTCAGGGAGTGATAATGTGTGAGGGGTATTTCTGTGGGTGAAGTAAGTACTACCGAATAAATACAACAGCCATTCTCACTTTAATGTAACATGCCTAAATATAGGCTGTACACTCAGCCTAAAAACATTTCAATATTTACAATGGTGACATCTATATTCAGAATGTTAACTTTACATTTTGTAATATAAATATATATCAAGTCAAAAAGGTTTTGTAATTATTCATAAGCAAAATGAAACCTACTGTACTATAATATGGCTCTGGCCCCGCTCCAGACACAGCATTCTTAGTAAGTGCCCAGCTCTTAGCACAGCTTCATCAATATGTGTCCAACTCCTTGCAGGGTTATGGACATGACATCACAACACTGCTTGTCAGCATAGTGAAGCCAACAAGAAGAGAGATGCGGAAAGAAGTTGAAATTCTCGTGTGTGTGTGGAAGGGTGGTACAGCATTTATCTTACCTTAAGGATGCAGTTACCCCCATGTCTTGCACAACATAGCGTGAGACACTGCCATACAACATAAAGGCCACAGTGGATTCACACAGCCATTCACACAACAGGCAAAGACTGGGGCACACACACACACACACACAGATATATACATTGCATACCAAAAGGTGAATAATGTAGTACTCTTCAAATATATTCTTTAGTGTATGTGTCTCCTAGAGAGAGTACCTTGCATCCAAAGATGACAGTATAACCAAATAAACAATGTGTTATAGTAAGTTCACACATGTGAAATCATGAATATTAAGTAATTTGAATACCTCAAACCAAATGAAAACATATCAAGAAGGTGCCATATCAACTGGGTGTTCCAGATATTATAAACAAGGGAACAAATGTAATAGGGTGAGAGTATAGAAAATGTGACTCTGACACTTTTTAAACTCTGCCAATGTAATATAGTCCGAGAAAATGCAAACTCGCATGTTTTTAGACTTAAAAAACTAATCCAGATGTTTTCCCATTTTGAAGATAAAACGCTCACATTTTCTAAACTCATTCAGGACTCATTCAATTCATCTTACAGCTGTATCATGTACCAAAGATGATTATTAAAATGTGTGATATTCCCTAAAATATTTATCACATAATAATCAAAGTAAAGTGTTCATACATGAAATAAAACATTAATAAGTTTAGCTGAGATCCTACAACCACATCACAGGTGGATATTCTCTGACCAAATGGTAGTCTAGAAGCAAAGTGCCTCCAAAGTGTATTCCAGCAAAAATTGCCCAGATGTGTTTCAACTGGCAGAACAGACATCCTCCCCCATAAACAAACAGATCACAGCAAATGTCTTTGGGGTAGAGAAGAGAGGAGGGCAGAGCATAGAGATAGTGAAAAGGAGAATCCAGGAGATAAAGTGAAAGGTAGAGGAGGCACACAAGGGATGTCAGTAAAGAAAATCTAAGGCAGACAGCAACCGGGATGAAAGAGTCTACTGGGAATTACAACAAAGCTCAATCAATTGCTTGGGCCTCATGATGCAAAATCCAGGGAAGTCATATACTGTTAAATGTATTTATGTAGTACTAGCAGTGCCTACCCGTCGCTGCCGAAAGATTATTAATTTTAATCAATGACAAGAAAACAGCACCCTGGGCGCTTGAGATCGCTCCCCAGGTGTCCGCTCGGTGCACGGTCTGATATTCCCGGTAAAGTTTCCAGGGTAATTTTTATATACAGAAGTCTCCCTGGAAATGCTGGGCAGGTAGGTCCCAGAGGCTGCGGTATACCCGATGATCAAAGTGCCTCACCCCCCAACCAGCAGATGGGGAATCAGCAGCAGCGGCGGCTGCCTTGGGAACTCATACTCGGAGGGAGGGAAGGATGGCAAAACCTGGTGAGGGCTGGGTGGATGTAGCCCCAGCAGTGGTTCGTAAACATCCAAATGGAAGAGGCTGATGGAGGGTATAGATAGTGCATGGCCGGTGCTGGGACACAAACAGGCAGAGGAGACACAATAACGCTCAGCATCCAGGTAGCCCCTCCTCTGCCTCCCCGGGCACAGAGCACCATAGCCAGGTAGAGCATGCCCACCGGGCTAACTTCTCCTGGCACACCACGCAGCTGGCACCGTACCCTGAAAGTTGGTGTGTGGAATCCTCCACTTGCGAAACACAAACGTCTCTTGGACCAACCAAGTCTCTCCACAACTGGTTACATTAACACGTGGTGTTACACTCCTCCAGCTAACCAGAGCTCAGCCCTGTCTGACCATGCTAGGTAAAGCTGTTACAGTCAATGATGGGGACTGTGTCCCACCGTAATGTATTGATGTCGCTAGACACAGAAGCCAATCGTCACCCTCCCCTTGTTGTTGTCGAGGAAGCCTTCCATCTGGGCTGCTCAGCGCTGCAGCCAGCCAATGAGGAGGTGGGATGGGAGATGCCATCTGGTAGCAGAGAGGGCAGGGCGGGAGACAGAGCAATAGCTGCCTGGCTGCTGTCACTTAAAGAAATGTGAGGCCAAGAGTCTCTGCCCCCTAGATTACACGAGGAGGAGCTGCTGGTAGAAGCCCAGTCAGTTATCTCTATAATGGCTTCCTGATTAGGAGAAATGAATAGTGTGTGTATAGCCTATGTCACTCGTAGGATCTTAAGGAACATTTCAATGAAAACCTGATGAAAATCGGTCCAGAAGTTCTCGAGTTTAATGCGAACATACTGTACATAGAAACAAATGATTTTATATATACTATATACTGTGTATATATATATATATATATATATATATATATATATATATATATATATATATACTCAGAGTACTTAATAAGGGCTTAATACTTAATAAGGGCTTATCTTATGTCCCCACCAACAACTTTGATGAATTGACCTGGAAGGTCGACCTATACAAACTTGCATGACAACTAAGGAGGCAAGAGTTTCTTCAGTCCAAGACTTCACTTACCACTCCATCAGTCCATCAGAAGTTTATCACCTCTAAATCTAGATCTGACTTCGACCCACGGTCATCCAACGCCTCAATCAAGTCCTTTATATGACTATTGGATGAGTCAGTTGTTAAATATTCAACAGCCTGCCCCAACACTGACTACAATCTTGATAAATCAGAGTGGATGACATTACGTAAATTGGGTTCCTACAGGGACATAATCATCCGCCCTGCTGACAAGGGGGGCGGGATTGTTATCATGGACCTGAATGATTACAGAAAGGAGTTCCTCAAACAGTTGTCAGACAGCAAGACCTACCAGGGTCTCGAGAGGGATCCAACACATAAGAGAACTGGATGAACTACTTACAGAGGCCAACTTTGAAGGACTACTGTCTTCAGATCTATGTAGTGCCCTCAAGCAGGATTTTTCAACAGTACCAATTTTCTTTACAATTCCCAAGATCCATAAGGATCTTCACGATCCGCCGGGTAGGCCAATTATATCGGCCAGAAATTACATCTACCAACCAGTGTCTTAGTTCCTAGATAGTATCCTTCAACCTTTGGTCACTGAGCAACCTTCATTTATTAAAGACACTACCAGCTTTCTCAACCTCCTGAATTCCATCGATAGGGTCCCTCCAGGCACATTAATGTGTGTAATGGACGTCAGTAGTCTGTACACATGCATTCCTCACAAAGACAGCCTGGAGGCCACCAGACAGTTTTTGCTTAAAGAAAAGACATTGACCTGGACCTCTTTCTCCACCTCCTGGAACTTACTCTAGTTCAAAACCATTTCCTTTTAGATGGGAAGTTTTATCTCCAACTTAACGGCTGCGCGATGGGGGGTAGCAACGTTGCCCCGTCGTTCGCGAACATTTACCTGTTCAAGAAGAATCTAAGATGTTTTTTCAAGATTGTAACACCTCTGACAACATTATACGCTCGTTACATAGATAACCTCTTTATGCTGTGAGCAGGGGGCGAGACCAAATTTCTACATATGATCGAACATGTAAATTCCAGGAATTCTCCAGTGAATTAACTTTTCAATTTAGTGCATCCAGTTCCAATTATCTGGACGTAGAGGCCCTGATTCAGAGCCGGTTGCTCTGACAGAACGCTCGCTGTGAATCAGGGCCGGTATTTTTTTTTTATAGAACGGCCTCCTGGCCACTCGCATAGCTGTGGGTGACCACCCACAGCTATAGCGAGCGGCCAGGAAGATGGTCACGATGGTCAAGACTATCGCGACCATCAGGCTTGCGACGAGACCCTTGTGGTAGGTTTCGTTGCCGCAAGCCCCAGAGAGGTTTCGGCTCTAACAGAGCTGAAATCTCTCCCACTGACATCACTCGTGATGTCAGTGGGGCCGGCCCCAAACGGAGGCGTTCACATGGGAACGCCTCCGTTTGGGCAGCCACTCCCCTGGCCCGCCCACCAAAGGGGGCGTGCTGTCACTCAACATCAACAGCACGCCCCCTTTGGTACGAGACCCGGAGCGACGGATTGCCCGTCGCTATCCGGGTCTCGCGCATGCGCACGACGGAGCCGGCTCTGGGCCACCATCGACCCGGTTGCGAGTGCTCAGCGCTTGCGACCGGGTCTGAATCAGGCCCAGTTTACCATCAAGGAAGGCTTAATTGTGACCAGCATATACTCTAAGCCAACCGATAAAAACACACATTTGCGTGCCAATAGTCATTATCCACATGCCTTAAAGGCTGGATTACCTAAATCCCAGATGATTCATGTGGCTTGCATTACAAACGACCACAAGTCTCTTGACGCAGAGCTGGACAAGATTATGCACAAATTTTGCAGTAGAGGGTACGAGGCCAAATTGTTGAACAAATTAAAAACTGAAGTGATGTTCATGTCGAGACAACAATTACTGTGTCCTAGTATTAGGAACATCAACCAAACTATTCCCTGGGTTAGTAAGTTCAGCACCTCCAGTGCGGTATTACCATGAGCAGTCAGGGCCACATCATCGGGTCTCAAAGCCACATCGTCAGTTCATAAGTTTGTGTACCGGCTCTCAAGCCGCATCCGCGGATCTCTAAGCCACATCGTCAATTCACAAGTTTGTGTACCGGATCTCAAGCCACATCATCGGCAACTAAGCCACACCATCGGCTCTCAAAGCTGCATAGTCAGTTCACCAATTTGTATGCCGGCTCTCAAGCTGCACCATCGGCGCAGAATCCTACCCAGGTGCTTGCTGCCCAAATCCAAGTGCTCACTCAGAAAGTTTAAGAGCTATCCTTGCGTGTCAAGGAGATCCGGGCTCCTGCTGTTCCAGTTCCTCTCAAAGAGCCTAAAATTAATTTGCCGGATCGATTTTCTGTGGATTGCCAACAGTTCATTAACTACCGGGAAAGTTGTAAGTTGTACTTCAGGCTACTTCCTGTTTCCTTAGGGACAGAATTGCAATGAGTGGGACTGTTTTTTTCCCTTCTCCAAGGGGATCCTCAGACCTGGGCCTTTGGGTTGCCCTCAACCCATATGTCCCACCAAATGATAGCCTGGCGCTAATAAACTACAATTAAAGAATAGACCACAGCTGCAAACTCCTATGGGTCTGTGTAAACCCAATAAAAGATCACCTACTGATGATCCCAAACATAAATATTACACTGGTGGAGTTGCGCTAATTGGACTTGTAATTACAAATAAATACTTAACGTGGCAGAAATTAATTCAAGACACCAAATAAATCTAACATATATTTAATAAACAAACAATAAGCATGTCAATAGTGGTATACAAATGACATAACAATCACCTTAATATTATAAAAGTCTGTACAGACTATCATGCATTACCATGGAACTTCTTAGTTCCTAATAAAAACCTGCATAACTGGCAAGTTTACTAAAGGAAGCAAAAAAACATAAAAAATATATATAAAAAATTGTATATTTCATATATAATGTGACCAATCTTGATCTGACAGTTCTCACCCGATCAAAGTCCACATGTGAGAGTCCTAATATCCCCTTGATTCTACTTCCGGGTTTTAAACAAGGGGTAACGCTGAAATGATTTCCAAAGATGTAAACAGTATAATGTTATTTAGGAAACATGGACTTCACGCTAATTTGAAGCGTACGTATAATCCACCTGTATATCCTGAAGAGGTGTAGCGGTTATTGGTATCTCCTACCGCCTGGCCAATGGACAAGGTTATCCTCTGACAGGGAAATCCTGAGGCTGTAATATGGTCAACACATGACCGCCTGATTATCTCTCACCGTCCTGAATCCAGCCAGTGGGCACCGTCACCGCAATATATATAGCGCTTATGGCTCTTCGTGGAAATAAGTGGGTGTCCAGGGTCAGCAAAACGACTGTGTCACTTGATGAAAATCCTCTAACTAGTTTCGCTTCCACTACATGAAGCTTTATCAAAGAGCATGAAACCCATGCCTTGCTACAATCCGTCAATGCCTTCTTTACAGCCATGGGGTTATTGTATGACGACCCAGACAGAACAGCCCTGGCCGAGTCCAAATTACATTCCCTCAGACAGGATCAGAAGACAGCGGAGGATTACTCTTCAGAATTCTGCAGGTGGGCAACTGATTCTGGTTGGAATGACCCAGCCTTACGCAGCCAATTCTGTCTTGGTCTCTCTGAGGCCATCAAGGATATCCTCATCCAGCATCCTCCTCCAGAGTCCTAGGATGACCTCATGCATAAGGCCATCAGGATTGACCAACATCTCCGTGAAACATCTAGTTCAGACGAACCTATTATACCTGACTCTTTCTTCCACTGTGCTGTCACCAAGAATTTGGGGGAGCTCATTCAGCCACATCAGTCGGAATCACCTCCAGAGAATCCCTCCGGTCTTTTATTCGTACCAGAAATATTCATGAGTTCAACCTTACTGGACTTTCACACTCGTCGAGCTTTTGGTCACCAGGGCATCAGTAAGACCTTAGGGTTACTCTCCCGCTCAGTCTGGTGGCTTTCCTTAACCAAGGATGTTCGTGAATTTGTCCTGGCATGTGAGGTCTGCATCCGAAATAAGACACCTGTGACAGCTCCTTCAGGTCTATTACTTCCTCTATCCATACCGAAGACACCCTGGACTCACATCGCCATGGATTTTATTGTCGATCTCCCAGTATCTGCGCGATGCTCTGTGGTCTGGATGGTGGTACCAGCGAAATCTCCGGCTTGTTCCTCCAACATATCTTCCGCCTGCATGGCTTACCGATTTTGTGTCAGATCGAGAAACGCAATTTGTGGCACAGTTCTGGAGAGCCTTCTGTTCCTCCTTGGGCATTGGCCTCAGCCTTTTCTCTGGTTACCATCCACTGGCCAAACTGAGCGTGTTACCAAGTCTCTGGAGCAATATTTACGCTGTTATGTCTCCAAGTGTCATAACGACTGGGTGTCCCATTTGCCACTTGCCGAATTCGCTTTTAACAACTCGTACCATTCAGCATCTTCAATGTTTCCATTCTTTTGTGTCACTGGTCAGCATCCCAGAGCAAATTAGTTTAATTCCAGTTTGCATGGTTCTCCCTCTATCTCTTGCCTCCGTTGCATTTGGAGCAAAGTTCATCAAAGCCTTCGGAGGGTCTCTCTTTGCTCCATGGAGTCTGCTGATAGAAGTTGGTGGCCATGTGTATTTAAGAAAGACGATCTGGTGTGGCTTTCCACAAAGTACATTAAGCTTCACCAACCTACTCAGAAGTTAGGTCCGAGGTTCATTGGCCCGTTTCGCATCATTGCTCAGGTGAATCAGGTAGCCTTAAAGCTTCAATTACCCAAGTCTCTCTGTATCAACAACACCTTCCATTTTTCATTATTCAAACCAGTCTCCACTTCTGATAAATTCAAGTCCAAGGTTACCTCCAGGCCTGCTGGTCCATGGTCAACATGAATTTGTGGTTGAGAAAATCTTGGACTCTAAAATATCCAGGGGTCGCTTACATTTCTTGGTCAAGTGGAAGGGCTATGGTGTGGAGGAGCGCTCCTGGGTTCCTGAAAGTGCTTTACATGCTCCCAGGCTGAAGGAACTTTTCTTTCGGGATTTTCCTGACAAACCAGGTTCTGGGGGGTTCTTCAACCCAGCGTCAAGGGGGGGTGGTACTGTTACAAGTCACAGTCACGACTTGTCTCCCACTAGCAGTTTACCTTCTCCTGATGCTGTTGTTCTGGTTCCTTCAGGTGCTAGGTGAGCTGGACGCCACATGTCACGTGTTATCCACAGCATGGCGTGATTGGTTTCTACTCTTATTTATACACGCTGGCCTTTTTCCATTCTGTGCTTTCTCTCTACGCTGTGTCCTAGTTCTCTAGCTGTATTGCCTAGTCACTTATTATCGGCTCTGCAGCCGCACAAACAGCTTTTGTGCTACCACACAAACTTGTGAACTGATGATGCGGCTTTAAGAGCCAATGGTGTGGTTTAGTGGCTGATGATGTGGCTGAGAGCCAGTACACAAACTTGTGAACTGACGATGTGGCTTTGAAAGCCAATGGTGTGGCCAGCGTGATCTTCGAAAGCTCACTTGCTAGCTAACTCCCGATTACCAACGTCATAATTCCTTTCAGCTGCAACAAATTTACGTGAAAAGAAAGCACATGAATGGAATTTATTGTCTCGAGGGTCCTTTTGAGACAAGATAGCACCAACACCAACTTCGGAGGCATCCACTTCAACAGTAAACGGAAGATCCAGATCAGGATGACAGAACGGGAGCAGTGATGAACGCAGACTTCAGAGAATTAAAGGCCTGTATTGCCTTGATAGGTCAGTTCGCCATATCCGCCCTTTGTTAGTCAAGAAAATGTCTTGATAAATCTGCGATAATAGTTTGCAAAACCCAGAAAGCGTTGGATGGCCTTAAGTGTGGATGGTTGAACCCAATCGGAGATGGCTTTGACTTTACTGGAGTCTATAGAGAAACCCTGGGAAGAAATTACATAACCGAAAATGGAGACCTCCATACACTTCTCCAGTTTTGCATATAGATTATTCTCTTGGGGTTTTCATAAAACTTGTCTCACATGCTGGCGATGTTGCTCCAGGGATTTTGAATAGATGAGAATTTCGTCTAAATACACGATGACTAAAACTCCAAGGAATTCTCTCAATACATCGTTAATGAAGTCCTGAAAGATGGCAGGAGCATTTAACAGATCAAAAGGCATGACCAGATACTTAAAGTGGACAGAATGAGTATTGAAGGCTGGTTTGCACTCATCACGCTTTTTGATCCAGATCAGGTTATAGGCCCCTCGTAGATCAATTTTGGAAAAAATGGATGCCTCACGAAGCTGGTCGAAAAGTACTGAAATTAATGATAACGGTTAAGAGTTCTTTATAGTGTCGTTAGTTATTGCCCGGAAATCAATACATGGTCGAAGAGACCCACCTTTCTTCTGCACAAAGAAAACACCAGCTCCAACTCGATGGCACAGTCATATGGATGATGTGGAGGCAGTGTATATGCTTTCTTCATAAAAAAAACTTTATAACAATGGTTGAATACTGCGCTCTGGTTGGAGCGGGGGAGGGGGGCTGCAGGAGGGAGGGTGTGGGGGATGATGGTGGCTGAGGAGAGCGGGGAGTTAGTCTAAATTGGTATCTGAAGTTTTGGAAGGGTAGCGCTGCACAGGTATAGGTGGGGGATGGTGAGGACTGTGGGAAAGGTGGGGGAGGGGGGGATGAGGGTGTACGGGGGGGGCTGTGTGTGGTAATCTATTCTGGTGTGGGGTGGTGTGTAATGCTGGCGTGAATAAATACTGGACAGTGAATACAGGGTGAGCAGGTGTTTATAGCAGTGTACAAATAAGAGACACAGTGCTCTAAGTACTTGTGCAAGTCCCTCCTGGGCTCAGAACCGCATGCAGCTAGTTACATTCCAAGGGGAAAAGTCCATACCCTGTTGGTGAGGGGGGAGGGTTAAATAGTTCCAAGGTGGGGGTAGCCTGCCTGGCTCCGTGGATGCACATTCCGGGGTGTTCCAGTGCTAGAGTGGCATCCCACTTAGACTTTATCACTTACCGTTAAGTGTGGTGGGTGGGGCAGGGGGTCCAGCTGGAGCCTCGTGTCCTTGTCACTTAGGTGCGCTGTTGTTGGAGCGGGGGCATTGTGCTGTGGTGCCCGTGTGGTCCTGGCTTCTCAAGGTAGGATCACGAGTGGGTGTTTCACCGGTGGTTCGTCTCACTCGTACTGGTGCGCGGCGTCACCTCGCCGGTGGTGTGGGCGGGGTGGTGGTTACCGTAGTAGGCAACTTTCGATGTCTTGGCAGTGGGTCAGGACCCTTTTTGGGGGGCAGTCCTGTGGTCCTCTTAGCCAATGTAGACACCCATGCATCCGCGTGTTCCCCACTGTGTGCTGGTGACAGGCTGGGAACGTGATGTTCAGCGTTCCTCTTAGCCCTAACTTCCAGCTCCAGTGGCAGGCGGGTTTGGCTTTCACGGTGTTGGCTCTGGTTTCAGCTGGAGATTGGTGTGCCAAGTAGGTGGGTAACAGGATTGCCCCCCAAGAAGGGTCCTAAAACACTGCCAAGACATCAAAAGTTGCCTACTATGGTAACCACCACCCTGCCCACATCACCAGCAAGGTGATGCCGCGCACCAGTATGAGTGAGACAAACCACTGGTGAAACACCCACACTTGTGATCCTACCTTGAGAAGCCAGGACCGCATGGGCACCACAGCACAATGCCCCCCGGTCCAACACCAGCGCACCCAAGCGACAAGGACACGAGGCTCCAGCTGGACCCCTGCCCCACCCACCACACTTACCGGTTAGTGATAAAGTCTAAGCGGGATGCCACTCTAGCACTGGAACACCCTGGACTGTGCATCCACAGAGCCAGCCTGGCTACCCCCACCTTGGAACTATTCAACTCCCCCCTCACCAACAGGGTTTGGACTTTTCCCCATGGACTGTAACGAGCTTCATATGGTTTTGAGCCCAAGAGGGACTTGCACACTGCAATAAACTCCTGTTCACCCTGTATTCACTGTCCAGTATTTATTCAAGCATCACACACCACCCACACCAGTAGATTACCACACACAGCCACCTCACCTCATGGGCTTCCCCCATCTCCCCATCCACTCACCCCCCCCTTTCCTCCCAGAACACCCTCATCCACCCTCCCCCACCTTTCCCCCAGTCACCACCATCGCCCACATATACCTGTGCAGCGCTACCCTTCCAAAACTTCAGATAGAAAAAACTTTGGTGAGGTAATGAAAAGGAGCAGGAATAGCCAACCGGGATTCTGACAGGATGGCAGCAGCAACACATACTGGTAGAGCAAGACATCAAGAGGAACAGGTGGACCCCCACTGAAGAACTTCACCCGACTGACAGTTAATAACAGGATTATGCCATGGTAACCCCAGAATTACAGGTGCCAGAGGATAATTAGACAACAGGAACGTTATGTTTTTGGAATGTAATGCTCCAATAGAAACATGGATGGGAGGAATGCGAGAGGTTACTACCTCTTGAGGGAATCGGTATGAAATACCGCCAGCCTACATCAGCAGTGTTCCCGGCAGTGGAAGCCCGACAGCGCTGGAAATCCCGATCATGGATAGGTAAGTACTATCTAACCTAACCCTAACCTCCCCCCAAGTGCCTAACCCTAATCTCCCCTCTAAGTGCCTAACCCCCCCCCTTCCCCGCTGCCTAAACCTAAGTCCCCCGGGGGGTGCCTAACCCTAATTCCCCCCGGGTGCCCTAAACCTAACCCTCTCCCCCGAGGCTGTCCGCTCGCGGCGCCCGGCATCCCTTCGATTGGGATGCTGGGCGCCTGTCTCCCGGCGTCGGGGAAATGTCAGGCGTCGCTGGGATATGACAGTCGGGAAGCCAGCTGCCGGTATTAAGGCAGCCGGCTTCCCGACTGTATACCCTCTTGAGTAATGGGGTTACCATCCAGGCCGACAATAGTGACAGATTGAGGTAAGGACTCAGGGACTAAACCTGGGTTAAAAAATTAAATGTCCATGAAATTGTCTGCGGAACCACTGTCCAGGAAAGCAGAAATGTTTAACTCTTTATCAAGAACTTGGATAATTGAAGGAATGAGGACCAAATTACTGGGACAGATGCAAAGCCTAGATGTAACTCTCCCTGTACATCTAGACCTTGTCTTTTCCCGACTTGACTGGGCAAGCATAGTCCATTACCACCACAGTACAGACACAACCCAAGTGATCGTCTTGTACGCTTTTCCTCGGAAGAAAGACGGAAAGCCCCTATCTGTATGGGGTCTTTTTGATCAGGAGGAGTCACCCAGACTGGAGATCGTGGAGAGGTGGTAGGCAAATCTTTCTCTAGTCTACGCTCCCGGAGCCGACAGTCGATCCAGATTCTCAGGAGCAGGGTACTGGACCAGTATAACTTTCATCTGGTCAGAAAGCCCCAGGCGAAATTGATGACGGAGCGCGGGATCGTTCCAACCGCAATCTATTGACCATTTGCGGAACTCAGTGCAAAAATCCTCCACTGCTTTCTGCCATTGCCTAAAGGATCGAAGACTGGCTTCAGCCATGGCTGCTTTGTTTGTGTCATCATACACCAAGGGTGGAAAAGAAAGAGTCAACAGAATGGAGAGCTGCATGGGTAGCTGAAAGTCATAATACCCAGGTTTGAGTGTCACAGTTGGTGCTAGTGAGTTACCTGTATCAGGTGATGAACTGGAATCACTGGAGGCCGGCTGGACTGGAACCATGGGTAACATGAATAGCTCTTTTAATATAAGAAGTGGGTAGCAGTGAGAACTGCCTTTGGTGATGAGTGACTGGAACTGGAAACTTGAGACGTTGGAATGAGACCAGAAGGAACTTGGAGGGACCGGACTGGGGCCGGCAGGTAGGCTGACTGAGCTGGTCGGGTTACTAGTAGATGGACTTGCAGATGGATGGTAGCGTGGAAGCTACTTGTTTTGGCTTGGGAAGCCGTGGGTAGACGCTGGTAGCTGGGTAGCTACGTGGAGCGGCTGGATAGCCGTGGGTAGACGCTGGTAGCTGGGTGGCTACGTGGAGCGGCTGGATAGCCGTGGGTAGATGCTGGTAGCTGGGTAGCTACGTGGAGCGGCTGGATAGCCGTGGGTAGACGCTGGTAGCAGGGTGGCTACGTGGAGCGGCTGGATAGCCATGGGTAGACGCTGGTAGCTGGGTGGCTACGTGGAGCGGCTGGATAGCCGTGGGTAGACGCTGGTAGCTGGGTAGCTACGTGGAGCGGCTGGATAGCCGTGGGTAGATGCTGGTAGCTGGGTGGCTACGTGGAGCGGCTGGATAGCCATGGGTAGACGCTGGTAGCTGGGTGGCTACGTGGAGCGGCTGGATAGCCGTGGGTAGACGCTGGTAGCTGGGTGGCTACGTGGAGTGGCTGGATAGCCGTGGGTAGACGCTGGTAGTTGGGTGGCTACTTGGAGCGGCTTGGGAGCCATGTGGAGAAACTGGTAGCATGGAAGCTACTTGGAGCGGCCTGGGAGCCGTAGGTGAGAGATGGTAGCGTGGAAGCTACTTGGTGCGGCCTGGGAGCCGTGTGGAGAAGCTGGTAGCGTGGAAGCTACTTGGAGCGGCCTGGGAGCCGTAGGTGAGAGGCTGGTAGCGTGGATAGCTGAATGCAGCAGGCTTACAGATAGCACTGGTATAGGAACCAGCAGGAGCCTGGGACATACTGGCACACAGAGGTACAGCTATAGCACAAGCAGTACACCACGGAACGTAACAAGATGTTCAAGCACTGAGTGCTATTAGAGGAGGATCTATATACCTAGAGTCTGGCAGCGATTGGTGGATACAGACAGGTGGTCTGGCAGTGGCATTCAGAGTGGAGCAAGGCACAGCATGCAGAGGGAGTATTCATCTCTGCAGCCCTTGAGAATCAGGACCACACCTGTGATTCCAATTAAGACTAGCAATGCTCACAGACAGAGCAGGGTCCAGGTGTTTAATCAGTGTGGGGAGGTGAGAGCTCTGCACACACAGATGTAACAGCCAGCATGATTCAGCCAGAGCAGATGTCCCAGGAGAGTTATAAACACAGATCCATGGAGCAGCTGGCAGAGGTTAGTCACAAAAGGTAAAAACTAGCCAGGATTGTGACAGTACCCCCCTCTTCAAGGGTGGACTCCGAACACCCAGGCAAAACTTCCTTCAGAAATACAAGAAAGCTTCCAAAAGACTCGAAACACCAGGACAACTTGGAAAACTTCTAAAAACTTGGCTGAGCCTGTCCGATATCTTCAAGAACTTGAAACTTTGAGAACTCTAGAAGGTGTTTGGAAAATTGTTTCCTGAGGTAATTTGCTCAAAAAATCTTTCCTTGGAGAGCATAATGTCAATCAACTTAAACAAGCCATCTTCCTTAATAACCTTGACCCCAAGACTATTTGCTTTCTCTCGCTTGGTTTTTCCACCGAAACGACCCATAACGAGATAATCAATTTTACTGCATATCTTCTCAGAAACTTTACCTCCATAACTCTCAATTAACAACTTGGCTTCCTCCTTTTCTATGGACTCAAAATATCCCACGATCACAAAGGTTAATCCCTTCAAGCATCTCTCTGTCCCTAGAGGAATTTGCATAGTGTTAAGAAGAGTAGCTGAAGAATTTCCTTTTTCAGCAAAGTAGTTTTTACTGGTAACTCTTGGGAGAACGTATGACTAGGAAGAACATGGTCTGATACCAAATGGTTGTCGAGGAAAGGAGAATTGTCATGCACAGGATCGAATTCAGAATCAGAATACATGTCCAAAGGAAGATCAAAGGAGTTAACATGACTTGAAAACCTAGAGGACTCCGGAGATGGGCAGAGGGAAACACAACCAACTCTCATGGTATCATGTTGTTGGTCTCTAAAAGTTCTTTGAGTCTTCTTCTTTCGGACTGATTGATCCTGTACCATATGATTTTGAGAAGGGAGAACAGCGGTGTATGCGAGTTTAATATCTGAAAGTGCTGAAATAACTCCAGAATATTTATCAGAACAGGTATCTGGAGACGGACACATAGGAGCAAATTCTTTAAGCAGAGCTGTACTGAAGGCTATTATGTCTTGTAGAATTGGATCCTTGGACTCAATGAGTGGGTTGGCCCACTCCAAGGCTTTACCTCTAAAGTGCATAAAAAGAAACAGGACGATGTTGGTGGGAGTAATACCACAGGTTGGATTGGTTCTTATTAGGGCATCATAATGCTTAAGCAATACGGTGTTCTGGGACACATCATCATCGAAGGTCATGGACACTATATCATCCTGAGCTACCGCATTCTTTTCAGGAACTGAGAAGGAACCACTTAGAAATTCTTTAACATGATGATTAGATGATTCAGCCGAACTTAATAGATGTTCTTTCATAGACAGGACAGTGGAAATTTCCACCAAGAGTGTGGAACTTGAAATCTGCTCCTGGAGGACGGGACTTGAAATCCCCTCTTGGGGCATGAGACTTAGGACCTCCTCTTGTGGTGTGAGACTTGGGACCTCCTCTTGTGGTGTGAGACTTGGGACCTCCTCTTGTGGTGTGAGACTTGGGACCTCCTCTTGTGGTGTGAGACTTGGGACCCCCTCTTGGGGTGTGAGACTTGGGACCCTCTCCTGGGGTGAGAGACTTGGGACCCTCTCCTGGGGTGAGAGACTTGGGACCCTCTCCTGGGGTGAGAGACTTGGGACCCTCTCCTGGGGTGAGAGACTTGGGACCCTCTCCTGGGGTGAGAGACTTGGGACCCTCTCCTGGGGTGAGAGACTTAAGGTCCCCTCCTGGAGTACAGAACTTGACACTCCCTGTTGGAGTATGGCACCCAAAATCCCCTTCTGGAGAAGCTGACTCGACTTTTCCTTTTGGGGTATGGAACATGAACCCCCCTTTTGGGATGCGAGGACAGAGACTTCCTCCTGGGGTGAGTGACTCAAAACCCCTTCTTGGGTTACGAGACTTGGAGGACCCTCCTGGGGTTGAGACTCTGGAGACCCCTCCTAGGGTTGCCAACTGGAGTCCCCTACCAGAGCAGGCAGAATCCAGGTTGGGACCGGAACAGGCAGAATCCGGGACGGAACCGGCAGAATCCGGGACGGGACCGGAACAGGCAGAATCCGGGATGGGACCGGAACAGGCAGAATCCGGGATGGGACCGGAACAGGCAGAATCCGGGATGGGACCGGAACAGGCAGAATTCGGGATGGGACCGGAACAGGCAGAATCCGGGATGGGACCGGAACAGGCAGAATCCGGGATGGGACCGGAACAGGCAGAATCCGGGATGGGACCGGAACAGGCAGAATCCGGGATGGGACCGGAACAGGCAGAATCCGGGATGGGACCGGAACAGGCAGAATCCGGGCTGGGACCGGAACAGGCAGAATCCGGGCTGGGACCGGAACAGGCAGAATCCGGGCTGGGACCGGAACAGGCAGAATCCGGGCTGGGACCGGAACAGACAGAATCCGGGACGGGACCGGAACAGGCATTGAGACGTTGACACATTGTTATACTGCTGGAATTGCAAAGGGGACAGCCTTTGATAAAGTGGTCAGAAGCTCCACAATAGCGACAGAGATGTAAATCTTTATGCCGCTTGCGTTCAGCCACAGAGAGCTTGGAGCGCGGGTAACTTTGATGTCTCACTTTACTTGGCATGGAAGAATCTTTGGTTCTTAGAGATTCCAAGACAGAGTTTTTAGTTGAGACAGTGGTAGCTCTAAGAAATTCAGGAATGAGCTGAAAGATTTTGCTGAGTAGAGCCTGTAGCTGTTCCAGCAGTAGATGGAAAGTAGTTAGGGGTTCAGGTATGATTTGGGTATCATCTAGCCGGTTAGTCAGAATTTGCAGAAGCTGTAGTACTTGATGCTGTACCGCCTCCTGTGAATCCAAACGAGTGATTAGGTTACAGAAAGCACTTGATCCAGGATTAGGTGCTTGATCCGCCACCATCGTTAGGCTTGAACATACTGTCACAGTTGGTGCTAGTGAGCTACCTGTATCAGGTGATGAACTGGAATCACTGGAGGCCGGCTGGACTGGAACCATGGGTAACATGAATAGCTCTTTTAATATAAGAAGTGGGTAGCAGTGAGAACTGCCTTTGGTGATGAGTGACTGGAACTGGAAACTTGAGAAGTTGGAATGAGACCAGAAGGAACTTGGAGGGACCGGACTGGGGCCGGCAGGTAGGCTGACTGAGCTGGTCGAGGTACCAGTAGATGAGCTTGCAGATGGATGGTAGCACGGAAGCTACTTGGTGCAGCTAATGAGCCGTGAGGTGAGTGGACTTGGAGGAACCGGACTGGGACCGGCAGGAAGGCTGACTGAGCTGGTCGGGTTACTAGTAGATGGACTTGCAGACGGATGGTAGCGTGGAAGCTACTTGTTTTGGCTTGGGAAGCCGTGGGTAGACGCTGATAGCTGGGTGGCTACGTGGAGCGGCTGGATAGCCGTGGGTAGATGCTGGTAGCTGGGTAGCTACGTGGAGCGGCTGGATAGCCGTGGGTAGACGCTGGTAGCTGGGTGGCTACGTGGAGCGGCTGGATAGCCGTGGGTAGACGCTGGTAGCTGGGTGGCTATGTGGAGCGTCTGGATAGTTGTGGGTAGACGCTGGTAGCTGGGTAGCTACGTGGAGTGGCTGGATAGCCGTGGGTAGATGCTGGTAGCTGGGTGGCTACTTGGAGCGGCTTGGGAGCCGTGTGGAGAAACTGGTAGCATGGAAGCTACTTGGAGCGGCCTGGGAGCCGTAGGTGAGAGATGGTAGCGTGGAAGCTACTTGGTGCGGCCTGGGAGCCGTGTGGAGAAGCTGGTAGCGTGGAAGCTACTTGGAGCGGCCTGGGAGCCGTAGGTGAGAGGCTGGTAGCGTGGATAGCTGAATGCAGCAGGCTTACAGATAGCACTGGTCTAGGAACCAGCAGGAGCCTGGGACATACTGGCACACAGAGGTACAGCTATAGCACAAGCAGTACACCACGGAACGTAACAAGATGTTCAAGCACTGAGTGCTATTAGAGGAGGATCTATATACCTAGAGTCTGGCAGCGATTGGTGGATACAGACAGGTGGTCTGGCAGTGGCATTCAGAGTGGAGCAAGGCACAGCATGCAGAGGGAGTATTCATCTCTGCAGCCCTTGAGAATCAGGACCACACCTGTGATTCCAATTAAGACTAGCAATGCTCACAGACAGAGCAGGGTCCAGGTGTTTAATCAGTGTGGGGAGGTGAGAGCTCTGCACACACAGAGATGTAACAGCCAGCATGATTCAGCCAGAGCAGATGTCCCAGGAGAGTTACAAACACAGATCCATGGAGCAGCTGGCAGAGGTTAGTCATAAAAGGTAAAAACTAGCCAGGATTGTGACACTGAGGATCACCCTGGAGCAAAGATATCACGATACCCACACGTTAAGCTTCTGAACCAGAGGATTGGGGACGTAATTTAAAATACAATTTGCAACTCTCTCTGAAGTTCATGAAATCTTTATGACTTCCAGAGAAATGATCCGGAAGGTTCAATTTTGGTTCTCTAACTGCAGCCTGAGCAGAAGAAAGTCAAGTGTCCTCAACTTGGAGTGACAGTTCTTGGACCTTTTGGGTTAAGGCTTCAATTTGTGCAGCTAGGACTTGAGCTGGATTTTGAGTGGGATCCATGGCAATGACAGATGGCTTCTCTATTCCTGTATTGGGCCGGCTATAGTGTTATGAATCGCTGGAAAGATTCACAGTAAGAATGGTTAATCAGGAATACCAAGCTCATCATTTGAAGTGTGAATCGATTGATAAGAAGCTTTGAGGAGTCAACTGATAAAGAGGCTTTGAAAAGTGAATTGATGAGAAGTCAATTAATAAAGAAACTTTGAGGACTGTAGCATACTTGAATGGAATGTGGCTTGATAGCCAAATTGCAGCATTGAGAGCTGATGTATACTTGACTGGAGTTGTGGCCTTGTGGGGAAGTTGCAGCATTGAGAGCTGATATGTTCTTGGCTGGGATGTGGCCGTTGCAGCCTTGAGGGCTGATATGTACTTGGCAGGGATGAGACCTTGTGGCCAAGTTGCAGCCTTGAGGGCTGATATGTACTTGGCAAGGATGTGGCCTTGTGGCCAAGTTGAAGCCTTGAGGGCTGAGGAGTACTTGGCAGGGATGCAGCTGAGACAGCCATGATGTAATAACTAAAGTCCACTCAGATGCAGCAGTGCAACTGAAGTAGCAGTAAGGTAGGTAACAAAGAGTCTATTCAAACGCAGTGGTGCGACTGAGACAGCAGTAACGATGGTAAGAAAGAGTCCACTCAGATGCAGCGGTGCGACTGAGACAGCTGTATGTTTGTAAACAAGTTGTCCACATGAACACTGCAGTGAGACTGAGACTGTCGTGAGGAATAGATATTAGTTCCCTCAGATGACCCAGTTTGGTAGTGACTGGCAGGATACACGATAGACAGGAGAGATTGGAACACACCATGAGGAGAATACCACACATGGAACCGGAAGCCATGTATGAAATGCTATAGCTGGCATCCGAGCAGAGACTCAGCAGAGGTAAAAAGGAGAGGGATCCAATCAGGACAGGACAGAGATTATGGAGCAACCAGGTAGGATGACCTTACAGAGTGACAGCCTGGCATTCCGGTCTCTTAGCAACAAGCAGGAGAGAACCGCTAGGCACACTATTGTCAGACAAGATGCAGCGGCGACTTGTGACAGCTACAAATGGCTGGTAAAGATACTGACTGGCAAGCTGGTACTTCAGGTAATCCAGGATGGAAGCCATATAGACTAAAAAATTAAGAATGTCCCGAAAGCCTCATAGTAGAGATTGTTATGAGCAAATTCGGCCCATGGCAGCAAGGAAACCCAGTCATCTGGGTTGGCGGAAATGTAAATTCAAGTGAACTTCTCCAGATCCTTATTTACTCATTCTGTTTGACCATTGGTCTGAGGATGGTAGGCCAAAGAAAATCTCAGGTTCATGATAAAATATTTACACATCGCTCTCTAGAATTCTGAGGTAAACTGTACCACTCAGTTGGAAACAATGTCCTTGAGGAGCTCGTACAGTCTGAATATCTTTTTATGAACTCATTAGATAGCCCTGGAGCTGAGGGTAAACCCTTTAGTGGGATGAAGTAAGCAGCTTCAGTAAATTTATCCACCATGACTCAGATCACAGGCAGGTAAATCCACAGTAAAGTCCATTGAGTTATGGATCCACGGATACTTGGGCACCAGCGATGGTTGTAAAAGGTCCAAAGGGGCATGATGTATTTGCACACTGGAGTAACTTGGTCAGTAACTCCGATGTTAAAAAATATCTTCCTGGGAGGCATCTTAATTTGGTTGGTTATTGCCACAAAGCAGGTGGGGTTTAGGATTGCCTTATCCTCAAGGAGATCTTCTTCCTCTTCGGTACTAATGTTATCAGCCATCGTGACAGCTCATATCTGCTGCAGGTCCTGGCCAGAGCTGAGAGTATTAACAGGCAGACAGCCATGGTGAGGTTTATTCCAGGCTGATTGCTCCCAGCTGGGAAGCCTCTGTGAACATGGAGCACTCAGCTGCTCATAGTGGTAATTACCAGAGGCTGGTCTTGTTTGCTCAAACGGGATTGGCTCTGACTTGTTATAGGGCAGCCAGCCAATTCCTGCATTGCCGGAGATAGTTTCTTGTGGAAGTTGTGCCATCTGGTCCCTGTTCCTGTATTTGCTGTTTGGTATTGCTGGTTTCTATCCTAGTTCTGCTTGCATTACCTGTACTGTTGCAAGTATACCTGAAACATTCATTGTGCTTAAAATCAACTCTGCAAGCCATTGGTGTTGCTATTCCATCCTGCAATATATGTACATATCTCTTACTGCTATTATACTCTGCAAAACACACTGATTAATATATGCTATTCCATTCTGCATTATATGTTATCCTGCAATTCCATACTACCAGCTATATATCTGTTGTTTGTGATTGAAACTATTTTATTTAGTTGTTTATATGCAATTGTTGTTGTGCACAGTTCATGCTACTCTGTGGTAATTATCTTGCAATATTATTACTTAGTATTGCTGATATTCACGTTACCTGATATTACTGTGCATTCTATCTTGCTTGTGTCCACGTCTGCAGGCTGATCCATGGTTAATATTACCTTTTTATAAGCCCCTAATGACCGAAGTTTAAGACCTGGCGGCATACTAAGTACCAGTGAGTGCATCGTACTCTATGGGAACAATGGGAGGTTTTTATAGACAGAAGCTCTCCCTATATTGACTCCAAGTTATTTATGCAAATGCAGGGGAGATTCATTACAACTAAATTCCCGGGACAATGCATTAGCCTTGGTATTTCTACTACCTGGACAAAAGGTGATAATCAGATTGAAGCAATCGAAAAATAATGACAACATGGCCTTACGGTAAATTAAACAGTGAGCTGTCTTGAGGTTTAATAAGTTCTTATGATCTGTGAAGACCGTTACTGGGAAATTTGCCCCTTCCAGCATATAATGCCATTCTTCTAGGGTCAACTTAATGGTTAGTAATTCCTTATCTTCTACAACATAGTTTTTTTCCGGCGCTGAGAATTTGCAAAAATAGAAGCCACAAGAGTACCATTTTCCTGCTACATATCTTTGTGAAAGGACAGCCCAATTCCAATTGTAGAGGCATCCACTTCCAGGAAGAAGGGCTGATCACAGTTTGGTTGTCTGAGGATGGGTACTGAAGTAAAACATTGCTTAGCTGACAGAACGCTTATTCAGCTTCAGAAAGCCAAACCCTGGTATCTCGCCATTTTTTGGAGTTAAGGGAGCTGTGATAAATTAGTCATTTTTAATAAATTGTCTGTAGAAATTACAGAACCCCAGGAAACACTGTATGGCTTTCAGTCCAGTTGGTCAAGGCCAATTAGCAATGGCGTCTAGCTTCTCGGAGTCCATCTGAAGACTGGAACCAGAGATAACATATCCCAGGAATATGATCTCTTTCTGCTCAAAGGTGATATTTTCCAATTTACAATAAAGTTGGTTTACTCGAAGAGGATAGAGGACCTTACATACAAGCTTGTGATGACTGCTTAAGTCTTTAGAAAATTTGAGAATGTCATCCAGATAGATGACAATGTATTTGTACAAAAGGTCCCTGAAAATATTATTTCTTTTTGAAAGACTGCTGGGGCATTCCTTAATCTGAATATCATAACCAAGTACTCTAAATATCCATTGCGAGTGCTGTCTTCCACCCATCTCCTGGTCTGATCCTGATTAGATTATAAGATCCACTTAGGAATCTTATTACCATTCAACACAATTATACAGAAAGGCACCTGCAGAGACTCACAGGAAATTCCATATTCTTGAACTTTTCTGGCTGTATTTGGCACCGGATCCAAGAAAGGTCTCTAATGATTCGGGTGACCTTTTTAATCGATTTAAGATAAACACAGATTTAAATACATATATATTCAAAGATAATAGATGTATTTGGTATAAAATATAAAAAAACTTTAATGTACACATAAGTATTGCACATATAAATTAACAAACTAAATAAGATCAGTTTGTGGTAAGCAGAAACAGTAACAGGTATTGTTAATTGAAACATTGTCTGCATTAGGTATAGGGATACAAAGTATAAAAGTTCAGTTAAAATACATAATCCATGTATGCCTCTGGAGGCATAATTTTGGCGAATTCTTTCCCACAAGCCTGAAAAAATTAGAGGGTTTATTTCTATGAGTCCCAATGAGTGGTGTTCACTGGGAGTAAACCGGAGGCAAATATCCAGGTTGGATGTTAAATGAGCGGTGATGAATAATGCCAGCAACGTTGCAGTGCAAATAGCAGTATGGAGCAATATGGTTGAAATGGAAAACAGTACCTTTATAGATGTAATCACTTTTGGTATCCGATGCAGTGCTCCTAGAAGGATAGGTGCTGCTACCGCCTCATGCACCGTGAGCGGTGAAGTGCATGTGAATTGCCAGTGGTGAGAGTGAAAGCAGAGAATTTTTTTCTCTTTCGGGGTGTGAAGAATTGTACCTAATCTGACCAGCCCATGATCAGTTTGGCCTTATATTTCTCAAATGCTTGGAACAGTTAAGAGAAGGTGGCCTGAATCCCCACAATATAGACTGTTTTTCAATCTCCTCTCTATTTACTCATATAGATGCTGTGATCTCACAAGCTGCAGGGTTCTTCCCGAACTAGAGCTGTAAAATGAGTAGCCAGTTTGAAATTAAAGCGTCTTGCTTGTTCTCTATCTTGCACCCTATCTCTTTATGGCGGAGGTCCACCTTGACGTATAAAGAAATCAAATCATCCAATGATGATGGTAATTCCCTGGATGCTAATTAATCCTTAATACCTTCTGATAACTCCTGTCCGAAGGCAGCTACCAGGGTTTTGTTGTTCCAACCAAGTTCCGAGTACAGAGAGAAAGCAGAAAGTATCTATTACACAGGAGATTAATGTTACTTATCAGTCACAATTCAAAGAACCCTTAATTTCCCTCAAATGAATCATCAATGTCTTCATGGGATAGGTGGTGCTGCCACAGACAATCGTAATTCAAACGGAACAGAGAAAACAAAGGATCTGTATATGGTGCACACAAGTAAGGATAAAATATAACCTTTATTAGTTTTATATATAAAAGATAAATATGGAGATTAAAAATAGCAAAATATAAAGATAGTGAATAGAAAGTGTCTGTAGTTATAAATGTGTATTAAAAAACACACTATATGCCTGCTATTAGGTCTTCCTATTCTTATATAATATACTGTATGTTCTGTCTTTATTTCCTAGGTATCCAAGTATAGAGAAATTCACGTGGGTTGGGAATATTCACCAATAGATGGAATTGGGTTATGTATAATATGATATATTATTTTAAACATCTTAAAGATGCTACATGATGGTTCATATATTAAATGTGTGCTGAATTTTTCAGCTGTAAAGGAATAACTGATGTTTATAATTAGGTAGTCTCACAACTCCATCTTTATTTCAATATCAATTTGTTAAACCAATTCATGTATAGTAAGTAAAGATTGTCTGTGGATCGAAGTGATAAAAGTTTACCTTATATAGGGTTGTAAGTGTAAGTGAGGGACTGTGAGTGGGCCATGAGGACTGGATTTTCGAAAAATGAGAATAGGAGGTCTACTGATTTGTGGGGGTGCTAAAGTTGCTTAAAAACAAGTGAATGTGGCCAATCTCATGACAGTTCAGTCGAGGCTGGTTGCACTGTGATATGTGTGGAGATCTGGGTGGATGTCACACAGGGATATATGACAACGGGAAGGGCTCCTGCAAAAGCAGTTAGGTGAGGGAGAAAACAGCACTCACTTCAATATGCAGAGGACATCACTGAGTCTGAACACTGAGGAGCCAATGCACATTGTATGAAACATTGTCATTAGAAAGAGAACTCTACTAGCAATTTTCCAGGCATCTGGTCAGACTTACTTGTGATAGCCGCAAGTAAAAGAAGGTAGATGTGCCCCTCCAGGCAGCGAACAGAGATGAACACTTAATGGATGTGTGTAATCTGCATGCAGATGAACACAAAGAGACAGAACTAGCAGCAGACAGTTCACTTCTGCACTTCTACTGCTGTGCTAGTGCCTGGAGAAATTCATGGACACTCAGTACAGAGGCATGACAAGCAGCTAGATCAGGGGAGCCAGGCTAACCACTAGGGCAGAGGTTCCCAAATGCGGTCCTCAAGGCTCCCCAACAGTTCAGGTTTTAGAGATATCCATAGTTGAGCACAGGTGAATTAATTAGTACCTCAGTCAATTTTATTTAATCACCTGTGCTCAACCATGGATATCTCTAAAACCTAAACAGTTGGGGAGCCTTGAGGACTGCATTTGGGAACCTCTGCACTAGGGTGAAGAACAGGAGGTACCAAAGTTGCAATCAAAACAGCAGGGATGTGAGGATCAACTGTGATGAACAGAACCAGCTGCCTCAATCTCAGCAGCACAAAGCTGAAAGTCACAGGCAGGAGAGAACAGCAATAGAAAAAGAGAAGTTGAGGCAAAATAAAAGGGAGCATTGGTCATATCACTGCTTACCAAAAGATACTGACCTCTCCCGAGGCCTTCAATATTATGGATATTGGTCATGCGCACAAAATGACTGCCTCCACTGAGTGATTGCTATGGACTACTTCTACATTTGGACACTACTCCATTCATTAGCAGGCTTCATACATCTCCCAGTATTCTTAAGCATTATTGCCTCATTGAATGGCCAGTAAATGCTATCAATGAATTCACAATTTGTCCGCTTTTACTACACAACCTTCATCCTAGCTAGAATAGGTTGGATCCGGCAGCATAGCTTTCTCACCTCATAGCTGTCAGTGATGTAATTGCAGTATTACAGTAAATATAGGATTTCAGTAGAGAGGGGCGCCCATTTAAAGAATGCATAATGAAGTTGTACTTTACAAAGGAAAAAAACATAACAAAACACCAGTGAACCACATGACAAATGTGCATGCATTTAACATTGAAATGTAAACAGCACATGCTCTTGCAGCTCCTTAAAATATCAACAAAGAATACAACATATGTTAATATGTTTAATACAGGTTATAACACTTTGCACTTATTTTCAGTACACTCTTTGAGGGTAATTTAAAGTTTGGATGTACATGTAAAATATGTGCCACAAAAATCCACGTTTATTTAATTGTACTGTATGTTGTACTGTATGCATCTGCATAAAGACACACCTCAAGTGCATCATCAGTATATATTTCGTGTATCAGGATGTAGCTGCATTAAGTTCATAATTATGACTGGCATTTTATTGTATGCTTGATTACATTAAAATCGTGTAAAGAAACATGTAGTGGGATCCCCCTGTCATAATTGGACACAGCCCCAGTCTGTTCAGCATAGGGTTTCCCACTGGTGTTAGGAAAGTGCTCATAGACTGGGCTGGTTACTGCTAAAGTGGGAGGACAAACAGTGTGTGGTCATCCCATAAAACTGCAACCAAAAATAGTCTATGACAGGCTGGGCTAATCAAGCAATAACAGGGAAACCCACAACTTGCAGAACCTCTGCCTTAGTGGGATACAATCGCAGCCTGTTCACGATGGGGCTGTATTCCCGGTTATAGAAAAGTGTACAACACATTTAGGAAAAAAACACAGGCGCTTCAAAACAGAATACAAATATGTAGTATTATAAGATCTAATAGCAAACTCCTTCGTATATTTCTGGCAATTTCCTTAGCTGCAGTAATTATGGTTGCTAGCCAGTGACTTACAAAGAAAGGAAAAGGTTACCGCGCTTGCAGGAAATGCCCAAAGAAAATTAAATAATAAAAAAAGATAAGTATCCCATCAACACTTAAAAAGTAATATTAATGTTGTTTTTAGTATTTAAGATAGATGCCATGAAAAGAAATATAATAAAAAACAGAATATTTTAATAATGATAACAAAAATAATATTAAAGGACAATAATTGCATACAATGTAACAGTGTTGCTTTCTTTAAACTGTTATAAATAGATTAATCACAATTCAGAAATAGCTGCTAAAAGCTCTCTGGTAAAAATGTAAAACAATGTTTCTCTTTATGCAAAAAGATCACGTTTCAAAAGTAGCCACTATGGGCTCTTTGATAATAAAAATTATTAGTTTTGACTTAGTATTGCCGCGTCCGGCAAATTTCTTAAAAACAATAAAATGATCCAAAAATGTTTTGTTCTCCCCAAACAGTTCTCAATAGGTATTGCGGTCATTAAACTATAAATCCGGCCACCACATAACTTGTTTAATGTGTCCGTATAGGTTGGCAATTTGGGACCCGCTGTTGTTAATAATCCCTGTGATATGGGAAGCCACTTAGTGCTTGTGTGTATTTGCACTTTATGTAAATGTTCCACAAAATGCCGTTATTTGTATGGTGCAATTAGAAACATCCAGTGATAAATATCTTCTTATGTAATGGACAGAAGAATTCTGTTGTGGATGTACTATGGCACTGTTAATAAATGTCAATTTGTAGCTCAACTCAAGAGAAATATATACACACAATCAGCATGAGGCGGGAGTAATTCCACGGTCAATGAATAACTCACTTTTCAGCTGCTTATTCTATTGGTATTTCGGAGATCCGTATTTGTGAGTTAAGCAGAAATCTGTGACTGTACGAGCCGTGCCTCTCTATCAGGAGAACAATCTACCCAGGCACTCACTCTGTGTCCATGGTTCTTTCAGCTGCCCGCTTCATTGCCGCACCGGGAACTCCCGCACATGTGGTGGGTGGGGAGCTGGAGTTTTTCAGGCTGCGCCTCCGTAGCTGGCAACCCAGCCGTTCAGGTGCTTGCACTTTTGCCCAAAGTCCTTTAGTAGCGACAGTGATCATGGGATAAACAGGGGGTCATGCGGAGTTTGGTTGGTCTACCAGAAAAAACACGGTTTGGGAAGAGATGTGTTGAACCCTGATCTCCGGAATACAATTAGAATAAGCAGCTGAAAAGTGAGTTTTTCATCGACAGTGGCATTACTCCAGCTTCATGCTGATTGTGTGTATATATTTCTCTGAGTGGGGCAGAAGCAGGAGATAAAGTGATCTGTCCCGGTGACTCAGAAATCATACATTCTGGCAATCAAATAATCTTTATTGCAACAAATTGTCAATAGGGAATTTTCGATATAAGGGGGACACCACCATTGATAATAAATATGCCCCTAAATGAGGAAGTGGAATCAAACATACCTATGTAGTACATATACAAATTAAGATACAGTAATTTGAATGCATTAAATAAACAATTAATTTAAATTACCTGTCTTCCATAAGGTAAGCAATAAAAAAAATCACAAGAAGTGCCTCCTGATGGCATCTCAGTGCCTCACTATTAGTACTGGTATTTGGCGACTCCAGTAAAACTGAAATACATTCTGCAATACTGCCATCAATGTGAATCATACTCTTTTTCAAAATATCAGAAACTTCTATCAAAAAGAGAAAATTGTGTGAGTACTTAACTACACTTTGCCTAACATAGGGCCTGATTTAGAGTTGTACGCTAGTGGCACGTGTTTGGACGCAGCAGTGATACAAAAAAAAAATCCTAATGCCGCTTGAGGCATCAGAGGGCTAAAGATGCACACTGCCAGCACTGCAGATCCAAGTGCTGCATCCGAAGACATAGCATCGGATCCCCGCCGGGAAGCCATCGGCTATCTGAATAAGTCTAAGCGTATTCAAAATGCCTGCAGGAACTCATATTCCAGCGCCTATACGCGTCTTCAATACAGGAGCGGTGTGCCCCATTTTGTAAATGGTCACAGACGCCACCCCCACCCTGCTTCAAATGACCACAGTATTTCAATCATGCTGAGGCTTAGGGGACACTGCAAGTGATCTCGCAGTCTCTGCGTTCCACCTCTGAATCAGGTCCCAGATCTCAGAGTTGCTGCAAAAATAAAATACTTGTGCATAGTGTAACCAGCTAAAAATCTGTCCATACATGAAGGGGTGACATTTAAAATGCACCACTTCATCTCATTTCAATAACCTCACTCTGCAATATAAAATCTCATTTTGCACTGCTCTGCAAAAGAGCATTTTGCAAGGAATGCCCTCACTATGTCGCATTGGCCAGTGCAGACTGCTTTTCCTCAAAAGGGATGCAGTTGGCATCCCGACGGTCATGATGCCGGCACTCAGAATACCGGCGCCAGAATCCCGACAGCAGTCAGAATCCAGGATACTGACCGCTGACATCTCGATGATAAGTATTAGCTTAGAGGTTAGGCCCGTAGCGCACGCAGGGGGGTTTCTGAATACCCAGAAACCCCCCCCTGACAGCATCGAGAGCAGACACCATGTTATTAAGCCCCACCCCCCTCGCGGCTCCACTTCCTTATTAACGATATGCGGGTTAATAAGGAAGTGGAGCCAATATGACACGATTCTATTAGAATCACGTCATTTGGCTCCTCCCCCTCTCGATTGACCCGCGAATTGCGGCATTTTGCCACTAGGGGAGTAGCCTAATGACATGGTGCCAGCCTGCCATGTCCTGTGCCCGCCGCTGCTGGTAATTGTAATATATGTGTGACATATGTATGTGTGTACATACAGTATATGTATATGTGTGTATGTATGTGTATGTATATATATGTGTGTGTGTGGAAACCCCCCTGGAAAAATCCTGCGTTTGCACCTGTAGGCATTGGCGGAGAGTTATGCTGGCCATACACTAGCGCGATTTCGGCCCGATTGCACTATTTTAGAAGCCTCGTATGGAGCATTGTGTGGAAATCATGTAGTATTTAGAAAGGAATACGATCCAATGCGCGCTCCCGCCACTCTTCTGTCATATCTCATGATCAGATGTGCAGCCCATGTCATCCGCCATAATCATATACAGATCGTGCCGTGTATTTGCGCATACGATGCATAGTGCATCCGGCCGGCGTAATTTAAATCTATTATGATCGCATGTTTTTAGTGAGGCACACGATTGATCGTATCACGACCCGTCGTATAGGGGCGAATGATCGTACGTGAGATCGTACATCGTGTGTCAAAAAGCACCAAATCGCGCGGCCGGGACTGCCAGGGAGTTCAACTGAAGTCGTATGATGAATCGCATCTTATGCTGGTCGTACTAGTGTATGGCCAGCTTTAGGGTTCGGCTGCGGGGGAGGGAGGGTTAGGCTTTGGGAGGGGAGGATTAGGTTTAGGCTGAGGGGGGTTTAGGTTTAGGAGTAGGGATAGAGTATTTACCTACAGGTGTTGGCATTTCAGACCAGTCAGGACTCCGGTGTCGGGATTATGAAAGCTGGGATCCCTTACCCAACCCTCCTGAACCACGTCCATCTTATTTTTGTAAATGGATACAGTTTAGTAGAAATCTAGGTGTACTTGGTGGTGTAGAACTCTAAAAGGGTTAAATGTCCACACTACTTATGTTGCAAAATATTTTCTAGTAGTAATGATGTATAAAGCTAGTAATGATTTCAGCTACATTTCTGTCTGCCCATAGGTCATAGGGATACTAAAATATAAATATATAATAAAATCTTTAGTGATAATTGTTCTTAAATAATTGGATTAGTTAATTACTAGCTGTTTAAATATGATTGATATGTAATGACATCTCAGAGGAAAATGAATATATATACAGTAATATAACCTGAGACTGCATTTGTTTTTTTGATGCTGTAACATACAGTTTTATATTTTGCAAAATAGATTTTAGCCACCACATATTTCCAATGAGCTCTCTTATATGGGATACAAGCAGAGGTGGCTCCTGAATTATTTATGCAGAGGGAGTGCACTGCCGTGTGCGCATGCGTGGTCCCTCTCCCTCACAGACAAAACAGTGAGCCAGCTTCTAGGGACTGCATCGTCAGACCCTAGAAGCTGGGTATAGGAGTGGCTTCCCAATGGGAGCGCTCTCTGCTATTCAGTCTGGACTGGCAGTCCCAGGGGGAGAAAACACCTTCCCCTGGGACTGACAGTCTGGCAGAAAAGCGATTCTGATGGGACACTGCTAGTTCATCCATTTTATGCAGCTTGTACTGACAGAGAGCTAGGGCTCGCTGGGGGGAGATGTATCAAAACTTTGAGAGCGATAAAGTGGAGAAGTTGCTCATATCAACTAATCAGCTTCTACTGTAGCTATCATTTATCTAGCACAGTCTATAAAATGGCAGTTAGGAACTGACTGGTTGCTATGGGCATCTGTAACACCCCACTTACAATGAGGGGCATATTCAATTTGGAGCGAAAAGTAATTTGCCGGACTTTTTGCCATCATCGGAGGTTTTTTGCCAATGATAAAGTATAACGCTCGTCCCCGCTATTCCCTGTATTCATTTTGGTGAAAACGGGACCCGACAAAAAGGAAATTGTTGAAAAGTCCTGTCATTTTTGGGGAAATCAGCCTGACACCCTCCAAAAGATGCTCTGACATGGGGATTCACTATGGGTACCCCCGAATAGCCCTGCTAAAGGTATGTGAGGTCTTTAAACGGTCTCAATAGGTGCTATATAGCGTCTTTGGTAAAGTGGTGAAGAATAGCATTTAGCAACTTTTTTGTGAAACAATAAGTAGTCCCATCAAATTTGGGGTACATGAAAATGTGTACTCGCATATATTAAAGTGGCTAATGTGAAGCTTTAAAAATCGTGAAAAATCAACCTGCCGCAACCACCTGCAATCGAAAAAACACCTGCCGCACACTTGGGGACCCCCCTGAGTCTATTTCGCTAGTTTAGAAGTTTGTCCCCCAACTTTTTTTTTTTCACCCCCAAAATGAAAGTATTTTTTTGAGGTGTCCTGTGGTCCTTTTTTTAAATTTTTTTGACACAGAATAACTTTGGGGGACTGTCCAAGGGGTGCAGGGTGGTTTTTGGAAGTCTGCACCCCAAAACCCCAATTCTGCACTTGTTCTCACCACCTATTTATTAGTGATACTTTATTGCTGGGTTCGAACCTCTGACTTTCTGCACCGGTGAAAACGCGGGAAAATTGAATACGGGGATAAGTGAAAAATGCGAAAATGATGTCATCGACAATAAAGTATTGCCGATAACGGCTTTTCGCTCCAAATTGAATATGGCCCTAAATGTCAGTTCCAGATGTGGTACGTGTTTCCTCACCAGGCTGTATTATTTCCTAGTCTCTTATTACTTCCTTAAGGCAAATAGATAAGTTCAGGTAAGAATGTTTTTCAAACCACAGTATGAATTTATTCAAAGATAGCAGTTCACACAACTATACAAAACACAATTTGCACATTACATGACACTATCAATTTACATTGTGCCGTCAGTAAATTACACTTTGGTACACAGATAGATTTTATTTATATGGATCTCACAACGATAGGTCCTGCCGCAGTCCTCTGTCCGACTGTTAAAAAATAGGTTAATAACACATATACCAACAATAATGCAATGCGAAATATCCATCAATAAAAGAGAATAAGGACACACTATCACTAATGTGAACAAGAAGGTAAGTAAGAACACATTAAGTTATGTTTTTAGTTTCAAATAAACCAACGAACATGTATCGCTCCTGACTTTCACATTAAACCTGAGAGTTATCACTGCATGCAAGTGATGGTTTATTGTTAAATAGTGTTTGCAAACCAGTGCCCATGATGACTATTGAAGATACTGTTCCTAAACTGTTAGTTTTACTGCGAAGTGAATGGAGCTGTCCCTTTCCGAGAAGCTAATTGTATCTCTACTGCTTGCTACTGTATAGCTTGTTAACGGGGTCAATTGAACAGCTATTAAAGTTGATAAATATCTGACTCCTGCAATAACTCTGAAGACTTTACTTTCTGGTCTCTGTAGTTGTACTTAGGGCCTGATCCAGCAAGGAACACACGGATGCAGACGCACACACCCGGCAACTATGAGAATATGCTAATGAATGCATACGCACAGCAATCGTAGCACAAAGATGCAGACGTCCAGCACTACATAATGCCACCCCCTTTACTGTCTGTTAACATCCGTACTGATGCGCAAGGCTAATAAAATATCAGGAGCATTGAGTAATATCGGAGCAGCACGCAGACTAAAGGTAGACCCTGCCGCAGGAGTTGAGAGACGTCCTGTATGCAGAGGGACGCCAGGCTGTGTCCGTCAACTCAGTGGCTAATTTATGCACGCAACAGTAATGGTGTGCGAACGCAATAGCACGTCTGCGCTTGGCCGACCACTCACCGTATCCACCCACAAACGACACTTCCTGTCAATCACTTTTCCCTGGGTCTGCGTATTCACTGCGCTCGCTTTTCCGGATGCAGTGAGCGGTTCGCGCACACGCACTGCGACCCAGACGCATGTGCAGACTTCGAACATCGGCCGACTGTGTGCGTCTGCATCCGTGCGTTCCTTGCTGAATCAGGCCCTTAGTTCTCCCTGTTTGTTTAATTTCCCCCCTGTGATTGTAACTGGGAAAGGTTATACAGTATATAGCTTTTCTGTTGTTCTCTAACCTGGATATTTACTTTTATACAGTTCCTCTGTTTTGATCTTGGTTACTTTCCTCCAGCTAATAGAAGCTTCAGCTCATTTATTTATCTTTTTATGAAGCTATGTGTATCCTTGCTGAGGGGTAATTAACGGGCTTACCAAATTCTCACCCGTCTGCGGTCCTCTGTCTGACCCTAGGAGCTGTTGCCTGAATGGTAAGTATGTCAGAGAAGGCGGTCTTTAATACTCACTCCTCCTCCAGTTCAACCCCCGAGTGAGGGAGCTGCGTCTCCGTACACTGCTACACCCGGCTGGTCACTAAAGGGAGAAGACCGGGCTCCAATACAGCTCCACCCGGATCCGCCTCCCACTCTCTACCTCTCAGTCAGCGCTGTTCTCTGAGGAGATGCAGCTAGGCAGCTCTGCACTTCACTCCAGTGCTGTCCTGTCACTCTGGAGCTCTGGTCCCCGCATCTACAGTCGCACTGCCAACAAGTCTCCTCTGAGGTAGTAGACACTCGACGCAAGGCTCCCGCCTGACCCACCCACTGCCTAACAGCCTCTACAGCAGCTTGGTACTATGCTGTCCTCATATCGGCAGGGATTCCCTCACTGGCTCGAGCTCTTCCCACAGCACCACAGTCCAGGCTGCCAGAGAAGTACACTAGTTGTTTATTAGAGGGGGGGGGGTAGGCAATACTGAGCAATATAATGGCACAGAGATGTGGTGCCATACGTTCACATAAGCATGTCCATAATGTATGAATTTATACTTAAAAAATAAAATACTATTTTTTAACTATTTAACATTGTGTAAATATATATATATAACATAGGATTTAACATACATATAGTAGGGTGATTATTCAGTCTTGAATAACATTTTCCAATCACTTCATTCAGCTATACTGGGGTTCTACACATCTTCTCCACTTTACCTCTCTCTAAGGTTTGATACATCTTCCCATGTGAGTGTTGGTGGACTTTACTAGCTAGGCTGCAGCCCTGCAGCGCTAGGTAAAATCTTGCCGCTGGATACTAGGGATGGTCATTAGTGGGATAACCAGCGATGGTTAACAGAGATGTAATCAAACCATCTACAGGGAACTATAAATGGCTATCCCTGCTGTTGGTAACAGCTGGCCATTTAGAGAAAGGACGGGGCTTAGAAGGCTGCCAGGGCGCTAGGCTAAGTTCCGTGCCCCCGATGCTGATGAAAAAAAAATCTCCGCTTAACAGCCTTCAGTGGTGGAGAACCATCTGATCTGTGCCATCTATATCAAAACCATCGACCATTGGTGGCAAAACATTGATGATTGTTATTATCGATGGTCGATGGCCAACCCCACTGGATACAAATATTCCACAATAATGAGGTATCAGGAAATCAAAATCTTGTTACAAGGCACAACCAAACAGGATTCTGCACTGTGGGCATGACTCTGAGTTGGATGCAGCCGTGATGTTGGACACAGTGGAGCATCCGAGTAACACGGCGCATTAGTCCCGATTTTGTTTGTACAGAGGGCCTGATTCAGACCCGGTCGCTCTGACAGAGTGCTCGCTCTGAATCAGGGTCAGGCTTTTTTTTTTTTGGATCGGCCTCTTGGCCGCTCGCATAGCTGTGGGTGACCACCCACAGCTATTGCGAACGGCCATGATGATACCGTTGTGGTAGGGTCTCGTGGCCGCAAGCCCCAGAGAGGTTTCGGCTCTAACAGAGCCAATGTGCCCCGCACACCCTGCACCCATTATAGATACGCCCCTGTCAGTGATAGTGGTTGCGTTCACAGACACAGAACCGTTCACATAGGAGGCCATATTGAGACAGATAACTGCACCTGCCAAAGTGCGGGTGCAAGCTTCAATGGTGCATCCAAAGATACACCAAATGGGGATGGGTACGGGAGGCCAGCGCTCGAGATACTGACACCTGTCGGTAGGTATCCTAACCCTCCCCCTACCCTAACCCTCCCTGGTGCCTGAACATAACTTCCCCCCTAGTGCCTAAACCTAACCTACACCTTGCCGCACCTACCTAACCACCACCCCCTACTGCCTAATCCTAATCCTCCCCCTAATGCCTAACCCTAACCCTCCCCCCAGTCCCACTACTTACGTTCGGAATGCCAGTGGTCAGGATGCTGGCGTCGGGATTCTGACAGGTGTCAGGATTCCAGCACCGGTATTCTGAGCATCGGCATCTCCTGTGCCAGAACACTGAACGTATCCCACCAAATTATATTTCATGGTGAAAATGGGCATCTCAGTGCTTTCACATTTGAGCACATAGGTAAGAGCTTTGTAGCGGCATTTACATAAAGTCGCAGACGCGATTGCATCAAAAGGGCGTGGCTGTTTCTGAGTCAGAACCAGGCCCTGTGTCTCAGAATGTGTCATGAATGAGACTCACAATGTGTAAAATGTATATGTCATAATAACTAATGTATTATGAGCCAAAAAACAGACTGATTGCCTGATAGCTAAAATCTATTAAAGTAGAGAGACTGGTAAAATAATACAGTGTATGGTCATTCTTTCAAAGGAGTTTATTTTCTATACTGTAACTCTATCTAAATCTACCTTTCTCAGAATTGGTCTCTCCTGCTGCCATCACTTCCCACAGAGTGCAACATAAGAAGCACAGAAATTTAGAACAAGTATTATTTAGATTAGTATTCCTTAAATTAGAACAAAAAATATCTCTATTAGTACAATTAATGCATCAAGATGCCTCATTGCATAGTAGTTTCAATAATATGCAGTTGTGGATAATCTTCAAGACATTATTCCTTGTCATAAAAAAAAAGTCAATGGTGTTAAAACAAAAGTAATTTTTAACTAAAAAGTAAATCATATTAACACTACTAAAAATGTATTTGATATATCAGATTAATAGACTAGTGTCTTCAAACTGTCCCTTTCAAATTCATCTGCAATCCGCAAGGCATCTTATATATAAGATTATATATAAAATTAATTGGTCTGTTTGTTTGTCTGTCTGCATTCTGACACCACTACACCAATTGGGATGAAACAAACGTGAAGTGGTCCAGTTGGATCCTGGCCAGGTTTTAGGGTGGTTACGGTCCCAGCTGTATCTCCTGTTGATGTACATTGGCCAGAACTTTGACCTGGGGAGCCTGTTCTGAGCCTTCCACTGGATGGATTTGGCTGAAAAATTAACAGAGTGGTAACATTGTATCCCAGAAGACATACTAGGGGTCGCGGTTGGACCTCCCGTTGGTGTTTGCAGGACAGAACTTTGACCTAGGAACGCTGGGCAGAACTTTGACCCGGGAAGCCTGTTGTGGGCCTTACACTGGATGGATTTGGATGAAAACTTCACAGAGGGGTAGCAATTGGTCTGGGATGCATAAAAGAGTGGTTGGGGTCCCGGTCGGACCTCACGGCGGAGTGCGCCAAGGCAGAACTTTGACCAGGGAGCCTGTTTTGAGCCTTCCACTGGATGTATTTGGACGACATAACATAATTTGGATAAAAACTTTACACTATCAACTATCAACCCGGCACTCACCACCCACGGGTGGCGGGGATAGCCCTGGGCTATCAGCCTAGGCCTGGGTGCCCTGGATAGGGGAACCCCTTTATTGGGGGATCCCCAACTCCCCAGGGATCCCCGGCCTGGGCTGACTAGCGGTCAGGGGTAATGTTTCGGCTGGGGAACCCTACGCAATTTTTCCCCTGTACTTACACAACCAGGACTGGCTATGAAAAGTCTGGGGCTGGTTGTGTATATAGGGCGGGACCCCACGTCATTTTTTTTTAAACACCAACTCTTTACAAGCTTTTTACATCTCACTGATGTATGCATGTATCTGTGTCAAAACTAACTGCTCATGCTGAAAATGAAACCATGAAGCAGTTCCATTCATTTGGGGGCTTTGAAGTTCGTTTTAGAGTGGGATTTGCTGTTTGATTTGGACATGAACATGCAAAATCGAACAGCAAATCCCTTCTTAAACTGAAACAAGATCGAATTTGAGTTGAAAATAGAAGTAAAATCCATTCTTAGTAAATTTGAGATTTGCTAAGGGATTTTGCTGTTCAAGTTCAGGGGGTCATTCAGACCCATTCGCGGGCAAAGGACGCGAGCAAACGGGTCGATGTTGCCCCACTGCGCATGCGCACGATGGAGGGAGCTCCGTCGTGCGCATGCACGAGACCCGGACTGCGACAGCCAAGCTGTCGCTCCGGGTCTCGCACCAAAGGGGGCGTGCTGTCGATGTTGATTGACAGCACGCCCCCTTTGGTGAAAATGGAGCATCCAGGAGGACGCTCCATTTTCATGGAGGAGGGCCCTGATTCAGAGCGAGTGCTCTGGTCAGAGCGTCTGGCTCTGAATCAGGCCCTCAATTCGATCTCAGGAGATTTCAGTGATTTATAAAAATGAATCTCTAATCAAACTTTAGTAAATTTACCCCCTGGTTTTTGTAATAAAACCTCACAAAACAAAAGTCCAATGATTGGGGTGGCCACACCTATCACCGGACCCCACCTGATGAAACTTTTAGTTGTGGGTTTATTTTAAGAACCATGGGGTAAATTTACTAAGAATGGTGTTTGAATTCAATAGCAAAATGCTGGACACCACCGGGCGCATTGCTTGTTAAAAATACAGTATAGGATTTACTAGCATCGTATTTAAGCTTCTATTGTATTGATAACTATCCTTTTTTTTCTGTCTAAAATCCCCGTTGGATTGCCCAATTTATTATAGACTACACTGTGAAATAGAATCCAATGGTCTTGGTAAAATAAAAAAAATAAAAAGGAGCGGAATCCCAAGGACACACACTGTACAGTGCCAACCCCGAACTGACAGGTCACTCACGGTCACTGTCATTGAAGTGAAAGGGAAAGCACTGATTGGCTGAGAGCATGGGAACGGTTGCTATGGCAGTGTCCATTCTCAGGCAACCAGTTCTTCCCCCTTCATTTCAATGGCAGTGTCCCCAAGTTACCTGTCAGGCTACGTTTTGGCACTGTATAGTGCCTGTCCGTGGGGTTCTGCTAATTTTTTTTTATTTTATTAATTTACCTAGACTATTGGACACCTACATGGAATGAAGAAAGCCATCCAAGGATTTGTTAAGTATGTTATTGGTGATTTTGGAATGTCTGCTTTTTAAAAAAAATAAAGGATTACCACATGCAGTGTCCGAGTCTTGTGGTTAATTTAATATTTTCTTTACAGGAGGACTACAGGTGCCAGCGGGCCCTTAATGTCCAGGCACTTGTTGCTGTCTTGCCAGGGCTGGTTTTCTAGGACTTGTAGTCCAATAACAATCAATATTATACTCTATTCTTTTACCATTAACCCACCGCCCATAGGGAAAGGACACTTTTTGGAGGTCTTAATATATTACAATCCCCCCCCCTTCCTCTCCGTGACTGGTTCAGCCCAGTGCTAGTTTTTGGAGAATAGTGGAAACCCCACTTATTTTCTCCCATGATTTTCCAATACCAGCCCAGGCTGGGAGGTTCATGGCAGGTTATTGAATTGGGGGGTGGCTCTTTTTTTATTAAACATTTATTCTCCATTAATAAAGCATGCACAAATCAAAGTGACCTGTGCAGTGCTTCAGGCAAACACACCACTTACAGGCAGGCCTATTTTTTTCTTTTTTACTATTCACCTGTGATGTTTCTGTGTCTTCTATCAAATTTCCAAACCCGACAATTAGTAAATCCAGGGTTTCTATTGCTGTCTATTGAAAATAATCAGTTTGTTCTGATGGTCTATTGCTGTCTGAAGTAGTTTTTTTTTTGCAATTTCCTGTTGGATTTGCCTTAGTAAGTCTCTAATTTGCAAAATCGCTGGAAAATCGCAAAACAACACCAAATCGACCCCCAGGAGTAAGATCTGAAAGACAACATTAGACGTCATGTGCTTGCTATTACACCTGACAAGTTACGTTCTGCTATAGAGAACGCTTTTGTTGGAGGCTCATCCTCTGCAGTACATGTTGTCCATATTTCTCTTCATTATCGGCCTGATTCAGAGTTGTACGCTATGCTGATGTTCATGCAGTTGAGCAATTTTTTGCACGAAACACTGACGAAAGTATCATTGCGCACGTGCGAGATGTAACTTTACACAGCATTTACAATGCCTCTGTGATCGCAAGGTCCTGATTACACCAATGCAATCCATAGGCATTCCAGGGTGGAGTCAGAGAGGAGGCCGAAAGTGTTCGCAAATGAAAGCCGATCCGTGGCCGTGTTATGGGAGATCCAAGGGTGTGTCTGCATTCCCAATCACAGAACCACAGTCTCAGAGGGTGTCTGCATTCCCAATCACAGAACCACAGTCTCAGAGGCCATATTTAGATAGAAAGTTAGAAAGAATCTGTGCAGCCCAGAACTTACTCAAGGAGTTTATGTGCATCCGATGATGCATCAATGGTGGTATGCTCTCAACCTCCCGAAGGTTCTGCACACAAAGCAGACAGGAGAAGTGTGTGTAGAAACATTTGCTCAGTCCATCCAGGCCCGCCAAGAGTCGAGCCGAGTAAAATGGGGGCGTGACCTAATCACGGCAGGCGTGGCCACGCGCCCTTAGGTAATAAAAAAGTTTTGCAGCTGCTGGCGAGGAGGGTGCAGCATGCCCCCTCAGCCCAGCGCATAACCAGTGGGGGGCGGAGATCAGCTTGATCGATCCCCCCATAGGCATAGGAGACTGCTGTGGCTGCTTCTTAGCAGTCGCGAGCAGTCTCCCAGTGCAGCCCAGCACACAGCAGCATGTGCTGGGCTGCTGTGATGTAAGAGGGGGGAGTGGTGCCCGACCTGTGTCCCAGCCGTGCCCCTCCAGCAAGCCCGGGTAATTAGTATCCACTCCCCCCCCTCTCGGCACCCCTGAGTCCATTGCACACTATTTCACACTGTTAGTAGGCATTAGCATATTTTCCCACATAAATTGTGATCGCAGCTGCGAATGCAATAGCATACAACTCTGAATCATGCTCTATGATCCTTAGAACTTGCTCCAGAGTACTTTACTTCCGGTATTATTGCATAGTCACAGTGATTAAGAATCCCCAAAGATTAAAAAAGAAAGAAGAGGGTGCAATACGTTCGACTTAAATGATATTTAATCAAATATTTATAGAAAATGTCATAAATTGAACACAAACATACATCCAATAAAAATGTTGCTTCACCCAGACATTAACACCAATAATGATGGCAGAGGACACAAATAATGTCTGGAACCATATATTGGTGGCTCCTGGGATAAGAACGATCAAGTGAGCATGAACAGGGGAATTCCAAACTCTTCCCCGTGGTTTCCCAGATGGTAGAACAGGAGCAAATAACCAGCGAAACCTCCTCCAATCACCAGGACCAAGTCACAAAAGCACAGTTCACCAAATCCAGTATTAAATGATGCAGGTGAAACACAAATGCCGCCAACGCATTTTGAGCATTACTATTCTCTTCATCAGGGCTGTGTGTGTAGGCCTGCATCAACCTGCTCTCTATTTAAGAGCTGGGATCCAATTGACCCCTATTGCCCCGGGAATGTGACATCATCAAACAGTTAAAACTTTAAACTATACAGCATTCTCTCATTAAAAATACAAGGATACAAATATAATTATAAAATACATATATTGCACCATAAAATACAAAATATAAAAAAATACAAAGTGAAAATGCTGAAATTCATAAAATCTCAATACCGGAAGTGCGCTGCTGCTGATGCACTTCCATTGAGTACAACCTGCAGTAAAGAGCCCTTAATGAGCGGGTAAATGGACGGAAGTGGGGCGAGAAAGCTTACTGAAGCTAATAGTGCTAGTCACCTATTTTATTTATGCGTCAAAAACCGGAAGTGCGTCAGCGGCACACACCCCCAGTGATCGATAACAATTAGTAGGATTAAATATGAGAGCCCGGGCATCCATCGGAAGTGGGACAATTCCTACCTCAAAATGGGCCTCCGGGTATTCTTTTATTACACATATGGGCTGAAAATTAGGAGTAGTGCTGCCGCGGACCAGAAGTGATGGTCCCGCGGACCAGAAGTGACAACAGTAAACAAAAACATGGCATGGGGTATCCATAGTAACATTTGGAAAAGGCCGGTGTAAAATCCATGTATAATATATAAGGCAAAAAATTGTGTAAAGTGGTATATAAATAGGAATTAAAATTATGGTGGATATATAAAAGCACATAGGGACTTTAATTTCACATCTATCTGGGACCAGAAAATGATATAGCATACCCTAAATATAATATGAAGTAAAACATGTGTAGAAAAGATAAAAACCACTATTTATAACAACCACTTCAGTTCAAAATCTTTGTTCATGCCGGCATCGATAGGTATTTAGCTTAAAAATCCAAGACATTTTTGCTTTGGCCAATAATTTCTCTGTGTCACAGTTTTTCCAATTACTTTTAACATGTTGAATGCCTATAAAGTATTTTATGCCCCCAATACAGCAATTGTGAGTCACTTTAAAGTGTTAAAAGAGGCTGTGTATCCAGGCCCTTTATAATGTGTATGTGCAGCCATACAAGTCTTTAGTGCCCTAGATATTCTACTCACATATTAGAGTCCACAGATACATTCAATTAAATATACCACATAACATGTATGACACAAGATGAATTGATTAATATGGTATTCTTTTCGATCTACATGAAAACTACTATACTTTGCTGTTTCACTTGGGACATTCCTACACATTATGCAGAAGCCACACTGGAAAAATCCCTTGGTTCTAATAGGATTTACAGATTCAACCAGTAAAGCACTCCTCACTAAGTGGCTTTTCAAATTTGCAGCGCTCCTATACTGTATATAAATTTGGGGGCATCAGGGAGAATGTTTTTCAAGGAAGGATCTATTTTAAGCACATGCCAGTGTTTTTAATAATACCCTCTAGCTTTCTATAATTTGAGCCATACGTGGTAATAAAGGGGCACTCATTGCTTATTGTATTTGTTTGTTGTTTTTGTTCTAATTTTCAATAAATCTTCTCTTGGTAGAACAAATGCGTACCTCTTTGCTTTACCTATCTCTTCCCTGGAGTAACCCTGGTTAATAAATCTATTGCTCATTTCATCTATCTGTTGTTTACACAATTGGTTCGAATCGGTGGTTTCCTAAATCCCTTAATGTATATGACCTTAATGGATTTTGTAATGATATCAAATTATAGATTGATATTGAAATGATTATTATTCAATTGGTTGCAGAATGAGTCTAATTCTTCTTTAGGCCTGGCCCAGATGAAGATTACATCATCGATGTATCTGTACTATAAGAACAAATTCGACAACTCAGGCAAAGTACCCCATATGGTAAGGTTTTCCCAATACGCCATGAACCGGTTGGCGTAACTGGTTGCGAATTTGGTCCCCATGGCAGTTGCTACCTTTTGAAGATAATACTCCCCTTTGCTCTTTTACATCTCCTATTGGTGTGACCCAAATACTGCTAACAGGACTTTCATTCAAGCTGCCATCAAAGCTTGATGAAAATTCAACTTTTTTATGATGTTGGTTATTCCAACATTGTGCTATACCTGATTTATAATATCTGTGATCTTGTTTTAGCTTTTTTTGTTTTTAGAGATTAGTTCCTTTGTATTTTAATTGATTTTAAGTTCCATTTCTCTCTCCAGGATTATAAATTCTGGTTGTTCCTGAAAAGACTGTACTAGGGTCTAGAGTATTTGAATTCTTTCACTTATCTATCTTAGCTTTTCCCGCCTTTCTTACAATATTAGTGCAATGAGAAAAAATTAACAATTGTTCAGAATGGTATTCAATTATTTACAAAATCTTCACTGCAGTCGTTAAAGGATGGAGCCTTTTTTAATCTCAGACCTTTTGGTATGATTGATATTTTTCTAGTGCAGCCACCTCCCATCCATAATCTATTCTCAAGTTTCTAATTTTTTCATGGCTGTCTCTAAATTATCGTCGGACACTTCTGCTGGGTGTCACGACCAGGGTTTCGCTGCGTGGAGGTTTGCGGTCCTTACCGGTGAGGGTGCTTTGGTACGGTCCTTCTGTCGTGGGAGCCGGCATGTGGAGACTGGCATTGGCTGTACGCAGAAGTCTGCCAGCATTGGGCCATCCTGGCAAGAGTAAGTCTAGCGGTGTCTCTCCGTCACAGGTGTCTGGGCGCCACCATTTTGTCTTTGCCCATGTGACATAGCAGGCCAATCGTTTGTTTGCTCTCTCTGGCCTATAATGTCCCGCTACTGGGTACTTAAGAGTGTTTGGAACTCCCTATTGTTGCCAGTGTAACATGTTCACAGCGTAGCTGTGAGAGAGAGTTCTCTGCGCTACTGAACCCTAGACTTGTGCTCCAGTGCGTGCCCTAGCTCCTTGTCGGCCTCTGGCTCCCTGCATAGCCTGCACCGCTGTGCCTTACCTTGCACTCCGCTGCAGATCAGCCCTGCACCTTCCACCAGACCCACTCCTGCCTGAACCTGTCTCCTCAGTTAACCCATTCCTGCGCAGCCATCATCACAGCATTTCCAATTATCCCCTTCAGTCACTATTCAGCAAGCCAGGATTTCCACTTCACTCTCATAGTCTATCTGGATTCATCTCTGTCACTGATCTGGACATTCGTTTACTCCTACTCACTACAGTTCCCTTCAGCCACATATATCAGTATGTTTATTACTGGACTTTAGTTTATCTTATTATTCATGTCTACGAATATTCACATTAAACAACTCACCTTTCATTTAAACCTGTTCTGGTGTCCGCTCCTGTTTCCACCCCGGGTCCACAACAAACACAGTCCCTAACACTGGGTCTGTATAAACGTCGCTATTAAAGACTTCCTTAATGATGGTTTTTCTATTCTTTAAGTGGGCAAACATTGTCAGCCTACACAAATCTCTGGGGTATAAAACAATCTGAAACAAGTAAAGAAGGTGAGGTCTGTGCTGGCGCCCACACCCATGCAAACTGCCCCTTAGGTTCTAGAGTAGTACCCTTATTACACAAAAACAAAATGTAATAACAAACCAGAAGAATGTTGTGTCTCACCTGCATCATTTAATACTGGATTTGCTGAAGCGTGCTTTTGTGATTTGGTCCTGGTATTGGAGGAGGTTTCACTGAGTATTTGCTCCTGTTCTGCCATCTGCGAAACTACGGGGAAGATTCCGGAATTCCCCTGTTCATGCTCACTTGATCGCTCCTGTCCCAGGAGCCACCAAGGTACGGTTCCAGACATTATTTGTGTCCACTGCCATCATTATCGGTGTTAATATCGGTGTGGAGCATTGTTTTTATTGTATTTATGTTTGTGTTTGATTTATGACATTTTCTATATTTTATTAAATATCGTTTAAGTGGAATGAATTGCACCCTCTTCTTCTTTTCATTTTAATCTTTGGGGATTCTTCATCACTGTGACTACACAATAATACCGGAAAATACTCCCATATACAAGTCCAAAGTGAATTGTTATTTTCGCCAGAAGATTTGAAGAAAAACCTAAGCATAAATTTAAGTTTTTGGAACATTTGGCTATATAAGAGAAAGGACGCTCCACTGATTACAAAGGAAAGTACTTTATCTATGAAAAAAGGGCACCATTAGCGCCCTCGAACGTTCTTCCTGTTTGTTATTACATCTGGTTTTGTGTAATAGGGGTACTGCTCTAGAACGTAAGGGGCAGCTTGCTTGGGTGTGGGCGCCAGCACAGACCTCACCTTCTTTACTTGTTTTAAATATGAAGCCATGGCTACACCCATTTAGAAAGCCATTCCCTAAGAGAAGATTGTGCCAGACGAGGGTTGGCTGCATTGCTTTACCTTCATGGCTAGCTCGGACAATAAGTAGCCCCCTACTTTCCTCTCTGCATCTAAGGTGATGAAGAATAAAGTCCTTTTGCGTGAAGAAAAAGGCTGTATACCCTCCTCCCTTTACCATTAATTAAGTAATATCCTCCCTCAAAATAATTCTTGTTTCCCATCTGGGTGCAAAAGTAGGCACACTCATGCATCTAATCTGCTCTCTTCCTAGCAGATAGTACAAACTTTTACACCCCCACAGAGGTAATCATTGTAACCCACCAATAGCACTGTAATTTTACTTTTCTCACCTTTGACCTGAACATAATGTAGACTTCACCTCCATAGTCAATCTGATGAACGAGGCGGCAGCTGTGAAAGAGTACATTTGTAAAATTAATTACAATTAATCTCTTTTTGTAGTAATGAAAACAAGTATCTGATTATATAACTAACCTTATTAATTGAATAAGACATGGACATCAAACGTTTTTGTGTGTTTTCATTTAAAAAACATGCTAAATTGCAGTTCCTTATACATATTCGGTTATATATACTGTATTCGGTTGCAATTGACTGATGTTGTAAGATCTATGCAGGCAAAGGAGCCGCACTGCGCACGTGCAGATCTGGTACTGTGTCGACGGACGCTGTGCGGCTGGAGACGTCGGCTTATTGACAGTCTGCAGCCTTTTTGGGGTGGGTAGGGGCAAACGTTAAAGAAAGCGGGGGCGTGCCAAAGCCAGTGACTATGTCTTCCATGCAGATTCACTGGCCTCAGCGGCTTAGTTGTGGCGAGCATTCTGAGCAACCTTAGGGTGCACAATGGCCAGCACGGGATGTAGTCAGCATGCCTCCATACGTCATGCCGACAAAATATATCCCGGGGCCGAAAACCTGACAGTAGTCAGGTTCCCGGCTCCAGAATGGCATGTCGAAGGTAAGTATTGGGTGGGGCAGGTTTAGGTCTTAGGCACTAGGGGGTGGGTTAGCACAAATCAATCTAGCATCCACCTCTGAATTAGCTCCACTGTTAGGATCTCTATAATTATATATTGTTTTATGCCCGTAGCACAGCTTGAAGTTTTACCCTAAAGGTTTCCAAACATTAGTTATTGAGGGAGAATTATCAAGCAATAATTTACAATAATTTGTTAAATTTGTCAGTTTTCGGAGAAAGTTTTTGGAGCGAGTTTCAAACCAGCAGATTTATCAAAGGAAAGCCATTTGCATTTGGCTTTAAACTCCATTAGCAAACCTGACATGCTATAAATCACTAGCCTAATCTTTTGCGTGGTGCATACATCCTCGGGTGCTCAAGGCCCACATTACAGTAATATCCAATATTGGGAAAGACGTAGCCCAGTGCTTAAGGTGTTAACCAATGTTATTATTGAATATTGCGTAAATTATTGCAATCTTAAAATATTCCTTCCAGACATCATTCAGCAAGACCAAATAGGCTTTGTCCCTGGTTAAGGTGGGCAATACTCTCAAAGTTATTGATTTAATCCATCAGGCCTCATTGTCCCATATACCTGCCATTCTATTATCGACAAATGCCAAAAAGACATTTGATAGAACTGAATGACTGTTTATGTCGCAAACATTTTAGCAACATAAACAGACTGGGTTAGGGTCAGTCTGCCATGTGAAAAGTCTCTCCCTATACACAAACCCATCTGTAAGAATCCAGGTATATGGGTTACTCTCCATCTTATTTCAGATGCCTTATGGTACCAATTCAAGGGTGCCGCCTGTTCATGGGAACCCTAGCTAAGGCTGTCAGAGCAAATTCAGATATCAAGTATTAGTGGTGTTGTTTGCGTATAAATCTGAATGAGGCCCTTTGTCTGTGCTGGTAAGAGGCAGAGACTGAAAATTTATATCCTTTTTAGGGCCGTATTAAATTAGGTGCGAAAAGTCAGTTTCTGTGGAAAAGTACCCCGAGTGACATTATTTCACTATGCAGAAAGTTTCCTCCATATTCAATTCCGAAGACTTTTCGTCGGTGCAGAAACTCAATGCAATGGGACCTGCGAAAAAGTTTGCCTATGAATAGGTGTCGAAAAAAAAGTGCAGAATTGGGGTTTTGGGGTGCAAAGCAGCGGGAAACACCCAGCACCCTTGGGATAGTCCTCCAAAGGTAAACTGCATCTAAAAGAGTATATGAATGCTGATATGCGCATACCGTAAATACACTTGTATATTAAGCATATAGAAAAACAATCCTTAGATCGCAGTCATCGGATCCCACATCGGACGTAGCCTTCAGCTTTTGCCTCTCCTCCCCACAAAAGCTGAAGGCTAAGTACGATGTGGGATCCTATGACTGCGAATTAAGGATTGTTTTTCTATATGCTTAATATACAAGTGTATTTACGGTACGCGCATATCAGCATTCATATACTTATTTTCACGGTGTAATCAATTACTACACTATCAGGCGCTGGTCCTTGTCCCCTCATTTCCCCAGATTTAACGGACTTACCAATCGGCTTACTCAAGGACTAAGCAGCCACCTGTTTGGAAAAGGAGCATAGTGTGAATGAACATCAGAAGGAGAAAGAGACTTCCTGAATAGTACTACCTTCCCGTGTGATTGCACAATCTAAAGGGCAGCGCCACAGTTCCCAGTTCTATTCTATTTTCTGCATCTAAAAGAGTTGAAAAAATTCTTTAGAACACCCCAAAAAAGTACTTTCATTTACGGGTGAAAAAGTCCAAAGTTGGGGGACAAAAATAAAAACTAGCGAAATAGACTCCGGGGGGTTCCCAAGTATGCCCCAGGTGTTTTTACGTTTGCAGGTGCTTGCGGTAGGTGGTTATTTTACAATTTTTAAAACTTAACTTTAGCAACTTAAAAATATGCTAGCACCCATTTTCTAGCATATTCGGAGAACCACAAGTACCAGCATGCGGGGCATTATGGGCCTGCTGGTACCTGTAGTTCTACTGCAAAATAAATATAAAAAAAACAACAAGACACACACCGTGACAGTACAATTTAATTTAAACATACATACACACTCACATTACCCACTCACACACATAAACACCTAGTATCCCTGTAGCCATTCACGTCCACTTGTCCATGTAGAAATCCACAGATACCTGAAAAAAACCATACTCACCCCTTCCTATGCGTGTATCACATCCTCTTCGTTCCATGTAGGCATCCAGAGGGTTAAAAATAACAAAAGCAATACGTGATAACAGGACTCACAGAAGGAAAGGGATGTGTTTACACATCACATTCCTCCGCGCGAATGACTGGGTGCCACATGGGCCCCAGTCATTGCAGGAGCCGCCAGTCAATCAGCGGGCGCCTCTGTAGGAGCTGTCTGCTGATTGGCAGTGTGCGGATAGCCTGTCTCCCCATAGACTTCAATGGTGGGAAATCTCCATTGAAATCTATGGAGGGAACCTCTAAATTGTAACCTTTGATGGAAACCGCAAGGTTCACCTTAATTAACTTTGCGGTTAATTGAGGCATAGCGGGGGCTGTGTACGATCATGAAGTACCCGTTCTGCACATGCGATAACTGGGAATCTGCATTCAGCATTGCACTTACTGTACATGCATTGCTGAATCAGCCCGCAGGAGAGGATGTCTAACCACACTGACTGAGTAATTGCTCTCTCTGAGTTTTCCATCTAAGGGGCATATTCAATTCCAGGCGAAAAGTCCTGTACTTTTTGCATGCCAGACTTTTCGCCGACATCGCTGGTTTTCAATGCGAAAATGTATCGCGCGCGTGCCCGCTTTTCCCCGTATTCAATTAGAAATCGGCAAAAACGGGACACGGCGAAACTCTAACATGCGAAAGTACTGTCAGTTTTGGGGAAATCAGGCTGACACCCCCAAAAGATGCACTGACATTGGGGATCACCCCCGAATAGCCCTGCTGATGGTATTTGGGGCACTTAAATGCTCTCATTAGCTGCTATTTAGCATCTTTGCATAAGTGGTGAAGAATAGCATTTAGCATTTTATTTTTGTGAAAAAAAGTAGTCCCAGCAAATTTTGGGTACCTGAAAATGGGGGTAGCATATTTTAAAGTTGCTAAAGTAAATTTAAAAAAATCTTGAAAAATCCACCTACAGCAAGCACCTGCAATCAAAATAACACCTGGGGCATACTTGGGGACCCGCCTGGAGTCTATTTCGCTAGTTTTTAACTTTGTCCCCCCAACTTTGTTTCTTTTCGCCACCTAAATGCAAGTAATTTTTTGGGGTGTTCTTAAGTCTTTTTTTAAAAAAAAAATTTGACGCAGTTTACCTTTGAGGGAGTGTTTTAAGACTGCACGGGGGTTCCCGCAATGTTGCACCCCAAAACCCCAATTCTGCACTTTTTTCCGCCTGCTTTTCATAGGCGGAACTTTTCCGCCGGGTACATTGCATTGACTTTTCGCCTAGGCGAAAAGTCTAGGAAATTGAATACGGCGAAAAGTTTCCACCTGGCAAAATGATGTCACCCACGATACTTTTTCGCCGAAACTGGCTTTTCACTTCAAATTGAACACGGGCCATGGACTGTTAAAATATGTTCAAAACAAATTAATCATATGTAGATGTGCAAATCATTGTACTCCGTGGCGGAGATTCAGTTGTTTTGGGGAGCGCTAATTAATGGGTGCCCAGTGTTGCAATTCAATTGTTCTGGGCACCCATTAATTTCACGGTCTTTACGCCCTATTTGACTGGGTTTAGTCGTGTAAAACGGCTAACCCGTCTAAAGTACTGCTGTTTGGGTGCCTTAACTACGGGTTTATCGCACATTTTAGCTCGCATCCTCCTTTAGTAAAAGTTTATAGTCCATTAGTAAAAGTTTGATATTTTCTTTTACAGGTGGAAGTACAGGTCCCAGCTAGCCTCTATCAAAGTCAAATAATTGGATATGATTGCTTACAATTATTATCTGACGATATAGTCGTCTATGGTCGGATGACGTGTTACGAGGATGCTACTTTGGGTCGCACAATCCAATGCGCACAAATGCGAATCCATCGCACACATACATTGACGCACATAACACACACATATATACATATATATATATATACATACACGTAGACGATCGTATGTATAGTCACATATGTACACGTAGACGCTCATAAGCGTATTCACATACATACCTACGCACATTTGCTATTTCAATATACAGACGCACGTATGCGAACGCATACATATAAAAGGGTTCCCACACATTATAGTTAATAACCAGTGTTATTAAAGGTTTTGTTAGCTAATAATTATGATTCAATATGTACTTAAACGAGATCTAAGGTTCAGAATACAGTGAACATGTCATGTTTGGTATCATACTAAATCCCTGTTTATTTGCAGACATCCGTATCTATCGGCAAAGAAGTCACATCATGCGTCCGCTAGTTATGGATGATAGGGAGTTATTGAATAGAAATGTTATAACTTATATGCAGTGTTGTAGCCAGTTTTAACCAGTTGTTCGGTGGGAAGCTGCACAATGTGACCGTTTGAGGACTAAGCCATACCCCAGATACACCGTATGAACTGACCAATGACCAGATTGACCAGAAGCAAGATCCAATAAGAACCTGTCAATTTGTCCCTTTGTTAACTCTGAAACCTGTAAGGTATGTAAGCTGTGCCCCGATCTCAGTGTAAGGACATCTTCTATGTGACCGCAGGCTTCTGGATTGATGACTGTATACTGAGATCAGTGTGCAAGCGTATGTATCGGCTGTACTATTTTCATTGCTTTTTACTCTAATTGTTATATCTTACATCGTGTAACTTTTTACATAAATAACTATTAGTGCTTTGGAACCACATGATTGGACTGGAAAGCAATTCTTTCTTAAGCGACTTGCAGCGCTAAATAGCGACTGTTAGGAATCAATAGATGGGGGCTCGGCCTTGAGGTTACTCTACCGGAAATTACTCAAAGTGACCGTATTTCGGTTCCTCAACAAAGGGTGGACGTGCATCACATACGGGTAAGAACACAATCTGTTTAAACCTGTTTTGTACTCTGTGTTGTGAAACCGAATATCTGTTTTTGGGTGATCTAAGGAGTGCTGATTAGAATCCAGGGACAAGAGAGAAAAGTCTGTTTCTTTTATTGTCACTTTTGCACTGCAATAGGCGATTCGCAAATAGCGTATGTATCTTCCCTGTATTACTGCCACATGTTTAAGCAATCATTTTAACAGATAGTCTTGTATCGCTTGTTAAAACCTCTGAATAGGTATTGCCACAAGGGAAAGCATTTTTCTGGCCAGAAAACAAAGGTATATGAATGTGAACATATGCTTGTGATGTGATAAGGGAAAAGACAAATGGAAAAGGGTTTTCTTCACTGTCGGATCGAGACAGGAGAGATCCAGTAGGTGTCTGACGAGGCACAATGACTACCGAGTAGGTATACACAGCAGGTACACTGGCAGCGAGAACAGGGATTTCTGTTGTCGCTGAAAACTAAGGGGTTTTCGGCAGACACGCCCAATAGTAATCGCAAAGCTTATTGATAAGTTAGTATCTATAGGCAATGCGATTGGACAACACAGTTGCGTGCACATCGCATGGTTGCGTATAAAAACTGTGATTGTGACTTGGTGATGTGTGAGAGTGAATCACTGGCAAGGTTAAGTGTTATTGGAATACTTAAATGCTACCAGTTGAGAGGAACTCAAAATAGGAAGCTGTCCAACGAAGCTTGTGAATTTGTCTGGTGAGCAGGGTATTAGCATAGGCTAAAGTCTGTTTCCTCATTGTGTAAAACTGATAAAATACGCTTAGCGGTCGGTTGTGCACAGTGGGAGGAAGTGAGTGGACGCAGCTTGTTTAATTCGTCCACCGGTCGAAATCTCTAGTGAAAGTAGCAAAAGCGTTGTCCCAGATGGGTGCTAAGCAGTCGCTAGGGATGGTCGAGGAGATGCTGCTTATGGAAGGGCTGGCCGGTTTGGTAAGGTATATAATGAATATGAAATATGGCACGTCTGCTACAGCGTACTGTGACATATGGGTCAAGATGACCAAAGGATGTATGAAACCCTTTCCCAAAGTTGGCACTTTCAATTCGGATGTACTAAGTAATGTTAGAGATAACATATGTTTAGTCAAATCTTTGAAGAAAAGAGTAAAGTATAATGATTGTTTGAAGTTGTGGCAGCACAAGGGGAACACGTGGCAAGGTGGTGTTATGCATGCCGCAAAGCAGCGTACTCACACAACTAGGCAGCGTGCACACGCCGCAAAGTAGCGTGTTCACGCCGCAAAATACTGTACACATGTGGCACAGTAGCATGCTGCAAAACAGCGTACTCGTGCCACAAAGCAGCATGCCGCCAGGTAGCGTATCCACGCTGCAAGGTAGCGTTACTGTGCACAAAAAAGAGCGCATGCACACCTCCGCCGCCATATGCGGCCGTAGGTGAAAGTACAGCCGATACCAAAAATAAAAAAATCATAATAAGTAACTTATACCCTGTTTTAAGTCACCTCAAGGAAAATGTAATTGTAGAAGATGATGAACCTACTGTAATTTCAGCCATTACACATGCTGTTAATATATTAGATGTTCCACAGAGAGGAAAGGCAATGATCCAACCAGCAGGGGCAGCAGCTGAAATTGGTGAGACTAGTGGAGACCGTAATAGGAGAGGTAACACCCATAGGCCCTGATTCAGAGCCGGACGCTCTGACCAGAGCGCTCGCTCTGAATCAGGGCCCTCCTCCATTAAAATGGAGCGTCCTCCTGGACGCTCGTATATCTGTGGGTCACCACCCACAGCATATACGAGCGTGCAAAAAGATGGTCGCGATGGTCTTGACCATCGCAACCATCGGACTTGCGAGGGAAACCCTGCGGTCGGGTTTCCCAGCCGCAAGGCCAGGAGTGATTTTGGCTCTATCAGAGCCAAAATCACTCCCACTGACATCACTAGTGATGTCAGTGGGGCCGGCTTCAGACGGTAGGCGTTCCCATGGGAATGCCTCCATCTGGCAGGCACGCCCACCAAAGGGGGCGTGCTGTCAATCAACATCGATAGCACGCCCCCTTTGGTGCGAGACCCCGAGCGATGGAAAGCCCATCGCTCGCCGGGTCTCGCGCATGCGCACGACGGAGCTCCCTCCATCGTGCGCATGCGCAGTGGGGAACATCGACCCACTTGCGAGCGTACTGCCACTCGCGAGTGGGTCTGAATGACCCCCATAGTACGGAAACAATAAGTCCAATTATTAATCCTGAACATAGTGATGTGGTAGGTGTACATCCTGTCCGTACAATTGCAGTTCTCAATGGGAAACCGGACAAAGATGGTATAGTTCCTATCAGGAATGTAGCAATGCATTGTCCATGGACGAGAGCAGAATTGCATTCAATTATGTCAGACTTCCCAGACCCTAGGAAAGAGTTAGCCAAATGCCAGAAATTTGTCAAAGATTTAGGTAATGCTCATGAGCCAACTAATAAAGATTGGCGAGTGGTGTTAAGGGCCTGTCTTCCTTCCAATACTGATGTACAAAAGTTTATTAAGAATTGTGTATTGGAGGAGGATGAATCCTTGACGGATGATAACCAGGTGAATATAAAATGTATAATCACACAGTTGGCTATATATTTTCCAGTGGTAGTGAACTGGAGTAAAATGTTCACTATTAAACAAAAGGATAGTGAATCTGCAGCAGATTATTTTGCAAGAGTGCTGCTAGCAATAACCCAGTACACAGAGATAGCAGATATAAAGGATGATGTACATCATAGGGAGGTAGCTGTTATGGTACTAATGGATGGTCTCAAAGACAATCTAAAAATCAGGGTGCAAACTTCTCTACCTAACTGGAGAGGAATTACTGTAGATGCACTTATAGAGTCTGCCATATAACATGACAAGAACTTTGGCAGGAAGAAAGAGGCACAGAGTGAGAGGTTAATGGCAGTGAGCATTCAGGCTCTAGAGGAATCATATATACAGCCACGAACTTACAATACATACAAACCACAAAGGTGTTTTATTTACAACAAAGAGGACACATGAGAAGAGATTGTAAAGAGGGAAACTGGGGGCCACCTAAGAAGGGAACACCTAGATACACACAGAGAGGACTCTCACAAAATCCAGGAAATTTCCAACAGTTACCTGCTCACGTAGTGACAGCAAATGCTCTGCTGGAAAGTGCTAGGGGTCAGGTCATACCTTTAGTCTACAGCCAGTCAGGTTAACTGAGAATACTAGGGAAGAACCTACAATGACAGTTGATATATCTGGTACTAAACATACTTTTCTTGTAGATACAGGGGCGACCAGATCCGTGATAAATTCTCCATTTAATTTACAGGTTACCAACAAAACCATAGCAGCAATGGGTGTAACGGGGAGGGTACAACATTACCCTCTAACCAGATCTGCAGAAGTTACTATCGGGCCACTGAAAACAAAGCATTCCTTTCTTCTGGCAGCGGCGGCTCCTACTAACCTGCTGGGAAGGGATTTGCTGTGTAATATGGGATGTGTCATATACTGTACCCCTGATGGTATATACCTAGATATACTAGAGAAGGTTGCGCATGAGGTACAGGATATATTGGACACACCACAAAGGTTAATGTTGCACTCTGCCATTCTAGAACAAAGTCCATCTCAGATAAAAGAAATGTTATTACAAATACCGGGTTCCCTCTGGACCAAAGATGGTCAGGACACTGGATTGATGGCAAATGTAGCTCATGTAATGGTTAACTTGAAGAGTGGTAGGCAGGCTCCAAAAATCCCTCAGTACCCATTAAAGCCAGAGGCGGAGCTCCCATAATTGAGAGGTTACTGCAACAGGGGATTTTAATTCATACAGCTAGTCCAGCCAATAGTCCAATTTTTCCAGTGAAGAAGGCTGGGGGGAGGGGCTATAGATTAGTATAGGATTTTAGGGGGGTTAACAAAGTTGTTGAAAGCCAATTCCCCATAGTGCCCCATCCAGCTGTCATCCTCATGCAGATTCCACCATCTGCAACCCACTTCACTGTCATTGATCTATGTTCTGCTTTCTTCTCTGTTCCTCTTCACCCTGACTGTCAATATCTATTTGCATTCTCCTACAGGGGGGTACAATATACATGGACACGATTTCCCCAGGGTTTCATAGATAGCCCCAGTATTTTCTCTCAGGCCTTACATGACTGTTTGCAATCTTTTCAACCAAGCAATGGGTCTGTCCTCATTCAATATGTAGATGATTTGTTGTTGTGCTCTGATTCATTTATGTCATGTATAAATCATACTAAACTGTTGTTACTTCATCTCTCACAAACAGGGCACAAGGTTGCAAAGGACAAATTACAGCCATGCCAGACTAAGGTTAAATACTGGGACACTGTCTAACCCATGGGGCTAAGACACTTGACAACGGACAGAATTCAGGCCATACAGACCATGACACTGCCGCAAAACTAGCAGCAAATCCGTACCTTCTTGGGCATGTGTGGTTGCTGCAGGACATGGATCCCAGGTTTTGCTATTTTGGCATTTCTATTGCAAGACTTAGTTTCATCCTCAAAACCCAACCGTGTCACACACACTGAGGAGACAGAGCAGGCTTTCCTTAACCTTAAGGATAGTCTTTCAAGAGCACCTGCCTTGGGAATACCAGATTATAAAAAACCCTTTGAGTTATATTGTACGGAAGCTGATGGCTGCGCAGCAGGTGTCCTCACACAGAAACATGGTGACGCTAGCAGACCTGTAGCATACTACAGTGCACAATTGGACACTGTAGCAAGATCACTCCCAACGTGTTTAAGTGTAGCTGCAACTGCTCTTCTGGTAAATAAGAGCGAGGATGTAGTATTAGGGCATGATACAACTGTTTATACACCACATGCAGTATCTGCTTTGTTAAATTCTGCCCAAACCAGACATGTCTTGTTAGCAAGGTTCACGAAATGGGATCTCGCTCTAATGGCACCTACAAATATTACCATTAAATGGTGCAATACATTAAATAAAGCAACGTACTTACCATATGTGCCTCGAGATGCACAAAGGGTGGGTGAGTCTCTGGTTGAAGGTGAGTTTTGCAGGTATACTGACACCCATGATTGTATGGAATATTTGAATCAGACCTTTACTGCAAGACCAGACATACGTGACACACCATTAGAAGATATAGATTTGATGTTTTACACGGATGGGAGTTGTCATAGGCAAAGAGACACAGGAGAATTATGCACAGGTTATGCTGTTGTAAATGACAAGAATGTTGTAGAAGCTGAACCACTTGGTCCACCTCACTCAGCCCAGGTGGCTGAACTGGTGGTATTAAGGAGAGCTTGTGAGTTGGCAGAAGTTGGGGCTCTTTGGCATCTTAAGAACTTTATGACAGCAGCAGGCACACCAGTAGCACATTCATATCACATAAAAGGACTTCTGACAGCAATCCAGCTACCAAAGGCAGTAGCTGTCATCAATTGCAAAGCCCACACATGCGAGGAAGACCAGGTGTCAATGGGCAATAACACAGCAGATGAAGCTGCCAAATGGGCAGCAGGGTTACGCATAAATATAACAACTAACAAAGTGATGGTCTTCCAGACAATAGACACACAGAAATTAATTGAAATGCAAGATTTGTGTTCCCTACATGAAAAGGTGGTCTGGAGATCGAAGGGATATGGTCGGGAGTACTCTGGACTCTGGAGAGATGGACAAGGTAGGTCTGTTGCTCCCAAGGCATACTACCCAAGCTTGGCTGAGGCAGTGCATGGTCTGACTCACCTGGGAAAAGAAGGTATGTGCAAGTTGGTGAGAGCATATTGGTGTGCACAGGCTTTTCTTCTGAAGCTGGAAAGAGAGCAATGTCCTGTCTGACTTATTTGAGGAAAAATGTTGGGAAGACAATACCCACCAAGCCATCCCATATCCCTCTGACAGATGGGCCTTTTCAGGTAATACAAATTGACTTCATCCAATTACCACCTTGCAGGAATCTCAAGTATGTATTAGTTTGTACTGATGTATTTTCTAATTGGGTAGAGGCATATCCAGCTGCCACTAATACTACTGTTTTTACTGCTAAAAAGATTGTTCAGGAGTTTGTATGCAGACACAGTATCCCTAGAAACATAGAAAGTGATAGAGGTACTCATTCCACTGGTGATATTTTCCAGAACATGTGTAAGCTTATGGGTATCAATAGTAGACTTCACACCCCCTACCGACCGCAAGCCAGTGCGAAGGCGGAGAGAGTAAACGGTACTATTAAGAATAAACTGAGTAAGATCATGGCTGAAACTGGATTAGGATGGCCAGAAGCCTTACCGCTCGTCCTCCATAGCATCAGAACCACTCCCAGATCTCCTCTTAATCTGTCCTCCTTTGAGATACTGTTTGGGAAGCAACCTCATTTGATTATAAGTCCACAGGACGATTTAAAGAGTAATAATAAGGTTACTGTGCGATATCTTATAAAAATGAGTAGACAGCTGAAACAATAACAACAGAAACTGGAAATGTTGTTACATGCTAATTTGTTTCAGAATATCTTATTTCTGTGATGGAGGACAGATGACGGAGAGGGAGGCCGATAGTGATGTCGATGGAGTGGAGTTGGAGGAGAGAGCAATAAAACTATCAGGGCAACCTATGGTCAGACTCAGTTTAGGAATTGTTAAGAGATCTGTTAGCCATGTAACTCGGAGACAGTGTGAGGGGTTATTGTCTGAGGAATACTGTATTTGTGAGTACTGTGGATCCCTAGTTGATGAGAAATGCATCCAATGATGCCAGTCCAAGATTAATCTGTATTTGGGCGGGCATCCTTTAGAGGATTACCATTCCTTAGTGGGTAAGGTTCTAAACCAAACAGAATGTTGGGTGTGTTCAAAAGTACCTCAAGGACCGAGTAATTTGGGATTAGTGCCATACCCATTAAAGAGAGCAGAGGTACTTGAATTACATGGGGGAAGACCGGTGGACAAGAAATATAATATATCTAGACCCCCTAGTCTTAAGCTCCACCAGTACCATGTAGATCAGGGGTCTTCAAACTTGGCCCTCCAGATGCTGTGGAACTACACATCCCAGCATGCACTGCACATAGTTTTAGCATGCTGTTATATCAAAAAGGTGGCAGTGCATGCTGGGATGTGTAGTTCCACAGCAGCTGGAGGGCCAAGTTTGAAGACCCCTGATGTAGATAGATCCCTGGTATGCTTAAATCTCACAAATTTCAGAAAACCAGGAAATTGGGAGGTGATCTGGAACAATCAATGACCTATTCGCACAGAGCTGATAATGAGCCTATCGATTCTGAACTTGTATGCAGAATTATTGCAGATGGGAGATACTTCCGGTATAGGTACACGCGTAGTTACGACAAAGTAAGGGTTGGGAGAGTATCATTAGGGTACTGTGCAAATATTATACATCCAGAAACGTGTACCAGTCAAATGGGGGAAAGAGGGGCAGGATTCTTTGTCAGAATAATGTGTTCAATGATGATGCATTCTGTTCCTTAAGTTCTCCCAGATTATGTGTATTTCATATGTGGAAGGAAAACATACAAGTGGCTCTCTCCAAACTCTGAAGGTTTATGTTATCTTGGAAAGGTGGTACCAGAAATCATGACCCTTACACATGATGAAATGATTGGTATACATAAAAACGCGCCACCTCCATACATACACAAGCAGTATGAACATCATGACAAAAGAAATATGATCCCTGGTGAAGAACATATAGCCACACAGTTGATTAGTGAAACAACTGGCTTCCAAATTTTGGTAGCATTAGATCCCACCAGGATCACTTGAGAAACTTTAAATTTTAGATATATCCAAGACCTGGCTAAATTAATAGACAACATCACCGAGATGTATGATGACACTTTCAGGTATACGGGTAAGGAGCTAGTCTTATAAAAAAGAATTGGTACAACATAGGCTAATGTTAAACTACCTGACAGCTATAACTGGTTGATATTGTGTGACTTTGGCCACCCAATTTGGTGTCAAGTGTTGCACGTACATCACCAATAATACTAGTGACCCCAAAGAGGTGATTGACCGAAAAATGGAAGAAATCCTACAACTGAAGTGGGAATTTCGGAAGGACCATAATACTTCCTTATATGAGACTGGTAAAAGCAGATAAATGATTCTCGTGGTTAAACCCTGTCAAATGGTTCGCCGGTCTGGGAGAGTGGGTACAGGAGATGGTTGCTAGTATAGGTAAGCTCCTTATTCTTATACTGGTTGTCATTTTAGTAATTGGTTTATATGTCAGATGTGTTCTTACTGTGGTAAAATGTGGAAAACGTACCACCAAGGTAAACTGTGAAAATTAAATCATGATGGTGGTGAGTGGTGGTGGTATAAGTACTAAGGTTGATAAAGAACTGCATTACAATCCTGAAATTGAATGTACCATCAGATAATAACTTGTGAATAGGATTGGTCATGTATAATAAAATGTATTGTAAATGTTCCATTAAACATCATAGATACTGTAGTCTTAATCCCCCCAAACTTCCTTTATAGGTTCGATGAGGTCCCACATCCTACCAATGGTTCCCTATAGATCCGCAGATGGTGTATAAGGGTTGTTTTACCCTTTCCTGAAACACATTATTGACGGTTCAATGACCAAGTTGTGTCATACCGTCTAGAACATTGAATACTAATTTATTATGCATGACTAAAAGAGGTTAAGAATAGAATGTGATAGTTTTATGTTTGCTATCAAAGGGTGGACTGTCAAAGTCAAATAATTGGATATGATCGCTTACAATTATTATCTGACGATATAGTCTTCTATGGTCGGATGACGTGTTACGAGGACGCTACTTTGCGTCGCACAATCCAATGCGCACAAATGCGAATCCATCACACACATACACTGACGCACATAACACACACATATATACATATATATATACATACATAGACGATCATATGTCTAGTCACATGCATACACGTAGACGCTCATATGCGTATTCACATACATACCTACGCACATTTGCTATTTCATTATACAGATGCACATATGCGAATGCATACATATAAAAGGGTTCCCACACATTATAGTTAATAACCAGTGTTAGTAAAGATTTTGTTAGCTAACAATTACGATGTAATATGTACTTAAACGAGATCTAAGGTTCAGAACACAGTGGATGACATGTCCACTGTATTCTGAACCTTAGATCTCGTTTAATGTTTGGTATCATACTAAATCCCTGTTTATTTGCAGACATCCGTATTTATCGGCAAAGAAGTCGCATCATGCGTCCGCTAGTTATGGATGATAGGGAGTTATTGAATAGAAATTTTATAACTTGTATGCAGTGTTGTAGCCAGTTTTAACCAGTTGCTCGGCGAGAAGCTAAACAATGTGACCGTTTGAGGACTAAGCCATACCCCTGATGACATCATATGAACTGACCAACAGAGGCGTATCTTCCTATTCGCCTGGATGGCCCTCGCCAGGGGCGCCGGCCGAGGGGGGGGCGCCGTTGCCACCCGACATCACTAGCACATGATCACTGTGTCTCCTCTCTTCTGCTCTTAGTAATGTCCCACAGACAGCTGTCATTAGTAAATGATCCTTGGTTTCCTTCTGTCTCCTCTGCTCTCATCAGTGTCCTCCATTGCTTGCTAATGTGTATCAGGCTTCTTATATATCCCTTTATATCAGAAACATTTAAAATTAGAGACTCATTTATTTATTTTTTTTCCTAATATATCTCTTCCCCCACAATACCCACCACATACCAATCACCACTCATTGGGGAAGATGTATGAAGCCCAGAAACGGTATCAGCGCACGTTATGTGCGCTGATACCGCTTCTCCCCAATGTATGATCAGGGGTCTGGGCGGTAAATGACAGGGGCGCTATGCGCCCCTGTCATTATCGGCGCTGCTATCTACAAGATAGCAGCGCCGATAGCCTGGGCTATGTACGAACGGTCAGATCGTCTGACTGTTCGGCCGGCTGTAGCTGTCGTTATCGACAGCTACAGCCTGGCGCTAGCCTATACCCACAGCAGGGACAGCGCTGTCCCTGCTGCGGCGGCTGCCGGCTCCAGGGCTCCACGCGGGGATATCGTGATACTTGCGAGATCCCGCACATGCTCAGTTGAGCCGGCCGGGACAGAGACATAGCGCATCAGCACTAGGCTGATGCGCTGCTGTCTCTAGCGGGTAGCGCCGGAGGGGGGAGTTTAACGCTCCCCCTCTCCGGCCGATGAGATGTTTATACATCTCATCGGTAGTGCTTCCTGCTTCGCCTCGGTAAAGAGGCGAAGCGGGAAGTGTTATAGCGGCACATTAAGTGCCGCTATAATACATCTACCCCATTAATTTCCATATGTCAACCTTGCAGGAAAAGAGTGCAAGCACCACATCAACCACAATGCTCTATTCGCAAGGTAATTTGCATATATGCAAATTATCTTGCCCACAATGCACCTTGTTTGTTATTGATGCCCCCTGTTCCTGTGTTGTTGACATATAGAAATTAATAAACAGTGCTTGCATGTAATAAGTGTTATAACTGAAAATATATATATATATATATATAAAAAAAAAGTTATATATATATATATATATATATATAAATATTTGTCTCCCTATTTCTACAGGCGTGTAAGTTGAACTACCCCCAGTGTAAGTACTAATAAACTTGTCTTTTCCTCAGTGTGGGGAATTGACCATGATCATTATAGGTTGTGGATACTCTGATGGCAGGATAAAGACATGATCCTTATGGACAGTTTTTATTATTGTGTGTGTGATTGCAATGGACCCATGTGGGCTGTTTTACCATTGAATTATGTGACAGAGTTAAAAAACATGATGCTGTGTAGACAGTCCAATTTGAATATATGTAAATTATTTTACCCATAATGCATGTTTGTTTTTGATGCAATGTTTTCAAACTTTTCATGCGTTTTTTGGCATTAATAAAGAGTGGTTTGCAATAGAGTAAGTTCTATAAAAGATATATACATTAAAAAGAGAAATATAAAAAATATTCTCCCTATTTCTACAGGTCTGTGAATTAAACTACCCCCAGTGTGTGTTATTTTATTTTTTCAAGTAGAAGCAGTCATTGGAGGGGGGCGCCAGCCCCTTAGTTTGCCAGGGGTGCTCGGACCCCAAGATACTCCCCTGCTGACAAATGACCAGATTGACCAGAAGCAAGAACCAATAAGAACCTGTCAATTTGTCCCTTTGTTAACTCTGAAACCTGTAAGGTATATAAGCTGTGCCCCGAATCCAGTGTAAGGACATTTTCTATGTGACCGCAGGCTTCTGGATTGATGACTGTATACTGGGACCAGTCTGCAAGCATATGTATCGGCTGTACTATTTTCATTGCTTTTTACTCTAATAGTTAAATCTTACATTGTTTTACTTTTTACATAAATAATTTTTTGTGCTTTGGAACCACACGATTGGACTGGAAAGCAATTCTTTCTTAAGCGACTTGCAGCGCTAAATAGCGACTAGCGACTGTTAGGAATCAATACCTCACCCACATGCTGGTATTTGGAGAACCACAAGTATCAGAAGGCAGAGAATTAAGGGCCTGCTGGTACCTATAGTATCCCTGTAAAAGAAATATTAAAACAAGAAAAACAAATGTTTTAATAATTTATTTTGCTGCACCTACACCTGGGGAGGGGGGGCGGCCTTTAAGCTCTTTTACATGGCCGCCACCTCCCCCAGGATTTCCACGGCATCTTCACCTGGAGGACGGTGACCTTTAAGCTCTTTTACATGGCCGTCGCCCATCCAGGACTACCCTGGCATCTACCATCTTCAGGAGCTCTTCATCGCTCCTCCTCTGCTGTTGGACTGACACCCACTGCCTCACGCTGGCTTATATAAGCAGGCATAAAGGGGGAGATGGTGTTGAATTTAAAAAATGTCGCAAAGCCATTTTTGAAATGGGAAGCCGCGCCGGCTCCCGCTGCTGAACTTTGCATAGGTAATTACCTAGCCACCTCTCGCATCATGCCGTTGCCACCACGTCCAACAACAGCCACCACTGCCACACTGATGGTGTATTCGGCGGCCGGGACCGGAAATCGGTCGCCAGCTCCGGTCTCCACAGCCTACACACTACAAAATCGGTCACCTGGTCAGCGGTTGGGTCTCCTAGTTTTTAAGCATAATTAAAAACCAGGAGATCAGACAGGTGACCAGGATCGAGTGTGCGGGTCGATCGGCGGAGGGGTACACACCTGTCCAATGTCAGGCAGGTCAGTCGGGAGTCGGATCTCTCAAAAATTTTACAAGTGTGTACCCAGCTTTAGTATTGTGACCTTTGCATTGCCTTTTTCAGAAACCTCGGTAGGGTCATGGGACCAACTAGATCTTCAGTTCTAATAAATGATGTAAGGTTTTTGTAACCTTATAATCCTTTATTTCAGATTAATCACTGATCTCTCCTCAGTGGATGAGAAAGGACTATACGAACAAAGTGCAGTAGACGGAAGTTTTGAAGTGACAAACACCATTGTGTTGAATGTTAAGGGGTCAGGGTTCATATCTATTTTACTTATATTTCATTGTTTGCCTCTTTCACTGATCACTTCCTTCTCTCTCTCTAATCCCTACTCTCTCTCCCTTACAACTTGCCTACATCTCCAGTGTACTCCCAAGAACATTTTTCCAGCCGGGTGGGGGCCTTCGCAATAATAAAATGTTTTAAACCCTGACCATATAATGATTTAAACTTGAAATAACATTTATATATTAATTCTCCTCTTATTATTAGAGACCCAGTCGTCTGATTATGAAAAAGCTGCAAGGTCTGTAGGATCTGGTCCTTTTTATACAGCTCCCAGGTACTGTCCCCACTTGCAGGCTTCCAAAGTGCTGGGTGGTAGGCTGTTTCTTGCCGGGTGGTGCACCCTCAAAAAACAGCCTGGGGAGAACACTGATCTCACGTCCCTGTGCACTCTCCTGGCTTGCAGCTCCCCATTCTTGAATCCCATCCTATCCCTACACTCTCCTCTACTCATTCCTACATTTATGCTTCTGTATCCACTCTGCGCACAACCAACCTCATCTCCATTCCTGTCACAACTCTCGGGTGGGAAATGGACGCAACCCGTATTTTGGGAATTGACAAGACCTATTTCCGAGGCGCGGAGTCTAATGTGCCGGCGGTGTTCACCAGGGACCCTCGCAAGAGGGTATGGACTCGGCTGCATCCGACACACAGGTTGCGGCCCTCAGAATAGGTTCCCCTATACAGGTGCTGGTGTACTCAGGATGTAATGGAGAAGATTCTCAGCGTAGTCAACAGGCCGGGTCAACACCAAACGGACAAGACAGTACCAGGGAGCAGACGTATGCAGGTCATAGAGGATAGCCAAGGACAGAACAAGATTACCAAACGCAGTACCATGGATTAGACACAAGCAGGGCAGGAACAAAGCCAGGGTCAGGAACAGACTTGCAGAAGCTGATTACAGCAGGGTAAGAGTAAAACTCACCAAGGAATCCTCTAATCAGTGCAGCTGGTGATTGCACTGAGCTGGATAATAGGCTGCAACTAATGAGTGAGTTCTCTGGAAAAGCTAGATATTCCTAAACAGGAATTCAGCAGCACACGAATCAGGAGGACACAGAAACTGTAGATATGGGGCCAGATAGCAGTAATGTTTTTCTGCACAAAGGAGCCACAGGATAGAAGTTAACTCTAGGAAGCAACTCTTTGCTCTGGTACCAGTGTGAGTTCTCACAGGGAATAAGAATCTGCTGCAAATTCCTGAAAGGCTGCCAAGGCCAGCTGAGGCAGGAGCACTCCCACTGGAAGAATACTATCAGCTGACATAGTGCATGATTCTCAAACAAGGTCAGACAGAAATCCTGACCTGCAGCAAGGTAAGTCACACAATTTGAAAAGAGTGTGACAATTCCCACTTGTCCTTCCTTCTGTTGTGCCCTCTGGAATTCCATTCAGTCTGGTTTCCTTCCCAGCAATTCTACAGTAACTGACTTCACCAAAGTCAACAATGACCTCCTTACTGCCAAAGCCAATGGTCCATGCTTATGCTTCTCTAACAATACGGAGCCTTTAACGCTGTAAATAACCCACATCACCTTCAAACTCTTCACTCTATTGGTCTCCATGACACTGCCCTCTCATACAATATTTCATCTCTGACCTCACTGACCAATCTTTTTCTGTCTCTATCTCTAACACAACCTGCCACTCCCTTCACTATCAAAAAAACAGAGAGAACGAAATGTCCTAAAGTGGTGCACTGAAAATAAATTAAAATATAACTTTTATTATTATTATATTAATATCACAATATAAAAGCGAAAAATTGTTAATTAAAATAAAGAGTGTAAATAGATAGAAAAGTGTTATAAAATGTTATTATTGGCAGCGCCCCTATAAATTCCGCCAATAAAGGAAAATTATTATGAGTTATAACGCTAGCATTCTTATATTTAATATACAGATAAATTAGGATTTATTATAACCTCTCCTAAAAAATCCTATTCATAAGCTTGTTTTTAAATGATAACTTCAGTCAACAATTTTAACCGCTATAACATAAATAAATAGGGTTGTAAATTTTTTTATATATTAGACTACATATACCTTAATTAATAATTGATACTTAATATCACTATAGTGAAATTGTTATATATCAGTTGGGAGGATTAATCTTAATATATAATAAATTGATTTGATGTAGGACATAGGTAATTGATTGTTTTTATCTTGGAAACTGCAATCCTTGGATCAAGCATCCATTAGGATAACCTGAAAACGCTATATACTTACCATTATCGGGAGACCACGTGACCGCACCGATGATCAATATTTAACTTCAGTTTCATGTATGGAAATATTCTAAATACAATATATATGATCCATACATGAGTATGAAGACAATACTAATGAATGGCACATGTAGAAGACAACATAAATTCTACATGGCAATAGTAATTACGAAGCACTATCGACAATTGACTATATCGGACTGAGTAAATCCAGGAAATCTGTGATCCATTGAGTTATACTGGACAATCACCATCTATTCCCCTAGCAGTCTGGATCTGCCAATCTCGATTAGAGGGTCGGAATGTAGGCGCGTGGCAGAGCTCGATTGGCTTAAACAAACAGACGTGAAGATGATTGGTTAATCATCAAGTCCACGGACGTAAAAGCGGGATTTTGAATGTAACTCGGCTTGCCTTGACAAAGCTGTAAAGCGAAATGCTGCGTCGGTTAGCAGCGCGCCCTAATGCCTATGATATTACAATTTATTTGAGTGTAAAACTATAAGAGCTTAAACAAAACTGATATCACACGTGACACATGTGAACACAAAAAAAAAGCTATTCAATTTGCATATTGTAATCCCATGAGCACCCTTAATAGGGACACTTATGTGAAAAAACTAAACATGTGGAGTTAATCACGATGAACAGATATTGGGATGAGAAATTATTTCATAATGTAATGTACTATGATTGCTAATGCAATAAACACTTGGGGAATCATATAGAGTCCTATATATATATATTAGGTTGCTCTAATTGTAATAGCAACTCAAAAAAACTACCTATTGATTAGGGGTTTAAACTCAATGTATAAAGATAGAGGAGTTTAATCATATGTACGAATCTCCTTTTCTCAACTAATCTTAAGTAGGTGGAATAGATTGATTTTCACCACTGAAAATCTAAAACTTAGAATACCAATAGTATAGACATTATTAATACGTAAATGCAAGAAATTTCCCCTCTGTACATTAAGTATTTAATCCTCATGTTTGATTACAACCCTATTTATGATATAGCGGTTAAAACTGTTGACTGAAGTTATCATTGAAAACAGGCTTATGAATAGGATTTTTTACCGAGAGGTTATAATAAATCCTAAGTTATCTGTATATTAAATATAAGAATGCAAGCGTTATAACTCATAATAATTTTCCTTTATTGGCGGAATTTATAGGGGCGCTGCCAATAATAACATTTTATAACACTTTTCTACCTGTTAACACTCTTTTCATTTTAATTAACAATTTTTTGCTTTATATTGTGATATTAATATAATAATAATAAAAGTTATATTTTAATTTATTTTCAGTGCACCACTTTAGGACATTTCGTTCTTTCTCTCTCTGTTTTTTTGATGTTCTATATATGTGTCCGTGGTAGCACCCCCTATTGGAATATGGATAATACTGTCGTAGACAGTTGGAGTATAATAAGATTACTTGTGCGACTAGATAACTCTGTTTTTCACTCCCGTCACTACCAGTCTCGTTCACCGAGGCTTCTTGATCAATACGCATTGTGTCCTTCTAATTTCACTTTACATCTCCTCCTTTGGGAAACTCCTTAGATGCTTTGGTCTCCAATATTAAATTTACTCTGACAATACTCAAATTTACTTATATACCCCTAGTCCTTGTCCTGGTCTCTTCACGTCTCTTGGTTATCTCACCCTGGATGTCTCAGCATTTTGTCCTTTTTTTTTTCCCCAAAAATATTTTTATTGAAGTCAACAGAAAGAATGCAGTACAGGATAACATACATATGCCACAAAAGTATAATCTATCTACAGTACAGTATCAACGCAACAGTGAAAAGGACAGGAAGCTACAGTATGTATAAAAAATAACAAAATTATCTTTAGGTACATCAAAACATGGAAAAAAGAACAAATATCAAGTGCAAAAGTGACGGTCATCTTGGTCCATTAACACCAACCAATAAACAGGCATATTTCATCAGCTTGTGGCATTGAGACAAAGGCTTCACCACGATTTTCTCATTTTGCAGCCAGTAGAAGAAGAATAATAAATAATAATTTGTTTATTATTATTCTCACTCGCTCTGGGGCTCGCGCACGCGCGTGCGCAATGGCCCACCATCGACCCGCTTGCGAGCGGGTCTAATCAGGCCCAAAACTGCAATCGCCGAGCGAATGCCCAATACAGAGTGGTGTCCTTCTGTGAATCCAAGTTTGTGTGGTGTAAGAAGGGTTGGCATTATAGTATGCAATCTAGTAGATATAATTTTTGCCAAGATTTTATAATCTTGGTTCAGCAAAGCGATTGGTCTATATAGGAAGACAACAAGAAGACATCCTTATCTGGTTTGCATATCAAAATGGTCATCGCCTCATTAAATTAAGGATAGTCAATATTCAAATAAATTTGTTGCAATAAATTAATAAGTGTGGGAGGGTGCGGAGGGTGCGCTCACCCTATGGGTGTAATGCTGGAGTAATAGTGTGTTGTGGTCTTTTGTGTTCGATGTTGTGTGTGGAGTGATGGGGTGTAGGGAGGGAAAGGGGTCTAATGGACTGGAGGTGGTGGGTGAGGAAATGAAGACAGAGGCAGAAATGGGGTCCAAAGGGTTTATTGGAAAAAAAAACAGTACTAATCCTGTTCGGTCCCAGGCACCCAGGTGGGGTGAGCGATCCACTTAGGGGTGTGTGTGGGTGGAGACTGGGGAGGTGAGTGGACCCTTTTAGGGGTCTCCTTTCCGTGCAGTTCAATAGACCGGCACGTTACCCCTGCTGGACCTTTGGTCAACAGTCTTAGGATGTCTCGGGGGGAGGGGAGTGGTGGGTTGGCAGCGGGTCTGGCGGTTGTGGATGTACACCCTGGCGGCGTCCCGCGCAGGGGTATAAGTCTCGGAGTCACTTACCTACCGGTAGGATTTGTTGGTGAAAAAGGCTTGGGCTACTGGTAGCTGGTGTTAGTTTCCTTTTGCAGATGCGGTGTTGGATGGCTGCTGCGGTGTCAGCGGTTGGAGGAAGCTCTGTGTGTGGTAGTAGTGGCTTGCTGGTGCACTGTGGGGCTTGGTGCACCGCGTTGCTGGCGTTCTGTTCCCGCTGCCTGGTGGGTGCCTGGTGGTGTGGTTCGCTTAGGGATTGCTGCTGGACGAACAGCTGTGAGTGGAGCTGGTTTTGGTTGCTCCCATGGTGCGGTGCATGGTCGCCTGGGTCTAGCAGGTGGAGTGGTGATCAAGAGGGGTGCGAAGGGCTTTGCTAGGTGTGATGCCCAGCGCGGCCCTGCGGGTGGTGGGTAGAGAGGGTTCTGGAAGCAGCAAGGCTCGACCGAGTTCTCCGCAGGAATGAAGAGCTCTGGTGTAAGCTGGCTGTGGTGTCAGAATGTAGGGGGTCTCCAACGCGTTTCGGCAGGGGCTCTGCCTTCTTCAAGGAGGTAAGAAGTGTGGCTATGCATGTGTGAGGTTTAAATGTGGAACTTCCGGGTTCTGTGTTTGTCAGGTGGTGGAGATGACCAATCAGGGCTAAGAGTGGGTGTGGCCCATGTATCTGATAGGTCGTGGGTGATTGTGCGAGGCTAAGCCTGTGGTTGGGTGATAACGTCACGTGGTTTGGGCAGCCAATGGTTTACTGTGCTGCTGTGGGTGTGTTAGCTGGGGCTCGTGTCTGGGTGCATATGTGGCTGCTATGGGGATTGTGACTGGCTGTGAATGGTCAGCGGTGGTCATGTGGTGTCGGCAGCCAATCGTGTGCTCTGCTGGTGTGGGTGTGTATGCTGGGGCTAGTGTGCTTTAATGCATTATGCAGCTGCTATGGGGATCGAGACCGGGTGCGGTTGGTTGGAGGTGGTCACCTGGTGCTGGCAGCCAATCTTGTGCTGTGTAGGGTTTCCGTATGTTTACATGGGTTAAGGTGATGAACACCTCAAACACGACGATTCACTGGAACCAGACCAATTATCCTTCATTCTACAAGGCATTGACTACATCCTTTCACATAACTATTTCTGGTTCAATGGGGAGTTTTTCCTGCAGAGGACGGGCACTGCCATGGGGACGAAGTTCGCGCCCAGCTATGCGAACCTGTTCATGAGTAGCTGGGAAGACTCCCACACATGGACTTTGTCCCCATGGCGGTGCCCGTCCTCTGCAGGAAAAACTCCCCATTGAACCAGAAATAGTTATGTGAAAGGATGTAGTCAATGCCTTGTAGAATGAAGGATAATTGGTTATTAGTCAACACACCAACCTTACTCCTCCTCGCCACACGTTAACACACACTTCCCCGTGTCAGTCGATTTAACCACTTGGCCACACCATATATATACTTACACAACCCTGGCATTCCACACATCATACAGGTTAGCGATACTAACCACTACACCCACCCTCCCACCACACGCGGCCATCATCTAGACACCATTATACACATAACAGGAATGTCCACTACAGCACTGCCAGCTTGACACATGCCACACGCACCAGTCTTATTCCATCTCCCCCTGCCCGATCACCTAGCCACCATCCCCGCAGAGATGCCCATCCACACCTCCCCGGAATCCTGCGGTCACCCGAGCCACCAACCATCACCCTCATAATCACCCCCACACACACACGTTTGGCCGCCTGCACCACAGGACTAAACTACCACGACAATGCGGTTTCACATCCCCACCTCCACAATAATTGCCTTACACACCCCGGTGCCCCTGACCCCCACCCTACTCGCCACATGCCCGCTCATTAAATCCTCCACACAGCCCAAAACACTCCGCATACCTCCTCCGCCCAACGCACACCAGAGCCAGCTGTCACCTTAACCCATGTAAACATACGGAAACCCTACACAGCACAAGATTGGCTGCCAGCACCACGTGACCACCTCCAACCAACAGCACCCGGTCTCGATCCCCATAGCAGCTGCATAATGCATTAAAGCACACTAGCCCCAGCATACACACCCACACCAGCAGAGCACACGATTGGCTGCCGACACCACATGACCACCGCTGACCATTCACAGCCAGTCACAATCCCCATAGCAGCCACATATGCACCCAGACACGAGCCCCAGCTAACACATCCACAGCAGCACAGTAAACCATTGGCTGCCCAAACCACGTGACGTTATCACCCAACCACAGGCTTAGCCTCGCACAATCACCCACGACCTATCAGATACATGGGCCACACCCACTCTTAGCCCTGATTGGTCATCTCCACCACCTGACAAACACAGAACCCGGAAGTTCCACATTTAAACCTCACACATGCATAGCCACACTTCTTACCTCCTTGAAGAAGGCAGAGCCCCTGCCGAAACGCGTTGGAGACCCACTACATTCTGACACCACAGCCAGCTTACACCAGAGCTCTTCATTCCTGCGGAGAACTCGGTCGAGCCTTGCTGCTTCCAGAACCCTCTCTACCCACCACCCGCAGGGCCGCGCTGGGCATCACACCTAGCAAAGCCCTTCGCACCCCTCTTGATCACCACTCCACCTGCTAGACCCAGGCGACCACGCACCGCACCCTGGGAGCAACCAACACCAGCTCCACTCACAGCTGTTCGTCCAGCAGCAATCCCTAAGTGATCCACACCAGCAGGCACCCACCAGGCAGCGGGAACAGAACGCCAGCAACGCGGTGCACCAAGCCCCACAGTGCACCAGCAAGCCACTACTACAACACACAGAGCTTCCTCCAACCGCTGACACCGCAGCAGCCATCCAACACCGCATCTGCAAAAGGAAACTAACACCAGCTACCAGCAGCCCAAGCCTTTTTCACCAACAAATCCTACCGGTAGGTAAGTGACTCCGAGACTTATACCCCTGCGCGGGACGCCACCAGGGTGTACATCCACAACCGCCAGACCCGCTGCCAACCCACCACTCCCCTCCCCCCGAGACATCCTAAGACTGTTGACCAAAGGTCCAGCAGGGGTAACGTGCCGGTCTATTGAACTGCACGGAAAGGAGCCCCCTAAAAGGGTCCACTCACCTCCCCAGTCTCCACCCACACACCCCTCTAAGTGGATCGCTCACCCCACCTGGGTGCCTGGGACCGAACAGGATTAGTACTGTTTTTTTTCCAATAAACCCTTTGGACCCCATTTCTGCCTCTGTCTTCATTTCCTCACCCACCACCTCCAGTCCATTAGACCCCGTTCCCTCCCTACACCCCATCACTCCACACACAACATCGAACACAAAAGACCACAACACACTATTACTCCAGCATTACACCCATAAGGCGAGCGCACCCTCCGCACCCTCTACCCCATTCTATCGTTACACAGGTCCCAGTACTCCTGCTTTTAGGAAGGTGCAGCACCCCGACACAAACAATACATCTCACACCCATCTGCCCATACAGCAGAGCGCAGTTCTAACCCATCATTTACAGTAATAAGTGTGGGAGTCTCAGCATTTTCTAAAATTAATCATGTCTAAAACTAAATGTATAATCTTCCCCCTTTTTCTGTTGATAACATCCCAATCTTGGCCGTTTCTCAAGTTTGCTGCCTGGCTCTCCTCTTTGACTTCTCCCTGCACTTCACTATGCACATTCAAAATATATATTGTGCACAGCTGAACGCAGATTCCCGATTATCAGGAATCTGCGCCTGCGCAGAACCCATTGTGCGAGTGTGCCAGATTACATTTACTGTACCTTTATCAGAGGCGCCGAGGAGAGGGAGGAGGTAATGATTGCCCATAGTTTTTCATTTATTCAAACTTTTTTTCAATGTCCCCTTTATTATACTTCTACAGGAAGGCAGCAGGCAAGGGGTGGATGGGGTAGGAAGGGTGTCACCGGACTGTGGGCCTGATTCAGCAAGGATCAATTGCAAACCTGCACGCAGTCAGCTTTGCAATGCGATCCTTGCAATCATGCAAATGCAGCAGGAGGTGTTTGACACCCCCTGCTGCATTTGCGATTTTTCTGCACACCAGTTCCTATGTTTTTGTGCAGAGGTGAGTCGCTTGGCCTTGTTTCCAAGTCAAAAGTATGGCTTTTTGGCCGCAATTCTTCCATGAAGACAATTTCTGGCCAGACTTCTCAGAACAGCAGATGTGTGTACTTGGTCCCATTGGTTTCTGCCAGTTCTGAGCTGATGGCACTGCTGGACATCTTCACATTTCGAAAGGAAGTAAGCATGTGTCTTTCATCTGATGCACTAAGTTTCTTTGGCCGACCACTGTTTCTACGGTCCTCACCGTTGCCCGTTTCTTTGTGCTTTTTCAAAAGAGCTTGAATAGTACATCTTGAAACTCCAGCCTGCTTTGAAATCTTTGCCTGGGAGAGACCTTGATGGAGATTAGGAAGACATATTCCAATAGTAGCAGGTACAGAAGTATAGGAAGTCCAATTTGATGGCCTAAAACGGGGTTGGGAAAGTCTGACATTGTATTAGGGGTATCACTGAGCATGACAAACGATAGTAAATAGACAGTCATGGTGTTCTGGAGCTCAGTAAATTTGTAAAAAGTAATACAAGGCAGAAAAGTGACACGCTACCTAGTGTACCACCCAGATGTGACACACAGGGCAAAAAACAGGTCAGTAATATAGCTGGTTTCTCTGTACAGCCCAAGGTTGTGTATCCCAGCAGCAGTTAATCGCAGAGACTGTCCCCACCGACAAGAAGACAGACAGCTCAATCCACTCAGTAGGGAAATTAGTTGAGGATAGAGCAATGGCTGCCAGTGTTTCCATCTTCCCTCCAGGGGTTAATGCTGGCTGCAGTATCTATATCTTCACTGGTGCAAGGAAGCAGAGCTACCTCCTGACACCTTCTGGAAGAGAGCTGGAGGTGTCTGTAGGCTGTGCAGGGCCCGATGGCTGTTACGGAATGCCAGCTGTGTGACTGGCCTGGATGCAGTGATCCACCACGTGTCTTCGGCTCCGGAAATGTTGAAGGCCGAGTCCCAAGATTAAGGCACCCATGGCTATATCCTAGGGATAGGGCTTTGTCTTTAATGAAATCCACTATGTTATACCGTTTTGTTCAAATCTCTCAATCATTTTATCCATTTGTACACAAGTTTCAGTTTCATCTGATGTAATCTGGCGCACTCTTAGCATTAGCGAGATTGGAAGACCATTTTTCACAGTTAACCACTTGCCTGGCATGGTCGCATTTTTCCGACCACACCAGGCTGTGCGTTATCTTATCTGGTCGCAATAATGTAATGAGTCTAAAACAGTATGGGCGGCTGCAGGAAGAGAATCTTCCCGCAGCTGCTGCTCTCTGAGGGACCTTCTGGTCCCTATGCTTCCCTGCACCCTCCCCAGTGTCTGCTGTGCTGCCGATCACTGCTGATCAGTCAGCAAAGCAAGAACCCCCCACCCGGTGGCTTCGGAGATTAGTAGCCACTGGGAAAAAGTAAACTAACCCCCCTCATCCCCTAAAGTGTACCTGGTGCCTGAAGCCGCTGTGAAAAGGAAAGTAACAATGGTCGGAATGTTTCCAATGGTGGTGATCCGATGTTTTTGAAAAAAATCTTTTTTTAATGAAATCATTTTGGATAAGTTGAAACAGATGTTCTTCACCTAATTCACTCATAAAAAAAATTACATTTTTGAGCGGTTTGTAGAAAAAACATTTGTCAGTTAAGTGGTTAAAGGATGATGGCTAGCTGCTTGCAATGGACTGTTATGGTCTTTCACTTCTTGACATAGACTTGTTTTAAGCTTCAACTAATCTTTCCTTATTTGTACATCCTTTCTGCCTACACAGGATAGAAATAGTAAGTGTGGCCACACCTATGGGCTGCCTTGTCTACAGATCTCAGGTGAGACCAGACAGACCAATCGGGCTGCCAGAAGAGAGTAGAAAGCAGGACTGTGGCAGCTAAAGAGCCCCGTGTGCCTGAAGGCCAGTGTCCAGACCAGCAAAAGGCAGGGAGGACCACAAATCTCTAAGACTGTTTGTGTGAAGTTGTGGCAGCCAAGCCAGACCAGTGTCCATACCTGCAGGGAGGACCACAAGAGACTTGTGAAGACTAGGAGGCTGTGTTTATACTTCTGAAAGACAGAATTGAGACTTTTTGAGAGACTGTTACGTTTGCAGCCTAGCTGCCAATTATAGTTGGGGTTCAAGAAGTGAGGTAGTGCCCAGAATGTGGGGCTAGGTTGTTTGCTATTTTTGTTCCTGAATGCTGACAGTAAAGCTCCACTTATTTTCATTTAAACCGGAAAAGCTGCGTGTGGACCCTTATAACGCAACTAGGCACTGCACCACTGACCTCTCTACCGAGCTAAATTATTATTAATTATCACAAATATATATATATATATATATATATAGAGAGAGAGAGAGAGAGAGGTAAATGGAAGCCGGCACTCCCTGGCTGTATATAAGGACAGCTGCGGCCGGTGCCCTCCTCGTGGTGTACCTGCAACTGTACCCGCATCAATTCCAAATAATAAGAGGTGGCACTCAGACGACTGAAAAAAGAATCCACACAGAGCCTGTGTATTATCAACGTTTCAGAACTTGTATTGTTGTTCTTTCGTCAGGATAAATAGAATACAAATGCTGACAAGTTTAAATACAACACCAGATGTGACGTAGCCGGAAGTCTGTGCGCAGCACAGCTTGTCGGCTTAATTACAGAATAAAAAAAGATATTAACCCAGCACCAAACACAGCTGTGAATAATCGTTGGTTGAATCAATTAGCCACAGTAACCATTATAAACAACACTGAGACTGACATGCATATCAAACTTTTAATGATACAAAGTATCTAATACACAATTGAAGCATATTCAGTGAATATATGCCAAGGGATTAAACCACATGAATAAACCTGAAAAATACATCAAAAAACATCAACACAAAATATATATAAATAATACAATGTTCAGCATAAATCATATCACTGTAAAAAACATTGTAAAAAACATGATATCAAGAAATCTTTATAACATTGTGACATAGACTTATAGACAGAGATCAATTAGATCACATCATGATATAGTACTGTTTTAGCTGTGTTTGGTGCTGGGTTAATATCTTTTTTTATTCTGTAATTAGGCCGACAAGCTGTGCTGCGCACAGACTTCCGGCTACGTCACATCTGGTGTTGTATTTAAACTTGTTGTCAGGGTTCAGCCTAGGATCGGCTATCTCTTACTTCCGTGCCGGCTTCCCCTGACTTCCTTGTGGTCAGACGCCTGGTGCAGTGATGGGTGAAATGCTGAGTATTCTACCTTAGGTGCTTAGGTGCTTTTGCGGACTTCCATGGTCGGCTGTGTGTTTTGGGGATCGGAGTTCCCATCATGGGCGCCGCCATGACAGTTCCTCTCATGTGACAGTCCTCCTAACCAATGGTAGCATGATCTCAGTCAGCTGACGCTGTGCTCCAATAATCTGCTACCCCTGGGTATAAATCCGCCCCCAGAACTTCAGGAAGATGCTGTTCAACTTTGTTATTCCAAGTGCCTGTGTTACTCCCACTGTTGCTCTGTGCTAATCCTTCAGCGTGTTGCTAACCCTTACTCTGAGACTTTAGCTTTCTCACAGTACTTCAGTGTTTCATGTCCTTTCCCTGTGTGTCTTTGTATATGTGCTGCTAACTCTATTGCAGCTTTCCTGTGGCTATTACCCTGTGTCACTGAGGTGTCAGATTACCTGCTAGTACAAATTAGCTCACAGCTGGACCTCCAGCACTCTCCTAGTATTGCCTTTGTCCAGTACCAGCATTACTAGCTTCCCCAGTTTATTCCTGCCTTCCCTCTGTGTTTTACTGTGTTTATCAGCTCCAGAATCTGTTGCAGTTCCTGTACATTTTCCTGTGTTTCCAAGCTAGCCTGCGACTGGGATTACTACATGTGCCTGTGTCCACTTCTCTCTGTGTCTTGTTTGTGCAGTCAACACCTACATTTATAGCTTTCCAGTGCATGTTTGTGTTCTTTGCTCTGTGTCTTGTCTCTGCAAATCAGCTCTAAACATATCTAGCAATTCCCAATATATGCCTCTGTTTTTCTGTGCAATCAGCACTTGGATTTCTTAGTGATTCTCAGTACACTTTCCAGTATTCCTATGCTAGCCTGTGATTAGGATCCCTAAACAGCATTTCAATATCTAAGCATCCAGTTTACCTCCTGTGCTCTAGCATTTGCTTAGTTAAATATAGTTTCCGCTGCCATTCCCAGGTACCTGTCCAGAGGGCCGCGACCTGCTCACTTGGTGCAGCGGAAGACCAAATCCCAATTGGAGGGGTCACTGGAGAAAACCACCAAGTGAGTTAGACTCCGCGCCTCTGGGCAGGTCTAGCCAAACCTGTGTTCGGCCGCAACTAGGAGACCTAGTCCAGTCACTTCCCAGGTTATCCGAACCCCCCGGCTTACCGTCCTCCACAGAGGAACATTTGCATCGGATCGTGACAGTTTGAACAGCCCAAAAATATGCAAGCCACCGGGTTCCAGGGTGAAGCAGGTTTTCAGGATTTACTTTTTCGTGTGACTGCACAGGAGACAGCTCTGCAATCTGTCAGACAGCAGCTGCAAGAACTCTCTAGTCAAATGATGGTTTTTCATTCGGTTCTAGCTGCTTTGTCCCCAGACACACGACAAGTTCCGCCAATGAATTCTGCACAGCTTCGTTCTGAAGTTCCAATTACCTCTACTGATGAAAATGTTTCCGTGTATACTAGTAAACCTCTCAAGTGTCCTCTGGTTCCCCAATTTTCTGATATTCGTGACCCTGAACCTTTCAAGAGTTTCTACTGGCTTCTAGAACAACTACAAAATCTCAGTCCCAAAATTTTTCAAGTTATTCCCAAGCTTTCTAGTGTTACTCCTGACTTGACTAACAGCCCTTCCAAGCAAAGTACAGTAAAGCATCAAAGTTTCCTGCGCCCTAAACTTACTGAGGTTGAACATCAGCGACACCGGGAACTGCATCTGTGTTTATATTGCGGTTATGATGATCACTTTCTTAAGGACTGTACTCTGCGCCCACTGAGGAGTGGTGGCAAGTCTGTGACTCCCAACATCTGCGCTTTCAGTTCTCCCCATCATTCATCAGTGATTTCCATTTCTTCAGTTACAGATAAGGAGGTGATGTCCACTAAGCAAAAGAAAGTTCAAGTTTTTGATTGGGGCCCTGTTACAAGATGCTTCAACCCTCGTCTAAGAAATATTAGGAGGATATTTCAACCTTCTAAAGTCAGGGACACTACTCATTCCATTTCTACTGTTCACAGCCCGGATTTTGCCTGTTCCGGTCCCAGCCCGGATTTTGCCTGTTCCGGTCCCAGCCCAGATTCTGCCTGTTCCTGCCTCGCACCCCAGGAGGGGGTCTCAAGTCTCGCACCCCAAGAGGGGGTCTCAAGTCTCGCACCCCAAGAGGGGGTCTCAAGTCTCACACCCCAGGAGGGGGTCTCAAGTCTCGCACCCCAGCAGGGCGTCTCAAGTCTCGCACTCCAGCAGGGGGTCTCAAGTCTCGCACCCCAGGAGGGGGTCTCAAGTCTCGCACCCCATGAGGGGGTCTCAAGTCTCGCACCCCAGGAGGGGGTCTCAAGTCTTGCACTCCAGCAGGGGGTCTCAAGTCTTGCACTCCAGCAGGGGGTCTCAAGTCTCGTCCCCCAAGAGGGGGTTTCAAGTCTCGTACCCCAAGAGGGGGTTTCAAGTCTCTCACCCCAGGAGGGGGTTACAAGTTTCGTGCCCCAGGAGAGAGCCATCGTTTCAAGTGTTACGCCCCAAGAAAGGGTCTCAAGTTTCAAACCTCCAGCACTTTGAGTCACTCACCCCAGGAGGAAGTCTCTGTTCTCGCATCCCAAAAGGGGGTTTCATGTTCCATACCCCGAAAGGAAAAGCCGAGTCTGCTTCCCCAGAAGGGGTTTTTAGGTCCCATACTCCAACAGGGAGTGTCAAGTTCTGTACTCAAGGCAGGGGCCTTAAGTCTCTCACCCCAGGAGGATGTTACAAGTTTTGTGCCCCAGGAGGGGGCGTTAATTTCAAGTCTTTTACCCCAGGAAGAGGTTACAAGTGTTTTACCCTTGGAGAAGACTTTTGTTTCAAGTTTCACGCCCCAGGAGGGGGCCTTCGCTTCAAGTTTCACGCCCCAGGAGGGGGCTTTCTTTTCGAGTTTCACGCCTCAAGGGGAGGCCTTCGTTTCAAGTCTTACACCCCAAGAGAGGGTCTTCATTTCAAGTGTTATTCCTCAGAAAGGGATTTCAAGTATCCTACCCCAGGAGGGGATTTCAAGTGTCTTACCCAAGGATGGAGTTCCCAGTGTTATACCCCGGGAGGGGATTTCAAGTGTTACATCCTAAGAGAAAATCCTTGTTTCAAGTTCTTTATCCCAGGAGGGGGTTTCAAGCCTCTTAGCCTGAGAGAGGGTTCCTAGTGTCTCCCCAGGACGGGACTTCAAGTGTCTCACCTCAGGATGGGGTTTCCAGTGTTATTTCCCAAAAGGGACTTCCAAGTGTTTTACCCCAAAAGGGGGTTTCAAGTATTATACTCCAAGATAGGATTCCTAGTGCCATTCCCCATGGGGGGATTTCGAGTATTACATTTCCGAAGGAGAGTACAAGTGTCTTACCCCAGGAGGGGGTCTCAAGTCTTGTACCCCAAGAACAAGGGTTTACAAGTGTTACTCCCCAAGATGGGGGTTCTAGTGTCATCCCTCAGCAGGAGGCTACCAGTGTTACTCCTCAGGAGGGAGTCCCAAGTCTAACATCCCAAGAAGGAGTTTCAAAATCCGTATCCCAGAGAAAGATCTCAAATTTTTTGCACCAAGAAAGGATCCCCGGCTCTTTACTCAAGGAAGAGTCTTCTGGTGTTGTGTCAAAGTCAAACGTTTTAGTGCCCCATCAGTTAAGAGGTTCACAAAATGACGCTACCACTATATCTATAGGTATCCCTCAGGATCCATCTGATGTTTCTATGCCCATTCTTTTTGATGGAGATATAACGCAGTATTATGCCTTGGTGGATCATTTCATCGCTATTATGAAATCCTCGCCATGGTCTGAAATCAAGCCTACTAATGTAGTAAAATTTATCATTTCATCTTTCCGAGGTAAAGCCTGGGACTGGGTTGAGCCTATTTATGATTCAAAGGATCCGATGCTGTCAGATTTAGTAGCCTTTTCTGCGGCAGTCATTAAAGAATTTGGTCCAACTTATCCTGACAGTTCTCTCGGGAATACTCATCTCAACAAAGCCTCAAGTTCTGGGGTACCACCCTCTACTATTAAGCTCAGATACATTTGTTTGAGTCCTTCTCAAATAGATCTGGTACAAGAACAACCTGTCCCGAAGGATAAGACTCAAGGAGGCATAAGGATGATGAATTATAATACAGATTCTGACTACGATCCTGAGTACAATGAAAAAATCATTTCGGTAGTTCCCGTGAAAGACACTTTGCAACTTAAGTCTTCTACTTCTAGTGGTTCGAAAAAATCTCGGAAAAAGAAGAAGAGTCGATGACTTCCTGGTGACCAACCTTTCTATGACAAGTTGACCATATTTTCCAATTATTTAGTCCCAATTGAAGTTTGAGAGACCATCTGGTACTTGTGTACCTTGTTCTTCTAATCTTCAAAAACATCTTGTCTTCAAAGATTTTTGACTTTCCTGTGTTTTCAAGTATTTTTTGTGTCTTTCTGAGGAGTTCCAGCTGAGCTTTTATGGGTGTTCGGTGCCCACCCTAAAAGGAGGGGGTACTGTCAGGGTTCAGCCTAGGATCGGCTATCTCTTACCTCCGTGCCGGCTTCCCCTGACTTCCTTGTGGTCAGACGCCTGGTGCAGTGATGGGTGAGATGCTGAGTATTCTACCTTAGGTGCTTTTGTGGACTTCCATGATCGGCTGTGTGTTTTGGGGATCGGAGTTCCCATCATGGGCGCCGCCATGATAGTTCCTCTCATGTGACAGTCCTCCTAACCAATGGTAGCATGATCTCAGTCAGCTGACGCTGTGCTCCAATAATCTGCTACCCCTGGGTATAAATCCGCCCCCAGAACTTCAGGAAGATGCTGTTCAACTTCGTTATTCCAAGTGCCTGTGTTACTCCCACTGTTGCTCTGTGCTAATCCTTCAGCTTGTTGCTTCAGCCTGCTCAGTTTTCCAGTTTCCTGTATTAGCTTCCATGCTAACCCTTACTCTGAGACTTTAGCTTTCTCACAGTACTTCAGTGTTTCATGTCCTTTCCCTGTGTGTCTTTGTATATGTGCTGCTAACTCTATTGCAGCTTTCCTGTGGCTATTACCCTGTGTCACTGAGGTGTTAGATTACCTGCTAGTACTAATTAGCTCACAGCTGGACCTCCAGCACTCTCCTAGTATTGCCTTTGTCCAGTACCAGCATTTCTAGCTTCCCCAGTTTATTCCTGCCTTCCCTCTGTGTTTTACTGTGTTTATCAGCTCCAGAATCTGTTGCAGTTCCTGTACATTTTCCTGTGTTTCCAAGCTATCCTGCGACTGGGATTACTACATGTGCCTGTGTCCACTTCTCTCTGTGCCTTGTTTGTGCAGTCAACACCTACATTTATAGCTTTCCAGTGCATGTTTGTGTTCTTTGCTCTGTGTCTTGTCTCTGCAAATCAGCTCTAAACATATCTAGCAATTCCCAATATATGCCTCTGTTTTTCTGTGCAATCAGCACTTGGATTTCTTAGTGATTCTCAGTACACTTTCCAGTATTCCTATGCTAGCCTGTGATTAGGATCCCTAAACAGTGTTTCAATATCTAAGCATCCAGTTTACCTCCTGTGCTCTAGCATTTGCTTAGTTAAATATAGTTTCCGGTCTTCTGCCATTCCCAGGTACCTGTCCAGAGGGCCGCGACCTGCTCACTTGGTGCAGCGGAAAACCAAATCCCAATTGGAGGGGTCACTGGAGAAAACCACCAAGTGAGTTAGACTCCACGCCTCTGGGCAGGTCTAGCCAAACCTGTGTTCGGCCGCAACTAGGAGACCTAGTCCAGTCACTTCCCAGGTCACCCGAACCCCCCGGCTTACCGTCCTCCACAGAGGAACATTTGCATCGGATCGTGACACTTGTCAGCGATTGTATTCTATTTATCCTGACGAAAGAACAACAATACAAGTTCTGAAACATTGATAATACACGGGCTCTGTGTGGATTCTTTATTCAGTCGTCTGAGTGCCACCTCTTATTATTTGGTATATATATATATATATATATATATATATATATATATATCATTCATTGGATTTGATATGGAGCACCTGAAAGTGCTGAGTGCCTTGTGCAAATAATTAATTAATTAAGTATATTTCAACCACTCTCACAATGCAAGCTGCAGTGTATATGTGCAATAATCCGTGCAAGTTTTATAAAACACATATATCAAAAAAAAGAATTAATACTAATAGCAATATAAAGTATTCTGGTGCATTTAAAGTGTCATTGGTGCATACGAGCATATATAAAAATCACAATGATGTGCTGATATTACTAAAAAAAAGGGTATACAATTTATTTCAAGATTACAACAGTAACTGTGCAATAAAGGTTTGCACAGAAAGCATGAACTTGGACAACATCAAGTAAGAAAAATATAAAAAATATCTAAAAAAATGGATAATAAAAATGTAAAGAAAAAAAAAAACTATTACAAAATTTTTTTAAAGAAGAAAATATGGAGCTTATCTCAGTTTTAAGAAGGTCCTGGAAGGCTGGATTGCACTGACCCAACGCATTTCGTCTATTCTCTAGACTTCTTCAAGGGGAACATTGACCAATTTCTAAGTAAAGAAGCTACAAGGTTGCCTCCAGTTTTTACCATATCCGGGATAGGACTTCCGTTTTTAACATGGATATAAATAAAGTTGTTTGAAGTTTTTAAGTATAAAAGGAGGACCTAATACCAATACCAGCTACCTTGAAAAAGTGCGTCAGCACGAAACGCGTTGGTCAGCGTCAAGCGGGAACCGGAAGTTCGGAAACACCAGACCGGAAGTGTACGCCTGAGTGCAAGGAGACCAGCCGAGAGGAGACGTTGAACATCAGAAGGTAGGAGTTAGGGACAGTTAGCTAGTCCCCAACAGATGTACATCTCCATCAGGCATAGCATTGGAATCCTGCATAAACTAGCACACCGGAACCGCATATATTCTACCAAAAGACTATAAACATTGAGTCTTGTTTTTATTTATTTTATGGCATTGCATTTCATTATTTATATAAATGTAAACTTTTTTTACATACACATTTTAGTTTAATAGCGCTCTGTTTATCATTTTATATTTGCAGATCCAAGCAAGTGTATACAGAGACACGCAGAGGTGGATGCAGATTCTTGGATAATTGACAGTCATAGTAATCCTATGGTTACACAGAATAGCCACGGGAACTGAGAAGCTGACACCATATTTTCTGCATACAAGATCGCAGACGTAGGCAGATGCACACCCTTCCCTGAAAATGGTCATGACTCACCCGCATTTTTGACGCCATTCCCTGTTGCCTCCCACAATATAGCCCTGTATATTTACCCCCAAATTGAACATACCTAGTTTCACAGATAATTTTTCTTTCATACTAGGGACAACTGTAAATATATCAGTAAGAAGTGAAAAAAATATCTCCATTGTAGCTGGTACTGGTGTCCATTCATAACATCTCTGTATAAACAAATAAAATATTGATTAAGGGTACTACACATGTACAATGAACCTTAAACACAAATTGAATTTGGTAGCAGTCATATATACTCTACTATTACTTATTTTTATTTACCCATCTAAAATCTCTGCAACACTTGGCAAAATAACACATCTTTCATATGAATAATAAAAGCTTACTACAGAGTATTAGTCACCAAAGCTCTCAAAGCACCTAAAACTCACAAGTGCTATATTCTCCATTTTGCATTTCAATAGACATGCAGGATGCATTTGCCTTACACACGTAAAGATTTTCTGTCCAACCATCCAACTAGTTGTTTGGTTGGAATGAAAATCTGGTAAGGTATGGAAGTAAATGATGATCAGCAATTTGCTCCTAAATGCCAGAAAACAGATGAAAATGGTCATTCAGACAAGTTTGAACAAATTGTTTAGATCAAACTAGGGGTGAGCGGGTTCGGATTTCTGAAATCCGAACCCCCCCTCGATCCGAGTCCGATCCGAGTCAGGCTCGACTTTTCCCGCCTGACTCGGATCTGAAATCGAGGCAAAACGTCATCATCCCGCCTTCCGAGTCTCGCGGGTTTTGGATCCTATATAAGGTACGCGCGTCGGCGCCATTTTCTCACTCGGCTGTGGACAGTGAAGAGGGAGGGTGGGAGTTAGGGCTGTGTAGTGTAGTGTAGTGCTGCTGTTGTCCACTACTTCAAAGTCCATAGGGGCTGGCTGTGTTGTGCTGTGCTGCTGTTGTTAATAGGGGCTGTGTCCACTACTTCAAAGTCCATAGGGGCTGGCTGGACTGTGTTGTGCAGTCAGTTCTCCATAGGGGCTGTGTCCACTCCAAAGTCCTGTGCAGAGTCCCAGTCCTAAAGGGGTGCTGTAGTGTTGTCCAGGGGCTGCTCTGTCCATCAGGGGTGCTCCCCCCAAGTGCTAAAAAAATAATATATTTTCTGTGTTTGTGAATTGTGTGCGCAGTAGCCGCACGTGCATCAACAAAGTAGTGCCAAGCGTGCGCCTGTGTCATAAGTAAAGGGCCGGCTGGCTTGACCGTTAAAGGGTGCTGTAACCCCCAAAGTACACTCCAGTCCAAAAAAAAAAAAATTATTTTCTGTGTTTGTGAATTGTGTGCGCAGTAGCCGCACGTGCATCAACAAAGTAGTGCCAAGCGTGCGCCTGTGTCATAAGTAAAGGGCCGGCTGGCTTGACCGTTAAGGGTGCTGTAACCCCCAAAGTACACTCCAGTCCAAACCAAAAAAAAAATGATTTTCTGTGTTTGTGAATTGTGTGCGCAGTAGCCGCACGTGCATCAACAAAGTAGTGCCAAGCGTGCGCCTGTGTCATAAGTAAAGGGCCGGCTGGCTTGACCGTTAAAGGGTGCTGTAACCCCCAAAGTACACTCCAGTCCAAACCAAAAAAAAAATTATTTTCTGTGTTTGTGAATTGTGTGCGCAGTAGCCGCACGTGCATCAACAAAGTAGTGCCAAGCGTGCGCCTGTGTCATAAGTAAAGGGCCGGCTGGCTTGACCGTTAAGGGTGCTGTAACCCCCGAAAGTACACTCCAGTCCAAACCAAAAAAAAAATAATTTTCTGTGTTTGTGAATTGTGTGCGCAGTAGCCGCACGTGCATCAACAAAGTAGTGCCAAGTGTGCGCCTGTGTCATAAGTAAAGGGCCGGCTGGTTTGACCGTTAAAGGGTGCTGTAACCCCCGAAAGTACACTCCAGTCCAAACCAAAAAAAAAATTATTTTCTGTGTTTGTGAATTGTGTGCGCAGTAGCCGCACGTGCATCAACAAAGTAGTGCCAAGCGTGCGCCTGTGTCATAAGTAAAGGGCCGGCTGGCTTGACCGTTAAAGGGTGCTGTAACCCCCGAAAGTACACTCCAGTCCAAACCAAAAAAAAAATTATTTTCTGTGTTTGTGAATTGTGTGCGCAGTAGCCGCACGTGCATCAACAAAGTAGTGCCAAGCGTGCGCCTGTGTCATAAGTAAAGGGCAGGCTGGCTTGACCGTTAAAGGGTGCTGTAACCCCCAAAGTACACTCCAGTCCAAACCAAAAAAAAAATAATTTTCTGTGTTTGTGAATTGTGTGCGCAGTAGCCGCACGTGCATCAACAAAGTAGTGCCAAGCGTGCGCCTGTGTCATAAGTAAAGGGCCGGCTGGCTTGACCGTTAAAGGGTGCTGTAACCCCCGAAAGTACACTCCAGTCCAAACAAAAAAAAAATTATTTTCTGTATTTGTGAATTGTGTGCGCAGTAGCCGCACGTGCATCAACAAAGTAGTGCCAAGCGTGCGCCTGTGTCATAAGTAAAGGGCAGGCTGGCTTGACCGTTAAAGGGTGCTGTAACCCCCAAAGTACACTCCAGTCCAAACCAAAAAAAAAATTATTTTCTGTGTTTGTGAATTGTGTGCGCAGTAGCCGCACGTGCATCAACAAAGTAGTGCCAAGCGCGCGCCTGTGTCATAAGTAAAGGGCCGGCTGGCTTGACCGTTAAAGGGTGCTGTAACCCCCAAAGTACACTCCAGTCCAAACCAAAAAAAAAATTATTTTCTGTGTTTGTGAATTGTGTGCGCAGTAGCCGCACGTGCATCAACAAAGTAGAGCCAAGCGTGCCACTGTGTCATAAGTAAAGGGTCGGCTGGCTTGACCGTTAAGGGTGCTGTAACCCCCGAAAGTACACTCCAGTCCAAACCAAAAAAAAAATTATTTTCTGTGTTTGTGAATTGTGTGCGCAGTAGCCGCACGTGCATCAACAAAGTAGTGCCAAGCGTGCGCCTTTGTCATAAGTAAAGGGCCGGCTGGCTTGAACGTTAAAGGGTGCTGTAACCCCCGAAAGTACACTCCAGTCCAAACCAAAAAAAAAATTATTTTCTGTGTTTGTGAATTGTGTGCGCAGTAGCCGCACGTGCATCAACAAAGTAGTGCCAAGCGTGCCACTGTCTCATAAGTAAAGGGTCGGCTGGCTTGACCGTTAAGGGTGCTGTAACCCCCGAAAGTACACTCCAGTCCAAACCAAAAAAAAAATTATTTTCTGTGTTTGTGAATTGTGTGCGCAGTAGCCGCACGTGCATCAACAAAGTAGTGCCAAGCGTGCGCCTTTGTCATAAGTAAAGGGCCGGCTGGCTTGAACGTTAAAGGGTGCTGTAACCCCCGAAAGTACACTCCAGTCCAAACCAAAAAAAAAATTATTTTCTGTGTTTGTGAATTGTGTGCGCAGTAGCCGCACGTGCATCAACAAAGTAGTGCCAAGCGTGCGCCTGTGTCATAAGTAAAGGGCCGGCTGGCTTGACCATTAAGGGTGCTGTAACCCCCGAAAGTACACTCCAGTCCAAACCAAAAAAAAAATTATTTTCTGTGTTTGTGAATTGTGTGCGCAGTAGCCGCACGTGCATGAACAAAGTAGTGCCAAGCGTGCGCCTGTGTCATAAGTAAAGGGCCGGCTGGCTTGACCGTTAAAGGGTGCTGTAACCCCCAAAGTACACTCCAGTCCAAACCAAAAAAAAAATTATTTTCTGTGTTTGTGAATTGTGTGCGCAGTAGCCACACGTGCATCAACAAAGTAGTGCCAAGCGTGCGCCTGTGTCATAAGTAAAGGGCCGGCTGGCTTGACCGTTAAAGGGTGTTGTAACCCCCAAAGTACACTCCAGTCCAAACCAAAAAAAAAATTATTTTCTGTGTTTGTGAATTGTGTGCGCAGTAGCCGCACGTGCATCAACAAAGTAGTGCAAAGCGTGCGCCTGTGTCATAAGTAAAGGGCCGGCTGGCTTGACCGTTAAGGGTGCTGTAACCCCCGAAAGTACACTCCAGTCCAAACCAAAAAAAAATTATTTTCTGTGTTTGTGAATTGTGTGCGCAGTAGCCGCACGTGCATCAACAAAGTAGTGCTAAGCGTGCGCCTGTGTCATAAGTAAAGGGCCGGCTGGCTTGACCGTTAAAGGGTGCTGTAACCCCCAAAGTACACTCCAGTCCAAACCAAAAAAAAAATTATTTTCTGTGTTTGTGAATTGTGTGCGCAGTAGCCGCACGTGCATCAACAAAGTAGTGCCAAACGTGCGCCTGTGTCATAAGTAAAGGGCCGGCTGGCTTGACCGTTAAAGGGTGCTGTAACCCCCGAAAGTACACTCCAGTCCAAACCAAAAAAAAAATAATTTTCTGTGTTTGTGAATTGTGTGCGCAGTAGCCGCACGTGCATCAACAAAGTAGTGCCAAGCGTGCGCCTGTGTCATAAGTAAAGGGCCGGCTGGCTTGACCGTTAAAGGGTGCTGTAACCCCCGAAAGTACACTCCAGTCCAAACCAAAAAAAAAATTATTTTCTGTGTTTGTGAATTGTGTGCGCAGTAGCCGCACGTGCATCAACAAAGTAGTGCCAATCGTGCGCCTGTGTCATAAGTAAAGGGCCGGCTGGCTTGACCGTTAAGGGTGCTGTAACCCCCGAAAGTACACTACAGTCCAAAAAAAAATAAAATTATTTTCTGTGTTTGTGAATTGTGTGCGCAGTAGCCGCACGTGCATCAACAAAGTAGTGCCAAGCGTGCGCCTGTGTCATAAGTAAAGGGCCGGCTGGCTTGACCGTTAAAGGGTGCTGTAACCCCCAAAGTACACTCCAGTCCAAACCAAAAAAAAAATTATTTTCTGTGTTTGTGAATTGTGTGCGCAGTAGCCGCACGTGCATCAACAAAGTAGTGCCAAGCGTGCGCCTGTGTCATAAGTAAAGGGCCGGCTGGCTTGACCGTTAAGGGTGCTGTAACCCCCGAAAGTACACTCCAGTCCAAACCAAAAAAAAAATTATTTTCTGTGTTTGTGAATTGTGTGCGCAGTAGCCGCACGTGCATCAACAAAGTAGTGCCAAGCGTGCGCCTGTGTCATAAGTAAAGGGCCGGCTGGCTTGACCGTTAAGGGTGCTGTAACCCCCGAAAGTACACTCCAGTCCAAACCAAAAAAAAAATTATTTTCTGTGTTTGTGAATTGTGTGCGCAGTAGCCGCACGTGCATCAACAAAGTAGTGCCAAGCGTGCGCCTGTGTCATAAGTAAAGGGCCGGCTGGCTTGACCGTTAAAGGGTGCTGTAACCCCCTAAGTACACTCCAGTCCAAACCAAAAAAAAAATTATTTTCTGTGTTTGTGAATTGTGTGCGCAGTAGCCGCACGTGCATCAACAAAGTAGTGCCAAGCGTGCGCCTGTGTCATAAGTAAATGGCCGGCTGGCTTGACCGTTAAGGGTGCTGTAACCCCCGAAAGTACACTCCAGTCCAAACCAAAAAAAAAATTATTTTCTGTGTTTGTGAATTGTGGCCCTCATTCAGAGCCACTCGCTAGCGGCAGTACGCTCGTTCCGAGCGATGTTCGCACATCTGCGCATGCGTACGGATCGTTATACGCATGCGCGAACCAGTCAGTGCGGCCGAAATTCATGTGCTCGCAATATAGCGAATGCCTGCTATTTTGAGTGACAGAATGAGGCGTATGTGGGTGGTAACAGGGGAAGGTGCTTGAAAATGGGGAGTGGAGATCAGAACGCAGGCGTGCTTAAAGGTCAAAACGGGCGTTTTATGGGTGTGCATAATTAATACAGCAGCGTCATTGAGCACGTCACTGGGTTATTTTATAGCCAGAACTGCTCGCAAGATTGTGGTAGCAAAAACCAGCCACAAGAATAGCGAGCAGTTCATACGCTGGTCGATGTACTCGATTAATCTAATAAATAGCGGACATGACGTATGGTGCGAGCGGCCAGGGGGCGTTTTTAACAAATAAACGAGCGTATGTATCGCTCGCTCGTTCAGACTTAGAGGTGTGAACAGACTGCAATTTGCGAACGGATCATTTGAATAGCCACCCCTTGTTTTTGAACGAACGACCGCAAATAGCGAACGGGTCTGAATCAGGCCCTGTGTGCGCAGTAGCCGCACGTGCATCAACAAAGTGGTGCCAAGCGTGCGCCTGTGTCATAAGTAAAGGGCCGGCTGGCTTGACTGTTAAGGGTGCTGTAACCCCCGAAAGTACACTCCAGTCCAAACCAAAAAAAAAATTATTTTCTGTGTTTGTGAATTGTGTGCGCAGTAGCCGCACGTGCATCAACAAAGTAGTGCCAAGCGTGCGCCTGTGTCATAAGTAAAGGGCCGGCTGGCTTGACCGTTAAGGGTGCTGTAACCCCCGAAAGTACACTCCAGTCCAAACCAAAAAAAAAATTATTTTCTGTGTTTGTGAATTGTGTGCGCAGTAGCCGCACGTGCATCAACAAAGTAGTGCCAAGCGTGCGCCTGTGTCATAAGTAAAGGGCCGGCTGGCTTGACCGTTAAAGGGTGCTGTAACCCCCAAAGTACACTCCAGTCCAAACCAAAAAAAAAATTATTTTCTGTGTTTTGCCACACGTATATATCAAATTGATATAACATAAATGGACCAAACTTTCTCCGATAAAAATAAAATAGAGAAAGATCAAGAACCACTTCCTCCTAGTGCTGAAGCTGCTGCCACTAGTCATGACATAGACGATAACATGCCATCAACGTCGTCTGCCAAGGCCGATGCCCAATGTCATAGTAGAGGGCACATACAATCCCAAATGACAAAGTTCAGGAAAATGACCTTGAAAAAAACATTTAAATCAGCTGAAGAGAAACGTAAACTTGCCAATATGCCATTTACGACACGGAGTGGCAAGGAACGGCTAAGGTCGATCCCTAGTATGTTCATGACTAGTGGTTCAGCTTCACATGACGATGGAAGCCCTCCTCCCACTAAAAAAATCAAAAGAGTTAAGCTGGCAAAAGCACAGCGAAGAACTGTGCTTTCTAAGAAGATATCACAAATCCCCAAGGAGAGTCCAAGTGTGGTGGTGGTTGCGATGCCTGACCTTCCCAGCACTGGACGGGAAGAGGTGGCTCTTTCCACCATTTGCACGCCCCCTGCAAGTGCTGAAAGGAGCACCCACAGTCCACTTACTGATATGCAAATTGAAGATGTCACTGTTGAAGTACAACAGGATGAGGATACTGGTGTAGCTGGCGCTGAGGAGGAAGTTGGCGAGGAGGATTCTGATGGTGATGTGGTTTGTTTAAATCAGGCTCCGGGGGAGACAATTGTTGTCCGTGGGATGAAAAAGCCCATCACGGTCATGCCTGGGCAGAAGACCAAACATTCCACCTCTTTGGTCTGGCAATATTTCTATCCAAATCCGGACAACAACTGTCTTGCCATATGTACCATATGTAAAGGTGAAATAAGTAGGGGTAGGGACGTCAACCACCTAGGAATATCCTCCCTTATACGGCACCTGCAGCGCGATCATAAAAAGTTACTGTCAAGTTCAGAAACTTTGGCTAAGACCGTAAGCAGTCCAGGGACACCTAAATCCCGTTGTCCTGTTGTATCCAAGCCACACCGTCAACTCCCTCCTCGTCAATTTCCTCCTTAGTCAGGATCGGAAGTAGTCCTGCAGGCCATGTCCCTGGCATGACTGACTCTCCTATCCGGGATTCCTCCAGAGGATCCTGCATTGCTACGCCTACTGCTGCCGCTGCTGCTGTTGCTGCTGCTGGGAGTCGTTCATCATCCCAGAGAGGAAGTAGGAACACCACTACTTTTACTAAACAATTGACCCTCCAACAGTCCTTAGCGAGGAGGATGAAGTACGACAGCAGTCATCCTGAAGCAAAACGTATAACTGAGGCCTTGACTGCTATGTTGGTGTTAGACGTGCGTCCGGTATCCGCCATTAGTGCAGTGGGATTTAGACAATTGATGGAGGTAGTGTGTCCCCGGTTCCAAATCCCGTCTAGATTCCACTTCACTAGGCAGGCGATACCGAGACTGTACAGAAACGTCAGAAAAAGTGTCCTCAGTGTCCTGAAAAATGCCGTTGTACACAATGTCCACTTAACCACGGACATGTGGACAAGTGGAACAGGGCAGACTAAGGACTATATGACTGTGACAGCCCACTGGGTAGATGTATCACCTTACGCAGCAACAGCAGCAGCGTCACCAGTAGCAGCATCTCAGAAATGCCAGCTCGTTACAAGGCAGACTACGCTGTGTATCACCGGTTTCAGTAAGAGGCACACCGCCGACAACCTCTTAGAGAAACTGAGGGAAATCATCGCCCAGTGGATTACCCCACTTAGACTCTCCTGGGGATTTGTGATATCTGACAACGCCACCAATATTGTGCGGGCATTACATCTGGGCAAATTCCAGCACGTCCCATGTTTTGCTCACACAATAAACTTGGTGGTGCAGAATTTTCTGAAAAGCGACAGGGGCGTGCAGGAGACGCTTTGGGTGGCCCGAAAAATTTCTGGCCACTTTCGCCATTCAGCGACTGCGTGCCGAAGACTGGAGCGCCAGCAAACACTCTTGAACCTGCCCCGCCATCACCTGAAGCAAGAGGTTGTGACGCGGTGGAACTCAACCCTCTATATGCTTCAGAGGATGGATGAGCAGCAAAAGGCCATACAAGCCTATACATCCACCTATGACATAGGCAAAGGAGGGGGTATGCACCTGACTCAAGCGCAGTGGAGAATGATTTCCGTGTTGTGCAAGGTTCTCCAGCCCTTCGAACTTGCCACATGTGAAGTCAGTTCAGACACTGCCAGCTTGAGTCAGGTCATTCCCCTCATCAGGCTTTTGCAGAAGCAGCTGGAGAAAGTGAAGGAGGAGCGAAGACGGAGCGATTCCGCTCGGCATGTGGGACTTGTGGATGAAGCCCTTCATTCGCTTTGCCAGGATTCCAGGGTGGTCAATCTGTTGAAATCAGACCACTACATTTTGGCCACCGTGCTCGATCCTAGGTTTAAAGCCTATGTGGTGTCTCTCTTTCCGGCCGACACAAGCCTGCAGAGGTGCAAAGACCTGCTGGTGAACACACTGTCAGCTGAAGCGGAACGTGACACGTCAACGGCTCCTTCTTCATTTTCTCCCGCAACTGGGGCTGCCAGGAAAAAACTTAGGTATCCTAAGCAACCCGCTGGCGTAGATGCAGGGCAGGCAGGACCAAGTTTGGACATCTGGTCCGGACTGAAGGACCTGGCAACAATTTCTGACATGTCTACTGTCACTGCATATGATACTGTCACCATTGACAGAATGGTGGAGGATTACATCGGTGACAGCATCCAAGTAGGCATGTCAGACAGTCCATACCTGTACTGGCAGGAAAAAGAGGCAATTTGGAGGCCCCTGTACAAACTGGCTCTATTTTACCTGAGTTGCCCCCCCTCCAGTGTGTACTCCGAAAGAGTGTTTAGTGCAGCCGGGAACCTTGTCAGCGAAAGGCGTAGGAGGTTGCTTCCACAGAATGTGGAGAAGATGATGTTCATCAAAATGAATTATCAGCTCTTCCAGGGAGACCAGCCTCCAGAAGGTACAGAGGGACCTGTGGTGGTGGATTCAAGTGGGGATGAGTTAATACTTTGTGAGGATGAGGATGTACACACTGAAGAGGGTGAGGAATCGGTGGATGAGGAGGCTGAGGACGACATCTTGCCTCCGTAGAGCCAGTTTGTGCAGGGACACATTAATTGCCAGCTTGTTTTGTGGGGGCCCAAACGAACCAATCATTTCAGCCACAGTTGTGTGGCAGGCCCTGGCGCTGAAATGATTGGTTTGTTAAAGTGTGCATGTCCTGTTTATACAACATAAGGGTGGGTGTACACCTCTTTTTTTTCTTTGCATTATGTACAGTTTGGGGCCTAGTTTTTCTAACTGCCATCCTGTCTGCCACTGCAGTGTCACTCCTAGATGGGTCACGTGTTTGTGCCGCCCACTCGTGTCGCTTAGCATAGTCATCCAGCTACCTCGGTGCAACCTTTTGGACATAAAAACACTATTGTGAGGTGTGAGGTGTTCAGAATAGACTGGAAATGAGTGGAAATTAAGGTTATTGAGGTTAATAATAGCATAGGAGCAGAAAAACCTACAAATTCTGTGATTTTAGCTGTTTTTATGCTTTTTTTCAAAAAAATACAGATCCAAAACACAAAACCCAGAACCCAAAACACGGAAGGGTGGTTTTGGCAAAACCAATCCAGATCCAAAACACGAAGAAAGATCCAGATCCAAAACCAAAACACAAAACACGAAAAGTGGCCGGTGCACACCCCTAGATCAAACATTTAACAAACAACAGTTTTTCTCCATTTTCCGGCGTTTGGGAGCAAATTGCTGATTGTCATCTTACCAGATTTTCATTCCAACCAATCAACTAGTTGGATGGTTGGACAGAAAATCTTTACGTGTGTACCCAGCCTAATAAGAAATCTCTACAGCAAGCAGTCTATCTTCATTTACCATGTACTAAATATTTCTAGCATAAGTCATTATTTATTTACTTTATGTTTTCATGTGATATTCCCTATTCTGCAGACCCGATCCACTGACCAAAACCGATGATCCGCCGGACATCGATGATCGGCGATCCATCGGCGGATCAGGGTAATTTAACATGCTCCCAATTCCGACCACTTTCGGCTATTGCGGCAATCCATTGTAGATAACTGGGACCCTTTATACCTATGCAAATTTACAATGCAATTCATGAAAGCTAGAAAAATGAGAACCATCAGAGCAAATGCTGTTTTGTGACATTATGAATCTTTTTGCACACATTCAAATGGGAAATGCATTGATCAACATGTCAAGATAACTGCTTAGCATACTGTAGAGTACACCAATTTGTCTCTTCTGATGAGAAGAGCTTAATGGGTTGGGGCTGTATGTTCTTTTATTAATATAGGGTACATTTTGTGGTGCATGATTAGCTATTCAAATGAGCTTCAGGAGGCGGTAACAGCTTTTTATGATAGTGGATACCAAGCAGTGCCTAGTTTTCAAATACCAATGTTTTACACATCTAGCTGTGAGAATAATCACTGATTACCTATAACTCCAAATGGCACCTTTTGCACCACAGATGCACATGTTGGGCCTAATTCAGAGTTGAATGCAAATATGGACAGATCTCACTGTATTTAGCTGACTGCATAAGGCCTGACTTCGCAGCTTAGAGCATTTACGGGTTGCACGAATTGCGTTCATTTTTCACTTATGACTGAATAAGCATTACCTAAAGACCAGGGGGTGTTTGCACGTAGGATAAGCATCCCATGCAGGGCCGGTGCAAGGTTTCAGGGCACCCTTGGCAAAGGTTCACAATACCGCACCTTTTTCCCCCAAACTCTCCGCCCAGCTCACAGACACATACACAGCGCCCTAATAATATTCACATGACCCAAATTAAAGGGATGATTCCCCCTGCAGTGCCCCCAGTAGTAATGCCCTTGTAGTACCCCCAGTAGTAATGCTCCCTGCAGTGCCCCAGTAGTAATGCCCCTTGAAGTGCCCCCAGAAGTAAGGGCCCCTGTAGTGCCCCCAGTTGTAGTGCTCCCAATAGTGCCTCCATATAATGCCCCCAGTAGTAATGCCCTTGTAGTGCCCCCAGTAGTAATGCTCCCTGTAGTGCCCCCAGTAGAAATGCCCTTGTAGTGCCCCCAACAGTAATGCTCCCTGCAGTGCCAAGTAGTAATGCCCCTTGAAGTGCCCCCAGTAGTAAGGCCCCTATAGTGCCCCCTGTAGTAAGCCCCCCCTGCGCACACACATACACACACACACACAAAAAACATACTTACATTAAACCCCGCTCCAGTGCCTGCTGCCGTCCGGCGCCCGCTCCTCGGAACTATGGGAGTGACGTCATGACGTCACTCCCATAGTGCACTGCGTGACCCAGAAGCCGGAGCTCAGGAGTGAACTTCGTCCTCCGGCTGCCACTGGCGCCGGGGGGGGAGAGAGAAGGAGCCAGGTACCCGCTGGTAACACAATATCAGCGGGCGCCCTGCAATGGAGGGTGCAGGGGGTGTGATCGCTGGGCCGGAGGGCACCTTAAGCCGCCGGGCCCCATAGCAACCACACCCCCTGCACCCTCCATAGTTAGGCGGACTCAGAAGCACCCTCTAGTGGGCGGCGCCCCTAGGTAGCTGCCTAAGCTTGCCTAGTGGTAGCGCCGGCCCTGATCCCGTGGCAGTGTTAACAGAGTTGCGGGCTATCCAGAGGTGGGTATATGCTGATCTCTTGCATCAAGGATAAGGCTGGAGTAAATGTTGATAATAGTGATGGTAGCTGCTTTAACAAGTGGAGGGCTGGGAGCAATGCAGTTGCATAGATGCGGCCAACTTTGAATATAGGCGGATGTTCGCATGGATTTCTGACAGCTGGAAGTGGCCCGATTTGCTTTACGGTATCCGGACTATAGAAAGACATTTAAAAGTCGTCAATGTCTAGCTAGACACCAGATGTTAGTCGGGTTATAGGTCGACACACATAGGTCGACAGGTACCAATGGTCAACAATGTCAAAAGGTCAACATGGAAATGGTCAACACACAAATGGTCGACACATGTTTATTTTGCTTTGTTAGGTTTAGGTACTAACCCAGACGGTTCTGCACCAGGAGGGTGGGTTAGGCACTTACCGGAGGGTTAAGCACTAGAAGGGACTGCTAGAGTTAGGCACCAAGGGGAGGGTTAGGTTGACGATTAGGGGGAAAAAAAATAGCGACCATTTGCATGTCGACAATTTTCGTTGCAACCCCTCAGAATAGAACTTTGACCATGGAGTTGACCACGTATTGTCCAAGGAGGGGTATGACCCAGGCTCTTGTATCAAATGTGGACCTCTCTGAGGTACTGGATGTCTGTGAAGATCATTGGCCGTTACTATAATAGGGATGTAATGCCTGCAATGGATATTATCGCTCCCAAGCGTATACAACCTCGCATTCCACACCGTCAAGCTTCTTGGTTTGACAACAGTGTTAGTGAGCTCAAGAAAAAGAGGTCATAGACTTGAAAGTTGTTGGAGGAAGATAAACCTGGTAGAGGATAAGCTAAAATTAATCAAGCATATTGAAGAATACCAATTCACAATTAACTAGAGATGAGCGGGTTCGGAGTTACTCGGTTTCACTCGGATTTCAAAAATGACATTTTATTGGCTATCGGCTATCACGTGTTTTGGATAGCCAATAAAATAAATCCGAACTTGCGATAATTTTGGCGTAAAGAACCGAGTAAATCCAAGTAAAACCGAACCCGCACATCTCTACAATTAACCTGTCACAAATCTGGGTCTTAGCATTGCTGATAGGTGCACACATTCATTCATTGCTGTCTCAAATTCACAGGGACGTCTCACTGTAATTAATTGCTTCACCTGTTCTGCTAGTCCAATGGCTAGAGACCACTCCCTGTTTAAACTAGAGATGTGCGGGTTCGATTTTACTCGGATTTACTCGGTTCTTTACGCCAAAATTATCGCAAGTTCGGATTTATTTTATTGGCTATCCAAAACGCGTGATAGCTGATAGCCAATAAAATTAGAGATGTGCGGGTTCGGTTTTACTCGGATTTACTCGGTTCTTTATGCCAAAATTATCGCAAGTTCGGATTTATTTTATTGGCTATCCAAAACACGTGATAGCCAATAAAATGCCATTTTTGAGATCCGAGTAAATCCGAACCCGCTCATCTCTAGCTTGTTTCCAGCTATTTTACCATCTTTGCTGATCATTGCTCATTTGTCGGTAACACAGTGTCCACTCTGTTCACAGACCAGCTATCCATCTGTTTCTGCGTCTCCAACACCTGCCAGCACCGCAGTGTTCACGCTGTCCTCCTGAGTTCCCCCTGCCGCTGTGTTCTGGCATCTGTGTGCAGCATGAAAGCTGTGGTGCTGACAACAGCGCCACAGCTTTCATGCTGCACACATACCCGCTATCCACCGGCCACTGTGTCTCCAACACCCGCCAGCAATGCAGCGTCCACGTTGTCTTCCATCTTGAAACCCATTCACTGTGCTACATTACCTGCCGGTCCTGCAGTTCCAATACTGCATACAAGTCAACTTAACCATCGCACCCCAGCCTGCAAGTTTACTATTCCCATTTACAGATGTTTCCTACTACATTTTTGCTCCATACGCCATGCTAGTCACACTCTGCTGTGCCACTGCTTGGCGTTCTAAGTCATATCATGCTGCAGTCAAATGCAACGTAACATATTGAAGTACTGGAAAAGCTGGAGCATGTAATACAACTTGTGTCTGCCAGATGTCACTCTTCCTAAACTGCACAGTGCATGCGTCAAATAGCCAACGAAGCTTTGTAGCGCCATCTGCTGACTGGCTGATGGAACCTGTCATTCATTACACTCTACAGTAGTACTGAACTGCGTTATGTCATGAATGCAGGATTAAATAAAGAGTTACATATCAGCGTTGGCCTGAAGACGCATCCCCAGTTTTAAGTAAAGACAGAGCAATTCAAGTTCAATATCCTTAAGGAACTCCACCTGTCATTTCTATGCTACTGTATGCCGCCCAGCTGCATTTTACGCTAAACCGCTATAGACATTATATTGTGCACATTACAGGGCTATCCATACTGCACAGGAAACTGTCCTTACATGATGTAAAAAAGCCTGTGGTGAAGACGCACAGGAAGTTTTTCTTAAAAACAGATAATCTCAGGTTCAGTACTCTTAAAACACTCTGCTCAACTTTATGTATTGCTCCACACTTGTTACTGTATGCCACACAGCTGCATTACACACTAAACTGCTATTGTACACTTTACCTGGTGTAAAGTCACACACTTATTCAGAGTTGCACGCAAGTCTGCCATAGATGTAGCCTTATTGAGTCCTTGGAAATAATATCTTTGCCTGTATTCATCAATATGGTCTCACCGCCCCTATCCATCCACTTGTATCAGTTGCTGTCATCATTAACCTACTTGCGTGCAAGTCTGAATCAGGACTTGAAAATTTAATGTAATTGGATCTAATGCAATTGCTTATACTAAAATTTGAATACAATGAGACTGAAAAGAGGGTAAGAGAGTTATTTATTGCTATGCAAATCTTCATAACTGTTAGACTTTGTGGTGTTCAACTAGTGGATTCCAGTAGCAGTAGAAAATGCACAGTCTTGAGCAAGATGTTTTCTTTCTATAGAAGTGTGTAGATGATCACCACTGGATAAGAGAAAGCAGTGTAGTGAGTAGTGGATTGCCACTGGATTACAGTAGACGAGGGGTGGCCAACAATTCAGAGGCAAAGAGCCCAAAAATATCTGTAGATATGTCAAAGAGAGGAGACTTATGAGCAGGAGAAAGGCATGTGTGCAAAAAGGGGCGTGGCCAGCAAGGCCACGTCCCTGGTTTGATGTTTGTAGGAACATGTAAAAGCGTATGCACACAATCACCATGGAGGTAACTATTAAAGGGTCTGCATAGACGCAGTGGTGTCTTCGTGCATGCGCTGAACGCAACAATCGGTCGATTACGTGCGTAATCGCAGTTGTGATCGGTAATGAATCAGGCCCTGACTGTACTACCACATTGCTATCAAATATACCACCCCATTGGTTAAGTACTGGGCTGTTCATTGTCTCAGGGCATCCGCTGGTGTGTACATACACACCATTACCTGTACACACACTATATAGGCCAGGTATTTGTAGAACTACAAATGCTATAATGCACTTGCATCATGTGCATGCTGGCACTTGTAGCCTTAAGCCGGCAACACACTAGACGATATGTCGCTCTGATCCGCCGGATTGGACGACATATCAGGCACATTGTTTAGTGTGTACTCACTATGTCGCTGACGATGCGTGCTCCCGGAGCTATTACGTGGCAGCATGGTCCCCTCCATCACTGCCGGCATCAGCAAGTGTGTATGCACTTGCTGATGCTGGCTACCCCACCGGGTTTCGTCGCTGACTAGGTCGAGCAGACTAGACATCGTCTTGTGTGTACCGGCTTTTAACAAGCATGCAAAACCATTTGAAATATTGGAATTAGTAGTGCCACAACATCTTGCTTTATATTTTGACAATTGTATCCTCTTAGCCAGCGGTACATGGAGGCGTCCAGTGATAGTAATCATTGGTCCGATCAATTTCCGGCCCCATGTCCTGGATAACAATACTGATGTTAAATAAAACATAATGGACTTAGGGGGTCATTCAGACCTGCTCGCGAGCAAAGGACGCTCGCAAGCGGGTCGATGTTGCCCCACTGCGCATGCGCACGATGGAGGGAGCTCCATCGTGCGCATGCGCGAGACCCGAATAACGACGGCCAAGCCGTAGTTATGGGTCTCGCACCAAAGGGGGCGTTCTGTCGATGTTGATTGACAGCATGTCCCCTTTGGTGGGCGTGTCAGGGGCGTGGCTGCCAGACGGAGGCGTTCCCATGGGAACGCCTACCGTCTGAAGCCGGCCCCACTGACATCACTAGTGATGTCAGTGGGAGTGATTTTGGCTCTGATAGAGCCAAAATCACTCCTGGGCTTGCGGCGATCCATCGGCGGATCAGGGTAATTTAACATGCTCCCAATTCCGACCACTTTCGGCTATTGAGGCAATCCATTGTAGATAACTGGGACCCTTTATACCTATGCAAATTTACAATGCAATTCATGAAAGCTAGAAAAATGAGAACCATCAGAGCAAATGCTGTTTTGTGACATTATGAATCTTTTTGCACACATTCAAATGGGAAATGCATTGATCAACATGTCAAGATAACTGCTTAGCATACTGTAGAGTACACCAATTTGTCTCTTCTGATGAGAAGAGCTTAATGGGTTGGGGCTGTATGTTCTTTTATTAATATAGGGTACATTTTGTGGTGCATGATTAGCTATTCAAATGAGCTTCAGGAGGCGGTAACAGCTTTTTATGATAGTGGATACCAAGCAGTGCCTAGTTTTCAAATACCAATGTTTTACACATCTAGCTGTGAGAATAATCACTGATTACCTATAACTCCAAATGGCACCTTTTGCACCACAGATGCACATGTTGGGCCTAATTCAGAGTTGAATGCAAATATGGACAGATCTCACTGTATTTAGCTGACTGCATAAGGCCTGACTTCGCAGCTTAGAGCATTTACGGGTTGCACGAATTGCGTTTATTTTTCACTTATGACTGAATAAGCATTACCTAAAGACCAGGGGGTGTTTGAACGTAGGATAAGCATCCCGTGCAGGGCCGGTGCAAGGTTTCAGGGCACCCTTGGCAAAGGTTCACAATACCGCACCTTTTTACCCCAAACTCTCCGCCCAGCTCACAGACACATACACAGCGCCCTAATAATATTCACATGACCCAAATTAAAGGGATGATTCCCCCAGTAGTAATGCCCTTGTAGTACCCCCAGTAGTAATGCTCCCTGCAGTGCCCCAGTAGTAATGCCCCTTGAAGTGCCCCCAGAAGTAAGGGCCCCTGTAGTGCCCCCAGTTGTAGTGCTCCCAATAGTGCCTCCATATAATGCCCCCAGTAGTAATGCCCTTGTAGTGCCCCCAGTAGTAATGCTCCCTGTAGTGCCCCCAGTAGAAATGCCCTTGTAGTGCCCCCAACAGTAATGCTCCCTGCAGTGCCAAGTAGTAATGCCCCTTGAAGTTCCCCCAGTAGTAAGGCCCCTATAGTGCCCCCTGTAGTAAGCCCCCCCTGTGCACACACATACACACACACACAAAAAAAACATACTTACATTAAACCCCGCTCCAGTGCCTGCTGCCGTCCGGCGCCCGCTCCTCGGAACTATGGGAGTGATGTCATGACGTCACTCCCATAGTGCACTGAGGGACCCAGAAGCCGGAGCTCAGGAGTGAACTTCGTCCTCCGGCTGCCACTGGCGCCGGGGGGGAGAGAGAAGGAGCCAGGTACCCGCTGGTAACACAATATCAGCGGGCGCCCTGCAATGGAGGGTGCAGGGGGTGTGAACGCTGGGCCGGAGGGCACCTTAAGCCGCCGGGCCCCATAGCAACCACACCCCCTGCACCCTCCATAGTTAGGCGGACTCAGAAGCACCCTCTAGTGGGCGGCGCCCCTAGGTAGCTGCCTAAGCTTGCCTAGTGGTAGCGCCGGCCCTGATCCCGTGGCAGTGTTAACAGAGTTGCGGGCTATCCAGAGGTGGGTATATGCTGATCTCTTGCATCAAGGATAAGGCTGGAGTAAATGTTGATAATAGTGATGGTAGCTGCTTTAACAAGTGGAGGGCTGGGAGCAATGCAGTTGCATAGATGCGGCCAACTTTGAATATAGGCGGATGTTCGCATGGATTTCTGACAGCTGGAAGTGGCCAGATTTGCTTTACGGTATCCGGACTATAGAAAGACATTTAAAAGTCGTCAATGTCTAGCTAGACACCAGATGTTAGTCGGGTTATAGGTCGACACACATAGGTCGACAGGTACCAATGGTCAACAATGTCAAAAGGTCAACATGGAAATGGTCAACACACAAATGGTCGACACATGTTTATTTTGCTTTGTTAGGTTTAGGTACTAACCCAGACGGTTCTGCACCAGGAGGGTGGGTTAGGCACTTACCGGAGGGTTAAGCACTAGAAGTGACTGCTAGAGTTAGGCACCAAGGGGAGGGTTAGGTTGACGATTAGGGGGAAAAAAAATAGCGACCATTTGCATGTCGACAATTTTCGTTGCAACCCCTCAGAATAGAACTTTGACCATGGAGTTGACCACGTATTGTCCAAGGAGGGGTATGACCCAGGCTCTTGTATCAAATGTGGACCTCTCTGAGGTACTGGATGTCTGTGAAGATCATTGGCCGTTACTATAATAGAGATGTAATGGTTGCAATGGATATTATCGCTCCCAAGCGTCCCAAGCATTCCACACCGTCAAGCTTCTTGGTTTGACAACAGTGTTAGTGAGCTCAAGAAAAAGAGGTCATAGACTTGAAAGTTGTTGGAGGAAGATAAACCTGGTAGAGGATAAGCTAAAATTAATCAAGCATTTTGAAGAATACCAATTCACAATTAACTAGAGATGAGCGGGTTCGGAGTTACTCGGTTTTACTCGGATTTCAAAAATGGCATTTTATTGGCTATCGGCTATCACGTGTTTTGGATAGCCAATAAAATAAATCCGAACTTGCGATAATTTTGGCGTAAAGAACCGAGTAAATCCAAGTAAAACCGAACCCGCACATCTCTACAATTAACCTGTCACAAATCTGGGTCTTAGCATTGCTCATAGGTGCACACATTCATTCATTCATTGCTGTCTCAAATTCACAGGGACGTCTCCCTGTAATTAATTGCTTCAACTGTTCTGCTAGTCCAATGGCTAGAGACCACTCCCTGTTTAAACTAGAGATGTGCGGGTTCGATTTTACTCGGATTTACTCGGTTCTTTACGCCAAAATTATCGCAAGTTCGGATTTATTTTATTGGCTATCCAAAACACGTGATAGCTGATAGCCAATAAAATTAGAGATGTGCGGGTTCGGTTTTACTCGGATTTACTCGGTTCTTTACGCCAAAATTATCGCAAGTTCGGATTTATTTTATTGGCTATCCAAAACACGTGATAGCCAATAAAATGCCATTTTTGAGATCCGAGTAAATCCGAACCCGCTCATCTCTAGCTTGTTTCCAGCTATTTTACCATCTTTGCTGATCATCGCTCATTTGTCGGTAACACAGTGTCCACTCTGTTCACAGACCAGCTATCCATCTGTTTCTGCGTCTCCAACACCTGCCAGCACCGCAGTGTTCACGCTGTCCTCCTGAGTTCCCCCTGCCGCTGTGTTCTGGCATCTGTGTGCAGCATGAAAGCTGTGGTGCTGACAACAGCGCCACAGCTTTCATGCTGCACACATACCCGCTATCCACCGGCCACTGTGTCTCCAACACCCGCCAGCAATGCAGCGTCCACGTTGTCTTCCATCTTGAAACCCATTCACTGTGCTACATTACCTGCCGGTCCTGCAGTTCCAATACTGCATACAAGTCAGCTTAACCATCGCACCCCAGCCTGCAAGTTTACTATTCCCATTTACAGATGTTTCCTACTACATTTTTGCTCCATACGCCATGCTAGTCACACTCTGCTGTGCCACTGCTTGGCGTTCTAAGTCATATCATGCTGCAGTCAAATGCAACGTAACATATTGAAGTACTGGAAAAGCTGGAGCATGTAATACAACTTCTGTCTGCCAGATGTCACTCTTCCTAAACTGCACAGTGCATGCGCCAAATAGCCAACGAAGCTTTGTAGCGCCATCTGCTGACTGGCTGATGGAACCTGTCATTCATTACACTCTACAGTAGTACTGAACTGCGTTATGTCATGAATGCAGGATTAAATAAAGAGTTACATATCAGCGTTGGCCTGAAGACGCATCTCCAGTTTTAAGTAAAGACAGAGCAATTCAAGTTCAATATCCTTAAGGAACTCCACCTGTCATTTCTATGCTACTGTATGCCGCCCAGCTGCATTTTACGCTAAACCGCTATAGACATTATATTGTGCACATTACAGGGCTATCCATACTGCACAGGAAACTGTCCTTACATGATGTAAAAAAGCCTGTGGTGAAGACGCACAGGAAGTTTTTCTTAAAAACAGATAATCTCAGGTTCAGTACTCTTAAAACACTCTGCTCAACTTTATGTATTGCTCCACACTTGTTACTGTATGCCACACAGCTGCATTACACACTAAACTGCTATTGTACACTTTACCTGGTGTAAAGTCACACACTTATTCAGAGTTGCACGCAAGTCTGCCATAGATGTAGCCTTATTGAGTCCTTGGAAATAATATCTTTGCCTGTATTCATCAATATGGTCTCACCGCCCCTATCCATCCACTTGTATCAGTTGCTGTCATCATTAACCTACTTGCGTGCAAGTCTGAATCAGGACTTGAAAATTTAATGTAATTGGATCTAATGCAATTGCTTATACTAAAATTTGAATACAATGAGACTGAAAAGAGGGTAAGAGAGTTATTTATTGCTATGCAAATCTTCATAACTGTTAGACTTTGTGGTGTTCAACTAGTGGATTCCAGTAGCAGTAGAAAATGCACAGTCTTGAGCAAGATGTTTTCTTTCTATAGAAGTGTGTAGATGATCACCACTGGATAAGAGAAAGCAGTGTAGTGAGTAGTGGATTGCCACTGGATTACAGTAGACGAGGGGTGGCCAACAATTCAGAGGCAAAGAGCCCAAAAATATCTGTAGATATGTCAAAGAGAGGAGACTTATGAGCAGGAGAAAGGCATGTGTGCAAAAAGGGGCGTGGCCAGCAAGGCCACGTCCCTGGTTTGATGTTTGTAGGAACATGTAAAAGCGTATGCACACAATCACCATGGAGGTAACTATTAAAGGGTCTGCATAGACGCAGTGGTGTCTTCGTGCATGCGCTGAACGCAACAATCGGTCGATTACGTGCGTAATCGCAGTTGTGATCGGTAATGAATCAGGCCCTGACTGTACTACCACATTGCTATCAAATATACCACCCCATTGGTTAAGTACTGGGCTGTTCATTGTCTCAGGGCATCCGCTGGTGTGTACATACACACCATTACCTGTACACACACTATATAGGCCAGGTATTTGTAGAACTACAAATGCTATAATGCACTTGCATCATGTGCATGCTGGCACTTGTAGTCTTAAGCCGGCAACACACTAGACGATATGTCGCTCTGATCCGCCGGATTGGACGACATATCAGGCACATTGTTTAGTGTGTACTCACTATGTCGCTGACGATGCGTGCTCCAGGAGCTATTACGTGGCAGCATGGTCCCCTCCATCACTGCCGGCATCAGCAAGTGTGTAGACATCGTCTTGTGTGTACCGGCTTTTAACAAGCATGCAAAACCATTTGAAATATTGGAATTAGTAGTGCCACAACATCTTGCTTTATATTTTGACAATTGTATCCTCTTAGCCAGCGGTACATGGAGGCGTCCAGTGATAGTAATCATTGGTCCGATCAATTTCCGGCCCCATGTCCTGGATAACAATACTGATGTTAAATAAAACATAATGGACTTAGGGGGTCATTCAGACCTGCTCGCGAGCAAAGGACGCTCGCAAGCGGGTCGATGTTGCCCCACTGCGCATGCGCACGATGGAGGGAGCTCCATCGTGCGCATGCGCGAGACCCGAATAACGACGGCCAAGCCGTAGTTATGGGTCTCGCACCAAATGGGGCGTTCTGTCGATGTTGATTGACAGCATGCCCCCTTTGGTGGGCGTGCCAGGGGCGTGGCTGCCAGACGGAGGCGTTCCCATGGGAACGCCTACCGTCTGAAGCCGGCCCCACTGACATCACTAGTGATGTCAGTGGGAGTGATTTGAGCCAAAATCACTCCAGGGCTTGTGGCAGGGAGACCCTACCGCAGGGTCTCTGTCGCAAGTCCGTGGAGCGGCCTCCGTGGCCGCTCGCATATGCTGTGGGTGGTCACCCACAGCTATGCGAGTGGCCAGGAGGCTGCTCCATTTTCATGGAGGAGGGCCCTGATTCAGAGCGAGCACTCTGGTCAGAGCGTTCAGCTCTGAATCAGGCCCTTTGTTTCCTAGCAAGTCACCAAGCTGCTAATGTGGTTTGAGTCCTTGTTATTTTGACTCGTGATTGATGTGCAGTTTTTGCTTAGCAAATTGCATGGTCTATAAACCAAACATGCATATTGCAGTTCAATAACTTTCCCTCTATAAGTCAGTGCCTTCAAACCTGTAGAGAGTGGGTGTTGGCAGAGCAACAGGGGAGATAAGAAGAGACATAATAGGCAAAAAAAGACCCTAATCTCTGCCGCTAATTAGAGGGCTCCATCTGAGACTAGACTCTTGTTTCATCAGTTGTGAGTAACAGCCTTCATAATGAAATGATTACTCCATTCCATCAAGACACACTTTAAAAAAATTAAGGACTTCACTTCTGATTAATATGGGTTACACAATGGGTAAATGTCAGTAAAAATATGAATAACGTGAATCATTTATCAGAAGTGATATGTTGTAAAATTCAGTTGATATAACACTGTATATTGTTGTACAGCATGTGGTAGAAAAGTATTTTATACACATAGGTAACCTCTTTTCCACTAAAGGAATCCTAAATAACAAACATTATATCAAATTAGCCTAGCTTTAGGTTTATTTTTGACAAAACGTGTTCTTTTAACTTTTTATTCAGCATATTATACACTAATATATTTATGTGTAGCGCATTTAAAATATATTAGGAAATTACACTTACCAAAGCAGTAGGTATACAAAAATTGTCGCATGTATTTAATAGGTACCAAGAAAATGTCTCCAATGTACCAGTGTTTTTAGAAGACGACGGTGCAGTGAATGCATTGTCATGAGCTGTATAATCATTTTCACAGTCTAGAGCCAATCTTAAAGAAAATTATTGCAATTACAATCTTTGCATTATGTTGTATAAACTCAAATACAACTTAGCTTAATCATTTATACAGAGAAACTGCACTTTATATATTTTTATTTAGGTACTGTGTGATTCTCCAGCTGCGTAACATAAATTAGGAGTTTTCGACTCCAGTTATCAAGTACCCCCATCAGGTAATGTTTACATATGGGATAATTATTTACCCAGCAAAACATCTTAACACCTTTTCTCCTGTTTTATCGCCCATTTTTTGACATTTGCGCTAATCATATTCAAACATCAATATCAATTATTTTCTTATGCGGTACCCAAAACAAATTAAGCGCACCCCCCGGCCATATCTATAGACTGTCCTTTCAGAACATCCCCCCCCCCTGGTGTCTTTACAGCAGTCTGTGTCCTCCCCCCTTTCCCGTATCACTGCAGCAGCCTGTGTTTCGCCCCGTTCTTCAGTGCGTGTAACGTCATACCCCTTATAACATTATGCCCCACACAGTAATGCCCCTTGCACATTATACACCACACAGTAATGCCGCTTATAACATTATGCCACACACATTAATGCCCCTTATAACATTATGCCAGATACAATAATACACATTAGAATGACGGCAGAGCTGTGTCTCTCAAGGGATGCGGACTGCTGCCTACTGGTGCAGATAAAGCCATGGCTGCTGCATTGCAGCACTTCAAAAAATGTAACTCAGATGGCTAAAAAAGTTTTTCTTTTATTGAAATTTCAAGAAAGGGAACTTAAAGCAAACGTGATTTTTTTTCTGTCTTATCAACACCACAAAGAAGTAATTTGTGGTTCATGTTTTTCCAGTAATCCCTCTTATCAAAATAGTAAAGAGAAAAAAAGGGGTATATTTACTAAGGGTCGATTTTAATCGATTTAAATAGATAAAAATCAATCAACATTGATGATGTCTTTCAGGGCCTAATCACACATTTACTAATACTTAAAAACCCAAATCAAAAATTGTCTGTTAGTAAATGTGTGAATTAGCTGCAGCAACACAACATTGATGTTGCTCGATTTTAATCGATCAAAATCGACATATTATTAAATATGTCTAGGCTTCGACAAAAAAAGAAATGAAAATGCTTTTTGTTTTATCATTTCTGGTGTCTCGACGCTTACAATGTGTAGAAAGAATATGATGGCCCAACAAGGCCTACCATTTTCTCAACTAGACAACCTACTGCATTAACTGAGGGACCACTTTTGTATTCAACACAAGATAGTGGGCCACATAACTTGAAAGTGAGGGCTCCCCCAGCAGCAGTCATTATGGAGGTGGTAGAGCACAGAGTGCGCCTGTCAGGACTGCGACTATTTCAGTACATAAAGATAGATTACTTTTTCCAATGTTCCTTTGTGGTCGTTGGAGGAGCTATCCTGCTGGCTGGCATTCTTCACATACAGGGAATAGAGAGTTAAAGTGATCATCTGTTTCCAAGGTGTTGTCAGGTTGTGGGATTCCTAGATTGCTCATTATTTCAAACCTGATTCCATTTGGGTCACATGTTCTGAACTTCCTATGGATCACAGACCTCTAGTATAAAGCCTGTTACTGTGTCTCAGTGTCTGTGCAACGTTACTTTCATGTCTTTCTTGGACTCCTGCCAGATCCCTGCTGAGCCTGTGGGTTGCTGTGGACTTTGCTATATCTCCGCTCATGTTCCAGCTAAACTTCTGATGCCAGTTACCAGCCTCACTACAGAGCTCAGCATAGCCATTGCCTAAGTATTGCTTTCTGCTCCACTACTGTGGTTTCACCTTTTGCTGCACTATTTACTTTACCTGTTGCCTCTCACTCCTGTGGACATCGAATCCATCTTCGTTACAGTTGTCAACTGCACCGTTACAGTTATCATCACCGCATCACGGGGCTCAACCCCAATCCAGATTCTAGTCACGCCGCTGGGTTCAACCCTGTTCCGGAACCACACTGCTTCACAGGGCTCAACCCTGCTTCAACCTTCATTGCATCGCGGGGCTCAACCCCGCTCCGTATTCTACTTACACTGCAGGGATCAACCCTGTTCCGGAACCACACCGCTTCGCAGGACTCAACCCTGCTTTAACCTCATCGCATCACAGGGCTCCACCCTGCTCCGATCTCACCTCATCCAAGGGCTCAACCCTGCTCCGACGTCACCGCTTCACAGGGCTCAACCCTGCTCCGACCTCGCCGCATCACAGGGCTCAACCCTGCTTCAACCTCACAGCATCACAGGGCTCAACCCTGCTCCGTCTTTCATCGCATCACCGGGCTCACTCCGCTCTGGATCTCCATCACTACAGGGTTCCACCCAGGTGAAGCTCCTCTATACCATCCTGAGGTGTTAGCCTCATACTGGACTCGGGGTTCCCTACCATATTAACTTTTCTGTGTTAAAGACTATATGGAGGTTTTTCTCCTACACTCATTATTGCTTATGTGAACCTCAGTGTTGTTGAGACTTTATGTGAGACATTGCTATTATATTTGTCCTGTGAATAAATTCTATTTACTTTTATTCCGTACTATTGAGATTCCATGAAAAGGTAATTCCTAAAGCCACCCCAATTTATTGTGCCTAGTAGGCCTGCCTCCTCCCAGGAGTCTCAAGTGTGGGCAGCCGTGACAGTTTGCACAGACCTAAAAATGAATCCGGATCTGGAACAGGCTACTGGGGTACAGGTGCTTCAGGGTTTGACCGCTCGTTTGGAAATACAGGAAAACACTCAAATTCAAGTTTTGCAATGTCTTTCTACACGTCTTGATAAACTTAAGATTCCTGTTGCAAGTACATCAGGGGTTTCTGCTTCTTTTTTACGTTTACCGACTCCTACCTCTTATGATGGTAATCCAAAAACATGTAGAGGACTTCTCAACCAATGTGAGATTCATTCTGAATTGTTACCACAAAGTTTTACCACCTCTCATGTTAAAGTGGCTTATATTATGTCATTATTGTCTGGTGCTGCCCTTGAGTGGGCCTCTCCTTTATGGGAGAGAAATGATGCCTTAATGTCTAATTTCCAAGCTTTTGTTTCTACTTTCAAAAGGATATTTGACGAACCTGGAAAATCAGTGGCCGCGTCTGTGGATATTTTGCGAGTAAAGCAAGGAACAGCTCCAGTTGGTCAGTATGTGGTTTGTTTTCAAACTATAGCCATAGAACTTAAATGGAATAATGAGGCATTAAGAGCAGCATGTTGGAATGATCTCTCTGAGAGACTTAAAGATGAGTTGGTGACTTGGGATCTTCCTGAGAATTTGGATGAGTTAATTTCATTGACTATTAAAATTGATCTTCATATGCGAGAACGAGGGGTTAAGAGGAGTCGCTCTGAGTGTTCTAAAAGTTCTCTTCCCCTGTCTCCCTCTTTTCATAGTACATCTGATGAGCCTATGCAAATTAATAAAGCTAAATTGTCTGAAGTTGAGAAGCAACGTAGGAGGCGTTCTAATTTGTGCTTGTATTGTGCATCCTCAGAACATTTCTTGGCTAAATGTCCAGTAAGGCCGGGAAAACGATCCTCCCTAGTTGATGGAGGGGAAGTCAAACTAGGGGTACTTTCTAAAGTTACCCCCAAAAAGGATTGTTTAATTTCTGTGAACAGTCCTGATTTTGGTTCTTCGTTTCAAGAGTTTTCTGCATTGCTAGATTCTGAAGCAGCTGGCAATTTTATTTCATTGTCTTTTGGTTCAGAAATTAAAAATTCCTGTTGTCAAATTAACCCGTTCTTTTTCCCTTTCTGCAGTTAATGGGACTAGAATTTCTAATGGATATGTTACGCATCAAACAAAGTCTATGAAGTTGAGGGTAGGAGCTTTGCAAGAAAAAGTTTAGAGTTTTTGGTATTACCCATTTCTATTTATGATATAGTTCTTGATTTACCATGGTTAACTCTTCATAACCCTCATATTGATTGGACTTGTTCTCAATTTCTTTCTTGGAGTCCTAAATGCAAATTAAATTGTTTGATTCCTGTGGAACGATTGGCTGAAGTGAAAGTAGATGTTCCACCTTCTCTCCCGCAGCCTTATCATGAATTTGCTGATGTCTTTTCTGAGCAGGCGGCAGACGAACTTCCACCGCATCGTCCCTGGGATTGTCCTATTGAAGTTATTCCTGGTAAAATGCCACCCAAAGGTCGAGTATTCCCTTTCTCTGTTCCTGGGACTCAAGCCATGTCGGAATATGTGCAAGATAACCTACGAAAGGGGTTTATCAGGCCTTCTTCATCTCCTGCTGGAGCGGGCTTCTTTTTTTGTAAAGAAAAAAGATGGTGGTCTTTGTCCATGTATCGACTTTAGAGGTCTAAATGAGATCACGGTAAAAAATAAATATCCTTTGCCTCTCATTACTGAATTGTTTGACAGGGTTAAGGGGTCTCAACTGTTTACTAAACTTGATCTAAAGGGAGCTTACAACTTGATCAGAGATAAAGAGGGTGATGAGTGGAAAACTGCGTTTAATACGCGAGATGGCCATTATGAGAACCTCGTCATGCCTTTTGGTTTATGTAATGCTCCTGTGGTGTTCCAGGAGTTTGTGAATTAAATTTTCCGATATATACTTTATCAGTTTGTTACTGTTTATCTTGATGATATTTTGTTTTTTTCCAGGAATCTTTCTGATCATCGTACCCATGTTAAAGATGTATTAAGTCGTCTTCGAGCTAATAAGCTTGATGGTAAGATCTCCAAGTGTGTTTTTGAAGTTCCAGTGGTACCCTTTTTGGGGTATATCATTTCCGGTTCTGAACTTCAGATGGACCCTGGGAAGTTAAAGGTTATTCAAGATTGGGTTTTCCCCACTTCATTGAAGTCTATTCAGAGATTTTTTGGCTTTGCCAATTATTACAGAAAGTTTATCAAAGAGTTTTCAACGATTTGTAGCTCCAATTACTGCTATGACGAAAAAAGGGGCTAATCCCAAAGTGTGGTCCCCAGAGGCATTGGATGCCTTTCAGACTCTCAAAGATGCATTTTCCGTGGCCCCCATTCTAGTTCAACCAGATGTTGAGAAACCATTTATGCTTGAAGTGGATGCCTCCACTTATGGAGTTGGGGCTATTTTGTCTCAAGTGGCTGCAGAAGGGATAAGAGTGTCTTGTGGATTCTTTCACGAAAGTTTTCTAGTGCTGAGAGTAATTACTCCATCGGGGACCAAGAGTTGTTAGCTATTAAGTTAGCTTTGGAAGAATGGAGATATTTATTAGAAGACGCAAAGCACCCTGTTACTATTTTTACAGGCCATAAAAATTTGTTGTATTTGAAAACTGCCCATTGTCTGAACCCACGGCAAGCTCGTTGGGCACTCTTATTTTCTCGTTTTGATTTTGTCCTCAGGTATCGTCCAGGTTCATTGAATAAAAAGGCAGATGCACTTTCACGCTCAATGTTGGAAGAGAAAGAACAAAATGAGGATCAAAGGTACCCTATAATAAACCCTCTGGCTTTTTCTTCAATTTCCATCTCTCCTGATCCTCCTCCTGGGAAGATATTTATGGCACCAGAGTTACGAGGTAAACTTCTTTCCTGGGCTCATAATTCTCGTTTCTCTGGACATCCAGGGGTTCGTAAAATGTACTCATTTTTGCAACGTTCCTATTGGTGGTCTTCCATGAAAAAAGATGTCCAAGAGTTTATACGTTCTGGTTCTAAGTGTGTACAACATAAGTCCTCTCGGCAGTCTCCAGTTGAACTAATCCAACCACTACCCATTCCCACCCAACCATGGACCCATCTTTCCATGGATTTTATTTCAGATCTTCCTGAGTCTAGGGGGTGTACAGTTATTTGGGCAGTGGTGGATCGTTTTACCAAGATAGCCCATTTTTGTCCTTTGGCTTGAATTCCATCAGCTCCCAAATTAGCACAAATATTTATCAAAGAGATATTTCGTCTTCATGGACTTCCTTCTGAGACAATGTCTGATCGGGGTGTCCAGTTTGTTGCTCGGTTTTGGAGGGCTTTGTGTTCATCATTGCAAATTAAATTACAATTTTCTTCTGCATATCACCCTGTCAAATGGACAAACCGAAACAGTGAACCAGGAGTTGGAGACCTTCTTAAGAATGTATATTTCTTCTTCTCAAGATGATTGGATGGATTTCTTGCCTTGGGCTGAGTTTGCTCATAACTTTCATTATTCATCTGCTACAGGTGTAAGTCCTTTTTTCGCCAATTCTGGTCGGCATCCTCGAGTTCCTGAGCTTCAATCAATTCCTACAGTGGGCATTCCAACAGCCAAAGCTACCCTCCAACATTTTTCTGGAATTTGGAGACAGGTACATAAGTGTCTTAGGAAAGCCTCTCATAATTATAAGGTCTTTGCTGATAGAAAATGTTCAGGTGTTCCTAAATATTCTGTTGGGGATCATGTCTGGTTGTCTACTAGAAATCTTCGACTTAAAGTACCTACTATGAAGTTTGCTCCCCGGTATATTGGTCCTTTTCGTATTATAAAAATTATTAACCCAGTGGCATGTAAGTTACAGTTACCTCCAACTATGCGTGTACCTAACTCCTTTCATGTCTCCTTGCTTAGACCATTGATTCTTAATTCATGACAGCTTGCCTAAAGTACCTCCCATAACAACTGCTCGAGGTGTGGAGTTTTAGATCGATAAGATTCTGGATTAACGTAAACATCAAAATCAATTACAATACCTTGTAGACTGGAAGGGTTACGGCCCGGAGAAAAGATCTTGGATTAAAGACTCTGATGTCCATGCTCCTAAATTGATACGTAATTTTCATGCTAAATTCCCTTTAAAACCTGGTGGGTGTTCGGAGACCACCCAAAAAGGGGGAGGGGGGGTACTGTCAGGACTGCGACTATTTCAGTACATACAGATAGATTACTTTTTCCAAAGTTCCTTTGTGGTCGTTGGAGAAGCTATCCTGCTTGCTGGAGTTCTTCACATACAGGGAATAGAGAGTTAAAGTGATCATCTGTTTCCAAGGTGTTGTCAGGTTGTGGGATTCCTAGATTGCTCATTATTTCAAACCTGATTCCATTTGGGTCACATGTTCTGAACCTTCCATGGATCACAGGGCCTGATTCAGACCAGCTCGAGAGCGGGTCGATGTTAGGCCACCGCGCATGCGCACGCTGGAGCCGGCTCCGACATGTGCATGCGCGAGACCCGGCTAGAGACGGGCACTTCGTCGCTCCAGGTCTCGCACCAAAAGGGGGCGGCTGTCGATTGTGATCGACAGCTCGCACCGTTTTGGAGGCGTGGCATGGGGGTGGCTTCACAAACGGAGGCGTTCCCATGCCAACGCCTGCCGTTTGTGGGCGGCCCCACTGACATCACCAGTGATGTCAATGGGAGAGCTTCCGGCTCTTTTAGAGCCAGAAGCTCTCTGGGGCTTGCGGCCACGAGACCCTACCACAAGGGTCTCGTCGCAAGCCTGATGGTCGCCATGGTCTTGACCATCGCGAACATCATCCTGGCTGCTCGCAATAGCTGTGGGTGGACACCCACAGCTATGCGAGCGGCCAGGTGGCCGCTCCAAAAAAAACCCAAAACGCCCTGATTCAGAGTGAGCAACGTTACAGAGCGTCCGGCTCTGAATCAGGGCCACAGACCTCTAGTATAAAGCCTGTTACTAACTGTGTCTCAGTGTCTGTGCAACGTTACTTTCAGGTCTTTCTTGGACTCCTGCCAGATCCCTGCTGAGCCTGTGGGTTGCTGTGGACTTTGCTATATCTCCGCTCATGTTCCAGCTAAACTTCTGATGCCAGTTACCAGCCGCACTACAGAGCTCAGCATAGCCATTGCCTAAGTATTGCTTTCTGCTCCACTGCTGTGGTTTCACCTTTTGCTGCACTATTTACTTTGCCTGTTGCCTCTCACTCCTGTGGACATCGAATCCATCTTCGTTACAGTTGTCAACTGCACCGTTACAGTTATCATCACCATTGCAGGGCTCAACCCCATTCCAGATTCTAGTCACGCCGCTGGGCTCAACCCTGTTCTGGAACCACACCGCTTCACAGGGCTCAACCCTGCTTCAACCTTCATTGCATCACGGGGATCAACCCCACTCCGGATTCTAGTTACACCGCAGGGCTCAACCCTATTCTGGAACCACACCGCTTCGCAGGGCTCAACCCTGCTTTAACCTCATCGCATCACAGGGCTCATCCCTGCTCCGACCTCACCGATTCACAGGGCTCAACCCTGCTTCAAACTCATCGCATCACAGGGCTCAACCCTGCTCCGACCTCATCGTATCACAGGGCTCAACCCTGCTCCGATCTTACTGCATCACAGGGCTCAATCCTGCTTCAACCTCACAGCATCACAGGGCTCAACCCTGCTTCGTGTGTCATCGCATCACAGGTGCTCACTCTGCTCCGGATTTCCATCACAACAGGGTTCCACCCATGTGAAGCTCCTCTATACCATCCTGAGGTGTTAGTCTCATACTGGACTCAGGGTTCCCTACCATATTAACTTTTCTGTGTTAAATACTATATGGGAGGTTTTCTCCTACACTCATTATTGCTTATGTGAACCTCAGTGTTGAGATTTTATGTGAGACATTGCTATATTTCTCCTGTGAATAAATTCAATTTACTTTTATTCCATACTATCGAGATTTCATGAAAAGGTCATTCCTAAAGCCACCCCAGTTTATTGTGCCTAGTAGACCTGCCTCCTCCCAGGAGTCTCAAGTGTCGGCAGCCGTAACAGTGCCCCCCCACCATATACGTAAAATATAAGTTTTTTCATAGTGTGGCAAGAACTAAGGGGCCACAGCATTTGAAAGAGGGGATTACCCTCTTTCTAAAGTGGGTGCCACTTAATTATTTTTACCCAGGATAGGTGAGATCATCCCTCATGCCTGGCCTATTTTGTTTTTCTATAGTGCAGTGGATTAATGTCTATTGATTGGTGTGACCACCAGACATTAACCTTTATGTGGCCATATCATTTAAAAGAGTGGACTCCCATCTTTCTATGTAACATGGTGGGGAAGATAGAGGGACTTATAGTCTTCCACAGTCTAGCTGATATCGGGAGGGCAAGCCCCAATCATCCCCTGCAGTGAAGGGCTTAAATCATCTGTACATGTAGTGGCTGGCAGAAGTTGCATCTTGCCAACCACTCCAGAAAGAAAAGCCAGTGGTCATCTTGGTATCCATACATCTAGAGTAAGAGACACATTTTGTAGTACTCAGGCATCTTGTAGTGCACAGGTTCTCAAACTCAGTCCTCAGGACCCCAAACAGTTCATATTTTCCATTCTCCTCCCAAAATCCCAAGTGAAATAATTACAGTAGCTCCACCTGTGGATCTTTTAAGATGAGACGCAAGCTGAATAGGCTTAAGACTATATAAGAGTCCTTAGTTTTTATAATTGGTTAGTATTTTGGTCAACTGTTGCTAGGTAGAGTAATTGAGGGGTTTTATTTGGTTGATTGGTTCTGACCATGTGTGAGTTTTTTGGGAGTGGTATATGTGGACTTTATAAGGCTGGTGTACGCCCAGCAACTTCCTTTCTGGACGGTGTTTGTCCCTCGGTGCCATCCTCTGGACAGTGACTGGTGACATTTATTACTTTTTTCAGTCTCCGTCTCTTTTCTGTTACCCCTTTGTTGCTCATTTTCTTTTTTTCTATCCACTCTTTCCCTGTTCCCCCTTCCTCTTTCATTGCATTTTTTCCCCTTTTGCATGCCCCACCCTAAACGTCCATAAGCCCCCCTCCTTCCATTTTATGTATTGCCCCTGGCCTCCTCCTGTCCCTGCTTGGCACCACCTTAGCCTCCCAGCCAGTCTTTCACGCCGGAGCCTTACCTCTGGCCTAGGGCACGGCCACGCCCCCAGCCGCGAATGTTTGCAGTGCTGTGTTAAGCTGCAGGGGGTCCCGGTGTTATACGCTGCTGTCACGGCCCCCCCTCCCCCCTACACGCAGTGTCACCCCCTTTTCCTGCCCTGGGGGCTACTTTTGCTGGGGGGGTTTCCTTTTTCCACCCCCTTTTCTTCCCATGGGGGTGGTTTAGCTACTGCCCCACTTCCCATGCCCCTCCATTGCCTGCCAGCCCATCCTTTTTCTCCTTTCCCTCCTCACCTTTTCCTTCAGCCCCTCCACCTTTCCCTTCCCTGTTCTCTCCTTCTGCCCCCCCCTTTTACCTTGCTTCTCCCGCTGCACCTTCTCCTCCTTTATCTGCACTTCTCCCGGCTCCTGTTTTAGGTACACCTGCTGTGGTGTTCCGGTGTTGTAACATTGTCTGTGTCTAGCTGTAGTGTTTCGCTTAGTGTTCCCACGATGAATTCTGGTGGTGTTGGGTGAAGTGCTCGTTGCCCCTGATGTTGCGGTGGCTGGTGGTGATGGAATGCTGGGGTCAGCTGGTGATGAGTCTGCTGTCCCTCCTTTGCTGTTTATACCGATTCTTCTGTGTCTAGCGATAGTACTGTAGCTCTTCGTGAGGGTCTCCGGAACGCTCGCGTAAGTTGTTGAACATGGTTGCGTGGCATTTAGTCTTGAAGGCAACTAAGCGTCCAAGTCAGCTCCCGTTGCTATTGTGGCACCAGTTGAGTATTCTGGTATGGCGCACTGTGCTAATACGGCATTGGACAGGGGTTTGTGTAAGCGAGTTAAGGACAAGATTCGTAGGGGTAAGTTTGTATATATTTTTCCCCTTACGGATGACATGTGGATAGCCTTAGAAGAGGCCAAGAAACTGGGGGACAGGTGAGGATTCCTGCCACAGTTATCACCATTGGCTTAGTGGCATCCTAGTTTTTTGGCCTGCTACCTCAAAACTCGCCCTACGGAGCACAGTAATGTAATTAAATATATTAATTTGGTACATTATATGTTCGTGAGATCCAGGGGCTTTGTTTGGAGTGATTACGACGAACAGTTTTGTTGGTAGCAGGACGGTCGGCTGGTTTTGCCACTGGGCCGTAGAGCTGTTGAGGTAGGTTAGCAGTTACCCAGGAGGCTAAGGCGCCTGCAGAGCGTTTCAAAGGGCAGAGTTGACAAATAAGGTTTATTCTCCCTGTGGTATTAGATGAGTTGTCTAAGTGGTTGGGTTAGTATCCTTTGCAGGAAGATCACCAAGTTTGCTGGAGAGTTTTTTAGTGCGGGTTTACGTTTACCTGTAGCTAGCACATTGCATGTGATCGCCCCTCTCCTGGAATTTGTGTTCGGCAAGAGAGCTTGAGCTTCCCCATGTGGCACGTCAGTGTTTGCTGAAGTGGCTTTGGGCCGTAAATGCGGGCCTTTTACCGTTCTCCCCTTTGCCGGACCTGTGCATTTCCCCTCTCTGTATCATGCTAAAGTAGGTCCAGAGTAAATATCGTTTGATTCAGCATTTGTCGTGTCCTCATGGGGGCTCTGTGAACAAGGCAATCCCTCACTTGCTTTGCCAGGTTCACTACCAGTTATTCGATGTGGCGCTCATATTGATATAGGGCACAGGTTCTCGGACTCAGTCCTCAGGATCCTGGGCAGTGCATGTTTTCCAGGTTTCCTCACAGAATTGCAATTGAAATAATAAGCTCCACCTGTGGAACATTTAAAACAAGTCAGTGAGTGATGAATACATCTGTGTACCTACAGGATGACCTGGGGGGCGTGACCTGTGTGGGGTCCTGGGGGACGAGTTTGAGAGCCACTGATATAGGGTTTTGGTCCTGGGGCTTTGATGGCAAAATGGGATGCTGAATCCATTTTTTGCCTGCTGCCGTTGCACCCTTAGGAGCTCATTCAGACCCACTCGCAAGATGCGATCGCTTGCTGGCAAAAAGGGGCCGGATATTTAAATGAAGTGCTCGCACTGCGTTGCATAAGGACGCCCACTGTGTGTTAGTGGGCTACGGCAAAGTGTGCTCGCCAGTGTCTGAAGACGCCCTCTTGCCACTCGCAACACACGTCATCTCCGGGAAATGTATGATTAATCGGGGCCATCGTGAGCCATCGGAGCTGCTCGCAGCCCTTGGGGTTGCATTTCCCCGCCGCATGCACTGCGATCAGTGCGGGCTGAAATACATGCAGGTGACGTGTACAATGATGCTACTTTGCTAATTATGCACACCCTTTAAACGCCGTTTTGGCAGGCAGACACGCCTGCATTCGCAAAACCACTCCCCTGTTCACATGCACCTTCCCCTGTTACCACCCATAAATGGCACTATCTGTCACTCAAAGCAGCGACCTGATAGTGGCTTACGAGTTACCTAAAGCAGATCGCAACAAATGGCTTGCGTACGCGCACTGCAAATTATACTCATGCACAGATGGTCGAAAATCGCTCAGAGCGAGCGATCGCGCCTTAGCGATCGGGTCTGAATCAGGTCCTTAGTCCCTACGTTTATGGGTTTTGAATTGGATGGTCCATTTTTGTTGATAGATGCCTTCCCATGGGTTGCGCTATCTCGTGTACATATATTTGAAAAGTTTGGCACAGGCCATGCGGGAACAGTGCATTATTTGGACGATTTTTGTTCTCCGGCCCATCACCATGCAATTTGTGGTGAGGTTTTGTTTTCTGTACAGGCCCCTTTTTACGGGTGCTTGGCATTGCAGTTGCCTTGGACTAAACGGACGGCCTGATTTCCTGCTTGACTTACCTTGAAATTGAAGTGGATACATTTGCTGGGTGCTGCCAGTTTCCGGCTGATAAGGTGCAGCGGTTGCTAGTGCAGATTCAGTGTTGATTGACTTTGCGGCGGGTTAAATTGCGTCAGGTGCAGTCGGTCCTAGTTTAATTTAGTTTTGCTTGCCGGATTATACAGATGGGGTGGGTGTTTGCAGTCAGCTAGAACGTGCTATTGTGGGGACCTTCAACCCGCATTTCTGTATCCGCCTTTCCAGGAAAATCCTGAATGACCTCAGGGTGTGGGCTTCAATTTGGAGAATTTCAATTTTGGAGTTGATTTGGTCCTTGCAACTGGTTGACAATGCTAAGTTACAGTTGTTCAACGATGCTGCTGGTTCAACTGACTTTGGAGCGTTCTTCCAAGGGGACTGGTGCGCTGCTCCATGGCTTGCGTCATGGATATCACGTGGTTTCGGTCCAACCTGCTGTTATTGGAATTTTTTTTTCAGTTACAGTGGCTGGGGGCTTGTGGAATGATAAGCTGTCTAACCGGAATATAATTTTTGGTGTGGCAAGCTGAGAGTGGTGCACACTATTAATAATCAGCGTTCTTCTTCTCCTATTGTGCTGTGTCTGTTGAGGTTCTTGGTTTGCAGTCGATTATTGTTTTTAGGGCAAAACATGTGCCGGTCATTCAGAATGGGATAGGGATTTCGTGCCCCATTTTCACTTTGATTGGTTTCGGATGTTGGCCCCTGAGGTTAATCCGATTTTGAAGACTTGTCCGTCTTCTGCCTGGCTGATTGTCTAACCGGGTTAGTCGGCCTGGCTCAGAGATCCCTGGCTCCGCCTACTTTGCGGGTTTGTGAAGCAGCATGGCGTGACTGGGAGACTTATCAGGTAGGTATCCTTCTGTGGGTAAGTCTTTAGATTAGCACTTGGTTAGGTTTGTGTGGGGTCATTATTAGAGTGGCCGCTCTGAGACGGCCATGGCTTCCACCCTAGTGGGTATTGCTTTTTCATGGTCATGGTTGCCTGAGGTGTGCTTGGTGTGGTCGGATATTGTCCCTCACCATGTATGAATGGTTTCAAGAGACCTTTTGGTCTTGGATACGGCTTGTCGGTAAGATTAATAGGGCTGTTTCTCGTTTTGCCTCCGGGTCTGGTGGTTTGTTGGTGTGGCACCCAAGTTTGCGGATGGAACAGGCTCAAGTTTTCCGCTCTGATGGGGTGCATTTGTCAGTTATGGTAGGTGTGTTTTTGGGTGCTGTTTTTTCTTTTTGGATGCGGGCTAGTGTTTTGGTTTGGGTGGCAGGCTGCGGTTCTTTGAACCTGGCGTTGGCGGGAAGGTGCTACAAACCAGCGGCCATGTAAGGTGTAAGAAAAAGCTGTGGAGTACATTTCCATACTATGCCGTATTATAGGGTGTTGTGAGTCTTCACAGCTCAGCTTACAATGACCACAGGGAGGGCGTTTCACTCGCTCCCTAATATTGGTTAAGTAACGCTCAGCTTACATTGACCACAGCGGGGGCATTACAGTCGCTCCCTAATATTGGTTAAGTAACATATGGCTGGAGCTGAGTGTTTGTAGCATCCTTCTTTGCCTCCCAAAAGTAAAGTAAAAGCTCAGGGTCATACCTTCGATAAAAGCAAGTAATGACCATTTAACCAAAGCATTCTGTGTCCGTGTCTTTATTTTAGTGTAAGTTAGTTGTAAGTTGTTATATTGTTTTTAATTGCAATAAATTTATGGACGCCTTAAATGTCAGTGAGTAATTGTCACGACCAGGGTATCTCTTCCCAGGAGCCGGCGGTGCTTACCAGTGTGGACCATGTGGCGTGGCCCTTCCTGCGGGGGAGATGGTGCTTGGAGACTGGTACTGGGTGCGCGCGGGGGTCTGATGTCTGTGAGTCCTGCTGGCAGGGGTAAGGCTGTCAGCATCACCATGCTGCGAGTATCTGGGCGTGGCCATCTTGCCTCAGGTCATGTGACATAGTGGGCCTATACTGATGCATCAGGTGGTCTCTCCGAGCCATTCACGCTCTGCTACTGTGTACTTAAGGGGGTTTGGAGCTCCCTGTAGTTGCCAGTGCAACGTGTTTCACAGCTTGCTGTGAGAGAGTTCCCTGTGCTCCTAAGCCTTGTTCCTTCTCCAATGCTATTTCTGCCTCCTGTCAGCTAATCGGCTACCACAGATCTCCCAGCACCATTCTGACCAGTCCCACAGTCTCCAGTCCGGGGGTGACTGCCCTGTCTTCCACTGGGTACCCAATCCTGTGTTTTGAACCTGTCGTTAACTCCTCGTGCAGCCATTCATCAAGGATATCTAATTCAAGCCACTCTGCAGGATATCAGGATATCTCGTTCAGCCATTCATCACGGATATCTCATTCAGCCATATTTGCATCATTGACATATCATCCACATACCCCAGTTCTAAGTTTATTCACATTTGGACTCTATTTATTACCTGTATATTTTCATGTCTACCAATAACCATATAAAACAACCGACTTTATAATTGAAATCTGTTCCTGCTTTTACTTCTATTCCACCCAGGGTTCACAAAACCTCCTGTCCGTAACAGTAAGGAATACACCTGTGCACCTGCTAGGTGACCTGGAAAACTGTTTGGGGTCCTGAGGACAGAGTTTGAGAACCACTGCAGTAGTGTATTCTGCACCCACCAATCTACATAGTACAAATGTGGGCCTGGGTGTTAGATGAGAGGCGTGCTATGCGCCCGTCATTATCGGTGCTGCCATCTACAAGATAGCAGTGCCGATGTGCCAGGCAATGTACGGACGGTCAGCTACAGCTGTCGCTGCCCTATTACCACGGCTGCCCTCTCCAGGCTGCATGTGAGATCTTGCAATGCCCCGTGGAGGCGGCCGGGAGGTGAGACACAGCGCATCAGCACTAGGTTGATGCGCTGTGCGCTCTGGCAGGGATTGCCAGAACGGGGAGTGAAAACTTCAGCAGATAAGATGTTAAAACATCTCCCTCAGTGTTTCCTATGCACTGAACCACTAGTCTTTGATGACAAAATCATTGACTCTAGTATCAAGTTGCAGAAAGAATGTCGGGACTACTGCTGTGCTGGGCTGTCTGACAAGTCAAAGATGGTACAGGCCTATACCTTGTGTCTTTGAGTGTTTTAGTCGATTCTCATGTCTTCAAATCTGCCCAAATGTACATAATCACACAAAACGGGCTCCTTACCTGCAGGCTTTATAGAAGATTTCCAATGCATTAGTAAGAAAATGACCTTGTCGCGAGATACTTCTGATCTCATCTCTATTAATTTGGTGTTTCTACAAATGGAATACAATTATTATCCTTTTAATTATAATCAACAAGAAGAGAAAAGAGTCTGCTCCAACAAGGACAGTTTCTCCAATTTTTTTTATTTTATTCATGTAAAGTAGAAAGTCCATGATCAGATAACAGTTCATAAATAAATGTATATTGTGGCTTCCATCAATATAATGCGTTTCATCGGTTGATGCAAACTTCATCAGATATGGAAACAAACTTGTGGTACGCATATGAGGATCAAAAGTGTTGTCAAGTCAGAAGTAGGCAGCTGTAACTGTATTTGACTCAACCTAATTAAAAAAATTTTTTTAAATGTTTAAAATTTATTATTTTGCCAAATGTTTGTTTAGAAACATGCTGTACTATAATATGATCATGTGACTTCACCTCTGTATTACCATATACAGTAACGATGAGTAACTTTTGCACTTATGCTTGATAAACATTACATGGATAAAGGAGGGGCAGAAACTCATTGTAGCAAACACAGGAGAAAAAAGAGAGAGCTATTCATATAACAGAAACGCCATAGAACAATACAGTTTGACATTCAGCTAGAGCAATACAGTTTGACATTCAGCTGTAACAAAAAAGTAACGTTTCAGAATTACCTTTAATAATGCATAACATGATTTATTAAAACCACACAGAAATAAACATTAAGAGGTAAATTGTGGATTCATCATTATGATCTGGTATCCAAAACAAGTAAGTGTATGGAAACACGGGAATTTGCCTCTGCCCAAAAATTTTTGTGCGATTCCATCGGCGTGTAAAGTGATGCTTCTGCTGTTCTTTGATGCGCACACTATGACCCTACAGCACTGTGTTCCCCTGTGGACAGACAATTAATATTTACTATGCAAACCTCCTGAAAACCCATTTGCGAGGAGCCATGAGGAAGAAAAGACCACATTTGCTGAAGAAACAGTGGTTTTTGGGCCTGATTCAGAGCCGGTTGCTATTTGCGCTCGCTTGTCCAGAAAATAGGGGTGGCTATTCAAATGAACCGTTCGCTGTTTGCGGTCTGTTCACGCCTCTAGGTCTGAACGAGCAAACAAAACTTGCGGTCGTTTTTTTGGGAAACTACGCCCCCTGGCCGCTCGCATCCTACATCATGTCCGCTATTTATTAGATTAATCGAGTACATCGAACAGGGTATGAGCTGCTCGCTATTCTTGTGGTTGGTTTTTGCTACCACAATTTTGCGAGTAGTTCTGGCTAAAAAATAACCCAGTGACGTGGTCAATGACGCTGCTGTTTTAATTATGCACACCCATAAAACGCCCGTTTTGACCTTTAAGCACGCCTGCGATCGGATCTCCACTCCCCGTTTTCAAGCACCTTCTCCTATTACCACCCACATACGCCTCATCCTGTCACTCAAATTATCAGGCATTCGCTATTTTGCGAGCATATGAATTTCGGCCACACTGACTGGTTCACGCATGCGTATAACGATCCGTACGCATGCGCAGTTGGGCAAACATAGCTTGGAGCGAACAAGCGGCCGCTTATGAGCGGCTCTGAATCAGGCCCTTTGCTCCAAGACAATGCCCAACCACATGTTGCTGCTGTTGCATTGGCAGCACTGATTGAAATTAATGGGACAGCACTGGGACACCCTCTATATAGCCCGGACTTAGCGTCCTGTGATTTCTGGGCATTCCAAACCCTGAAAAAACAACTGCGCAGAAAAAAGTTCTCAACAGATGATGAAGTGAAAAATGCCACAGCTGCAACACTAAAAGTGAAGTCACAAAACAGTCTACTGCACGTCTTTGAGTCGTTGTTGAAACGCTGCAAAAAATGCTTTGAATGTGAAGGACGCTACTTTGAAAAAGAGAAATGATTAGATCCTCTGGAGTCATCGGATTCTGAATAAAGAAATATCAGTCTAGTTACTTTTCAATCGGCCTTTGTGTGTGTTTATATATTAGGGGTGAGCGGGTTCGGATTTCTGAAATCCGAACCCCCCCGAGCCCCCCCGATCCGAGGCCGATCCGAGTCAGGCTCGACTTTTCCCGCCTGACTCGGATCTGAAATCGAGGCAAAACGTCATCATCCCGCCTTCCGAGTCTCGCGGGTTTTGGATCCTATATAAGGTACCCGCGTCGGCGCCATTTTCTCACTCGGCTGTGGACAGTGAAGAGGGAGGGTGGGAGTTAGGGCTGGCTTGGCTGTGTAGTGTAGTGTAGTGTAGTGCAGAGTAGTGTTGTGCTGTGCTGTGCTGTGCTGTGCTGTGCTGCGCTGCTGTTGTCCACTACTTCAAAGTCCATAGGGGCTGGCTGTGTTGTGCTGTGCTGCTGTTGTTAATAGGGGCTGTGTCCACTACTTCAAAGTCCATAGGGGCTGGCTGGACTGTGTTGTGCAGTCAGTTCTCCATAGGGGCTGTGTCCACTCCAAAGTCCTGTGCAGTGTCCCAGTCCTAAAGGGGTGCTGTAGTGTTGCCCAGGGGGTGCTCTGTCCATCAGGGGTGCTCCCCCCAAGTGCTAAAAAAATAATATTTTTTTTGTGTTTGTGAATTGTGTGCGCAGTAGCCGCACGTGCATCAACAAAGTAGTGCCAAGCGTGCGCCTGTGTCATAAGTAAAGGGCCGGCTGGCTTGACCGTTAAAGGGTGCTGTAACCCCCAAAGTACACTCCAGTCCAAACCAAAAAAAAAAATATTTTCTGTGTTTGTGAATTGTGTGCGCAGTAGCCGCACGTGCATCAACAAAGTAGTGCCAAGCGTGCACCTGTGTCATAAGTAAAGGGCCGGCTGGCTTGACCGTTAAAGGGTGCTGTAACCCCCAAAGTACACTCCAGTCCAAACCAAAAAAATATATATTTTCTGTGTTTGTGAATTGTGTGCGCAGTAGCCGCACGTGCATCAACAAAGTAGTGCCAAGCGTGCGCCTGTGTCATAAGTAAAGGGCCGGCTAGCTTGACCATTAAAGGGTGCTGTAACCCCCAAAGTACACTCCAGTCCAAACCAAAAAAAAAAATATTTTCTGTGTTTGTGAATTGTGTGTGCAGTAGCCACACGTGCATCAACAAAGTAGTGCCAAGCGTGCGCCTGTGTCATAAGTAAAAGGCCGGCTGGCTTGACCGTTAAAGGGTGCTGTAACCCCCAAAGTACACTCCAGTCCAAACCAAAAAAATATATATTTTCTGTGTTTGTGACTTGTGTACACTGTGGCTGCACGTGCATCAACAAAGGAGCAGCGCCAAGCGTGCGCCTTTGTCCCATAAGTAAAGAGCCGGCTGGCTCATTTCTTAAAGGGTGGTGTAACCCACAAAGTGCACTACTCTCCAGCAAAAATAAAAAAATATTTTCTGTGTTTGTGTGCGCTTTAGCCGCACGTATATATCAATATAACATAAATGGAGGACCAAACTTTCTCCGATAAAAATAAAATAGGGAAAGATCAAGAACCACTTCCTCCTAGTGCTGTTGCTGCTGCTGGGAGTTGTTCATCATCCCAGAGAGGAAGTAGGAACATCACTACTTTTACCAAACAATTGACCCTCCAACAGTCCTTAGCGATGAGGATGAAGTACGACAGCAGTCATCCTGAAGCAAAACGTATAACTGAGGCCTTGACTGCTATGTTGGTGTTAGACGTGCGTCCGGTATCCGCCATTAGTGCAGTGGGATTTAGACAATTGATGGAGGTAGTGTGTCCCCGGTTCCAAATCCCGTCTAGATTCCACCTGCATCCTCAAAGCAGCAGCGACAAGCGTGCGTCTGCCTGTTAAAGGGTGGTGACACCCTCAAAGTGTGCTACACAAACAATAAAAATATTCTTCTTTTTTCTGTCTTTGTGAATTGTGTGGGCTGTAGCCGCACTTGCATCCTCAAAGCAGCAGTGACAAGCGTGCGTCTGTCTGTTAAAGGGTGGTGACACCCTCAAAGTGTGCTACACAAACAATAAAAATATTCTTCTTCTTTTTTCTGTCTTTGTCAATTGTGTGGGCTGTAGCCGCACTTGCATCCTCAAAGCAGCAGCGACAAGCGTGCGTCTGTCTGTTAAAGGGTGGTGACACCCTCAAAGTGTGCTACACAAACAATAAAAATATTCTTCTTTTTTTTTCTGTCTTTGTGAATTGTGTGGGCTGTAGCCGCACTTGCATCCTCAAAGCAGCAGCGACAAGCGTGCGTCTGTCTGTTAAAGGGTGGTGACACCCTCAAAGTGTGCTACACAAACAATAAAAATATTCTTCTTTTTTTTTCTGTCTTTGTGAATTGTGTGGGCTGTAGCTGCACTTGCATCCTCAAAGCAGCAGCGACAAGCGTGCGTCTGTCTGTTAAAGGGTGGTGACACCCTCAAAGTGTGCTACACAAACAATAAAAATATTCTTCTTTTTTCTGTCTTTGTGAATTGTGTGGGCTGTAGCCGCACTTGCATCCTCAAAGCAGCAGCGACAAGCGTGCGTCTGTTTGTTAAAGGGTGGTGTAACCCTCAAAGTGCGCTCCACAAACAATAAAAATATTCTTCTTTTTTTTTCTGTCTTTGTGAATTGTGTGGGCTGTAGCCGCACTTGCATCCTCAAAGCAGCAGCGACAAGCGTGCGTCTGTCTGTTAAAGGATTACATCGGTGACAGCATCCAAGTAGGCATGTCAGACAGTCCGTACCTGTACTGGCAGGAAAAAGAAGCAATTTGGAGGTCCCTGTACAAACTGGCTCTATTTTACCTGAGTTGCCCCCCCTCCAGTGTGTACTCCGAAAGAGTGTTTAGTGCAGCCGGGAACCTTGTCAGCGAAAGGCGTAGGAGGTTGCTTCCACAAAATGTGGAGAAGATGATGTTCATAAAATGAATTATCAACTCTTCCAGGGAGACCAGCCTCCAGAACGTACAGAGGGACCTGTGGTTGTGGATTCCAGCGGGGACGAATTAATACTCTGTGAGGATGAGAATGTACACACTGAAGAGGGTGATGAATCGGTGGATGAGGAGGATGAGGATGACATCTTGCCTCCGTAGTGCCAGTTTGTGCAGGGACAGATTAATTGCCAGCTTGTTTTGTGGGGGCCCAAACAAACCAATCATTTCAGCCACAGTTGTGTGGCAGACCCTGGCGCTGAAATGATTGGTTTGTTAAAGTGTGCATGTCCTGTTTATACAACATAAGGGTGGGTGGGAGGGCCCAAGGACAATTCCATCTTGCACCTCTTTTTTTTCTTTGCATTATGTACAGTTTGGGGCCTAGTTTTTCAAACTGCCATCCTGTCTGCCACTGCAGTTTCACGCCTAGATGGGTCACGTGTTTGTGCCGCCCACTCGTGTCGCTTAGCATAGTCATCCAGCTACCTCGGTGCAACCTTTTGGACATAAAAACACTATTGTGAGGTGTTCAGAATAGACTGGAAATGAGTGGAAATTAAGGTTATTGAGGTTAATAATAGCATAGGAGCAAAAAAACCTACAAATTCTGTGATTTTAGCTGTTTTTATGCTTTTTTTCAAAAAAATACAGATCCAAAACACAAAACCCAGAACCCAAAACACGGAAGGGTGGTTTTGGCAAAACCAATCCAGATCCAAAACACGAAGAAAGATCCAGATCCAAAACCAAAACACAAAACACGAAAAGTGGCCGGTGCACACCCTTAGTATATATATATATATATTATATGTATATATTATAAAATGTCCAGGAGTAAGAAACTGTTCACTCTGATTAGGAACTAAGGAGCTCATTCAGACCCGCTCGCAAGATGCGATCGCTCGCTGGCAAAAAGGGGCCAGATATTTAAATTAGGCGCTCGAACTGCATCGCGTAAGGACGCCCACTGTGTGTTAGCGAGCTACGGTAAAGTGCGCTCGCAAGTGTCTGAAGACGCCCCCTTGCCTCTCGCAACACACATCATCTCCGGGAAATGTATGATTAATCTGGGCCATTGTGAGCCATCAGAGCAGCTCTCAACCCTTGGTGTTGCCTTTCCCCGCCGCAAGCACCGAGATCAGTGCGGGCTGAAATACATGCAGGTGACGTGTACAATGACGCTACTTTGCTAATTATGCATGCCCTTTAAACGGCGTTTTGGGGGAATGACACGCCTGCGTTCGCAACACCACTCCCTCCGTTCACAAGCACCTTCCCCTGTTACCACCCATAAATGGCACTTTCTGTCACTCACAGCAGCGACCTGATAGCGGTTTACGAGCTACCAAAATCAGATCGCAACGAATGGCTTGCGCACGCGCACTGCGAATTATGCGCATGCGCAGATGGGCGAAAATCGCTCACAGCAAGCGATTGCGCCTTAGCAAGCCGGTCTGAATCGGGTCCTAAATGCCTGATTCAGAGATGTACGCTAGTCTGATATTTAAACAGCTGAACGATTATCGGTCGACTGCGCATGAGGCAAAGTACCCCTGCGATGCAGTTTGCAGTGAGGTTTCTATTGCAAAGTGATTGACAGTCAGGTACTGAAATTGGGGCGTGTCATAGCCTACATCTGCGAACTTGTACGCCAATAAAGTGGTTCCGGCATCTCAGTTCAGACACCCGTTCTCTGTTACTATAGGGGTACACAGATGACTGATTATCGAATGATCTAAGATTTTGTACGCACTTGCTTGGATTTGCGATGGCCCCGGTGGGCATCTGAACACATTTCCAGCATTAGCATATTGTTGCAAAGCAGCTATGTGTGGGATCAGGTACCGCCGGTCGGACGCTGGAATCCCGACAAGGAATTTAAGATAGGTGTCGAAATACCAACGCCTATCTTAATCCCGACGCCGGAATCCAGGAGGACGTGTGCCCGAACAAAGGGAAGCCGGGGAGCCCTTAGTGTTAGCTGCGGGGGAGAGGGTAAGGTTTAGGTAAGTTAGTGGGGTTAGCATTAGGTTTTTGGAGGGGGGTTAGGCACCCCTAGGGGGGTGGGTTAGGATCAGGCACCACTGGAGGGGGTTGGGCACTAAGGGGGGGAGAGTTAGGTTTATGCATGAAGGGGGGAAACAGGTTTAGGCACTAATGCGGAGGGTTAGGGTGTGGGGAGGGTTAGGGTTAGGCTACAACAAGGGAGGGTTAGGGGAAGAAGGTGGGAGGGTAAGTATACTTACCCGACCCCTGTCGGCATAACAGCCATCGGGATGCTGCTGTCGGTATTGTGACAGGAGGCATCCCGACAGCCAGCATTACATACCCATTCCGCGTATGACAAATCTTTATGTTTAATTGCAAATAAGACCCATGTTTTGTCATTGTTAAATACAGTATATTGGCCAAAATATGACTTACAGGTTGTCTCCTCGTCATTGATGTAAAAGGAAGGTCTGCACAACATTCACATATCTTAGTGAGTAACTTCTCTAACTCATCGTACTGCACTGGAATGCTGAGGTGATCCTTCCTATGCATGAACATTAAGATATAAAACACAGTTAATTTCTAGCTTAAAAGGGGTGCTGAGCTCACTAAACTAAACCTATTTACTATTGTGATCCTGCTGCACTTTTATTAACATTTATCAAAGTCTAATATAATTTTATCCCAGAATTTCTACAAAAGTAGGTGAAAAATATGAGATATGGTAAGAACTTACCCTTGTTATCTCTATTTCTACGAAGTCCATAGGGTTCCACAGGATACCTTGGGGTATAGGCGATGGCGGCAGACATCCAGGCACCACAGAGTTAAATTTTCAGCCTCCCAGGATGCACTGGGGTCCCTCTCCTATACCCCGCCCCCGAGCCTCAGGCCACTCAGTTTCGTAACAAGCCATAGGCCGGAGCAGGAGCAAAAAAGAGAGAGAGAAGACAGTCTGGAACACACAAGAATCAAATTCTCACCAGAAGGAGACGGAGAAACCGGTGACCAGATCAAAGCCCATCTACAGTACAGGTGCGACAGGGCGGGAGTCCTGTGGAACCCTATGGACTTCGTAGAAATAGAGATAACAAGGGTAAGTTCTTACCATATCTCATATTTTCTACTTCAGGGTCCATAGGGTATCCACAGGATACCTTGGGGATGTCCCAAAGCAGTATCCTTTAAGGGTTGGGACGCTCCTGTGCTGTAAGGAGAATCCGCCGCCGAAAGGAAGCATCCTGAGAGGCGAAGGTATCAAAAGCATAATACCTTACCAAAAATATGGACAGATGACCACGTGGCTGCCAATCACCGCTGAAGCGCCACGTCGAGCTGTCCACGAAGGACCCACAGACCTAGTGGAAGAGCTTTAATAGAGGATGGAACAGGAAGACCTGTGAATCCATCCTGCCAAAGTTAGCGTAGTGGCAGGCCAACCCTTTTTATGGAAACCAGAAAGGACAAAACCGAGAGTCTGATTTCCTAAATGGACTGGTACGGTCAACTTAAATTCTTAGCGCCCGTACCACAGCCAAATAGGCCTCACCAGCAGACAGGACTGGGGAAGTAAAGGCATGCACTGCCCTGTTCCTAGGAAAGATGAGAAAAAGGGAGGTCTACATGACAGAGCCTCCCATTCTGAGATCCTACTGGCCAAATTAAGAGCCAGAAGGAATACAGTCCTAGCCGTAAGCCATTTGAAATCCACTGAGCCCAGTGGATCAAATGGCGGTCCTCAGAGAGCCCTAAGGACCACAGCCAAATCCCAAGGAGCCACAGGTGGAACAAAGGGATGCTGAATATAACGTACACCCTGCACAAAGGTGCGGACATCAGGAAGAGTAGCAATCCTACACTGAAACCATACTAACAGGGCAGAAACCTGCACCTTGAGGTAAGCAAGGCGAAGACCGTTATCTAAGCCCACCTGTAGGAAAGCCAACCTCTGGATATCCGGAATACCCGAGGAGCCTAGCCTCTAGGGCGAAACCTGAAAGAAAGTATACCATACCTAATGGTAAATTCTTGCAGATAAAAACTTCCGAGCTCTTAGCATGGACAGAGCCCCTGTTAACTATAGAGCTGGAAAAAACTCCTAAACCTTAAGAGGGCAGTCTCCACCACAGACAACCCAGGTCTGGGTATCAGCCAGGATCCTGAGACAACAGGTCCGGGTGTAGAGGCAACAGCTTCGGAGTGTTAACTGAGAGGCTCCGAAGATCTGAGTAATAGTGCCATCTGGCCTACGCTGGAGCTATCAGCAGGAGCGTGCCTCCTTCTTGCTATTACTGGAGGAAGAAGGGATAACGGAGGGATGAGGTACACAACTTGGAAGGTCCACTGGACCTACCTACGTCTATCAGAAGAGTCTCATCTCTGAAAGGCTCCACTTGTTCACCAGAAGATTGAACACCTCCTGATAAAGAGGACATTTCCCTGAATGCACGTCTTGACGGCTGAGAAAGCCTGCTTTCCATCTGAGGATTCCTGAATGAACACTGCCGATGACGGCAGGGATATAGCCTTCCACCCAAGCCAGAATTCGGGACACCGTTAGTGTTGCCTGACTTCGGGAACCTCCTAGGTGGTTTACATAAGCCATCATGATGGCGTTGTCAGACTGTACCTGCACGGTATTTCCGTGGAGGACCTGTCCTGCATGCTGGAGAACCCTGAATACTGCTCAGAGTTCTCAGATGTTTATGGGAAGCGCAAAAACTATTGGTGTCCACCTGCCCTGGAACAAGTGTGGAACCGTCATGCTTCCCAGCAACGGATACTGGCGTCCGTCGTCAGAAGGACCCTGTCCGCAATCCCAAAGGGGGTGCCCCTTGTTTAGGTGAGCTTTCTGCAGCCACCAGGCCAGAGAGAGACAAACCTCCGGGGAAAGCCTATTGACTTTATCCTATGGGGCAACCCATCCCATCCGGAGAGGATCAAGTTCTTTAGAGTGAAGCTGGGTACTCTCCACCATGTCGAACAGCGACATCCTGGAACCCAGGAACCACATTGCCAAGTGAATAGACACTCGGCGACTCTGCAGGCAACTGCGTACCTTTGCCTGTAATGCAGAGATCTTTTCCTCAATCACAAAGATCCTCAGATGTTGGGATATGGAGCATCCTCTGTGAAGAATCAGAGAGGACCATTTCCAGTTTATCAGTCAGCCCTAACGTAGCAACACAGATATTGTCCGTTGCATATGGCACTGAAGTATCTCTGGAGACCGTGGTAACAACAGGAGGTCATTCGGATAGGGTAACAAGCGGACCCCCTGCATCCGCAGGTGGGCTGCCATAACTACCATGACCCTGGTAAACCGTGAGGCGCGGAGGCCAGACCAAGGGGCAATGCCAGAAACTGGAAATGCTTATCGACCACTGCAAACCTGAGGAAAACACTGGTGTGCTAAGAAAAGAGGGATATTCAGGTAGTCACCCTGAATATATCCAACGACACCACAAAATTCCCAGGCTCCATTGAATGATGGAATGCAGGGTCCCCCTCCCGAACCGAGGAACCCTTAAGAATTTGTTGAAGGATTCGAGGTTGAGAATGTCCTGGTAAGACCCATTGGGTGTCTGTACCAGAAAGAGGATGGAGTAATACCTCGTTCCCCTTTGGGGCAACGGAATAGGTACTATAACTCCTGCCTGGAGCATAGAGTGTAACACCCTCAAAAATTACAGGGCCTTGTCCTGAATTGACAGAAGACCTGTAACGAAAAACCTTCTGGGAGGCTTTTACCGGGAGGAAAGGACATACCTTCAAGAAAATACTTCTCTTACCCCAGTGTCCGTGGTGGTCAGACACCAGCACTGGGCGAACTGGAGAAGCCGGCCTCCAACTCTGGGGACTCCCGAGAGGAGGCCCGTCCCGTGAGGCTGAAGGCTTATAGTCCAACTTGGGAGTAGGACGTCTTGTACTCCAAGCCTGTTCTTATGGCTGAGCAGATTTCCTGGCTACTGACTGTCTTGGAAAGCTGTATTTTAGACTTACCCTGGCCTCACAGGGCCAAAAAGACAAAGTCCCAGACCCTGATGGGACTGTAGCCGATGGCAGACACGCAGACGTAGCTGCTGCCTGCAGGGCCACAATTGTGTCCAGACGAGGGCCAAACAGGACTTGTCCCGTAAAAGGCAAAGCATTCCAAATGGAATCTGCGTCCGCTTTCCAAGAGCGCAACCACAGGGAGCGGCAAGCCGCTACTGCTGCCGAGGAGATTCTGGAAAGGAGTAGGCTATATGTAAGACCGTCTCATTATGAACGTGGCAAAGTCTCTGAGAATTTGCCACTATCCACCTGCTCTGCTGGAGAGTCAGTGTGCAGAGATCCAGTTACCTACTCAGTGTTCCATGGCTCTGGCCCCCCAGCACACGGCCATAGCCGGCCTGGAAGCCCCTCCAGCAAGGGAATATTGGATTTTAGATATATTTGCACCTTCCAATCTGGAACCTCCTTCAAAGAGGACCTGGAGGGCATGGGCAACGTAGCACTCCTCACTAGGCGTGTAACATGAGAATCTACCCGTAAGGGTAACTCCCATTCGGAAATGTAATTATCCGCAAAAGGGGTATGCAAAAGGTCAACCGTTTTTGAAGCTGGAACCGCTTACCCGGATTTTCCACGCCTCCTCTAAATGATCCACCTGACCAAATAGAGGAATTACAGTGGCAACACCCATATCCTTAAAGAAGGCATATTTGGATTTAGCCACGGGGGATATGTAATAACCAAAGCCGCACGGACTGCCCGTAGAAGGACAGGTATATAGACTTTAGACCCAGACTACGCCTCCTTTGCACTAAGGGGCTCGTGTCTGAAAAAGTCAATAATGTCACCGTCATCAGACGTCATGTCTTTACCCGTCTGAGACACGAAAGGCCGTTTAGAAGGCCGAAATGGTGACTCCCCCTGTAAAACGTCCATCAGGTGCTATACCATTTGGACAATAAATTCACCCACACAGGCTCCTGCGAGACGCGGGGGGGCGAAAAACAGGATACACTGGGGTACCATCAACTGTCCAGGGACCCCTGCATGTGATGAGACCACCACAGGCTGCGATAACCCCTTGGCGGAAACGCAGGGGGCGTTGCCCACAAAGGCTGTAAGCATCTTAGCCAGCCGAGGGCGGTCTCCTTTTTTGTGCAGGCACAGTGACAGAAATGGGGCGTGATATATAATACAACATGCCCTCCATAAACCCTCAGCGTCTACATATCCCTCCGCTAACTGCACATGATATCAGTACATTATAGCTGGAAGAGGATATCCTCGTTCACTTTCCGACATGAGGAGTGTGAACGGAGCGTATGTGACCTCCCACACAGAAAAACCATGTTTACTGTGAGGTAATAAACACCCTGCGACACCGCACCGCAAGGGCTGTAGCAGAAGAACAGGGATAGGAAAAGGCTGACAGTCAGAAATGAAAGTACAGGCAAACAGCGCTAGCATTTAAGTCACATACAATGCACAGATAACATCCTGCATTACAGGCACTGCGATCAACTACACAGACCAGAGCCTGGTAGGAAACAGTGCTGCATACACTGACCTTAATTGAAGGAGAGGTATGCGGGGGACCCGGACCGCAATGGCATCTGTATCAGCTTCCAGCAGCGTTTGCCATCCCCAGCACATGTAGTGAGAAAATGGCCACCGAGGAGCAGAGAGAAGGCAGGGCCCGGGGGAGGAGCGCTGACACAGCCCGCTCAGACCGCTGTGGAATGGCACTGTGCAGCGGGGGAGACGCCGGCTGTGAGACAGGGAAGGCGTTCTCCCCTGGCGTGCTATCAACCCCTGGGACACCGCGCTGTACCGCACATGCTGCGGCCCGCTGTCCCTGGTGTTCTAGTGGAAGGCGCAGGATCAGTACCTGGCCCCACGCGCAGCCGGTCCCCAGGGAGCCCCCTGCCTGGGGACCAAACAGGACTGTGTTACCGGCAGGTGCCCACCGCGGGACCCCGCCGCTTACCTTGTTCCCCGTGCATCCGGCCACAGTCCAGGTAGCCGGGGATCACCGCTAGCTGTGACCCCAGCTACCTACCAGCATCCCCGGATCGGTACCAGCGTTCTGGTACCGGCGGGGTGTAGGAGTGACAGCATGGACGTCAATACTGACTGTCCTATGCTGGAGCACTCTAGTTGTGCAGCCACAGCTGCGAAGAAATATTCAGGGGCCTTAAAAAGACCCCCCTCTGTACGGTGCGACTGGTCCGGCCAGGCACCTACGAAAACTGAGTGGCCTGAGGCTCGGGGGCGGGGTATAGGAGAGGGACCCCAGTGCATCCTGGGAGGCTGAAAATTTAACTCTGTGGTGCCTGGATGTCTGCCGCCATCGCCTATACCCCAAGGTATCCTGTGGATACCCTATGGACCCTGAAGTAGAAATTAACATTTTCACCTACTTTTCTAGAAACTAAGAATCGGGGTAATTCATTATATAACTGATAATCACGGATATCTCCTGCTTGACAGCATGGACCTTCACCATCTTCAGATGCTGGTGATTCCTGATCCCCGCCCCGGAAAGGAGTCCCGGTTGCGAAGAGGGAACCCTCCGCTCCTACTCGGCTCCCTCCACTGGACGTCGGGGATTCCTACGCATGTGTGAAGACAGCCGCGAGGGGCGGGGGTTAGGTTAGGGGCTTCCGGGGGGGACCCCCTGGGTTAGGCTATGGAAAGGGGGGTTAGGGTTGGGCTGCAGGGAAGGGGAGGTTAGGTTTAGGCATTTACGGGGGGGGTTAGGGTTAGGCACTAGGGGGGAGGTTAGGGTTAGGCACCCCTACGGGTGTGTTAGGGTTAGGGGTGGAAAAGGTTAGTGATAGTGGGGTACTCCCCTCCGTCGGCGTCGGGATCCTCATTGTCTGCTTTCCAGCGTCGGTATGACATCCGCCGGGCTAACATCTGGCGGTATATCATACCGATTCCCATTTCCACGTCAGATAATTTAAATAGATTGGTTGAGGAGCATATGGGGAAACCCTGCTTGCAATAAGTACACATGATTAATAATAATATTAAAATACAATTGGATATACAGTAATTTACACAGTAATTTATACTAGTGATAATAAAGCAGGCTTACTCTATGGATAAGCGGTATGTGTGTAATTGTATGGTAGTACATGTAAATGTAATTTGGGTGATTGGCTGAGATTGCCGATAAAAGGACTCAATTGCACCACTAAGGCCAGCCCTCTGACGAAGTCCATTGATGAAACGCATAGGGGCGTGGTCTTGTGATGCTGCTGTAACTACCCCAGACTCCTTCGGGAAGCGTGGTCACCACACGCCGCTGCTTCAGAGAACAGTGAGCGACGTGGTGTGTTCCCGACTGAACCCTATGGCAGTACTTGGAGAGCTGCTTGATGATGGAGTATATTAATCAAATCATGTGGTAATCAGCCCACACTGTTTTATACTTGGTACAAGCATATACTACTTTTAGTGGTTGATTTTAGAAGTTGTCATATTGAAACATTTATGCACTATGGAGCACCCCCTCTGTGCTTTTTATTAAGTGTTTTACCCGTGGGATTTTGGGATGTCTTCTGTAAGCTGGAGTAGCGGTACAGAATATTTAGAGGACATTGGTGCAAAAAAAGACTTCATGGACATTCTGACAATTCTGACAAACAGTTTATGTATCTTCATAGTTTAACATTATTAACATAAAAACTTGATCCTACCTGCAACATTTTATACAGTGTGGAGGGAACAATTGAATTTACAAAATCTGACTAACCTTAAAAATGCAGATATTGCCTTAGTGGCTTCAATTGCGACTTCCAGAACAGGGCAGTTCACAGCCTCCTGCAGTACATCTACAGCAGCTTTGAAAATGCCAGGGTTAGTAAATAGCTTGATTTCAATGGGTTGCCTATAAAATCACAAAAAAATAGTAAACCATGGACTTTTAAGAGAAAATCCACTTACTATTAAAAGACAAGATTTTAACACATCTAACTTGATGAAATCAGTACAACAAAACATACATTATGGGGTTATTGTGTCTTATTATTGAAGAATAGATAGCTTAGTGTCATAGCACTGAAGCACTAGGAGTACTGTGTTTGTAACAAAGCCCCAAATCACAAAAAAAACTATGCCATGGCCCTGAAGACTAGGCAGCTCTATTTGGAGGATATTTTGAAATATATTGAGAAGTATCAGAAACTTCCTATTGTAAACTCTTGTAAACACTGGGCTTGATTCTGAGGCGCTCGTAAATAGCGAGCGCTCGCTCTGAATCAGGGCGTCCGCTTTTTTTTTAAAAACCCGGCCTCCTGGCCACTCGCTAAGCTGTGGGTGACCACCCACAGCTTTAGCGGGTGGCCAGGTGATGGTCGCGATTATCGTGACCATCGGGCTTGCGACGAGACTCTTGTGGTAGGGTCTCATTCCAGCAAGCCCCAGTGAGCTTCCTGCTCAATAGAGCAGGAAGCTCACTACTGACATCACGAGTGATGTCAGTAGGGCCGCCCACAAACTGCAGGCGTTCCTTCAGGAACACCTCTGTTTGATCAGCCACCCCCCCTCCCCGCCTACAAAACGGGGTGAACTGTCAATCAACATCGACAGCCGCCCCGTTTGTAGTGAGCCCCGAAGCGAGTGAATTTCTCACTAGCTACGGGGCTTGCGCACGTGCGCAGTGCCCCACCATCAACCCACTTGTGAGCGCATGGCACTCGTGAGCGGGTCTGAATCAGGCCCACTGCCAGGTCACCATCATGCTGTGTTTCAGTAAGTGCAATTTGAATGTTCCCCAACCTGCAGAGAGCTGGGAATGCACTAGATCTAAAACCAAGAGTTTAATCCTGGGAAGAAGGCACACAAAAGGTACTGTAGGCAACCAAAGATAATGGGGACACATCAGTGATGGAGCAAAGTAAACAACTGGGGACAAATAGAGTACACAAAATACATGAGTACTAAGCAAAGGAAGGTAGCCAGACATAATTATTTAGAAATTAAGGTGCACATGCAATTGACATGAAGAGCAAAGAAGGCATAAAAGATTCATATATAGAAAGACCCACAGGACATAAAGGAGTACACAGAAAAAAAGACATGGCAGACAAAAAAAAAACAAAAACAAGGGCAGGCAAGAGACATATGGAGCAAACAAAAGGAGACATACAGGACATATTAGGAAAACCAAGAAAGGTGCCATTGGCTAAGGATAAGTGTCTGTGTCATATGTAGGATTTATGTTTAATGGCAGGACCTACTGTAAGTTTAGATTTTGCAAGTGGTTCAGGGACCGATAAGATATGCCATTGGTCTGAGTAGGCCTATTCAAAGAAATTATGAAGGTAACAGGTCAATAGCTCATTATTATAAAAAGGATTTAAAAAAAAAAGTTTTTACCAAGGACTGTGTAAAGGGGGATATCCACTAGACGATTAAGTTGAACGATAACGATTATTCAATCGTTCAATCGTTTGCAAAAAAAAGTGTCTAAAACGACCAACGATGTGCATGCCCGCTGGTCGTTTAGACATCTATCACCTTTCAAACATGCTGGTCAACCTGACGATATCGTCAGGTTCAGCATGTTTCCAGATGATTGATGACCCTGCACTGAACGACTGCTCGTTCACTGCAGGCTCATCACACGAATGATTACAATGTCGTAATCGTGCAGTCGTTTTCAGATCTTGTAGTGGATACCCGCCTTAAATCTGTAATAAGACAAAATATACTGATCAAAAGTAATTCTAACCTCTTTAGAATTTCTGCAAGTAACAAAAGACCCTGTTTGTGTAATTCCATGTTATTCATCTGCAATATGTGTTTTAAACTTCTTAACACCGCTTCTATGCCTATGAGATGAAAAGAAAGCGCACATTATATGAATACAGAACAAATATATCTATTCATGATTTTGAGCTTTGTGTGCCTTTGACGTAATTCAAAAAAACCACAGCTATGCACGGAAAAGAGTATATTCTGCTGTTCAAAACACATTGGGAGTAGTGGAAGCTTTCATACAAATAAGTCAGTATGACCATGCTAAACAGTGACTGTATTTTGTTTACTGGAGATGGCGGGTAATGTTATTATTTCCTCCACACGTTGCTACTACAGATAGAGGCGTAACAAGGTCCTGGGATTGGCCCTGGAGAAGCAACAAGAAGACATCCAAACTTGACTATTTAGGGAAAGTAAAAAGTCACATATAGGTTTTGCTATAAACAAAAATAAATCACAGCGAACACCAAACTTTGTCATAATTACTTTTAGTATGATTATAAATATACTAAAAATGTCACAAACGTGGGATTTAGGAGCTGTGTTCCCGGACTGGGCCTTGGATCTGTATTACTTGGCGCAGACGCTCGCTGGAGGAGACTTGGCTTAGTGAAGTTTCTCCACATGAGAGGGTGCAGCGAACTGACAGGAGTTTGAGGAATGCGGCAGTAGGGTGGTAGCTAGGAAGCTACGTGGAGCGGCTGGGTAGCCGTTGGTAGCTGAGTGACTATGTGGAGCGGCTGGATAGCCGTGGGTAGACGTTGGTAGCTGAGTGGCTACGTGGAGAGGCTGGATAGCCGTGGGTAGACGTTGGTAGCTGAGTGGCTACGTGGAGCGGCTGGATAGCCGTGGGTAGACGTTGGTAGCTGGGTGGCTACTTGGAGCGGCTTGATAGCCGTGGGTAGACGTTGGTAGCTGAGTGGCTATGTGGAGCGGCTGGATAGCTGTGGGTAGACGTTGGTAGCTGGGTGGCTACTTGGAGCGGCTGGATAGCCGTGGGTAGATGTTGGTAGCTGAGTGGCTATGTGGAGCGGCTGGATAGCTGTGGGTAGACGTTGGTAGCTGGGTGGCTACTTGGAGCGGCTGGATAGCCGTGGGTAGACGTTGGTAGCTGAGTGGCTACGTGGAGCGGCTGGATAGCCGTGGGTAGACGCTGGTAGCTGAGTGGCTACGTGGAGCGGCTGGATAGCCGTGGGTAGACGTTGGTAGCTGAGTGGCTACGTGGAGCGGCTGGATAGCCGTGGGTAGACGCTGGTAGCTGAGTGACTACGTGGAGAGGTTGGATAGCCGTGGGTAGACGCTGGTAGCTGAGTGACTACGTGGAGCGGCTGGATAGCCGTGGGTAGACGCTGGTAGCTGAGTGGCTACGTGGAGCGGCTGGAGCGCAGTGGGAAGGCTTGCTTAGTTAAACTAAGAAACTAGTTGCACTGGCAACTTGTGTGAGCATTGGGGATCCTTTTATAGTGGACACTGGGAGCTGACAGGCTGAGAGAGAAGGAGAAAAACTCCTCATTGGTGGTAGTGGGGTCACATGGGCAATCCAAGATGGCCGCGCCCATGGACCGGAGGACATCGCTTCCTGGAGATAGTCAGCGGGGACCAGCGGTCAGCAGGAGCCGGCGTGGGAGCAGCACAGCAGTCGGACCCTCCAGAGGACAACAGCGGAGACTGCCTTTAGAGATGAGGAAGGAGCGTACAGCGTGGGAGCCGGAAGACAGCGCGGGTCAGTGCCCGTACAGGTAAGCGACGGGGTCTGATTCTGGGGTCTCCAGGCCGGCGTGTGACAGTACCCCCTTCTTCAGGAGTTGCCACCGCACACTTCCTTGGTTTATGAGGAAATTTCATATGGAACGCTTTGACCAGACGGGGTGCATGGACATCGGAGGCATTTATCCAGATTCGTTCCTCCGGACCATAATTCTTCCAGTCGATGAGGTATTGAAGACGGTTGTATCGACAACGGGAATCTAAGATTCTGTCAACTTCGAACTCCTCTCCCTGCTGTGTTTGAACACTAGAAGCTTTAGGAAGGACCTTCTGAAATCGGTTTAAGACCAGTGGTTTTAAAAGAGAAATATGGAAAGAACTTGGAATGCGAAGAAATGGAGGAAGCTTTAGCTTGTAAGCCACAGGATTCAAGACTTTGATGATTGGGAATGGACCAATGAATCGCGGAGCAAATTTCATTGAGGGTACTCGGAGTCTTAGGTTTCGGGTAGAGAGCCAGACCATATCCCCAGGTCGGAAATTTGGAACCGCTCGTCTTTGGCGGTCAGCAAATCTCTTGTACCGGGCTGACGTTTTAGTCAGAGAGGAACGAACCTTTTCCCAGATGTTGGAGAATCGTTGAAGGGACATCTTGGCCGCAGGCACGTCTAATGTTGGAAGAAGAGGGAAATCTTCTTCCAACATTAGACGTTGAGGATGATGACCAAAAACTGTAAAAAAAGGAGTTGAGCTGGTGGACGTGTGATAATGATTATTGTGAGCAAATTCGACCCAAGGAAGAAGTTCAATCCAGTCATCTAGGGAGGATGAGACAAAAGAGCGCAGGAACTGTTCCAGGTCTTGATTGACCCTTTCGGTCTGACCGTTGGTCTGGGGATGATAAGCGGTAGAAAATTTGAGATTTACTTGAAGGGCTGAGCAGAGTGACCTCCAGAACTTCACTACGAACTGTACTCCCCTGTCGGAGATGATCTCTTGAGGAAGGCCGTGGAGCTTGGAGATCACTTTTATAAAGCTTTGGGCGAGTAGAGGTGCAGACGGAAGCCCAGTAAGTGGTACGAAATGAGCCATTTTAGAAAAGCGATCCACGATAACCCAAACTGTGTTGTGGCCCCGAGATGGAGGAAGATCAGAGATGAAATCCATAGATAGGTGAGTCCATGGCTTAAATGGAATTGCAAGAGGCTGGAGTTGACCGTGTGGAACCCGCCGAGGTATTTTGTGTTGGGCACATTTGATGCATGATGACACATAAGACCTGACATCCTTTTTCATCGAAGACCACCAATAGGACCGCTGGATGAATTCTAGGGTTTTATCCATACCCAAGTGACCAGAGAACCGGGAAGCATGAGCCCAATACAGTAACCTCTTGCGGAGTTCCGGAGCGACGAAAGTCTTTCCAACCGGGGGTATAGAAGATAATTTGGTAGAGGCGAAGAAAGCTGAATTCAAGATTAGTTGGGGCTGTTCCATGGGTAGATCAGGGTTGCTCGTCATGGGACGGGAGAGTGCGTCGGCTTTGAGGTTTTGTGAACCGGGACGATAGGAGACTTTGAAGTTAAATCTGGAGAAAAACATTGCCCAACGGGCTTGACGAGGGTTCAAGCAATTTGCAGATTTAAGATAAAGCAGGTTCTTATGGTTTGTAAAAAGGTAATGGGGTAATGAGCTCCTTCTAGAAGATATCGCCATTCTTCGAGGGCTAGTTTCATGGCGAGTAACTCCTGATCTTCCGATGGTGTAGTTCTTTTCTGCAGGCAAAAACTTCCGGGAAAAGAAACCACAGGGATGAAGTTTTTCATCTTCAAATCGCTGGGAGAGCTCTGCACCGACACCTTCGGAGGATGCGTCCACCTCCAGGATAAATGGCCGGGTGGAGTCTGGTTGCTTTAGGAAGGGAGCGGAGATGAAGGCTTGCTTAAGAAGTTGAAATGCAGAGGTAGCTCCGACGGGCCATTTAGTTGGATCTGCTCCCTTGCGGGTGAGGGCTGTAATCGGAGCTACCATAGTCGAGAAACCTTTTACAAACTTGCGATAATAGTTGGCAAATCCTAGGAATCTTTGTATGGATTTTAAGGAAGAAGGAAGAGACCAATCAAGAATGGCTTGTAGTTTTGAAGAATCTATTTGAAGGCCTGTTCTGGAGATGATGTATCCCAGGAATGGTACACTTGACACCTCAAACAGACACTTCTCTAATTTGCAAAAAAGTTGATTGGACCGCAACCTTAGAAGGACTTGTTTCACCTGGTCTCGATGAGTTTGGAGGTCCTGAGAAAAAATCAAAATGTCGTCCAAGTAAACGACCACACACTTGTACAAAAGATCCCGGAAGATTTCATTGACGAAAAACTGGAAGACGGCCGGAGCATTACAGAGGCCGAAGGGCATAACGAGATACTCGTAGTGCCCATCCCTGGTGTTGATGGCCATTTTCCATTCATCGCCTGGACGGATACGAATTAAATTATAGGCTCCTCTTAGGTCGAGTTTGGTAAAAACTGTGGCTCCCTTGACTCTATCAAATAACTCTGTTATGAGAGGAAGAGGGTAGCGATTCTTAATAGTTATTTCATTAAGACCCCGGTAGTCAATACACGGGCGCAAGCCACTATCTTTCTATTTTACGAAGAAAAATCCAGCCCCTGCTGGAGACGTGGAAGGTCGAATGAAGCCTTTACTTAAGTTTTCCTTAATGTACTGCGACATGGCCTGAGTCTCAGGGAGAGATAGAGGGTAGGTTCGGCCTCTAGGAGGATTCTTCCCGGGAATCAGATCTATGGGACAGTCCCAATCACGATGGGGAGGTAACAGATCTGCGCTCTGTTTGCTAAAGACGTCCTGAAACCCATCGTAGGCTTTGGACAGATCTGTAGAATCCTGTACGACGGAAGATCTGGTATTACCCGCTGAAGGCAGCTTTTGAAGCAATTGGAACCCCAGGAGGTTATTTGCATGGTGGTCCAATCAATTTGTGGTGAATGTCTCTGTAGCCAGGGTAATCCGAGGACTAAAGAATGAGAGGCTTTGGGAATCACTAGGAAGGATAGTTGTTCGGAATGGAGCACCCCAATGGTAAGTTTAAGTGGTGTTGTACGATGGGTGATGGTTCCACTAGAAATGCGACTACCATCGATGGCGGTTAAAGTGATGACTCGAGGCAACGCTTCTATGGGGATTTGATGTTTCTGGACAAAGTCAGTAGTGACAAAGTTCTCTGCCGCTCCAGAATCCAGAAGAGCTAATACAGCTTTGGAACCTCGAGGAAACTTTAAATGAGCCTGGATGGTGGAATTAGACTTCCTTTGTGATTCAATGGCAACTCCTAACTTAACCTCTCTTTCATAAGTTAGGAGGAGGCGTTTCCCGGACGAATGGGACAAGATTTAACTAAATGTTGAGGAGATCCGAAGTACATACAGAGGTTCTGCCTCTGCCTTTTCTGCCGTTCCTCAGCCTGCATGGGTTCTTCGCCCAGAGGAGGAGAGGGTAAACGGGAAGCTGGACGTGGCCTTCCACGATCAAATCTGCCTCTTTCCAAGGCACGCTCCCTATGACGGAGATCCACCTTGTTGCAGAGAGAGATTAACTCATCCAAACTGGTTGGAAGGTCACGGGAAGCTAGGTCGTCTTTGAGTCTTTCAGAAAGGCCACTCCAGAAGGCAGCGATGAGGGCATCCTCGTTCCAATTGAGTTCTGAAGCCAGAGTTTGGAACTGGACTACGTATTGGCCGACGGTCCTACTGCCCTGACGGAGGCGTAGAATATCAGCTGATGCGGAAGTGGTTCTTCCGGGTTCATCAAAGATTTTGCGAAATGTGGCAACAAATTCAGGGTAGTTGGAGAGCAGGCGATCCGACTTCTCCCAAAGGGGCGAGACCCAATCGAGTACTTGGACAGAGAGTAGAGAGATGATATATGCCACCCTGGTTCTGGCCGTCGGAAAGTTGGCGGATTGTAGCTCGAATTGGATTTCGCATTGGTTTAAAAACCCCTGCATAATTTGGGGTTGCCATCGAACTTGCTCGGAGGGGAAAGCTGAAGACGAGCAGGAGGTAGAACCGGAGGAGCAGGTGACACCACAGGAGGAGAGGCGGCTTGGGAGCCAGTAAGGACTGAATGTTGTCCAGGCGTGACGACATATCTTGGATGAATTGGATCAACTGGGCCTGAGAGGTCTCCTGTCTTTCCAGACGAGATAGTACATCCTGCGAGGGATCTACCCCAGATCCTTGACCACTTGCCGAGTCCATCGGGCCAGTGCAAACTGTCACAAACGTGGGATTTAGGAGCTGTGTTCCCGGACTGGGCCTTGGATCTGTATTACTTGGCGCAGACGCTCGCTGGAGGAGACTTGGCTTAATGAAGTTTCTCCGCATGAGAGGGTGCAGCGAACTGACAGGAGTTTGAGGAATGCGGCAGTAGCGTGGTAGCTAGGAAGCTACGTGGAGCGGCTGGGTAGCCGTGGGTAGACGTTGGTAGCTGAGTGACTACGTGGAGCGGCTGGATAGCCGTGGGTAGACGTTGGTAGCTGAGTGACTACGTGGAGCGGCTGGATAGCCGTGGGTAGACGTTGGTAGCTGAGTGGCTACGTGGAGCGGCTGGATAGCCGTGGGTAGACGTTGGTAGCTGAGTGGCTACGTGGAGCAGCTGGATAGCCGTGGGTAGATGTTGGTAGCTGGGTGGCTACTTGGAGCGGCTGGATAGCCGTGGGTAGACGTTGGTAGCTGAGTGGCTACGTGGAGCGGCTGGATAGCCGTGGGTAGACGTTGGTAGCTGGGTGGCTACTTGGAGCGGCTGGATAGCCGTGGGTAGACGTTGGTAGCTGAGTGGCTACGTGGAGCGGCTGGATAGCCGTGGGTAGACGCTGGTAGCTGGGTGGCTACGTGGAGCGGCTGGATAGCCGTGGGTAGACGTTGGTAGCTGAGTGGCTATGTGGAGCGGCAGGATAGCTGTGGGTAGACGCTGGTAGCTGAGTGACTACGTGGAGCGGCTGGATAGCCGTGGGTAGACGCTGGTAGCTGAGTGGCTACGTGGAGCAGCTGGATAGCCGTGGGTAGACGCTGGTAGCTGAGTGACTATGTGGAGCGGCTGGATAGCCGTGGGTAGACGCTGGTAGCTGAGTGGCTACGTGGAGCGGCTGGAGCGCAGTGGGAAGGCTTGCTTAGTTAAACTAAGAAACTAGTTGCACTGGCAACTTGTGTGAGCATTGGGGATCCTTTTATAGTGGACACTGGGAGCTGACAGGCTGAGAGAGAAGGAGAAGACTCCTCATTGGTGGTAGTGGGGTCACATGGGCAATCCAAGATGGCCGCGCCCATGGACCGGAGGACAGCGCTTCCTGGAGGTAGTCAGCGGGGACCAGCGGTCAGCAGGAGCCGGCGTGGGAGCAGCACAGCAGCGGGACCCTCCAGAGGACAACAGCGGAGACTGCCTTGAAAGATGAGGAAGGAGCGTACAGCGCGGGAGCCGGAAGACAGCGCGGGTCAGTGCCCGCACAGGTAAGCGACGGGGTCTGATTCTGGGGTCTCCAGGCCGGCGTGTGACAAAAAATATGCATTTACACTTCCAAATATGTGTCCAAAATGAAAAGAAACATAGCTGTACCAACAAAGAAAGGGCTATTTCCACTGAAAAAACAATAATAAACCAAAATGTGGAGTGTAGAGATTTTAAATGTGTGGCTGTTATAAGGGGCCTGACTCACAGGTGTACGCTATTTGCATTGCTGCTGCGCCTTTGGATGCAGCAGCGATGCAAAAAATGCTAATGCTGTAGGAGGCGTCTGAAGGCAAAGGACACCCACTGCTGGCATCTGAAGACGCAGCATCGAATCACTATCGGGCACCCATCGGCCATCTGAGTAAGCCTAAGCTTACTCAAAATGGCTGCCGGAATTCCTCTGCCGGGGCCAGGAAGTTTGCTTTAGAAGACACTGGCCTTGGCTCACCTGCAAAACGGGGGCGACACACCTCCATTTTGTAAAACAGACCCAGTTGCTGCCCCCTTCCCACCCCTAAATGGCCGCAACATATCAATCATGCTGGGGCCTAAGGAGTACTGCGAGCGATCTCGCAGTGAAAGATCTCCACATGCACAGTACAGATCCTGTACATGCACAGATTATTAACCATCGGAAATGTACGCAAACCATTGGGTTTGCATACATCTCTAAATCAGGCCCAATGATCATTTAATAATGCTAAAACTATTGCACAATTGACTACTAATTCAATCAAAAACTGACATATCATGCATCATATACAACAGAAAATAACTCATTTTTTGGGGGGAACACAAGAAATTTGGACCACGGGTGCCCATAGCAGCACTGAGTTACACTATCCCCATACAGATCCTTCCAAATGCTCATCTCATAATTCAGCAGGTACCTTTTTCTTTTCAGCATGCAGCACGATTAGTTCATGGAGACTGGATATGTGGCTCTGCGATGCTACAAGTAACAGGGTCCTTTCCTACCACCTATCATATATGCAGCCTACTATCTTCCTTCCATCACTGTACACAGAGACCTGCTGCTTATCAACCATCAATACCTCAGGGCATATGATTGAGAGCAGCACAGGTCCCTATAAGCATACAGTGATATATTCTTAACACTATTCTTCTCTCATTTATTCTCTCCCCAAGGGGTACTTTCATTGGAGAGCACCAGAGAGGGTTCCTGAACTGTATATATCAGGTCCCTTATTTTGCATGCGATCCAAAAGCAGACACCCTCTGCGCTTATTCTCCTCCCATTGGGGACCGTTTATCAATGATCGCTTTTGCAATGCGATCAGGTCATGCCAGTAACGCCAATGATCGCATTGCAAAAAGCGATCCTCTCGGCCAGATTTATCATCCGGGACATGCAGGGATACGGGCTCCGGCCAGTGCAGGGGATGCTGCGAGCATGCGCAGTCCCGTGGTACCGGCGGATCCCTCCGCCAGCTAATAGTGCGCGGTGTAGCCCATAGACTACAGCAGCTAACGACACCTTCAGATGGCGTTAGCTGCGGGGGGCCAATATCTGGAATGCATCGCATTCCGGATATTAGCAAATTTGGCAGCATCGCATCCCCCATAGAAACCTCTGCCTTGCGTTACCTGTACCTTTTGCAAGTATACCTGGAACATAAATTGTGCTGCAAATCCACGCTGCAAGCCATTCATGTTGTGTACTGTTGCTTGGAAGCTGGGAAAATGACTCCATAAACAGGAACTGTAAAACTTGGAAGACTGGCTAGGACTTCTGAGAACAGCCCAACAAAAACAGCATGTCAGACAATATAACCGGCAGTGAGTGCAGGGCTGGCTGTATATTGATGAGATGCAGGATCCAATCAGAGACAATTCCTGGAGAGTAATTCCTAATCAAAGGCATGTGTGTACCTGCTCTGCAGACAGACAGCTAGTTAATTAATGAGCACATGAGATCAGTACACAGACAGGTAGGAATGACCTGCTATGAGCTGTACAAAGACAAGACAGGATTAGATGCAGTATCCCAGTCGCAACTATGGCTGGAACCTGTCACCAAGATGATCAGCTACCCGCAAATCCTAACAGTATGTCAGACAATGCGTATCACTCCAGGAAGGAGGGATAATGGCTGTGGTAGAACTAAGGACAGAACTGCACCCTAGTCAGTGGAGAGATGAGCTAAGAAGGGATAGAGTCAAGGGGTGATTTGGATAATTATACCTTAACCGATAAAGGACATAACCCTATAAGGGCATATAGAGCAGATACAGGAACTGAAAAGCCCAGGATTGTCTGACCAGGTCTATCCACCCTTGGGGGATAGAAAACTATTGGAAAAACTAACATATAATATCAGATGTAGTAGTCTCTGTACACCAGATCAGGGCGAAACACTGATGCATAAGGAAAGATTGAATGTAGTAAGCAATTTTTTACCATTTGCAAATTTACTAAAGGCAAACTCTGGTGAGAAATAATGAAACTCTGTGCAAAACCCAGTTGAAAACACAAATAAAAATAAATACACCATCGGCCAAACTCGCAGGTACTTTCCATAGACAGGAAAACAACTCTGGAATTTACCATGAATTATGAATTTTACCAAACTCTGTCCTAAATAGAAGTATAAAATAAAATCTCCTGAGTTGCGCGTTTAGCAGAAACATACACAGATCATTGTTATCTGTAAATATTTATGCCTGTAAAAACCAAAAAAAAGCCTTAAATATTAAAAAATAAAAAAATTATGTGGGATACCCCATCAAAACCATAACCAGCCCCGGGCTCCTGAGCCAGTCCTGGTTCTAAAAATAAGGACAAAACATGTAGAGGTCTCCCATACTTAATGAACCAGCTGGCACTAGAGGTGGCAGCGTGCCTGCCTTTTGGCACTCGTGGAACTACAAGTGCCAGCAGGTAGCCGGCACCGGTACCCCCACTGTAAGAAAAATTGTAAAATACAGACTGTACATACACATTGTAGAAAGTATAATTTTATTACATACAAATCACACATATACACACTTACCTTGTCCCCGGTGATCGGTTCCCTTCTCTAGTAGAAATCCCTGGTAATTCCTATAAAGGAAAAAAATACTCACCTACCTCCTGGCGCAGCTCGGTCCTGTTCTCCAGTAGAGTCCCGGCCATAGAAAGCAACAAACCGCCTTATTTTGTACCATGGACTTGAAGAGATGCATGTGTTTCCACATACATTTCTTCCCCGGTAAATGATGGAGACCACTTGTGTTCCGTCATTTGCCAGGCTGCCAGCCAATCAGAGGCCGTTCTACAGTAAGCGCCCGCTGATTGGCTATGAGCCGTCTGGCAAGGGGAAAGAGACCCACATGACTAGGGAACCTACAGACAAAGGTCACTATGGCCATTACCAGAGTCTACTGAAAAAAACTCTTGGTCCTTCCATGCTTTCTACAGGTTAACATGGTAGATCTGCCTACCTTTACGGGAGTCAATTTAAGAGACCTAATAATTTACTTCACCAACTTTTCTAATTCCTTCAAATAGCTATCTGCTTCCCCGAGTAGGCAACAACAAAAGGACTTTGGGCCTGATTCAGACCCAGTCGCAAGCGCTGAGCGCTTGCAACCGGGTCGATGGTGGGCCAGTGTGCATGCGCGAGACCCGGATAGCGACGGGCACTCCGTCGCTCACAACAAAGGGGGAGTGCTGTCGATGTTGAGTGACAGCACGCCCCCTTTGGTGGGCGGCCCCACTGACATCACGAGTGATGTCAGTGAGAGAGATTTCGGCTCGGTTAGAGCCGAAATATCTCTGGGGCTTGCGGCAACGAGACCCTACCACAAGGGTCTCGTCGCAAGCCCGATGGTCGCAATGGTCTTGACCATCACGACCATCTTCCTGGCCGCTCGCTATAGCTGTGGGCATTTTCTAAATTTTTCCAGGCCAAATGATCTAGTAAGTCCATGCGAAGGATGAAGGATACTTTTGCCCTCTATTGGTTGTTCTTAAAATGCTTCCCGCAGAAGGTCGAAAACACCCCGCAACTTCCTCCCATGAAGAAGCTCAAAAGGGGCAAAGCCAGTAGAAGCCTAGGGCACAGAGGCGGGCTGGGCCGGGGGGCAGGGTGCCATCTGCCCCCCCGGGCCGGTATAATTTCAGCGTTATGGTGCCGCCAGTTGCCTCATGCCCTTATATATAAAAACTTCTGGCGGCCGGGAGACATGCAGAGGATGCTCACCAGCCACTCAGTGTGTGTAGCAAGGACAGTCAGCGCGGCCTTCTGCCGCACTGATTTTCCTTGAAGCCCTTCTAATTAGCAGCCGGGGAGCATCATGTGCATGTCACTCTAGCCGCCATACAATCGGTGAAAGCAAGCAGTGGTGCACACTTCCACAGTCCACGCTCAGGCCAGGTGTCGGACTCGGGCAGATCATTCACCATGACGACTACAATAATTTAGCTGGGGGTGGAGCAGCACTGGGTGAGGGGAGGGACCAAGATACCTCCTCTTCCGTTACACTTTCCAGCTGTCCCGCGCGGTCTGGCTCTACACTCGCTGTCAGCATATAGTGAGTGATCTCTGCAGCGGCTGCGCTGACAAATATTTCCGGAGGCTTCCCCTGGTAACCAGATCACCTGGACTTACGTGGAGGTAAAAAGTCCTACTATGAGGCTACTGATTGCCTGTCCAGCTTAGAAGAGACAAGAAGCCACAGCACAACTTGCCAGCTAGATGTGCTGGGACTTGTAGTGCCATCACAACTAGAGAGGTCCTTATATATACAAACAGTCATATATATATATATATATATATATATATATAAAATCATTTACACACATACATTCCACAAGGTCTGTCATTCACCTAAATGAAATCTGTAGCTTCCCCGTGGTGCCCTCAAACTCACCTAATAGGCTGCACTCAATGTAAATCCCCCTCAGTCCTCCTGTCCACAATCCCCCTTCTAACTCTCCCTCAGTGTCCCTACCCTCATCCTCCCTGTAACCCCCATTAGTGTCCCTGCCCTCGCCCACCCTGTAACCCCCCACAGTGTCCCTGCCCTCACCCACCCTGTAACCCCCCCACAGTGTCCCTGCCCTCACCCTCCCTGTAACCCCCCACAGTGTACCTGCCCTCACCCTCCCTGTAACCCTCCTCAGTGTCCCTGCCCTCACCCACCCTGTAACCTCCCTCAGTGTACCTGCCCTCACCCTCCCTGTAACCCCACCTCAGTGTACCTGCCTTCACCCTCCCGTGACTCCCCCTCAGTGTCCCTGCCCTCACCCTCCCTGTAACCCCACCTCAGTGTACCTGCCTTCACCCTCCCTGTGACTCCCCCTCAGTGTCCCTGCCCTCACCCTCCCTGTAACCCCCCTCAGTGTCCCTGCCCTCACCCTCCCTGTAACCCCCCACAGTGTCCCTGCCCTCACCCTCCCTGTAACTCCCATCATCCTCCCTTGAAGAGAGAGAGACATAGTAGTGGGATTGCAGAAAAAGAAAGTGGAGGGAGAAGAGAGATATGGAGAAAAGACAGAGCAGTATGTGAAAGATGGAATAAGAAGGGAAAAGTGGAGAGGAGAAACGGGGTGGAAAAGAGAGAGATGAAAGAGAGAGAGAGGTTAAACAAATTAAAAAGAAAGGCAGGCAATGCCGGACATTAAATCTAGTGTGTGTATATATGTGTGCATTATATTTTAAATGTGAATTCTTTTGTGGATATTTTCTTGCTGTAATGGTGTGTGTTTTGGGAAGAGGGTAATAGTGAATCCATTCTAAGTATGTAGGCGGACACACACACACACACACGCAATATCAACACTAAAGAGGTATGTGTACTAAGCCTTAGGGCTCTATTTATTAACATTATTTTTACTAAAATAAAGTGAAAAAGGCAATCGCGGGGGGCGGGGCTTAGTTTCCTGGGGGGGTAGCAGCGACGGCCGGACGGCGCATGCGCGGGCACTTTGTCATAGTATTTTTTGCGAAAATACCGTGACTAGTGTGTGAAGGGGATTCGCAGGGACAGAGCTTTATCGCAAGCTCTGTCCTTGCAAGGGATTTGTAGCAAATCCATGTGATATTGTCTGAATTCGCAATGTGAATTCAGTCGATAATATCACACTACAATCTGCATTTCAAATGCGGATTGTAGTAAATAGAGCCCATAGAGAGATACAGTGGATGGAGATAAGGTACCAGCCAATTAGCTCCTGTCATTTTACAGGCTGTTTGAAAAATGTCAGGAGCTGATTGGTTGGTACTTTATCTTCATTCACTTTAACTCTCTCCAGGGATTAGTACTGTGCATTGTTATCTGCAGTGACTTAGGGCCCCATTTACAAACGAAATATAACCCCTTTAGTGCTCGCTAAAGGGGTTATACCATCTTCCTATATTTAGTAAACAGCGGTAATCTTAGATTACCGCTGTTTGTACAGCATCGCTCTCGCCATCTAAAAGATGGTGAGAGCGATGCGGGCCCCATTGCCGGCAATGGAGACCCGGCGGTGCCTTTCCGGCTTCAACGAAGCCTTCTAGGCACTGCCGGGTCTCCCTGTCATGCACATGCGCAGACGGACCGTCGCGCATGCGCATGACACTGGAGCCCGTCGCTGGCAGCGTTAGGCTGCCAGCAACCCAGCTGAGGACTTCGACTTCGCGGGACCTCGCCAGAGGGGTAAGTATTACTAAATACCAGTGGAATTTTCGTTTTATCACAGTGATACTAAACGAAAATTCCTGCTGGTATTTCCATTTGTTTGTAAATGGGGCCCTTAGTCACAGATGCTTCTGTGTGCTGGCTTCTGTGTGCTGGCTGATTGGCCGTGCTCCAGCCAATCAGCTCCCAACTGTCAACTGCTAGAAAAATGAAAGTTGGGAGCTGATTGGCTGGAGAACCATTTATCATACACAGTGACATTTATCACTCGTTTTGGTGATAAAACTCGTTGGTAAATGGAGGCCAATGTGTTTTATTTTTTTCCTGTGAGGGCTTATTAATACCAGTGCCACTTGTTTGTGTTGCCCCCCAGGCTGAAAGTTGCCAGCCAGCCCATGCTAGGGCACCTCCCTGATTGCAAATAACAAATGTCTCTATAAACCTCTTTAACATAGACTTTAGTGTATGGTTGAATCTTTAGACTAAGCCATACATTTGGTTATGATATACTCAGGTTCTGACAGATTTAATTTTAAACAACTTTAACACCGCCTGCATTCATTTGGACATAAAATTTGTCCCTTCGTCTGTAATAATTTCTTTAGGTAAGCCAACCCTGGAAAACATCTTTAATAACTTGGGGTCTCATTCAGACCCGCTCGCGAGCACAGGACGCTCGCAAGCGGGTCGATGGTACCCGAATGCGCATGCACATGACGGAGGCTGCTCCGTCATGCGCATGCGCGAGACCCGGCGAGCGACGGGGTAGCCGTTGCTCGGGGTCTCGCACCAAATGTGGCGTGCTGTCGATGGTGAGTGACAACACACCCCCTTTGGTGGGCGTGCCGGGGCGTGGCTGCCCAGACGGAGGCGTTCCCGTGGGAACGCCTACCGTCTGGGTCCGGCCCCACTGACATCACTAATGATGTCACTAATGATGTCAGTGGGAGTGATTTTGGCTCTGATAGAGCCAAAATCACTCCTGGGTTTGCGGCAGCGAGACCCTACCGCAGGGTCTCGTCGCAAGCCCGATGGTTGCGATGGTCTTGACCATCGCGACCATCATCATGGACGCTCGCATAAGCTGTGGGTGGTAACCCACAGCTATGCGAGCGTCCAAGAGGCCGCTTCAAGTTTAGGTAGGAGGGCCCTGATTCAGAGCGAGCGCTCTGGTCAGAGCGTCCGGCTTTGAATCAGGCCCTTGGTCACTACCTGTTTTGCTGTAGCAATCCTTAATGGTAACGCCTCCAGATAACAGGGTTGAGTGAACCACTACTACAATCAATTTAAAGGCCTTTAGACGGTGGTACAATCGGACCTACTAAATCAACCCCAATTTTTTTAAAGGGGACCCCAACACTTGGGATCAGCGGGGCAGGAGACTGCCGGTTCACCGCTGTCTTTTCACGCAAGTGGAACAAAACAGAGAGACCTCAGCATAAACACCTGGCCAATAGAACAAGCCACAGTCGGCTGTGGCGGATCTCCTCTAGAGGCTTCCAACGTTGCGGGCAGACTGCAGCAGCATGCAGTCTGTCTGCGAAGAGCATTGTAGATAGAAAATAAAAAGGTTAAATAAAATAAAAAGGGCTGAAGGCAGCCCTAACGTGCATCTAGCTACCTCGTGGCACTAATGTAAACTGAGTTCGGGTGGGGAATAGAGGGGGAGGAGCCAACACGTCTTTAAATTTAAAGTGCCAGGCTCCACTCATCACCCGTCTATACTCCATTGTATATACTCCTGTGTCACCTAGTGGATGAATGAGAAAATAATAAAAAGTGCATCTAGGTGTGTGAAGAGGCAAAAATCTGCACAGCCATCTCCATTTACAATTTTTCTCCTAAGTACTGCTTTGTTTAAACTCATTTATGGCTTAATATAAACATGTGAGGAGACTTTTTGTGTATGAAGTATGTTATTCCTTTATTTGGTTGTGTATACAAAATAACTAATACACCTACTCAAAAGAAAAATGAGAGTTATGGTAAGAACTTACCTTTGTTAACTCTCTTTCTTCGAAGTCCATTTGGGTCCACAGGGAGACCTTGGGGTGTAGGTGATGGGAACCAATCCGGGCACCACGCAGTTAAAGCTTTCAGCTCCCAGGATGCATTGGTTCCACTCTCCCTATACCCCGCCCCCGAGCCAGAGGCACCTCAGTTTCGTTGGTGCTCGGCCGGAGATCGGGTCACCATTTTGCAGGGGGGCTGTTCATCAGCCCCTAAAGCTTATTTCTTTATTTTACTTATTTTACTTTACAAAGAAGTGCGCACAGCAGCAGACTGTCCGTGGGACGTCTGCGCTGCCGCTCCGTCACCCCTCCAGTACCGCGACGCCAGTACTGATCTGGGGATCTCGGTGGGCGTTCCAGGGGTCAGCGCTAGCCAGGGCCCCCAGACTGCACCCGGACATCAGGAGACAGGTAAGGCGGGTCGCCGCTCGCGGTGACCCGCACGCAATGGCAGTCGTTACCTCCGGTCTCACGGGACAGACCAAAGATGCTGGGTGTGGACGCAGGCTCCGGCCATCGCGCTTCACTTGACCACCAGGGACATATTGGTGCAGGAAACCAGTGTACCAGGGGTTAATAACCGGCCAGGGGAGACAGCTTTCCTGTTTAAGTGGCTCGTCCCCTCAGCTCAGCGCGCCTTCCACTGCGGTCTGGCTTCCCTGAGCTGCTCTCCTCCTCTGGACACGCCCCCTCTGAGGTCTCCGGCGGCCATTTTGTATGTGCAGTCGCAGTTCTCCCAGGACAGCGCGTAGTCCGGTCCCACTGCATACCTCTCCCCAGGGTCAGCGTACTCTCCCCTGGGTCAGCGTATGTAGCGCTATTTCCTACCAGACATTGCGTCTGTGTCATTGAGTATAGTGCCGTTTTGCAGCATCTTTCCTGCATTGTATGTGACTTGTGCTAGCGCTATCTGTATCTTTTTTTTATCTGTCAGCTTATGGCTATACTCTTTCTCTCATTCTGCCCTAATACAGGTGTTGTTAGGGTTGTTCATACCTGACCTCATATATAAATATATATATATATATAGTGTGGCAGTATCACCAGAGATGACGATGGTGAGCAGCAGATTCTGTGTGGGATTGGAGAGATCCTCCCACATAGGGTTGAAATACTGAGTGGTGATACACCTGTGCTGCCTTGTGGAGAGAGCTCAGGTGTGAGCTAATGAGGAGGCAGACCAGTCAGAGAGCCCAGTGAAGCCAAGCGAGCCATTGGGGGCCAGGAGGCCTGTGTCTGGACCTTGCAGGAGGCAAGGTGGGACCATATAACTCTAGGACTGTGTGACATTGAAGCAGCTGTGCTGCAGGCTGAGGAAGCCAGGGCCTGTACCTGGAGGATACAGGGAAGGCCACGCAGATGGACTGTGAGGCTGTGGCAGACAGCCAACTAAAGACCAGGCCGGAGCCTGGGTTAACCTGCAGGTAGCAGGGCTAAGCTGACCTTGGACTTTTATTTGCAGACTAGCTACGCCTTAATAGAGAGGGTTGAAGAAGTGAGCTAGTGCCCTAAACAAGGGCTAGGTTTGTTTATTTTCTGTTTCCTGATTTCATATGCTGGAAGTAAAGCATCACCTCGTTTATTTCACCTGAAAGCTGTGTGTGGACCCTCATTAAGCACCTAAACACTGCACCCATTCACCCTCTGCCGAGCTAACTAACCCCAAGACATTACAATATATATATATATATATATATATATATATACATATACATGCATATATATATATATGCAATACAATATATGTGAGGTTTGTCACATTCTGTTGTGTACTGCACTTTGCCATATATAGGCAACAGGTTTCTGCAGTGTACTTAAGCATAAGACAGGACCAGTATATTGCTCCCTGTTAGTATTTATACATACAAATGGTTGCTTTGTACTCAGTACCATATTGTGCGTCATTTTAAACTGCAGACATGTCTGACACGGCCAATGAACACATTGGAACTTCGGGCTGTGTACAGGGCCCTCATGATGGCAAAGCACATTCTTCTCGAAAAAGCCTGTGCAGGTTCAGTCCGACAATGCCACCACAGTGGCTTACATCAACCATCAAGGAGGCACTTGAAGTCGGGCAGCAATGTCAGAAGTGTCACGCATTCTGACGTGGGCAGAATCTCATCTACCGGCTATATTGGCAGTGTGTCACGCTGGGAGGCGGTTACCTGAATTTACGACCTCCGCATCCACGGGTCTTGGTCGTTGGCGAGACCTAGTCAAAGGTGCGGAATCTAACCCACGAGATGGTGTTCGCCAGTGACCCCACCAATCGGGATATGGGCTTGAGCTGCACCTCGTAAGCAGGTCGCGGTCCTTTGACTAGGTGACCAAAGCCTGCGGGAAAAAGGAGAAACGAACACTCGTGGCCCAAAGGGTCTGTGCCAGTAAGGGGCATGTAGGGACACTGTACTTGAGGTACAAGGAAGTGTGCACTGCGGACACACTCTACCGGGTTGCCGGTCAGAAAGAGTGCACCACGGTGCAATACTGTAACACGTAGGTAGAGACCACAGAGTCCAGTAACGAGGTGGGTAGTGGTACTGGAGCCAGCCAGAGATTATGACGCTGGAGAGGTGGGTACGTATAACTACGCTCAGGCTGTGATGGTAAAGCACTGGTGAAATGGATAGTATACTGCACACAGGCAAGGTGATAACGCACTGACAAAATAGCTGCACACAGGCTGAGGTGGTAAAGCACTGGTGAGATGAATGATATAGCTGCACACAGGCTAAGGTGGTAAAGCACTGGTGAGATGAATGATATAGCTGTACACAGGCTGAGATGGTAAAGCACTGATGAGATGAATGATACAGCTGCTCACAGGCTGAGATGGTAAAGCACTGATGAGATGAATGGAACAGCTGCACACAGGCTGAGATGGTAAAGCACTGATGAGATGAATGATATAGCTGCACACAGGCTGAGATGGTAAAGCACTGGTGAGATGGATGATATAGCTGCACACAGGAATAGATCACTGGAAGCAAGGGAACCTGGAACGAGAGACCACTAGTAACACTAGCAGCGACAATGGTTGTTCAGGCAACTACCTGATACACAAGAGCCGGATATATACCCCTGGATGCCCACTGATTGGTCCACAGCGTCAGCTGACCGGCCAGACTGTCAGGGGAGGAAAAGCAGTCAGAGCAGGAAGTGTCATGGCGGCGCCCATGACAGGGACTCTGATCCCCGTGCACCAGGCCGCCCGGGACACAGCATCAGGGAGAATGCTCAGCACCTCCCACGTCGCCCCACGAGCCGTCCGACTGCCCGGGAAGTCAGAGGAAGCCGGGGGGCGGTAAGGGACGGCCGATCCCCGGCTGAACTCTGACACAGTGTTCATTGTGGGAGTTCTCATTTGGTAAGGGGACTTCCTCGACCGTAACGACGTGCATCCAGGGGAATGGTCTCTTCACCAAAAGGTGTTTCTACTCCTAGTGGACAAATGGGGTCTTCCAGAGGTGGATCTCATGGCCTCCCGACACAATCACAAGTTACCTGTCACGCTGGGAGGCGGTTTTCTGGAAGCTGAGGCCTGAGGCTGCGGGAGAAAACGGAGGCAAGGGGCCTGAATTTACGACCTCTGCATCCACGGGTCTTGGTCGTTGGCGAGACCTAGTCAAAGGTGCGGAATCTAACCCACGAGATGGTGTTTGCCAGTGACCCCACCAATCGGGATATGGGCTTGAGCTGCACCTCGTAAGCAGGTCGCGGTCCTTTGACTAGGTGACCAAAGCCTGCGGGAAAAAGGAGAGACGAACACTCGTGGCCCAAAGGGTCTGTGCCAGTAACGGGCACGTAGGGACACAGTACTTGAGGTACAAGGAAGTGTGCACTGCGGACACACTCTACCGGGTTGCCGGTTAGAAAGAGTGCACCACGGTGCAATACTGTAACACGTAGGTAGGGACCACAGAGTCCAGTAACGAGGTGGGTAGTGGTACTGGAGCCAGCCAGAGATTATGACGCTGGAGAGGTGGGTACGTATAATTACACTCAGGCTGTGATGGTAAAGCACTGGTGAAATAGATAGTATACTGCACACAGGCGAGGTGGTAACGCACTGATGAGATGAATGATAGCTACACACAGCCTGAGATGATAAAGCACTGATGGGATGAATGATACAGCTGTACACAGGCTGAGATGGTAAAGCACTGATGAGATGAATGATACAGCTGCTCACAGGCTGAGATGGTAAAGCACTGATGAGATGAATAGAATAGCTGCACACAGGCTGAGATGATAAAGCACTGATGAGATGAATGATACAGCTGTACACAGGCTGAGGTGGTAAAGCACTGATGAGATGAATGATACAGCTGCTCACAGGCTGAGATGGTAAAGCACTGATGAGATGAATGGAATAGCTGCACACAGGCTGAGATGGTAAAGCACTGATGAGATGAATGATATAGCTGCTCACAGGCTGAGATGGTAAAGCACTGATGAGATGAATGGTATAGCTGCACACAGGCTGAGATGGTAAAGCACTGGTGAGATGGATGATATAGCTGCACACAGGAATAGATCACTGGAAGCAAGAGAACCTGGAACGAGAGACCACTAGTAACACTAGCAGCGACAGTGGTTGTTCAGGCAACTACCTGATACACAGGAGCCGGATATATACCCCTGGAAGCCCACTGATTGGTCCACAGCGTCAGCTGACCGGCCAGACTGTCAGGGAAGGAAGGATAGTCAGAGAAGGAAGTGTCATGGTGGCGCCCATGACAGGAACTCCGATCCCCGCGCACCAGGCCGCCAGAGACACCAGCATCAGGGAGAATGCTCAGCACCTCCCACGTCGCCGCACCAGCCGCCCGACTGCCCAGGAAGTCAGAGGAAGCCGGCGGGACGGTAAGGGACGGCCGATCCCCGGCTGAACTCTGACATTACCAGTGTTTGGGTCCAGAACAAGAGATGCCGAAGCAAGCCTTGTGGATGCTCTGTCAGTAAAATGGTTTGCGTACCTATTTCCTCCAGTCTCCCTGCTTTCTCAAGTACTCAGATCTTCGAAGTCTCTCCATTGACACTCCGTTTCTGCTGCCTCAATATCCAGACCTGTTGTCTTAGGATCCTTGCCTTTACCCGGGCCTGGATCATCTGTCTTTGACGGTGTGGCTCTTGAGACATCCCTCCTAAGGTGAAAGGGATTCTCTAGCTCAGTCATCAACACGATGCTTAGAGCGCGTAAACCTGCCTCCGCCAAGATCTACCACAGAGTGTGGCATGCATATTTCCAGTGGTGTTGTACAAGAGATTACGACCCTCGGGTGTTTCGAATTTCCAGAATTCTGGCATTCCTTAAAAGCTGGATTGGGCCTCGGCCTACGCCTGGCCTCGTTGAAAGTGCATGTCTCTGCACTGTCAGTGTGGTTCCAACGTAGAATTGCTCCGCTTCCGGATATCCACACCTTCCTCCAGGGTGTCCTCCGGATTCAACCTCCCTTTGTTCCCCCAGTGGCTCCTTGGGATTTGGCAGTAGTTCATCGGGCCCTCAAGGGTCTTCAATTTGAAAAACTAGATTCAGTGGAACTTAAGTGGTTAACAGCTAAGACTCTTTTTCTTCTGGCTATTGCATCTGCCAGAAGGGTGTCAGAATTGGGATCACTCTCCTGTCGTCCTCCTTTTCTGATATTTCACTGGGACAGCGTGGTGCTTCGTACTCGCCCTGAGTTCCTTTCCAAGGTTGTTTCTAGTTTCCATATTAATCAGGAAATTATAGTACCGGCCTTTCTATCACCAGACCTCTCGGCAGGTGAGGCTTCATTGGATGTGGTCCGCACCCTCAGGATTTATGTGGACCGTAATAGTTCTCTTCGGAAATCAGACTCCTTGTTTGTGCTCTATGGATTTCACAAGAAGGGATGGCCAGCCAATAAGCAAACATTGGCTAGATGGCTTTGTATGACTATCTCAGAAGCTTACACGTAGGCAGGCCTGCCTGTTCCGACTACTGTTAAGGCTCATTCTACTCGGTCTGTGGGCCCCTCGTGGGCAGCTCGCCGTGGCACCTCGGCTGTCCAGCTTTGTAAGGCGGCCACGTGGTCTTCTGTCCAGACCTTTATAAGGTTCTATGCATTTCATACCTTCGCCTCTCAGGATGCTTCGTTTGGGCACCGGATTCTCCTCTCAGCGCAGGAGCGTCCCCACCCTTGAAATAACTACCTTGGGACATTCCCAAGGTCTCCCTGTGGAGCCTATGGACCCTGAAGAAGAAAATGAGAGTTCTGTTAAGAACTTAACTCTTTCTTCAAAGTCCATAGGGTCCACAGGGCACCCTCCCTGACGCACCTGGCTTCATATGGGCTATGTTTCTGGTCACCGGTTTCCCATCTCCTTCTGTGTGAGAAAGTGATTCTTGAGTGTACCAGTCTTCCTTCTCTCTTATCCTCCCCCGGCTATTGGCTTGTTACCAACTGAGGTGCCTCTGGCTCGGGGGCGGGGTATAGGGAGAGTGGAACCAATGCATCCTGGGAGCTGAAAGCTTTAACTGCGTGGTGCCCGGATTGGTTGCCATCACCTACACCCCAAGGTCTCCCTGTGGACCCAAATGGACTTCGAAGAAAGAGAGTTAACAAAGGTTAAGTTGTTACCATAACTCTCTGCCGAGCTAACTAACCCCAAGACATTACAATATATATGTATATATATATATATATATATATTGTAATGTCTTGGGGTTAGTTAGCTCGGCAGAGGGTGAATGGGTGCAGTGTTTAGGTGCTTAATGAGGGTCCACACACAGCTTTCAGGTGAAATAAACGAGGTGATGCTTTACTTCCAGCATATGAAATCAGGAAACAGAAAATAAACAAACCTAGCCCTTGTTTAGGGCACTAGCTCACTTCTTCAACCCTCTCTATTAAGGCGTAGCTAGTCTGCAAATAAAAGTCCAAGGTCAGCTTAGCCCTGCTACCTGCAGGTTAACCCAGGCTCCGGCCTGGTCTTTAGTTGGCTGTCTGCAACAGCCTCACAGTCCGTCTGCGTGGCCTTCCCTGTATCCTCCAGGTACAGGCCCTGGCTTCCTCAGCCTGCAGCACAGCTGCTTCAATGTCACACAGTCCTAGAGTTATATGGTCCCACCTTGCCTCCTGCAAGGTCCAGACACAGGCCTCCTGGCCCCCAATGGCTCGCTTGGCTTCACTGGGCTCTCTGACTGGTCTGCCTCCTCATTAGCTCACACCTGAGCTCTCTCCACAAGGCAGCACAGGTGTATCACCACTCAGTATTTCAACCCTATGTGGGAGGATCTCTCCAATCCCACACAGAATCTGCTGCTCACCATCGCCATCTCTGGTGATACTGCCACACTATATATATATATTTATATATGAGGTCAGGTATGAACAACCCTAACAACACCTGTATTAGGGCAGAATGAGAGAAAGAGTATAGCCATAAGCTGACAGATAAAAAAAAGACACAGATAGCGCTAGCACAAGTCACATACAATGCAGGAAAGATGCTGCAAAACGACACTATACTCAATGACACAGACGCAATGTCTGGTAGGAAATAGCGCTACATACGCTGACCCAGGGAAGAGTACGCTGACCCTGGGGAGAGGTAAGCAGTGGGACCGGACTACGCGCTGTCCTGGGAGAACTGCGACTGCACATAGAAAATGGCTGCCGGAGACCTCAGAGGGGGCGTGTCCAGAGGAGGAGAGCAGCTCAGGGAAGCCAGACCGCAGTGGAAGGCGCGCTGAGCTGAGGGGACGAGCCGCTTAAACAGGAAAGCTGTCTCCCCTGGCCGGTTATTAACCCCTGATACACTGGTTTCCTGCACCAATATGTCCCTGGTGGTCAAGTGGAGCGCGATGGCCGGAGCCTGCGTCCACACCCATCATCTCCGGTCTGTCCCGTGAGACCGGAGGTATCGACTGCCATTACGTGCGGGTCAACGCGAGCGGCGACCCGCCTTACCTGTCCCGATGTACGGGTGCAGTCTGGGGACCCTGGCTAGCGCTGACCCCCGGAACGCCCGCCGAGATCCCCAGATCAGTACTGGCGTTGCGGCACTGGAGGGGTGATGGAGCGGCAGCGCAGACGTCCCACGGACAGTCTGCTGCTTTGCGCTCTTCTTTGTAAAGTAAAATAAATAAAATAAAGAAATAAGCTTTAGGGGCTGATGAACAGCCCCCCTGCAAAATGGTCACCCGATCTCCGGCCGAGCACCAACGAAACTGAGGTGCCTCTGGCTCGGGAGCGGGGTATAGGGAGAGTGGAACCAATGCATCCTGGGAGCTGAAAGCTTTAACTGCGTGGTGCCCGGATTGGTTCCCATCACCTACACCCCAAGGTCTCCCTGTGGACCCAAATGGACTTCGAAGAAAGAGAGTTAACAAAGGTAAGTTCTTACCATAACTCTCATTTTTCTTTTGAGTAGGTGTATTAGTTATTTTGTATACACAACCAAATAAAGGAATAACATACTTCATACACAAAAAGTCTCCTCACATGTTTATATTAAGCCATAAATGAGTTTAAACAAAGCAGTACTTAGGAGAAAAATTGTAAATGGAGATGGTTGGATATTGGTAAGAGCATTGACTTTGATGTGCCGCCTGTGCAGATTTTTGCCTCTTCACACACCTAGATGCACTTTTTATTATTTTCTCATTCATCCACTAGGTGACACAGGAGTATATTCAATGGAGTATAGACGGGTGATGAGTGGAGCCTGGCACTTTAAATTTAAAGACGTGTTGGCTCCTCCCCCTCTATTCCCCACCCGAGCTCAGTTTACATTAGTGCCACGAGGTAGCTAGATGCACGTTAGGGCTGCCTTCAGCCCTTTTTATTTTATTTAACCTTTTTATTTTCTATCTACAATGCTCTTCGCAGACAGACTGCATGCTGCTGCAGTCTGCCCGCAACGTTGGAAGCCTCTAGAGGAGATCCGCCACAGCCGACTGTGGCTTGTTCTATTGGCCAGGTGTTTATGCTGAGGTCTCTCTGTTTTGTTCCACTTGCGTGAAAAGACAGCGGTGAACCGGCAGTCTCCTGCCCCACTGATCCCAAGTGTTGGGGTCCCCTTTAAAAAAAATTGGGGTTGATTTAGTAGGTCCGATTGTACCACCATCTAAAGGCCTTTAAATTGATTTTAGTAGTGGTTCACTATACCCGTTATCTGGAGGCGTTACCATTAAGGGTTGCTACAGCAAAACAGGTAGTGACCAAGTTATTAAAGATGTTTTCCAGGGTTGGCTTACCTAAAGAAATTATTACCGACGAAGGGACAAACTTTATGTCCAAATGAATGCAGGCGGTGTTAAAGTTGTTTAAAATTAAATCTGTCAGAACCTGAGTATATCATCCCCAAATGGATGGCTTGGTCTAAAGATTCAACCATACACTAAAGTTTATGTTAAAGAGGTTTATAGAGACATTTAACTGCGTGGTGCCCGGATTGGTTCCCTTCACCTACACCCCAAGGTCTCCCTGTGGAGCCTATGGACCCTGAAGAAGAAAAAGATATTAATAAAGCCAATAAGGATATGAAATATAGATCTTTAAATGATTAAACAGAGTTAGAGTCATACCATATGCTGTGTGACATTTTGAGAAGAAAAGCCTTTCCTCTGTCATAAGTAGAAGGCAGCAGTATATTGACCAGATGAGAACTTCACTTGTGTTTGAGAGATTTTCAAATAAAAACTCTGCAAGAGAAACAATGTGCACTTATAAATATTAGATTGTCATTATGGGCATGGTTCTGAGTTGGATGCATCCATGGACACTTTTCCGTCCGTCCGGCCGCAGCAGCTCACTTACTAGTTTATGCAGATTATCAATGCGTCTACATGTGGTAGTCCATCCTGCCCACTGTTTTTACATCCAGCTGTCATCATTAGTATATGGACTTAAGGTAGGTATCCACTAGGCGATAGAGGAACGACAGTACGATTACAAAATTGTAATCGTACAGTCGTTCCTCAACCTGTAAGTGCCTACATTGAACGATATGTCGTTCAGTGTAGGCACCCTCCCTCATCCCCGAACATGCACAACCTGTTGTTATCGGCAGATTGACCTGCATGTTCAGGCGATGATTGATGTCGAAAACGACCAGTGGGAGCGCGCATCGCTGGTCGGTTTCAACATTTTAATGCCCGATTGGGAACGATTAATGAGCGATTGAATGATAACGATGTCGTTATAGTTCAATCGCACATTTTAATCGCCTAGTGGATACGCACCATTACACCCACCCTATGCTGGACGCCAAAGTCCACTTGCTGCAAACAAGCATGGAATTCTGTATACACGCCCATGTCGCTTCCAGACAGAACAGTTCTGTGCAATCACAGGGTTGCCACCCAGATACTGTCATTTCACGGATAGCATTGTCCATCAATAGATAGATCAATTCGTCCATTCCAGCATGCACAATCAGCGTTTGCTTTCTATGGTGCATGCGCAGTTTGCAGATATTCACGAGATCCATCCACATTTGGACTTGCATCCGACTCAGAAACAGGCCCTGCATACATGAGTGTGAGAAAAAAATACTATACTACATTCACTTCATATCATGAAATAAGAGAAGAAAAAACAAATATCAGGATCACAGAACTAAGGCCCTCATTCAGAGCCGTACGCTCTGAGCAGAGCGCACGCTCTGAATAAGGGCCGGCCTCCATGAAAATGGAGCGTCCTCCTGGACGCTCGTATAGCTGTGGGTCACCACCCACAGGCTATACGAGTGTGCAGTTTGATGGCCGCGATGGTCTTGACCATCGCGACCATCAAAACTGCGAGCCGGAGCCTGCGGTTGAGGTTTTCAACCGCAAGCTCCGGAGTGATTTTGGCTCTATCAGAGCCAAAATCACTCCCACTGACATCACTAGTGATGTCAGTGGGCCGGCTTCTGACGGGAGGCGTTCCCATGGGAACGCCCCCGTCAGGGAGGCACGCCCCCGGCACGCCTACCAAAGGGGGCGTGCTGTCAATCAACATCGACATCACGCCCCCTTTGATCAGACACAACGAGCGAAGGACTTTCCTTCGCTCGTCGCGTCTGGCGCATGCGCACGACGGAGCTCCCTCCGTCGTGCGCATGCTCAGTCCAGAACATCGACCCACTTGCGAGCGGACAGCCGCTCGCGAGTGGGTCTGAATCAGGCCCTAAATTTCATGAACGGTTGACATTGTTGGAACTGTCTTGTCTCAACCTTACTAATTACAGTAACTATGCTATAGAATATTTGTGTGCAATTTGTTATTTTGCATGTGATGGGTGCAATAGTAGGTGTGGTAGGATTCTCGCACCCATATAGCCATCGCAATATTGGCACATTAATTTAATTATTATTTCTCTGTCAACAGTTAGTTAATTTATACAGCACACATGTTACCTAGCACTTGAGAGAGAATATTTCAGACATTCACATCAGTCACTACAATAGTGGAGTTTACAAACTATATACCCTACTGTATAACACACATACAAACTAGGGTTATTTTTTTTTTTTTTTGCCAGAAGACAAAATAACCTACCAGTACATTTTGGGAATGTGGGAGGAACCCCATGCAAACTCGGGGAGAGCATACAAACTCAACACAGATAGTGCATTGATCAGGAATTGGACTCATGGGCTTAGGATCTTAAAGCTGTGACACAGTAATCCTAATTACTATGCCAATCGTGCTGCCCACATACTCTGCTCCCTCATTCACCTTATAGGTTGATTGACCCCTGCTCAGGATTGTATGCGCAAAGTGTCCTGCTGGTCTATCTGCCAAACTGACGCCTTCAGACATACAGTACCACTTGCCTGAGACTGCCATACTGGATCTCCTATTAAAAGTAGTTTATTGCTCCTGCTTGCTATATCTGCTTATTTGCCCTTAATCTCCTATATACAGAAATACATACTGTACCTAGCTCTACCTTTTGAAACTTGTTTTATCCATTTGCCTGGACACATTACAAGTTAGCTAACTACATACCTTTTAAAGATCTTATTCCAGATTTATTTCTGAAAATGTGACCACCTGTAAGTAACTGGTCCCATAGCAATGACTTAATAACATCACAGTGCTGTTACTTGTGCATTCCTTCTGTAATGCCTAAATCTGTTTGCCATTTTATAACCACGTTATTCCCGTGCTCTGTCCTCTCTCAGCTTCCTAGGACACTAGGAAGCTGAGAGCAAAACTTTTAAATCCTTACTCCCTAAGTTTATGTCACGGTATGGCGTGGGCTTGGACCCGGAGTGGAGTCGGATGCGGAATGGAGGATTGTCTGTTGGTACTGAAAGGCAGCTGGTCTTAACGGAGTATGACTCATGAGGTGAGTGGGTACTCGGAGGGCGAGGTGCCGCTAAAGGGATGTGGACTATACTCAGTGACCGGGGTCAGTTGGTCCGCAGCGGGTACAGGTGGCAAGCTGGAACGCAGAGGCAGGCAAGGTACAGAGCTATGAGGTGGTAACACTGAGACACTCTGGGAGTGCAGCAAGTACGGAGCAAGGGAGCACAGGAACTAGCTCACAGCTATGCTGTGATAAACGTTGCACTGGCAACTAAAGGACCTCTTGACAGCCCTTTAGTACCCTCAGGTAGTGCAGGATTGGCTGCAAAGCACTCCCAGGACAGCTGAGACCTGATTGGCTCCCACCAGACACTTGACCAAAATCCAACATGGCCACGCCCAATAGTCTCCAGCACGATAGCGCTGTCAGTTTCACCTGCTCACACCTCCCTCCAGATGAGCCCCCTTAGTCTGTGGGGACCACCTGTGCCCAGCGCCGCTCTCCAGGGCCCCGCTCCACCGCCAGAGGGACCGCGCCAGAGCGCCCGGCGAGGTAAGAGTCGCGATCCTGGCAGCCTGACAGCCCGAATCGTGACAGTACCCCCCCCTTTATGTAGTGTAGAGGTCACTGCTGGTACATCAAACACTGGCAGTTCTTTAAATTCTGGTACTCTGGGATGCAGGCCAAAAACTGTGAAGAATGGAGTACGACCTGTGGACGAATGGTACGAACTATTGTGAGCAAACTCTGCCCAGGGTAGAGTGTCCGCCCAGTTATCTTGAGATGAGGACATATGGATCCGTAGAAATGTCTCCAGGTCCTGATTGACCCTCTCCGTAGAACCATTGGACTGGGGGTGATAGGCCGTGGAAAATTTTAATTTAACTTGAAATGGAACAGAGGGCCCTCCAGAATTTTGCCACAAACTATACCCCGCGATCTGAGACAATCTCGGTCAGAAGATGTTCACGCCCAATAATTGAGCGGAAGGCAGTTTCTTCAGAGGAATATAGGCCCTCATTCAGAGCCGCTCGTTAGCGGCAGTACGCTCGTTCCGAGCGATGTTTGCACATCTGCGCATGCGTACGGTTTTTAGTACGCATGCGCGAACCAGTCAGTGCGGGCCAAAAATCGTTTGTACGCTATATAGCGAGTGCCTGCTATTTTGAGTGACAGAATGAGGCGTATGTGGGTGGTAACAGGGGAAGGTGCTTGAAAATGGGGAGTGGAGATCCGAACGCAGGCGTGCTTAAAGGTCAAAACGGGCGTATTATGGGTGTGCATAATTAATACAGCAGCGTCATTGACCACGTCACTGGGTTATTTTATAGCCAGAACTGCTCGCAAATTTGTGGTAGCAAACACCAACCACAAGAATAGCGAGCAGTTCATACGCTGGTCGATGTACTCGATTAATCTAATAAATAGCGGACATGACATATGGTGCGAGCGGCCAGGGGGCGTTTTTACCAAATAAACGAGCGTATGTTTTGCTCGCTCGTTCAGACTTAGAGGTGTGAACAGACTGCAATTTGCGAACGGATCATTTGAATAGCCACCCCTTGTTTTTGAACGAACGACCGCAAATAGCGAACGGCTCTGAATGAGGGCCATAGTGTAATATTTTTGAGAACCGTTCCACCACTACCCAGATGGTGGTGAACCCGTTGGATATAGGCAAGTCGGTTACAAAGTCCATGGATAGGTGTGTCCAGGGGTGAAGCGGTACAGAGAGAGGCAGTAGGGTGGCGGCTGGAGCCTGCCTGGATATTTTATGTTGAGCACACTGTGGGCATGAGGAAATATATTCCGTCATTTAGGACTTCATGGCGGGCCACCAATATGACCGTTGTAGATATTCCAGGGTTTTACGGATACCTGTGTGTCCGGAAAAGCAAGAGGCATGAGCCCAATTCAATAGTTGTTTGTTGTAGATCCGGGGTCACAAAGATTCTCCCAGGAGGGGGTTGGATGCAGGTTGTGGCGAATACTTTGGATTCCAGAACTGGAGTTTCTTTAGTATGTTCAGTAGATGTTCCAGAGGAGAAGGAACGGGAGAGAGCTTCCGCCTTTTGGTTGAGTGAACCAGGACGATAAGTCAAAGTAAAATTGAAACAGGAAAAGAAAATTGCCCAACGAGCCAGACGAGGACTAAGGCACTGGATGTTATTTATATACAGTAGGTTTCAATGATCCGTATAAACGGTGATGGGGAACGTGGCCCCTTCGAGGAGATATTGCCATTCCTCAAAGGCCAATTTAATTGCCAACAATTCTTGCTCCCCAATGAGGGAATTTCTCTCGGCTAGAGAAAATTTCTTCGAGAAAAATCCACAGGGATGGAATTTGTTATCCTAGAATTTCTGAGAGAGTACTGCACCCACAGCTTCGGAGGACGCGTCTACTTCTAGAAAGAACGGGCTGTTAATGTCCGGTTGTCTCAGCACCGGAGCCGAAATAAAGGCTTGCTTTAGGATTTGAAAGGCGGTTTCAGCCTCCGGAGGCCATCGTGATGGGGTCGCTCCTTTTCGAGTTAACGAGGAAATGGGTGCCGTAAGGGTGGAAAACCCCTTGATGAATTTCCAGTAGTAATTCGCGAACCCCAGGAATCTTTGTACCGCCCTCAGCGAATTTGGGCGAGACCAGTCCAGAATAGCCTTATTGTAGAGAGAACAGAGGTCATTTAGGGTAGTAGGAAGGTCCCGTGTGGCAAGGTCATCCTTAATGCGAGACGGGAAGTTCATAGGCTGTAGCGTGAAATGCACATCGCATTGGTTCAGGAACCCACGGCAAAATTTATGAGTCCCATCGAATTTATTATGCATCGGGAGGTGCAGATGGGATGGTGCGGATGGTATGGGAATGGCAGGGACCACTGGCTGGTTCATGGCGACGGGCATATTCACTGTGACCAGAGAGGCCTGTAAGGTATCCTGACGAGCAGACATCTCCTGTAGAAATTGGGCCATTTGCCTCTGTGAAGCCTCTAGACCCTTCAAGCGGCTGGCGATGCTCTGGAGCAGGTCAGCCCTCGGATCCTGTCCACTAGCCGAATCCATTTGGCCAGTGCAAACTGTCACGGTATGGCGTGGGCTTGGACCCGGAGTGGAGTCGGATGCGGAATGGAGGCTTGTCTGTTGGTAATGTAAGGCAGCTGGTCTTAACAGAGTATGATTCATGAGGTGAGTGGTACTCGGAGGGCGAGGTGCCGCTAAAGGCATGCAGACTATACTCAGCGACCGGGGTCGGTTGGTCCGCAGCGGGTAGCGGGTACAGGTGGCAAGCTGGAACGCAGAGGCAGGCGAGGTACAGAGCTATGAGGTGGTAACACTGAGACACTCTGGAACTGCAGTAAGTACAGAGCAAGGGAGCACAGGAACTAGCTCACAGCTATGCTGTGATAAACTTTGCACTGGCAACTAAAGGACCTCTTGACAGCCCTTTAGTACCCTCAGGTAGTGCAGGATTGGCTGCAAAGCACTCCCAGGACAGCTGAGACCTGATTGGCTCCCATCAGACACCTGACCAAAATCCAACATGGCCGCGCCCAGTAGTCTCCAGGGCGATAGCGCTGTCAGTTTCACCTGCTCACACCTCCTTCCAGATGAGCCCCATTAGTCTGTGGGGACCCCCTGTGCCCAGCGCCGCTCTCCAGGACCCCGCTCCACCGTCAGAGGGACCACGCCAGAGCGCCCGGCGAGGTAAGAGTCGCGATCCTGGCAGCCTGACAGCCCGAATCGTGACAGTTTATTTTTTTATGTACAGTGAAAGCGCTCGGCCCATTATGGATACTTTTGTTATGCCTCCCACTCCTACAGATAAAGCTGTAACCTTAAACTATAAGACACCCTAACCTCAGTGGACTCTGCTATCTCCATTGTACCACTTGGGGAAACCCATCCCACAACTAAAGTTTCTACTATATCTTATGCTGAGGTAGTGTATTCCATTAAGGAAACCATGCATAACCAATCCATCAAATTCACGGACGCTATGTTAGAAAGTGCTGAATTCTGCATTGGCCACATGATCACAACTCTGAGTTCAGTTGGGTTGCTTATTAAGAGTGTTTTCCTTGGTTCTTCTGGGTTTATAAAGGCAGCAAGGGTTTATCCTCACTGCTGGTGATAGATCCTGCTACATTGGTGACTACATGTGTTCCTGCATTGTTTTCAAATAAATTGCTTGACCTCCACTATTCCATTTTTTTAACAGAATTTTGTACTGCCTGCCTTAACTCTTAAAAGTTTTGGATTACTCTGTCTACAGGCCTTGATTTTGGTCTGATTAATCATTTATTGTTCACACCTCTTTTCCTCAACCCCATTGCTAGATGTTCCAGATTAGTTTTTTATCATATGGTGGTGTATCATGTACATATATTAGTACATGATACACCAAGTTCACACTTATCGAGTCCAGTGTGATAGAAGGTCCCTCTAAGGCACCGAGCAGTGCGGAAATCCCAGGCGGGTCCATGGTATGTGGGCCACCATCTTGAAATGAGCTCCGTGCATATATAATAAAACACTAAACTAAACTAAGCTGCAGTCATGTGACAGGGTTCCACCAATACCTGAGGTTCCCTTGTTAGGCAGGCTATTAAAACCTGTCTCCAAATGAGCAGAGATCGACAGATCAATGCTCACTGGGATGGATGCTTTTGGGCGACCCATATGGAGGTCAATACTACAAAACCTCTTTTTTGAGGGCAAAATTGAAAAGCACTTAATTTCCCCAAGCTTAAGGCCTTCGGTTTCAGAGAAGACACGCCAAGGACACATTTTACAATTAACGTATTTTAACAGCGCATTATGCAAACTCTCACTTACTCCGCCCTTACCCACTAGGAATACTTGCCAATTGTTATAACTTATAAGATGCTTCGTACAACCTTAGTGTACCGAGAGCTAATGCCTACTGCGCAAGTCCTGTTATGCTGGACTGATCATTTGAGATAGAAGTGGGACATGCGCCACGTGTGAGCGCTCTGAACCTATCCCATTGAAAACTAGATAATGCGTCCACAATCTCGTTCCTCTCCCCAGGCACATGGTGGACAATGAAATTGATACTACCTTGCAGGCACCGCATTACCAGATGCCTTAACAGTTTTAGCTCTGATTACCTGAAAGGCTCCCAAGTTATCGCACCGAAATATTATGAGTTTGTTCACTACCTGTTCTGCCCACAACTCTACAGCTACCACTACCGTAAAAAGTTCAGCAGCAGCATGTTTTTTATCCTACTGGTTTGTCTTGTCTCTACCATCCATTCTGCAGTGTGTCCGGTGACTCGTGCCTCATACATTCAAAACTATTCTTCATTACTTGCGGATCACATCACTACCAGATTTTTAGTTTTTTCTTGTGGAACCTAATACGATGGCTCCTTAGATTCCAAGCATCTACAGTCTCCTTGTGCACCTTTCAGTATATCAGTTTTGCTGTGTACCAGTTAGTTGCGGAACACAACCCAGCTGCCTCCTTCTACCTGCACCTTACTCCTGTCCACATACATATTACTCTACTGGTGCCTCAAACCTTGTGCCTCCAGCATACTGTTGTATTCTAGCAGTTGATGTACAGTTGTTCCATTTCTATATGTCTGCTCGACTGAATCTGCAATCCTATATCTTCTCTGTGTTGGCCTCACCTAGAGCTAACACAGAGGGCTGCAAACTGCAGCAGAGCCCAAACCACCTTGCGAAACCGGTGCCAAGTTATACCAGTGCCCAGTGGATCCTGTGATTATCTACTCTAGATTGACAATGCCTCCGGGGAAGCAGTACTGAACTAGGGTAGACAATCTCAGGATTCAAAGCTTACTTCAGCTGCCTGATAATATGTGTATTACCTTGTATACTGTATTATATAATCTATTCATCAGAGTTACACTGCTACAGACATATTGCTAAATATATATTTTTCATTTTAAATCTCATATTGTTCACATAGCCCTGGAGGTCTGATAAACTTCTTGTATACATCCCCTACAACTTTTCTATGGGGTATTCCACATTACAATTCTAAAGAGAGAGAGCAAAGAAAAAATTAAACATTGTGTCTCATTGTGCAAAAGCAATGTTACATATTTTATTTATTTTATATTCATTAGCATATTAGCTGTGCCTCATTACACAGCCTCTGTGTACAAAAGATGCAGCGGCTGTACAATACTGTAAAACTAGGAATCAGGCCCTCAGTTGCTTACTACTTTTTTATTGTCATTCTTTTCTAATGAAGACTTTACTCAATTAAAAAAAGCTTAAAAAGCCTCTGGAATATGATTAATTGCTTTTTTCAGCATTTCATCTCCCTCCTACAAATATGTTTTTTATTACGTCTGGTTATCTTGCCTATTATGCCAGTTAGTAATTATCTAAATTAAGGTAAAGATTAGCTGCTTAGGGAACTGTTTATTAACAGGAACAGACCAGGGCCGTAACTAGGGTAGTCAACATGTAATACGCCACATGGCACCGGAGGGCAGGGGACGCTGTTCGACGGCACAACTCAATTTTCTGTTCATAATCATTCTCAATTGTGGCTTCCTCTTCTTTGATCCCCGGCATCTCCTGGCCTCCCCTATCTGCTCCCTGGCTGACTCCCCATCCATGTGGCCACCTCCCCAGGCACCCTCAGTCACATCCTCCTTTTTTTTAGTGCAAACAATTTAAAGTACTGTTATACCCGGGACTCGAACCCACTGCTGATATTTGCTGCATATGCACTAAAAGTAGCACTCTTTCTATATCTTTAGTTGGTAATTTACACTGACAGCTCCAGGCTTGTGCACAGCTGTTCTGATGGACAAATCCTGCTGAAGATGCAGCTTCACCAGTGCTCTCCTACATCTAGAGCCGGTGAGTTATACTGCATAATTATTGTGTGTAGTCACTGCAGCCACTGGATTCACACTGTATTTGGCACCGACACCCGGTTAACAGTGGCACAAAGTACTCCATCATCAGACGGGATATACCAGATTTGTCATTTCCCCATGAGACCATGCCCCTTTTTTATGTCCCTATTTGAAAAATGTGGGTGAGGGGGGGGATGAGCAATGCTCTTTCTGGCCCAGGGCACCAAAAAGTCTGGTTATGGCTCTGGAATAGACTGTTGTATTAAAAAATATGTATGTTGTAGGTGAATTTTTGTTGAAGTTGCTATAAAGACTTAATAACACATTTGCAATACAAGTGACCCAAACATTTGCTCAGTTAAAACTGCTGATGATTGGCGTTTCTCAAAAATAGACATTTAGTATATCTACCCACTGGTATTCTATTAAGCATAGGTAAATGTGAGTTGTGCGTTAAGTATTTGACATGCATAAAGATATACGGTTAAAGTACAAAACTTCTTCAGAACATCATCGAACTTGATCAGAACATTAAGTAAACTAATGTTATCCTTAAACTGCTAATTGTTGTAACACTTTTTAACACTTAAAGGGATACTTCATTCTAATGTAATGCTTTTTAACACTTAAATGGCTACTTCTTACTAATGTAATGCTAAACTGTTACTTTCTACTGGATCACTTATTTGTATTTTCTCATTCCGTCCTAATGTAACACTTTTTAGTGTCCTCAGTGTCTGGAGGATGAGGGTACTTCCATGATGTCTGCTCATTCCTTCTCTGACTGCCTGAACTGAGAGACCACCCCTAAATGTTTTTCCCATCTTTTTACACAGAAGCTAAAGAACCCACCAATGTCGCTGGAGAACAGATATGTCTGCAGAGGACCCGGATGGCAGACACGCTCCCATGGTACTGCTAACAGCCAGCGGAGCCACCACCTCCCACACGGTCCATGCTGTAGCTGAAAGAGTGATTGTCTGATCTCTCCTCGAGCAGCGGCGCTGGCTGTTAGCATTACCATGGAAGCATGTCTGCCATCCGGGTCTTCTGCTGACATTTCACTTCTCCAATGGCAGCAATGGGTACTGTGTGGGAGGCAGTGGCGCCGCTGGCTGTTAGCATTACCATGTGAGCATGTTTGCCATCCGGGTCCTCTACTGACATTTCTCTTCTCCAGTGGCAGCAATGGGTACTGTGTGGGAGGTGTTGTTGCCATTGGTTGTCAGCATTACCATGGGAGCATGTCTGCCATCCGGGTCCTCTGCAGACATGTCTCCTCTCCAGTGGTAACGCTGGGCACTGTGTGGGAGGTGGTGTCACTGCTGGCTGTAGGCATTACCATGGGAGCATGTCTGCTATCTGGGTCCTCTTCAGCGGCATCGGTGGGTACTGTGTGGGAGGATCCATTCAGCTTACCAGCTGTCACATTAACACAGCAGCAGCTTCAGCCAGAGTCAGTCAGGCAAGGAATGAGCAGACATGATAGAAGTACAATCTATCCTCCAGATACGGAGGACATTTATACCCTTTTCAAACAAATTCCCGGCTCGTAGCCTAGGACACCGAGCACGGGTTGAAGCAGGGATACCGCTTTCACACAAGGGGGACAACCCAGGTTATTCCAGAGTTGTCACCCTTTACACCGGACCCGGGTGTTTCATCATTCACCAATCAGATGCTACTTAACATTTAAATAGCACCTTCTACAAGAGAATATCTAGAACTTCATTAGTTGCTATGGGCAAAATCTCCACTTCTAAAAACTCTCACTTTAGTAAATATACCCCTTAAAGTGTTACATTAGGAAGAAATGAGAAGATACAAAAAAAGTGTCCAAGTAGTAAATAACAGTTTACTAAAGCATCACAATAGTAAAAAGTAGCAGTTTAAGGGGTCTATTTAGCACTACATAATTATCAATCGCAATTATTATTTTTTGAACTCACTGCGAGTTCAAAGAACTATTTAGAGGCATTCATCATGCCTCATTAATTAAAGTATCACTTCCAAAAAGATGCTTTTTCTGCGGAGTCAACTTTTCGGATGCTTTTCCCCTTTATCTACGCTGTCTCCGCTCCCAGCCTGTTTCCCATTACTCCCCTTTCCCAGCCCGCAGTCTCTGCCCCGTTTCGCCTGTCCCTGCTCGCAGCCTCTGCCTCTATCCTCTCCCCCGGTGTCTCACCTTCCTTCGCTAACCTGCGTGTCCCCAGTAATTACCGCTGCCTGTCCCTGGTGTCTTCTCTCCCTGCATTCCCTGTCCCATGTTCTGAATTTGAACCAAGATATATAAGGCTTTTTTTTTTTACTTTTTAACAGACTCTGATTTTACACAATATTTCTGACGTGTAGCAAATTGATACATCACCTGGGATATCAGCAAGTATAAATGATGGAGCATATTTAGCTGGAGAATGCACAAGAACTGCTGCAATACATTGTGCACTAGCAATCTGTAAAACTTCTTCTCTCGATAGTAATATCTGTAACAAGAGTTATCTGCTATGTAATTTATGTTTTGGGCTTTTTTACATTTTAGTATACTTATAGTAACATACTACCTTTTTCAACACAAAAGGCAGAGGATTCTGTGCTTGTAATGTGGGAGTGTTTTCTGAATCTTCCAGCCATATTTCTGCATTCATTATTACAGAAACAAACTGGTCAAAACTCAATAACTGTTTCAATAAGCCTGCAAAAATATTATAGAGATTTAAGTGACTATAACATATTAAAGACTACAAATACATGAATGAACACATTTATATACAGTACCGCTGTGTAAGACATATTTTCTTAATCATCCTGTCTGCTGTAGTAATCAAAGATATTTTTTGCAATACCACCTTAGTAAAGGATATAATTGTTAGGACATGCCTAGTGACAAAGATAATATATCTCATTTGATCATACTGCACACATGAGGTAATTTACAGTATAAAGCGCACTCAGCAGAGCCGGATTTAGACCACATGGGGCCCTAGGCAATTTAACAGTTTGGGGCCCCCCACCCTCAAACAATCCTGTGCATATATTACACTAGGTGTCGCTGGAGCAAGAAACACACATCAAATTATATACACACACCATATATATATATATATATATATTTTGTGACACAGTTAGGTTAGGGGGTCCCTCTCCTGGGTAGAGGACTCCTTCCTTACACACACACACAGCAGCAGGGAAGCAGCACACCAGTTTGGATGCAAGTACAAGCTGGTCGGCGCCAGTCTTTATTGTACAATGACAGAAGTAACACACAGAAAACATAAACGTAAATCCTAGCCCTGTCGGGGCACTAACTTCACAGGTAGTTCCCTCACTACCAGAACCTGGCAGGGCCTAATGCCCTCGCCAGCAACAAAGCACAGCACAGTACTCACAGATAGGTTTTCCAAGTGTCTCTGAGCAAACTCCCTGTCTGCTCTCCCAGGTGAGACAATCAGCCCTAAACAAACTAGGCTTATATTGGCCACTCTCAGGTGGAAAACCTAACAAGCCTGTTACCAGGCTAAGAGAACCAAAACCTGGAGTGGCCGTGGGTGGAGCCCTCCCTCTCCACTCACCCACAACCCCCAGGTCCCAAACCGGCTTTTCACAAAGCCGAAACTCAAGCCTGCTACACTGCAGACTTTCTCCTGGGGATTTTAAACACATAGGACAGGAATCTGGGATAAACGTCCCTGCCACAGACCACTTTACCAGTGATCCTATCACATATCCCCCCCCTTTGTTTCGACCTATGGGGCGGAACAACTGAAGCCCCCAAACAATGAACGCGTGACAACGCGTCTGCTTTAAACAACAGACGCCTGTGTTCCACTGAAAATTTAAAAGTTTGTAACGCCAAGAACCATCTCGTAATTCTCGCATTACTGTCCTTATTTTCGGACATCCACTTCAAAGGGGCATGGTCAGTGATCAATTTGAACTTTCTACCAACCAAGTAGTACCTGAGAGCCTCTAACGCCCACTTTATGGCCAACGCCTCCTTCTCCACTGTGGCACAGGGTAGGCATCGAATTTTGAAACACTGTTTAACTTTCGGAAGTCATTGCAGAAACGCACACTCCCGTCGGGCTCTGGAATCAACACAATGGGACTTGACCATTCACTATGTGATACTTCAATAACCCCTAACTCTAGCATATTTTTAATTTCTTTCGACACCGATGCTCTTGGTGCTTCTGGTAACCTATAGGGCTTTAGATTAACTTTAACCCCTGGGTCAGTGATGATGTCATGTTTAACGACCGAGGTTTTCCCAGGTACGTCAGAGAACAGCACCTTATTTCTAACCAGAAACTCCTTGACCTCTCGTTGTTGAATTGCCGACAGGGTTTTTGCCACTGTCACTTCGGGAACTAAGGGCCCTGGACTTACTGGAGGGGCTCGGACGGCCGACAGTACCGTTCTATCTTTCCAGGGCTTTAACAGATTTATATGGTATATCTGTTACGGCTTTCTTTTCCCCGGCTGGTAAACTTTGTAATTGACCTGTCCCACTCTTTCTAAGATTTCAAAGGGCCCTTGCCATTTAGCCAAAAGTTTATTTTCCACAGTGGGAACCAACACTAACACTCTGTCCCCAGGAGCAAAGCTGCGTAACCGAGCATTGCGGTTGTATACCCTCTGCTGTGCCTGTTGAGCCTGTTTCAGGTGCTCTCTCACTATCGGCACCTCTATAATAGGCAATGGAACTAGTGGACCCTTAAAATGTGGCCTGGGAGCATGATACTGACACTCAGGGCAGGATGCGCAAAAGTCAGATACCTCTTTATGAAGCCCGGGCCAGAAAAACCTCTGCATTATTCGCTCAGTGGTTTTCTCTACCCCTAGATGACCTGCCGTTATACGACCATGGGCCAGATCCAACACTGTTCTTCTGTAGGCTTTGGGAACTATTAGTTGTTCCACAACATCTTCCCCCTTCTTAGTCACCTGATATAACCAATCCTGACACATTGCCATGTGGGGATAGGACAAAGGACTATCAGGGTCTATGGGTTTACCATCAACTACTTTTACATTCACCCTGGCTTTTACCAAAGTAGGGTCATTCAACTGCTCCCCGGCAAAGACCTCTCTTCTGACCTCTAAACCAGGCAGATGATCCACTGGCCCAACAACACTTCCCACCTCAATGGGAGGCACATCAGTTGGCGGGCCACCGTCACGCTCCGCATTCTCTAGTTCGCCAACCATAGTAGGAAAAAGGAATAACTCTGACTCAGAAGAAACTCCCTCCTCCACTATATCGACAACCTTCTCAAGTGGACAGGGGTTGTTCACTTCTGGAACAAAACGGCTTTCCCACAATTTCCAGAAGTGAGCAAAGTCTCTCCCCAATATTGCATCGTACATCAGACCAGGCACCAAACCCACAGAAGCTATAGCAGAGCCACATGGTGTCTCGATGTTCACCTCGGCAGTAACATAATATCAATTATCCCCATGTATGCAGGTCACATCAACAGTTTTCCCCTTATGCCTCAAGGGGTTCACCAGCTCAGCTTTTATAAGTGTCACCAAGCTACCAGAGTCTAACAGTGCCTCTACTCGGTTGCCATCTACAGTGAGTACACACATGTGCTTATCAGTCTCAGCCTGCCGGTCAGCCGTACAGGCTGTCTGTGCAAAGAAAGACCCCCTGCGGTAGACATGAGCAGTATCACATTGCATAGGTTCAGTTGTAAGTGAATAATTAGCGGAAATATGGCCGAAGTCACCACACCGGAAACACTGAATCATATTAATGTCTAGTCGTTTATGGGGCAAGAACCTTCCTGGCCTGGCAGGCCTGTCTCCAGGTTCTACACCCTCAGTCTTAGGTACATCCCACCGCCAAGCACCCTTCTCCCCTGGAACAGTCTTACCAGTGTCTGTGGGAGTTCGCCGGTGCGCCATCGGGGCTTGGTGGGGCATACTCCTCAGCTCCTCAGCCGCCACGTACCTCTCCACTACCTCGACCAACTGGTCCGCGGACTTAGGGTCTGCATGGCTCACCCACTTGCGCAGAGTCGCGGGTAATGATCGCAGGTACCGGTCCATCACGACCCTTTCCACGATCTGTGGTCCCGTCAGCGTCTCGGGCTGTAGCCATTTTGAGGACAGATGGACGAGGTCATGCATCTGTGAACGTGGAGGCTTGTCCATATGGAACTCCCAGCGGTGGACCCGTTGGGCACGAACAAAGGTGGTGACTCCCAAGCGAGTTAGGATCTCCTGTTTTAGTTTTTTATAGTCCTTGGCATCAGCCAGGCATAAGTCGAAATATGCTTTTTGTGGCTCCCCAGACAAAAAAGGTGCCACCAGACTTGGCCACTGCTCCTGGGGCCAACTCTCCCTTTCGGCCGTTCTTTCAAATGCGGCGAGATAGGCCTCCACATCATTGCCCGAAGTCATCTTTTGGAGGAAGTGACTGGCTCGTACGGAGTGAGTGGTGGTGGGAGGACCAGTATTAACATCTCTGGGCCGGGCGACCAGGTGCTGTACCACCTCTTTTATGGCCTGGCTGTTTTCCGCTAAGGCCTGGCGGGTTTCCTCGATGGCAACCTGTTGTTGCCTGGCGGTTTCCTGCTGAAGTTTGTTAGTCTCCTGTTGAGCTGCTGTGGCTTCCTGCTGAGCCCTGGTAGATTCCTGCTGAGCTGCTGTAGCTTGGAGCAAGGCCTTAATAATGTCCTCCATTTTGTCCTGGGGTGTAGGTTGGAAGCTGAACCTTGCCTCTCTGAGCATAGGCTGACGCCTCCTCTATGGGACTCCAAGGACACAGTGTTATTTCCACACTCACAAATTGGGTGTCTGTCCCTTTAATTTTTAAATGGAAAGTTTTCCTCTTGCTGCAAGTTCAGTGTGTGTGGGTGCCCGCATTCTCCACCAGATTGTGACACAGTTAGGTTAGGGGGTCCCTCTCCTGGGTAGAGGACTCCTTCCTTACACACACACACAGCAGCAGGGAAGTAGCACACCAGTCTGGATGCAAGTACAAGCTGGTCGGCGCCAGTCTTTATTGTACAATGTCAGAAATAACACAAAGAAAACATAAACGTAAATCCTAGCCCTGTCGGGGCACTAACTTCACAGGTAGTTCCCTCACTACCAGAACCTGGCAGGGCCTAATGCCCTCGCCAGCAACAAAGCACAGCACAGTACTCACAGATAGGTTTTCCAAGTGTCTCTGAGCAAACTCCCTGTCTGCTCTCCCAGGTGAGACAATCAGCCCTAAACAAACTAGGCTTATATTGGCCACTCTCAGGTGGAAAACCTAACAAGCCTGTTACCACGCTAAGAGAACCAAAACCTGGAGTGGCCGTGGGTGGAGCCCTCCCTCTCCTCTCACCCACAACCCCCAGGTCCCAAACCGGCTTTTCACAAAGCCGAAACTCAAGCCTGCTACACTGCAGACTTTCTCCTGGGGATTTTAAACACATAGGACAGGAATCTGGGATAAATGTCCCTGCCACAGACCACTTTACCAGTGATCCTATCACAATATATATATATATATATATATACATATATATATATATATATATATATGTTTAACGTGCTCCAGTGACACTACTGTAATATATTCAATTATTGCTGTAATCAAATACACACGAGAGCAAGGCGAAAACATCAAATATGACACAGATGGGGGGCAAACAGAGGTAGACGGGAGGAATGGGGGGTCAAACAGAGGCAGACGGGAGAAATGGGGGTTCTCATTGGTGGATAGAGAGGAAGGGGGTGTGCAACAATTTCAAAGCAGCAGCTTGCAGGCAGGATGCGCTGGCCTGCTAAAGCTGCTGCTGCATCAATCAGTGCCGCGGTGCAAATGCAGATCCCCGGGCTTACAGGAGCTGGGACGTGTCGGCAGGAGCTGGTGGAGCTGGAGAGAGTGCAGTGACGAGGAGCCGATGCGCACCAGACATGGGCGCCATTAAGATGTGGGCAGCAAGAGGAGGGACTCATGTGTCCAGCAGCGTCAGGGTGAGCAGTTTATAGGTGTAACACGAGCAGGGAGCCTGGATCCGGATGATAGTCATTATATCATCCAGATCCAAGCTCCCTGCTCGTGTCCCGCCACATTGTGGATCACATCTGGATGGGTAACAGGACAGGCTGTCACCACCTGCACTGCTGAGGGGGACAAATGTCCCCCTGTGCACCCACAGCGCTGGGTAGAAGTTTTTAGGGGCTTGGCTACATCTCCCTAGATTTGGCCACCCTACAAAAAAAATGTCAGTTAAACTTACCCAGTCTGTTACACTGTAGGGAGGAGCGGCGGAAGGCTGCATTCCATACTGCGGAGGAGGGGAAAGCTGCTTGCTATGCTGCGGGGGGGGGACGTGGCAGAAGGCTGCCTGCTATACTGCGGAGGGGGGGAGAGGCTGCTTGCTATACTGCGGGGGGAGGGGGGGTGGTTGAAGGCTGCAGTGCAGAGGGGGAACAGCTGCTTCCTATACTGCGTGGGAGGGGAAGGCTGCTCGCTATGTTGCGGGGGGGGCGGCGTAAGGCGGCAGTGTGGAGGGGGGAAGGCTGCGTCCTATGCTATGGAGGGGGGGGGGCGGGGGAAGGCGGCAGTGCGGAGGGTGGAAGGCTGCCTCCTATACTTCGGAGGGGGGGGCGGAAGGCTGCTCGCTATGCTGCAGGGGGGAGGCTGCTTGTCACACTGTGGGGGAGGGCTGGCTGCAGCAGTGTAGGCTGCTTGGGGATTGGTTAGAAGGGGCTAGCTAGGGACAGGGCCCTGGACCATGATGCTGATGCTGCTGCTACTTTGTGTGCCAGCAGCAGCAGTTCAACTTCAAACAAAGGTTCACTCCAGGGCCGGATTTCGAGTGGTAGGGGGGCCCGGCAACGGGCCCCTTGAAACCCGACGGGCCCTAGGCGGGTGCCTAGGTTGGATAATGGTAAATCCGGCCCTGGCACTTAGGGACCTATGCTGACTTGAAGCGCAAGTAAGCCAAAAATTAGTCATGAATTGCATTAATAATTATGCAACTTGTGTAATATGCATATTTTCCTTAACAAGACAATTAGGTGTGTAGTGTGTATCATACACTATCAGAATAGCTCTGTATTGTTCTGCAGACATGGCCAAAAGTTTTGAGAATGACACAAGTATTGGTTTTCACAAAGTCTGCTGCTTCAGTTTTTATGATGGCAATTTGCATATACTCCAGAATGTCATGAAGAGTGATCAGATTAATTGCAAAGTCCCTCTTTGCCATGACAATGAACTTAGGGCCTGATTCAGACCCGTTCGCTAGGCTGCATTCACACGAGCCTCCCGATGTTTGCAATGTGCGCATGCATACAAGACGCAGTGTGCGTGCGCAAACTAGTCCATGTGATCGGGAAGCGTTCGCACCCTGTACATAGATGCCTCGCTAGAATGAGTGAGTGACAGGATGAGCCGTTTGTGGGTGGTGACGGGTTGGTCGATGGAAATGGGGGGTGTGGTGGTGCGAACGCAGGCGTGTCTGTGCATCTTAATGCTGTTTCAGGGGCGTGCATAATTAAGACACAGCGTCATAATACACGCCATATGGCTGAATTACACACTGCAGCACACGCAGTGCTTGGGGTAGGGTATGGTCGTGCCACAAGTGCTGCGTATGGGTCTGATGTTACTCGATGTTACCGATTGTTGAATACACTTCCTGGAGATGACATGTATTACTAAGGAAAAGTGGGCATCTTATGACAGGCTGGTGAGCGTCTAAATACACACCGCGATTGCACAGCAAGACATAGTGGGCATGCTAATGTGTTGCCATGTGAACGCGGGATTTGCATACTTTGGCAGCTGACGACTGCGTGCAAACGCATCTAGCGAGCAGTTCTGAATCAGGCCCTTAAACCCAAAAACAACATTTCCACTGCATTTCAGCCCCGCCACAAAAGGACCAGCTGAAAATCATGTCAGTGATTCTCTTGTTAACACAGGTGAGAGTGTTGATGAGGACAAGGTTGGAGATCACTCTGTCATGCTGATTGAGTTAAGGGCCCATACATCAGTGACGTTTCGCCATGATGCGGCGATCCAGAGATGCCGGGTCAGCGCATCGGTGAATCCAATATGTTGGATTTCACAGATTTGCCGATCACTGACTTGATCAAAAAATTATCGCTATTGGCAGATCGGTGAAATTTAAATGTAGAATTTCACCGATCCTGCGAGGAATCGCGGAACATCGATGTATTTTCCGATCGGATCACGGCAATCCATCTCTGATGTATGGGGGCCTTTAGAATAACAGACTGGAAGCTTTAAAAGGAGGGTCGAGCTTGAAATCATTATTCTTCCTCTGTTAACAATGGTTACCTGCAAGGAAACACGTGCAGTCATCATTGCTTTACACAAAAAGGGCTTCACAGGCAAGGATATTGCTGCTAGTAAGATTGCACCTAAATCAACCATTTATCAGATCATCAAGAACTTCAAGGAGTGAGGTTCAATAGTTGTGAAGGCAGCTTCAGGGAGCCCAAGAACGCGCCAGGACTGTCTCCTGATTCAGATGTGGGATTGGGGCACCACCAGTGCAGAGCTTGCTCAGGAATGGCAGCAGGCAGGTGTGAGTGCATCTTCACGCACAGTGAGGCGAAGACTTTTGGAGGATGGCCTGGTGTCAAGAAGCCACTTCTCTCCAGGAAAAACATCTGGGACCAGACTGATATTCTGCAAAAGGTACAGGGATTGGACTGCTGAGGACTGGGTGAAAGTTATTTTCTCTGATGAATCCCCTTTCAGATTGTTTGGGGCATCTGGAAAAATGCTTGTCCGGAGACGGAAAGGTGAGCGCTACCATCAGTCCTGTGTCATGCAAATAGTAAAGCATCCGGAGACCATTCATGTGTGGGGTTGCTTCTCAGCTAAGGGAGTGGGATCACTCACAATTTTGCCTAAGAAAACAGCCATGAATAAAGAATGGTACCAAAACTTCCTCCAAGAGCAACTTCTCCCAACCATCCAAGAACAGTTTGGTGACAAACAATACCTTTTCCAGCATGATGGAGCACCTTCCATAAGGCAAAAGTGATAACTAAGTGGCTCGGGGAACAAAACATCGAAATTTTGGGTCCATGGCCAGGAAACTCCCCAGACTTTAATCCCATAGAGAACTTGTGGTCAATCCTCAAGAGGCAGGTATACAAACAAAAACCCACAAATTCTGGCAAACTCCAAGCATTGATTAGGCAAGAATGGGCAGCCATCAGTCAGTATGTGGCCCAGAAGTTGATTGACAGCATGCCAGGGCAAATAGCAGAAGTCTTGAAAAAGAAGGGTCAACACTGCAAATATTGACTCTGTAATTGTCAATAAAAGCCTTTGCTTGTTATTTTACTTCAGTATACCATAGTAACATCTGACAAAAAGGTCTAAAAACCCTGAAGCAGCAAACTTTGTGATAACCCATACTTGTGTCATTCTCAAAACTTTTGGTCATGGCTGTACAGTGGGAATTCCACTCAGAACATGAAAAATCCCTATGTATAAATAGAAATGCATTATATGGTTTGTTTTTTTTTAAATCTGTGTCAGTGTTGGCTTTTTTTTTTTACATAATTTCTTCTTGGAATTCTACAGGTCCCAGCATCTGGCATGTGTGATTCCTCAAGTGCGTGCATGCCCTGCAATGCACCAGAAGCAAATTATGTTTTTTAAAACTCTTACACATATTAACCCAAGACCTACTGGCTAGAATTGTTGGGAATAGTTCTAGTGCTTTCAGCAAAGGGGGTTTTCATAGGAAAAGGGACACATTTTCTTATTTGCATAATCCCCCTAGAAGCTACAGTCTCTAAGGCTATTTGTCCCTATATGGCACATAATAACATTATGGAACATAATAACATCGCACTGTGGTTGTTCCTATCATAGTGCCACCACACTGGCAATGAAAGTCTAGTGCTGATAGTAACAATGTTTTTTGAGGAGAGGCACAAAGCTTTGTGTCCCTTTTATTTTGCCACTAAAAGGCGTTAGACACCCAACACTTTTTTTGTTTATTTTTCTCTTGCAGCAAGGCTGGGGAACACTGGACCATGGGATTGTCGGTTGGGTTGGAGCAGGAATTTAATGACACTGTAGCTTTAATCCTAGCTCCTCCCCCCTGCAATCCCATAAACCCAGTCTTCGTTAAGTGCCTGAGGACTAGGGCCCTGATTCAGAGCCGGACGCTCTGACCAGAGGGCTCGCTCTGAATCAGGGCCCTCCTCCATTAAAATGGAGCGTCCTCCTGGACGCTTGTATAGCTGTGGGTCACCACCCACAGCATATACGAGCGTCCAAAAAGATGGTCGCGATGGTCTTGACCATCGCGACCATCGGACTTGCGACGGAAACCCTGGGGTAGGGTTTCCCAGCCACAAGCCCTGGAGTGATTTTGGCTCTATCAGAGCCAAAATCACTCCCACTGACATCACTAGTGATGTCAGTGGGGCCGGCTTCAGATGGTAGGCGTTCCCATGGGAACGCCTCCGTCTGGCAGTCACGCCCCCGGCACGCCCACCAAAGGGGGCGTGCTGTCAGTCACCATCGACAGCACGCCCCCTTTGGTGCGAGACCCGGAGCGACAGCTTGGCTGTCGCAGTCTGGGTCTCGCACATGTGCACGACCCATGGGGAACATCGAACCACTTGCGAGCTGTAGCATAGACTTTTTACTTTTATTTTTTTTTTTTTTTTTATAGTTAGGTGCTGTGTGCGCTGCTTATAGCTTATAGCAGCGCACAGGGAGAGTGCTCGCGGCTGCGGGAGCTGTTACACAGCTTTCCAGTGGGCAGTTGCGGGGAGGGGGGCGCGACGGCGGGGACCCCCACAGAGCACTTTGGTCTCTATGAGAGACCGCCTGGACCAGGGAACAGTGCGAGCTCTCACTCTTTTAGAGGGTGCCGGGCGGCAGCGCTGTCCCAGATGGCGGCACCATCTTGCAGGGCTTACTGAGGAAGGCTCCCTTACAGGGAGTGCGCAACTCACAGGCAGCTCCGACGGAGCATAGCAAGTGCTTTCCGCTTATGAGAGGGAGTAGCACTTGTAGCCCAGCCACGGAGGAGGGGGGCGGGGCCTAAGCTACTGGACTCTGCTGCTGCAGTGGAAGACAGTCCTGGCTGCTGTAGTTTCTGGTCATGCAGGCTGCGATCCTCAGCTCCTATCCTCTGTGTCAGGCGACCTCTCAGGAAGGCTGAGTATATTACGAGGCTGAAGTTGGCTTCTTATTCGGCCAGCTTCTTATTCATTTCTTATTCACTTCTTATTCATTTTTTATTCACTTCTTATTCAAGCTCCAGCTTCTTATTCAGAAAATGTTACATTAAAACATTTAAATAAAGTTAGATCAATAAACTAACACTATGTAAACAAAGCATTGAGTCCCTGACACAGTTTACAATTATTATTTTCCTGGCACAATAAGAATTTTGGCATGAATACGGCAGTAAAGTGGGCACAGGCACCACATTTTGTCATTTTGAATAAGAAGCTGTAGTTGTGCAGGGGTTAACTAGCTTCGGTCATCAAATGTTACACTTGAAACCCACAGAGGGTTGTCAGGTACATATGACCCACTTCTCAGTTGCCTTGACCAACAAGGATTTTGGCATGAATAGGGCAGTAAAGTGGGCACAGGCACCAGATTATCTCATTTTGAATAAGAAGCTGTAGTTGTGCAGGGGTTAACTAGCTTCGGTCATCAAATGTTACACTTGAAACCCACAGAGGGTGGTCACATACATATGACCCACTTGTCATTTCCCTTGACCAACAAAGGATTTTGGCATGAATAGGGCAGTAAAGCGGGCACAGGCACCATATTTTGTCATTTGAATAAGAAGCTGTAGTTGTGCAGGGGTTAACTAGCTTCGGTCATCAAATGTTACACTTGAAACCCACAGAGGGTGTTCTGGTACATATGACCTACTTGTGATTTGCCTTGACCAACAAGGATTTTGGCATGAATAGGGCAGTAAAGCGGGCACAGGAACCATATTTTGTCATTTTGAATAAGAAGCTGTAGTTGTGCAGGGGTTAACTAGCTGCGGTCATCAAATGTTACACTTGAAACCCACAGAGGGTGGTCTGGTACATATGACCCACTTGTCATTTGCCTTGACCAACAAGGATTTTGGCATGAATAGGGCAGTAAAGCGGGCACAGGCTCCATAATTTGTCATTTTGAATAAGAAGCTGTAGTTGTGCAGGGTTTAACTAGCTTCGGTCATCAAATGTTACACTTGAAACCCACAGAGGGTGGTCTGGTACATATGACCCACTTGTCATTTGCCTTGACCAACAAGGATTTTGGCATGAATAGGACAGTAAAGCGGGCACAGGCTCCATAATTTGTAATTTTGAATAAGTAGCTGTAGTTGTGCAGGGGTTAACTAGCTTCGGTCATCAAATGTTACACTTGAAACCCACAGAGGGTGGTCACATACATATGACCCACTGCCATTTCCCTTGCCCAACAAGGATTTTGGCATGAATAGGGCAGTAAACGGGCACAGGCTCCATAATTTGTAATTTTGAATAAGTAGCTGTAGTTGTGCAGGGGTTAACTAGCTTCGGTCATCAAATGTTACACTTCAAACCCACAGAGGGTGGTCTGGTACATATGACCCACTTGTCATTTGCCTTGACCAACAAGGATTTTGGCATGAATAGGGCAGTAAAACGGGCACAGGCACTAGATTATCTCATTTTGAATAAGAAGCTGTAGTTGTGCAGGGGTTAACTAGCTTCGGTCATCAAATGTTACACTTGAAACCCACAGAGGGTGGTCTAGTACATATTACCCACTTGCCATTTGCCTTGACCAGCAAGGATTTGGGCATAAATAGGGCAATAATGTGGACACATGCACCAGATTTCTTAATTTTGAATAATTACCTGTAGTTTTTCAAGGGTTAAATAGCGTTGGTCAACAAATTTGACAATTGGGGTCTTTCCCTAAATTAGTAAAAACCCCAAACCTCTGAGCATGGTCTGGTATTGGAATACAGGAAAAAAAATCTGTGTGGGGTTCACCTTTTCTTCCGATAACCAGCACTAGGCTGGTTATAGGGAGAAGGGGGTAACACTATAGCAGGGAGACACACTTAGTGTGGTGTCCTCCTGCCATCACATTATGCAGCACTAGGCTGGTTATAGGGAGAAGGGGGTAACACTAAAGCAGGGAGACACACTTAGCGTGGTGTCCTCCTGCCATCACATTATCCAGCACAAGGCTGGTTATAGGGAGGAGGGGGTAACACTATAGCAGGGAGATACACTTAGCGTGGTGTCCTCCTGCCATCACATTATCCAGCACCAGGCTGATTATAGGGAGGAGGGGGTAACACTATAGCAGGGAGATACACTTAGCGTGGTGTCCTCCTGCCATCACATTAACCAGCCCCAGACTATTCAGCATGTTTCTGGAATCTCTCGGAAAGCTGGTACACCGGCAGTGGCGTAATAAGGGGGTGCGTGTGGGGCACCTTGCCCTGGGCATCATCTGACAGAGGGGGGAGCTGATGTCCAGTGCTCAGTGGCGTAACTAGGGCAGGGTCGCCGCGGCCGGTGACGCCCCTGCACCGCCGGCCACGGTACTGGCCCATCCTAGTTAAACAGTGTAGTGTCGACCGCAGTGAGGAGCTCATTCAGAGTCGGTCGCTGCTGGCGGCCACTCGCTCTGCATGTGGGCAGGTGTTTTTTTTTTTATCTCCGGCTGCTCGCAAAGCTGTGGGTGACCATCCACAGCTTGTGCGAGCGGGCTGGAGACAGTCATAATTATCATGACCATCGGGCTTGTGATGAGACCCTGGGGTAGGGTCTAGCTGCCGCAAGCCCGACTGTACTTCCTGCTCTAATAGAGCAGGAAGTCCACTACTGACATCACTGCAAGAGCTGGGCTGGAGCTCACTCACTCCGCCTTCCAGCTCCTGTAGTGGGTTATGGGAGAGATGTCATGACGTCTCTCCCACAATGCAGAGTGCGCCAGCCCGGGAGGACTGCGGTGATGCGGACGGCGGCGTGAGCAGGAGTGGGGATTCAAGTTATTTTTTTTTTTTACTTGTGTGTTTGTCTAATGGGGGTACTGCAACAGGGGGGGAGGTGACCTCTACTAGGGACTACTACTAACGTATGGAGGTAACTACTATTGGGGGCACTGCATCGGGGGGGCTCTACTGGGGACTATTACTGGATAGGGGGATCACTACTGGGGGCCTGCATAAGTGGGACCACTACTGCGATCTGCATAAGGGGGACCACTACTGGGGGCACCGTATAAGGGGAACTAATGGCGGGCTGCATAAGAAGGACTACGACAGGGGGAACTGTGTAAGGGGCACTGCATATGGGGGATCACTACTGGGGGCACTGTATAAGAGGAACTAATGGGTGACTGCATAAGGGGGACCACTACTAGGGGTACTGTATAAGGGGCACTACTAAGGGCCTGCATAAGAGGGATCACTACTGGGGACATTGTATACTTGGGGTACTGTATAAGGGGTACTACTGGGGGCCTGCATAAGAGGGACCACTACTGGGGGCACTGCATAGGGGGGTCTGTATAAGGGGCACTGCATTAAGGTGCATATGGAATGGAAAGAAATGTTCAGAGTGACGAGATAGGGATGTGTGTCATGTTGACACTCCCCATTTTTAAGTGTCCACGCCCATTTTTTGTCACACGCACATAGGGGGGGGGTCCATTTTTAAACTTGTCCTGGGCTCCATATGCCCTAGTTAAGCCGCTGCCAGTGCTGTGACCAAATGCTTGATCCTAGCGCCTTAGTCCTGCAGTCCGGTGAGATGTATCCCCAGCAGGACACATAAGTGTCCGATGCTGGGACAGTATGTCTGTTTTCAGTGCCGGTCAAGGCCCAGCGGCGGCTGACATGTGGCGCCAGCTAATAGCTGAGTGCAGCTCATTGACCGCCGGCCATTGAAGAGGGGTGACAATTTAAATTTGAGCCAATCACAGTGGTGACAATTTTGACAATCTGAGCCAATCACGGCGTGCACCGGCAGCCAATAGAAATCGGCCACAGCGAGCCATTCGTTGTAAGCCGCATCATGGCTGGCTACGCCCGTGGTGTCTAGCGTCAGATGTCTCTGGGAGGAAGAGTCAATTTGGCGGAAATGGGTGAAGAGCTCCAGCGGCCGTGGAAGAGTCCAGAAGACACCGGGCTCAAAAGAGAAGAGCTCCAGCGGCTGCAGAAGACGCTAGGAGACACTGGGCTCAATAGAGAAGAGCTCTGACAGCGCCGCTACTGGCCAGAATGGGCCAGCGACAGATAAATGCGGCTGAGGACCATAGAATACTGCAGTGGTTGGGAAGTAAAAAAGCGAATGAAGATCCTCACTGCATCCTCTCCCACCCGACAGGTAGACCCTCTTTGAGGCCTTACCATCATTAACCCCTCCCTAGACCATCAGATCGTTAGGCAGTAGGCACGTAAGGGTCATGAGGCCTTAAGCCTGTGGCACAAATAGGCGGGCATTAGGCCTGTGCTCCTAAGGCTATAATTGACCCTGGGCAATAGGCCCAGGTCACATAAATAAGTGAAGTGCCAACTTCTCATCTTGCCCTGGGTGCCAAACACCATAATTATTCCCCTGGACCTTGGTCACTGATACCTGGGTGAAGACTGCTGTGGCAGTGGGAGTTTGCCAGCTCAAGGTGAAGACTACAGGAAGCACTGAGATCGTGGGAGTCGACCCACCTCGGGTGAAGAACACATAGTAATTGTGGATGAACTAGGCTTAGTTCAGCCAAAGACTACTGGACTGGTAAATCTAATTGCATTGTATTTTCATTCAATTGCATGCTATTTTAATTGTCAGGCATTAGGCCCATGGCCACTGTGGGCGTTAAGCCCTAATCAGCAGGGACGGACTTTGTTAGGCGGACAATAAGCCTGAGCCAGAGAGGGCACTAGTCCCACAAGGTATAAGGGGCATTAGGCCCTATAGGGTTAATTTGGGATCCACATCATTAACCCATTGTTAGGTGGGCAATAGGCCCTACATAGTGTCATTGATCCCCTAGAAGGCAGGCACTAGGCCTGAGGCAGCAGAAGATGATTAAGCCGTGTAGTACTGTTGTTCTGATTTGATAAGAATGTATTGAGGTTTGTAACCTTGTTACCTCATCATCTCAGCTACTGCAATCAGACCTCCATTAAAAGGTAGGCTGTAGTAAGGTACCTGTTTGTGATTATTGTAATGTTTTGTAACTGCATTATTCCCTTGTCCTGTAACAATTATTACATTATTGGTGTAGATGCATTGTTGGGGAGCATAGGGGTAGCATGGTGATATGGAGTGCACTACATCCACCCTGTATTGCTGTTGGCAGGGTGCTGATGTATGTATGAGTAGTCAAGTTGGTGTGTGTGGTCAGAGGCGTCACCTACCTTGGTGTCACCTGGTGCGGATGCTCTGAGTCCTCCTGCGAGCCATAGGCGTGCGCTCCCGGAAGGGGCGTGGCTTCGCAGGAAGGGGCGTGACCTCGCCCGTGAAGCGACACCCCTTATGTGAGCCGAACTTGGGTGCGTTACCGCCTCCCGTTCTCGTCACACAGTGGGCTTCCCCAGTGCTCCTGCAGCTGTTGGGGCAGCCCACAGTCTCTCCCTGCCTCTCTCCGCGTCCTGGCATCACGGTGACACCATCCGACAGGGTGACACCAAAATAGCTGAGCAGCTCTGCTATTTTGGTGTCAAACCCTTCGGATGGTGTCACCCAGTGCGGCCCGCCCCCAGTGGTGGTTCTAGGGGCGGGCTAACAGGGCAGTCGCCCAGAGCGCCGGCCCCTAGAGGGCACCACTGATTCCCCAGGAGGGCAAAAATAAAAATCACATAAGAAAAAAAAAAAAAAAACCAGCGCCAGTCACCCCCGCGTTGATATTTGTTATCAGCGGGCACCCGGCTCCCTCTCTGCAGCGGCAGTCGAAGCTCACTCCAGAGCTCCGGCTCCCGCATAGAGCACTATGGGAGGGACATCCTGACGTCATGAAGTCTCTCCCATAGAACCGTGGAACCGGAGCTCACTCCTGAGCTCCGGCTCCAGCAGAGAGCACTGTGGGAGGGACGTCATGACATCTCTCCCATAGATCTGTGGTGGAGCCGTGGTCGGACCAGACGGCAGCGGACGCAGGAGCGGGGCCTAAGGTAAGTATTATGTTTGTATTTTTTATTTTTCAGAAGGGAGACATGGGGCATTACTACTGGGGGCATGTCTATAAGGGGGCATTACTACTGGGGGCATGTCTATAAGGGGGCATTACTACTGGGGGCATGTCTATAAAGGGGCATTACTACTGGGGACATTACTACTGGGGGCATGTCTATAAGGGGGCATTACTACTGTGGGCACTACTATAGGGGGCACTAATCTGGGCATTACAACTGTGGGCACTACTATAGGGGGCATTCCTACTGTGGGCACTACTATAGGGGGCATTATTACTGGGGGCACTACTATTGGGGGCATTACCAATGGAGGCACTACTATAGGGTACTTTACCAATGGGGGCATTAACACTGTGGGTACTACTGAGGGCACTGCATGGGGAGCACCAATACTGGGGCCATTGTGTAAGTGACACCACTGCTGTGAGCATTCTATAAGGGGCACCACTACTGTGGGCATTGTATTAGGGGCACTACTACTCAGTACTGTGGACCTTGTGTATAAGGGGCACTAATTTGAGCATTGTGTAAAAGGGGCACCACTGTGTGTCATAACATGAATAAGGGGACTAATGTGTGGTATAATTTGAATTGGGGATACTGTATTATAGAGGGCATTACTGTGTGTGGCACAATGTATTATACAGGGCATTACTGTGTGTGACATAATGTATTATACAGGGCATTACTGCGTGTGACATAATGTATTATACAGGGCATTACTGCGTGTGGCATAATGTGTTATATAAATTCTTACTGCGTGTGGCATAATGTGTTAAACAGGGCATTACTGCATGTGGCATAATGTGTTATAAAAGCCATTACTGCATGTGGCATAATGTGTTATACAGGGCATTACTGCATGTGGCATAATGTGTTTATAAAGGGCATTACTGCATGTGGCATAATGTGTTATAAAGGGCATTACTGCACATGGCAATTAATCGCCACGAGGGAAGAGCTTGAGGGGAAGCCCAGCACCTTCGTAAGTGCTGGGCACGCCCTACAGTGTGATGAATTGGGGGTGATCCGCAAGGACACACTCCCTTTCCGGAAGCGCGTGCGCTTTCAGCGCAAGCAGAGGAACTTCTAAAAAAAGTTGGCAACTAAAAGTTGCCCGCACCCCCCTTGTGATGCCAGTGTGTGTGGTAAACACTAAAGAAGTCAGTATAGTGAAGCCGTGTAGGTGGCTGTTGTTTTGTGTTTATCTGCAGGTACCGAGATCCGGATCATTTGTCCATTGCCCAAATTATTTATGCCAAAATCCTTGTTGGTGAAGGGAAATGGCAAGTGGGTCATGTGTACCTGACCCCCCTCTGTGGGTTCCAAGAGTCAAATTTGTTTACCAAGGATATTTACCCCTTGCACAACTACAGCTTCTTCTTCAAAATGACAAATTATGGACCCTGTGCCCGCTTTACTACCCTATTCATGCCCAAAATCTTCTTGGTCAAAGCAAATGGCAAGAGGGTTATATATACCAGACCACCCTCTGTGGGTTTCAAGTGTAACATTTGATGACCGAAGCTAGTTAACCCCTGCACAACTACAGCTTCTTATTCAAAATGACAAATTATGGAGCCTGTGCCAGCTTTACTACCCTATTCATGCCCAAAACCTTCTTGGTCAAAGCAAATGGCAAGAGGGTTATATGTACCAGACCACCCTCTGTGGGTTTCAAGTGTAACATTTGATGACTGAAGCTAGTTAACCCCTGCACAACTACAGCTTCTTATTCAAAATGAGATAATCTCATGCCTGTGCCCGCTTTACTGCCCTATTCATGCCAAAATCCTTGTTGGTCAAGGCAAATGACAAGTGGGTTATATGTACTAGACCACCCTCTGTGGGTTTCAAGTGTAACATTTGATGACCGAAGCTAGTTAACCCCTGCACAACTACAGCTTCTTATTCAAAATGACAAATTATGGAGCCTGTGCCCGTTTACTGCCCTATTCATGCCAAAATCCTTGTTGGTCAAGGAAAATGACAAGTGGGTTATATGTACCAAACCACCCTCTGTGGGTTTCAAGTGTAACATTTGATGACCGAAGCTAGTTAACCCCTGCACAACTACAGCTTCTTATTCAAAATGAGATAATCTGGTGCCTGTGCCCGCTTTACTGCCCTATTCATGCCAAAATCCTTGTTGGTCAAGGCAAATGACAAGTGGGTCATATGTACCAGACCACCCTCTGTGGGTTTCAAGTGTAACATTTGATGACCGAAGCTAGTTAACCCCTGCACAACTACAGCTTCTTATTCAAAATGAGATAATCTGGTGCCTGTGCCCGCTTTACTACCCTATTCATGCCAAAATCCTTGTTGGTCAAGGCAAATGACAAGTGGGTCATATGTACCAGACCACCCTCTGTGGGTTTCAAGTGTAACATTTGATGACCGAAGCTAGTTAACCCCTGCACAACTACAGCTTCTTATTCAAAATGACAAATTATGGAGCCTGTGCCCTCTTTACTGCCCTATTCATGCCAAAATCCTTGTTGGTCAAGTGAAATGGCAAGTGGGTTATATGTACCTGACCACCCTCTGTGGGTTTCAAGTGTAACATTTGATGACCGAAGCTAGTTAACCCCTGCACAACTACAGCTTCTTATTCAAAATGAGATAATCTGGTGCCTGTGCCCGCTTTACTGCCCTATTCATGCCAAAATCCTTGTTGGTCAAGTGAAATGGCAAGTGGGTCATATGTACCAGACCACCCTCTGTGGGTTTCAAGTGAAACATTTGATGACCGAAGCTAGTTAACCCCTGCACAACTACAGCTTCTTATTCAAAATGAGATAATCTGGTGCCTGTGCCCGCTTTACTACCCTATTCATGCCAAAATCCTTGTTGGTCAAGGCAAATGACAAGTGGGTCATATGTACCAGACCACCCTCTGTGGGTTTCAAGTGTAACATTTGATGACCGAAGCTAGTTAACCCCTGCACAACTACAGCTTCTTATTCAAAATGACACATTATGGAGCCTGTGCCCGCTTTACTGCCCTATTCATGCCAAAATCCTTGTTGGTCAAGTGAAATGGCAAGTGGGTTATATGTACCTGACCACCCTCTGTGGGTTTCAAGTGTAACATTTGATGACCGAAGCTAGTTAACCCCTGCACAACTACAGCTTCTTATTCAAAATGAGATAATCTGGTGCCTGTGCCCGCTTTACTGCCCTATTCATGCCAAAATCCTTGTTGGTCAAGGCAAATGACAAGTTTGTCATATGTACCAGACCACCCTCTGTGGGTTTCAAGTGTAACATTTGATGACCTAAGCTAGTTAACCCCTGCACAAGTACAGCTTCTTATTCAAAATGAGATAATCTGGTGCCTGTGCCCGCTTTACTGCCCTATTCATGCCAAAATCCTTGTTGGTCAAGGCAAATGACAAGTTTGTCATATGTACCAGACCACCCTCTGTGGGTTTCAAGTGTAACATTTGATGACCTAAACTAGTTAACCCCTGCACAACTACAGCTTCTTATTCAAAATGAGATAATCTGGTGCCTGTGCCCGCTTTACTACCCTATTCATGCCAAAATCCTTGTTGGTCAAGGCAAATGACAAGTGGGTCATATGTACCAGACCACCCTCTGTGGGTTTCAAGTGTAACATTTGATGACCGAAGCTAGTTAACCCCTGCACAACTACAGCTTCTTATTCAAAATGACAAATTATGGAGCCTGTGCCCTCTTTACTGCCCTATTCATGCCAAAATCCTTGTTGGTCAAGTGAAATGGCAAGTGGGTTATATGTACCTGACCACCCTCTGTGGGTTTCAAGTGTAACATTTGATGACCGAAGCTAGTTAACCCCTGCACAACTACAGCTTCTTATTCAAAATGAGATAATCTGGTGCCTGTGCCCGCTTTACTGCCCTATTCATGCCAAAATCCTTGTTGGTCAAGGCAAATGACAAGTGGGTCATATGTACCAGACCACCCTCTGTGGGTTTCGAGTGTAACATTTGATGACCGAAGCTAGTTAACCCCTGCACAACTACAGCTTCTTATTCAAAATGAGATAATCTGGTGCCTGTGCCCGCTTTACTGCCCTATTCATGCCAAAATCCTTGTTGGTCAAGTGAAATGGCAAGTGGGTTATATGTACCTGACCACCCTCTGTGGGTTTCAAGTGTAACATTTGATGACCGAAGCTAGTTAACCCCTGCACAACTACAGCTTCTTATTCAAAATGAGATAATCTGGTGCCTGTGCCCGCTTTACTGCCCTATTCATGCCAAAATCCTTGTTGGTCAAGGCAAATGACAAGTGGGTAATATGTACCAGACCACCCTCTGTGGGTTTCAAGTGTAACATTTGATGACCGAAGCTAGTTAACCCCTGCACAACTACAGCTTCTTATTCAAAATGAGATAATCTGGTGCCTGTGCCCGCTTTACTACCCTATTCATGCCAAAATCCTTGTTGGTCAAGGCAAATGACAAGTGGGTCATATGTACCAGACCACCCTCTGTGGGTTTCAAGTGTAACATTTGATGACCGAAGCTAGTTAACCCCTGCACAACTACAGCTTCTTATTCAAAATGACACATTATGGAGCCTGTGCCCGCTTTACTGCCCTATTCATGCCAAAATCCTTGTTGGTCAAGTGAAATGGCAAGTGGGTTATATGTACCTGACCACCCTCTGTGGGTTTCAAGTGTAACATTTGATGACCGAAGCTAGTTAACCCCTGCACAACTACAGCTTCTTATTCAAAATGAGATAATCTGGTGCCTGTGCCCGCTTTACTGCCCTATTCATGCCAAAATCCTTGTTGGTCAAGGCAAATGACAAGTTTGTGATATGTACCAGACCACCCTCTGTGGGTTTCAAGTGTAACATTTGATGACCTAAGCTAGTTAACCCCTGCACAACTACAGCTTCTTATTCAAAATGAGATAATCTGGTGCCTGTGCCCGCTTTACTACCCTATTCATGCCAAAATCCTTGTTGGTCAAGGCAAATGACAAGTGGGTCATATGTACCAGACCACCCTCTGTGGGTTTCAAGTGTAACATTTGATGACCGAAGCTAGTTAACCCCTGCACAACTACAGCTTCTTATTCAAAATGACAAATTATGGAGCCTGTGCCCGCTTTACTGCCCTATTCATGCCAAAATCCTTGTTGGTCAAGTGAAATGGCAAGTGGGTTATATGTACCTGACCACCCTCTGTGGGTTTCAAGTGTAACATTTGATGACCGAAGCTAGTTAACCCCTGCACAACTACAGCTTCTTATTCAAAATGAGATAATCTGGTGCCTGTGCCCGCTTTACTGCCCTATTCATGCCAAAATCCTTGTTGGTCAAGGCAAATGACAAGTGGGTCATATGTACCAGACCACCCTCTGTGGGTTTCAAGTGAAACATTTGATGACCGAAGCTAGTTAACCCCTGCACAACTACAGCTTCTTATTCAAAATGAGATAATCTGGTGCCTGTGCCCGCTTTACTGCCCTATTCATGCCAAAATCCTTGTTGGTCAAGGCAAATGACAAGTGGGTCATATGTACCAGACCACCCTCTGTGGGTTTCAAGTGTAACATTTGATGACCGAAGCTAGTTAACCCCTGCACAACTACAGCTTCTTATTCAAAATGACACATTATGGAGCCTGTGCCCGCTTTACTGCCCTATTCATGCCAAAATCCTTGTTGGTCAAGTGAAATGGCAAGTGGGTTATATGTACCTGACCACCCTCTGTGGGTTTCAAGTGTAACATTTGATGACCGAAGCTAGTTAACCCCTGCACAACTACAGCTTCTTATTCAAAATGAGATAATCTGGTGCCTGTGCCCGCTTTACTGCCCTATTCATGCCAAAATCCTTGTTGGTCAAGGCAAATGACAAGTTTGTCATATGTACCAGACCACCCTCTGTGGGTTTCAAGTGTAACATTTGATGACCTAAGCTAGTTAACCCCTGCACAAGTACAGCTTCTTATTCAAAATGAGATAATCTGGTGCCTGTGCCCGCTTTACTACCCTATTCATGCCAAAATCCTTGTTGGTCAAGGCAAATGACAAGTGGGTCATATGTACCAGACCACCCTCTGTGGGTTTCAAGTGTAACATTTGATGACCGAAGCTAGTTAACCCCTGCACAACTACAGCTTCTTATTCAAAATGACACATTATGGAGCCTGTGCCCGCTTTACTGCCCTATTCATGCCAAAATCCTTGTTGGTCAAGTGAAATGGCAAGTGGGTTATATGTACCTGACCACCCTCTGTGGGTTTCAAGTGTAACATTTGATGACCGAAGCTAGTTAACCCCTGCACAACTACAGCTTCTTATTCAAAATGAGATAATCTGGTGCCTGTGCCCGCTTTACTGCCCTATTCATGCCAAAATCCTTGTTGGTCAAGGCAAATGACAAGTTTGTCATATGTACCAGACCACCCTCTGTGGGTTTCAAGTGTAACATTTGATGACCTAAGCTAGTTAACCCCTGCACAACTACAGCTTCTTATTCAAAATGAGATAATCTGGTGCCTGTGCCCGCTTTACTACCCTATTCATGCCAAAATCCTTGTTGGTCAAGGCAAATGACAAGTGGGTCATATGTACCAGACCACCCTCTGTGGGTTTCAAGTGTAACATTTGATGACCGAAGCTAGTTAACCCCTGCACAACTACAGCTTCTTATTCAAAATGACAAATTATGGAGCCTGTGCCCTCTTTACTGCCCTATTCATGCCAAAATCCTTGTTGGTCAAGTGAAATGGCAAGTGGGTTATATGTACCTGACCACCCTCTGTGGGTTTCAAGTGTAACATTTGATGACCGAAGCTAGTTAACCCCTGCACAACTACAGCTTCTTATTCAAAATGAGATAATCTGGTGCCTGTGCCCGCTTTACTGCCCTATTCATGCCAAAATCCTTGTTGGTCAAGTGAAATGGCAAGTGGGTCATATGTACCAGACCACCCTCTGTGGGTTTCAAGTGAAACATTTGATGACCGAAGCTAGTTAACCCCTGCACAACTACAGCTTCTTATTCAAAATGAGATAATCTGGTGCCTGTGCCCGCTTTACTACCCTATTCATGCCAAAATCCTTGTTGGTCAAGGCAAATGACAAGTGGGTCATATGTACCAGACCACCCTCTGTGGGTTTCAAGTGTAACATTTGATGACCGAAGCTAGTTAACCCCTGCACAACTACAGCTTCTTATTCAAAATGACACATTATGGAGCCTGTGCCCGCTTTACTGCCCTATTCATGCCAAAATCCTTGTTGGTCAAGTGAAATGGCAAGTGGGTTATATGTACCTGACCACCCTCTGTGGGTTTCAAGTGTAACATTTGATGACCGAAGCTAGTTAACCCCTGCACAACTACAGCTTCTTATTCAAAATGAGATAATCTGGTGCCTGTGCCCGCTTTACTGCCCTATTCATGCCAAAATCCTTGTTGGTCAAGGCAAATGACAAGTTTGTCATATGTACCAGACCACCCTCTGTGGGTTTCAAGTGTAACATTTGATGACCTAAGCTAGTTAACCCCTGCACAAGTACAGCTTCTTATTCAAAATGAGATAATCTGGTGCCTGTGCCCGCTTTACTGCCCTATTCATGCCAAAATCCTTGTTGGTCAAGGCAAATGACAAGTTTGTCATATGTACCAGACCACCCTCTGTGGGTTTCAAGTGTAACATTTGATGACCTAAACTAGTTAACCCCTGCACAACTACAGCTTCTTATTCAAAATGAGATAATCTGGTGCCTGTGCCCGCTTTACTACCCTATTCATGCCAAAATCCTTGTTGGTCAAGGCAAATGACAAGTGGGTCATATGTACCAGACCACCCTCTGTGGGTTTCAAGTGTAACATTTGATGACCGAAGCTAGTTAACCCCTGCACAACTACAGCTTCTTATTCAAAATGACAAATTATGGAGCCTGTGCCCTCTTTACTGCCCTATTCATGCCAAAATCCTTGTTGGTCAAGTGAAATGGCAAGTGGGTTATATGTACCTGACCACCCTCTGTGGGTTTCAAGTGTAACATTTGATGACCGAAGCTAGTTAACCCCTGCACAACTACAGCTTCTTATTCAAAATGAGATAATCTGGTGCCTGTGCCCGCTTTACTGCCCTATTCATGCCAAAATCCTTGTTGGTCAAGGCAAATGACAAGTGGGTCATATGTACCAGACCACCCTCTGTGGGTTTCGAGTGTAACATTTGATGACCGAAGCTAGTTAACCCCTGCACAACTACAGCTTCTTATTCAAAATGAGATAATCTGGTGCCTGTGCCCGCTTTACTGCCCTATTCATGCCAAAATCCTTGTTGGTCAAGTGAAATGGCAAGTGGGTTATATGTACCTGACCACCCTCTGTGGGTTTCAAGTGTAACATTTGATGACCGAAGCTAGTTAACCCCTGCACAACTACAGCTTCTTATTCAAAATGAGATAATCTGGTGCCTGTGCCCGCTTTACTGCCCTATTCATGCCAAAATCCTTGTTGGTCAAGGCAAATGACAAGTGGGTAATATGTACCAGACCACCCTCTGTGGGTTTCAAGTGTAACATTTGATGACCGAAGCTAGTTAACCCCTGCACAACTACAGCTTCTTATTCAAAATGAGATAATCTGGTGCCTGTGCCCGCTTTACTACCCTATTCATGCCAAAATCCTTGTTGGTCAAGGCAAATGACAAGTGGGTCATATGTACCAGACCACCCTCTGTGGGTTTCAAGTGTAACATTTGATGACCGAAGCTAGTTAACCCCTGCACAACTACAGCTTCTTATTCAAAATGACACATTATGGAGCCTGTGCCCGCTTTACTGCCCTATTCATGCCAAAATCCTTGTTGGTCAAGTGAAATGGCAAGTGGGTTATATGTACCTGACCACCCTCTGTGGGTTTCAAGTGTAACATTTGATGACCGAAGCTAGTTAACCCCTGCACAACTACAGCTTCTTATTCAAAATGAGATAATCTGGTGCCTGTGCCCGCTTTACTGCCCTATTCATGCCAAAATCCTTGTTGGTCAAGGCAAATGACAAGTTTGTGATATGTACCAGACCACCCTCTGTGGGTTTCAAGTGTAACATTTGATGACCTAAGCTAGTTAACCCCTGCACAACTACAGCTTCTTATTCAAAATGAGATAATCTGGTGCCTGTGCCCGCTTTACTACCCTATTCATGCCAAAATCCTTGTTGGTCAAGGCAAATGACAAGTGGGTCATATGTACCAGACCACCCTCTGTGGGTTTCAAGTGTAACATTTGATGACCGAAGCTAGTTAACCCCTGCACAACTACAGCTTCTTATTCAAAATGACAAATTATGGAGCCTGTGCCCGCTTTACTGCCCTATTCATGCCAAAATCCTTGTTGGTCAAGTGAAATGGCAAGTGGGTTATATGTACCTGACCACCCTCTGTGGGTTTCAAGTGTAACATTTGATGACCGAAGCTAGTTAACCCCTGCACAACTACAGCTTCTTATTCAAAATGAGATAATCTGGTGCCTGTGCCCGCTTTACTGCCCTATTCATGCCAAAATCCTTGTTGGTCAAGGCAAATGACAAGTGGGTCATATGTACCAGACCACCCTCTGTGGGTTTCAAGTGAAACATTTGATGACCGAAGCTAGTTAACCCCTGCACAACTACAGCTTCTTATTCAAAATGAGATAATCTGGTGCCTGTGCCCGCTTTACTGCCCTATTCATGCCAAAATCCTTGTTGGTCAAGGCAAATGACAAGTGGGTCATATGTACCAGACCACCCTCTGTGGGTTTCAAGTGTAACATTTGATGACCGAAGCTAGTTAACCCCTGCACAACTACAGCTTCTTATTCAAAATGACACATTATGGAGCCTGTGCCCGCTTTACTGCCCTATTCATGCCAAAATCCTTGTTGGTCAAGTGAAATGGCAAGTGGGTTATATGTACCTGACCACCCTCTGTGGGTTTCAAGTGTAACATTTGATGACCGAAGCTAGTTAACCCCTGCACAACTACAGCTTCTTATTCAAAATGAGATAATCTGGTGCCTGTGCCCGCTTTACTGCCCTATTCATGCCAAAATCCTTGTTGGTCAAGGCAAATGACAAGTTTGTCATATGTACCAGACCACCCTCTGTGGGTTTCAAGTGTAACATTTGATGACCTAAGCTAGTTAACCCCTGCACAAGTACAGCTTCTTATTCAAAATGAGATAATCTGGTGCCTGTGCCCGCTTTACTACCCTATTCATGCCAAAATCCTTGTTGGTCAAGGCAAATGACAAGTGGGTCATATGTACCAGACCACCCTCTGTGGGTTTCAAGTGTAACATTTGATGACCGAAGCTAGTTAACCCCTGCACAACTACAGCTTCTTATTCAAAATGACACATTATGGAGCCTGTGCCCGCTTTACTGCCCTATTCATGCCAAAATCCTTGTTGGTCAAGTGAAATGGCAAGTGGGTTATATGTACCTGACCACCCTCTGTGGGTTTCAAGTGTAACATTTGATGACCGAAGCTAGTTAACCCCTGCACAACTACAGCTTCTTATTCAAAATGAGATAATCTGGTGCCTGTGCCCGCTTTACTGCCCTATTCATGCCAAAATCCTTGTTGGTCAAGGCAAATGACAAGTTTGTCATATGTACCAGACCACCCTCTGTGGGTTTCAAGTGTAACATTTGATGACCTAAGCTAGTTAACCCCTGCACAACTACAGCTTCTTATTCAAAATGAGATAATCTGGTGCCTGTGCCCGCTTTACTGCCCTATTCATGCCAAAATCCTTGTTGGTCAAGGCAAATGACAAGTGGGTCATATGTACCAGACCACCCTCTGTGGGTTTCAAGTGTAACATTTGATGACCGAAGCTAGTTAACCCCTGCACAACTACAGCTTCTTATTCAAAATGACACATTATGGAGCCTGTGCCCGCTTTACTGCCCTATTCATGCCAAAATCCTTGTTGGTCAAGTGAAATGGCAAGTGGGTTATATGTACCTGACCACCCTCTGTGGGTTTCAAGTGTAACATTTGATGACCGAAGCTAGTTAACCCCTGCACAACTACAGCTTCTTATTCAAAATGAGATAATCTGGTGCCTGTGCCCGCTTTACTGCCCTATTCATGCCAAAATCCTTGTTGGTCAAGGCAAATGACAAGTTTGTCATATGTACCAGACCACCCTCTGTGGGTTTCAAGTGTAACATTTGATGACCTAAGCTAGTTAACCCCTGCACAAGTACAGCTTCTTATTCAAAATGAGATAATCTGGTGCCTGTGCCCGCTTTACTGCCCTATTCATGCCAAAATCCTTGTTGGTCAAGGCAAATGACAAGTTTGTCATATGTACCAGACCACCCTCTGTGGGTTTCAAGTGTAACATTTAATGACCTAAACTAGTTAACCCCTGCACAACTACAGCTTCTTATTCAAAATGAGATAATCTGGTGCCTGTGCCCGCTTTACTACCCTATTCATGCCAAAATCCTTGTTGGTCAAGGCAAATGACAAGTGGGTCATATGTACCAGACCACCCTCTGTGGGTTTCAAGTGTAACATTTGATGACCGAAGCTAGTTAACCCCTGCACAACTACAGCTTCTTATTCAAAATGACAAATTATGGAGCCTGTGCCCTCTTTACTGCCCTATTCATGCCAAAATCCTTGTTGGTCAAGTGAAATGGCAAGTGGGTTATATGTACCTGACCACCCTCTGTGGGTTTCAAGTGTAACATTTGATGACCGAAGCTAGTTAACCCCTGCACAACTACAGCTTCTTATTCAAAATGAGATAATCTGGTGCCTGTGCCCGCTTTACTGCCCTATTCATGCCAAAATCCTTGTTGGTCAAGGCAAATGACAAGTGGGTCATATGTACCAGACCACCCTCTGTGGGTTTCGAGTGTAACATTTGATGACCGAAGCTAGTTAACCCCTGCACAACTACAGCTTCTTATTCAAAATGAGATAATCTGGTGCCTGTGCCCGCTTTACTGCCCTATTCATGCCAAAATCCTTGTTGGTCAAGTGAAATGGCAAGTGGGTTGTATGTACCTGACCACCCTCTGTGGGTTTCAAGTGTAACATTTGATGACCGAAGCTAGTTAACCCCTGCACAACTACAGCTTCTTATTCAAAATGAGAAAATCTGGTGCCTGTGCCCGCTTTACTGCCCTATTCATGCCAAAATCCTTGTTGGTCAAGGCAAATGACAAGTTTGTCATATGTACCAGACCACCCTCTGTGGGTTTCAAGTGTAACATTTGATGACCTAAGCTAGTTAACCCCTGCACAACTACAGCTTCTTATTCAAAATGATATAATCTGGTGCCTGTGCCCGCTTTTCTACCCTATTCATGCCAAAATCCTTGTTGGTCAAGGCAAATGACAAGTGGGTCATATGTACCAGACCACCCTCTGTGGGTTTCAAGTGTAACATTTGATGACCGAAGCTAGTTAACCCCTGCACAACTACAGCTTCTTATTCAAAATGACAAATTATGGAGCCTGTGCCCTCTTTACTGCCCTATTCATGCCAAAATCCTTGTTGGTCAAGTGAAATGGCAAGTGGGTTATATGTACCTGACCACCCTCTGTGGGTTTCAAGTGTAACATTTGATGACCGAAGCTAGTTAACCCCTGCACAACTACAGCTTCTTATTCAAAATGAGATAATCTGGTGCCTGTGCCCGCTTTACTGCCCTATTCATGCCAAAATCCTTGTTGGTCAAGGCAAATGACAAGTGGGTCATATGTACCAGACCACCCTCTGTGGGTTTCAAGTGAAACATTTGATGACCGAAGCTAGTTAACCCCTGCACAACTACAGCTTCTTATTCAAAATGAGATAATCTGGTGCCTGTGCCCGCTTTACTGCCCTATTCATGCCAAAATCCTTGTTGGTCAAGGCAAATGACAAGTGGGTCATATGTACCAGACCACCCTCTGTGGGTTTCAAGTGTAACATTTGATGACCGAAGCTAGTTAACCCCTGCACAACTACAGCTTCTTATTCAAAATGACACATTATGGAGCCTGTGCCCGCTTTACTGCCCTATTCATGCCAAAATCCTTGTTGGTCAAGTGAAATGGCAAGTGGGTTATATGTACCTGACCACCCTCTGTGGGTTTCAAGTGTAACATTTGATGACCGAAGCTAGTTAACCCCTGCACAACTACAGCTTCTTATTCAAAATGAGATAATCTGGTGCCTGTGCCCGCTTTACTGCCCTATTCATGCCAAAATCCTTGTTGGTCAAGGCAAATGACAAGTTTGTCATATGTACCAGACCACCCTCTGTGGGTTTCAAGTGTAACATTTGATGACCTAAGCTAGTTAACCCCTGCACAACTACAGCTTCTTATTCAAAATGAGATAATCTGGTGCCTGTGCCCGCTTTACTGCCCTATTCATGCCAAAATCCTTGTTGGTCAAGGCAAATGACAAGTTTGTCATATGTACCAGACCACCCTCTGTGGGTTTCAAGTGTAACATTTGATGACCTAAGCTAGTTAACCCCTGCACAACTACAGCTTCTTATTCAAAATGAGATAATCTGGTGCCTGTGCCCGCTTTACTACCCTATTCATGCCAAAATCCTTGTTGGTCAAGGCAAATGACAAGTGGGTCATATGTACCAGACCACCCTCTGTGGGTTTCAAGTGTAACATTTGATGACCGAAGCTAGTTAACCCCTGCACAACTACAGCTTCTTATTTAAAATTACAAATTATGGAGCCTGTGCCCGCTTTACTGCCCTATTCATGCCAAAATCCTTGTTGGTCAAGTGAAGTGGCAAGAGGGTTATATGTACCTGACCACCCTCTGTGGGTTTCAAGTGTAACATTTGATGACCGAAGCTAGTTAACCCCTGCACAACTACAGCTTCTTATTCAAAATGAGATAATCTGGTGCCTGTGCCCGCTTTACTGCCCTATTCATGCCAAAATCCTTGTTGGTCAAGGCAAATGACAAGTGGGTCATATGTACGAGACCACCCTCTGTGGGTTTCAAGTGTAACATTTGATGACCGAAGCTAGTTAACCCCTGCACAACTACAGCTTCTTATTCAAAATGATAAATTATGGAGCCTGTGCCCGTTTACTGCCCTATTCATGCCAAAATCCTTGTTGGTCAAGGCAAATGACAAGTGGGTTATATGTACCAGACCACCCTCTGTGGGTTTCAAGTGTAACATTTGATGACAGAAGCTAGTTAACCCCTGCACAACTACAGCTTCTTATTCAAAATGCCAAATTATGGAGCCTGTGCCCGCTTTACTGCCCTATTCATGCCAAAATCCTTGTTGGTCAAGGCAAATGACAAATGGGTCATATGTACCTGACCACCCTCTGTGGGTTTCAAGTGTAACATTTGATGACCGAAGCTAGTTAACCCCTGCACAACTACAGCTTCTTATTCAAAATGACAAATTATGGAGCCTGTGCCCGCTTTACTGCCCTATTCATGCCAAAATCCTTGTTGGTCAAGGCAAATGACAAGTGGGTTATATGTACCAGACCACCCTCTGTGGGTTTCAAGTGTAACATTTGATGACCGAAGCTAGTTAACCCCTGCACAACTACAGCTTCTTATTCAAAATGACAAATTATGGAGCCTGTGCCCGTTTACTGCCCTATTCCTGCCAAAATCCTTGTTGGTCAAGGCAAATGACAAGTGGGTCATATGTACCAGACCACCCTCTGTGGGTTTCAAGTGTAACATTTGATGACCGAAGCTAGTTAACCCCTGCACAACTATAGCTTCTTATTCAAAATGACAAAATGTGGTGCCTGTGCCCGCTTTACTGCCGTATTCATGCCAAAATCCATATTGTGCCAGGAAAATAATAATTGTAAACTGTGTGAGGGACACAATTCTTTGTTTACATAGTGTTAGTTTAGTGATCTAACTTTATTCAAATGTTTTAATGTAACATTTTCTGCATAAGAAGCTGGAGCTTGAATAAGAAATGAATAAGAAATGAATAAGAAGTGAATAAGACATGAATAAGAAGCTGGCCGAATTAGAAGCCAACTTCAGCCTCGTGAGTATATTTACTTTTATGTTATTGCCTAAATTGACTTTGCTGTGTGTGCAGTTGCCCAGTTTTATCTTCCTGTGACTGAGAAATTGTTATGCCTCGGACCGCTATGGCTAATGCGGCAGGTGGGGACTGTGACGAGCAACGTCAGACCCATCAAGGCAAAGGGCGTTGCTATGGTTTTGTTACTTGTGCTACATGCAATGTTGAATTGCAGTATGGACAGGTGGACTCTGGGGCGTTGTGCGCAGCACTGCAAGGTTTAGTGGAGTGCGGGCATCCGGGGCCGCCGCATCTGTTCCCGTGGCTGCTGGCGTTGGCACAAGCTCTGGGTCGGTCAGTCTCTTACATACTGAAGTTTGGAGTAGATTAGGTGACTTAATGGGCTAGAGCTCAAGGTCTACTAGAGACAAGCAGTGACAGTCACAGGTTCGAATCCTAGGACGGACATGTTCAATGGTCCTTGAGGCTAGGGCAGCAGCTGCGCTGGGTTTCCTTGCTGCGTGGTCCCAACTCGCTTGCTCCTGACATTGTGATTCCCCACTTGGTGTCTGCTCCATCCTGGCTCCGTACCATGGAGCGTATGGTGTGGGTGTTTGGGAAAGGTTTCCACTTATTTGGTGCCTTTTTTTTTGCAGGATCCTGTGCTGCATGAGCGCATATACAGTACCTCCTTCCAGGGCTCTGCGAGATGTTTTGGATTCTGTGAAGGAGTAGGATGACCTGGCTGAAACTGGCATCCCTCAGAGAGTGACTCCTTGGAATTCGAGTTACTGTGTAAAGTACCGCTCGCTGCGCTGTTTGGCTGTGGGTCCACTCAATTGTCAGCACAAGGAGTTTGTTGCTTTCCTTCTTATGCAGATGTCTCCGCTCTCATCCAGGAGATCTGGCAGTTGCTGGATACGTAGTTGTCCGTTACTCGCATGATTACTTCGCTTTCAGCAGAACATGGATCCCATGCTGGCACTAAGGGAGCTTTCAGGGTTTCAGATACGGCCGTCTCAGCTCAGAGGCCTTTTGGTTCCGCGCTTGGGCCAAAGCTGGATACGATTATCGCCCAGGCTACTGGGTGGGAAACTCACTTGCTTCCGGTGGCTGTCCAAAAATAGCAGGGTCTGCATTTCCAAGCTTTTCGCTCCTGCTTTCGGGGTGGAGTGTTGGCTAGAGCTCAGTCTGCCAAAGGCCGCTTCTTCCCTAGCAGGGATTCGGCTTCTGGGGGCCAATATTCTGGTGCCAATCGGCGCTCGGGGGGGGCACAGTTCTGGCCAAGGTTTTTTCTCTGTCCAGTCTGGTCACCTGCCATGGGGCAGCTGCTCCAGTTCAGAGAACAAGGGGTGGAGTCACCTTCAGACGCCTGGGGCATAATTCCCAGAGGCTACATTATCGATTTCAGGGGTCCACCATCACAGGTTTTTTTCTTTTTTGCCACCACTCTTCCCGGGATGCGGAGAAGAGGGTGCAGTTGGTCCAAGCTACCACGTCTCTCCTCCCGGAGGGCATCATTGCTCCAATTCCGCCAAGGGACCGGAACTTTGACTTGTTCCTGGTACGGAAACAGATCGACACCTTTTGGCCAATATTGAATTTGATCTTTTTGTGACTGGAATATCTTGGATTATCGATCCACAGCCTGGGTGCCAACAGGTTTTTAGCCTCCCTGGAAGCCATGAACGAGTATCTTCACGTTCCACTTGGACAGGCCATCATGCTGTCCTCCGTTTTGCAGTCGGATCTAATCGCTATCAATTCCGGGCCCTAACATTCGTATAGCCATATCCATTTGGCTCATGTCAGTCATGGCGAGCTTACTGTGCAGAGACGATATCAGCATCATATGTTAGACGATCTCCTCTAAAGCCGATTTAAGCTTCAGTTACTAAATCGACCTAGAGCGCTCAGCTCAGTATTACGACTGGATGCTGCATGTCGGGAAGTCTCGCCTGCTCCCTTGTTGGAGCCTGCAGCTCCTGGGGGTGGTCCTCGACACCTCTCTTCAGCGAGTTTTTGTTGCCGAAGTCCAGAGCACGATCCCTACAGTCCTATGGGACTTTCGGTGTCTCACCTGTTGCTTTGTGGTGCGTACCATGGTGGAGCACGATGGTCTCTACCTTCGAGACCTTTTGGTACGCCAGATTACACTTGTGGGAAATCCAGTTGGACTTTCCCTACTCTTAGGGTGCTCAGCAACCCTATCCTCTCAGTGTCTCATTCTGTCCGACAGTACACGTCAATCTCTCCATTGATAGCTGGTTTCTGATCATCTCCTTCAAAGACGCTACTTCGTCAATCCAGATGGGCTCTGTGACCACGGACACGAGTCTCCTAGGCTGAGGGGTCGCAAAATTACATTGTCAGCTCCTGGGTTCTTGGTCATAGACTGCTCGGCCGAGCAATGTGCTCAAGCTCCGAGCCATCTTTCTGGCTCTCTTGGGGGCCCAGTCCGTCCTGACCGGCCTGATGGTTCACAATCAGTCGAACGATGACACATATAGAAGTCATCCAGGACAGGAGTGGGGCTGTGATGACAGGGGCAGCCCGAGTCCCTTCTTGGGCGGAGTCCTTTATGCTGACTCTCAGCTGTGTTTCTACCGGAAATGGGAAATTGGACAGCGGACGTCCTCAGCAGAACCACGTTCGTCCCGGGGGGAATGGACTTTCCATCCAGTGGTCTCCCAACCGTTCGTTGGGCCGTGGGGCCTTACGTGGATGGATCTCATGGCTTCTCCATACAGGTTCCAGGGTCCATAGATTGTACGAAATCCAGGTATCTGTTGGCATACTCAGGGGATGGCCTGACTCTTCCGTGGAGTTTTTTCTAGTGTGTTTATCACAAACCACACTGTTGCCATGGGTCCCCAAGTGAGTCAAGACTTAACAAGTGATGCTACTCCTAGTAGTTCCAACCTGACCGTGATGGTCGTGGCATGCAGACGTTCTCTAGAGGTCAGCAGGTCCTAGATGGCATCTTCCACTTCGACCAAACCTGCTGCGAAAGGGTCTGTTTCTATGCAAGGACCTTCCTCAGTTGGTTTTCACAACCTGGCTTTTGTGACCGTACGTTAGACAGCTAACGGTTTTTCTCTCTCTGTGGTCCGCACTATGTCTTTACCTCAGAGTTTGGAAACTCTACCTCTTGTGGTGTGAATAGGTAAGGGTTCATGCCCCCAAGTTTCGCCTCTCACGTTTCTTGACCTTCCTTCGGTGTGGGTTTGGAGGCCGGTTTACGACTTCAGTCTGTGACTATACAGGTTTTGGCCCTGTCACTTTAATTCCAGTGACGTTTGGCTTTATTCAACCACCATTTTGTACGCAGCTGGTGCCGTGGAATCTTAGTCTAGTGCTATCTGCTCTCACACTGGCTCCATTGGAATCTTTATACTCAGTGCAGCTTCAGTTAGTTACTTAGCAGCTGGTCTTCCTTATGGCTATTGTCTCAACTCGGAGTGGGTTCGAGTTTAGGATTTGCAAGTTGCTTTTTTCAGCTTCTATGACAATAGGAAGGTTCTCCGTACAGTTTCTATATTCTAGCCGACACTGGTTTTGGCCTTTCACTTACACCAGGATATTGTCTTCCAGTCCTTCTACCTTCGGCAACTTCCCGGGACTGGGATGGTTTGGCTCTGCCAGATGTGCTGAGTTCTGCATATTTCCTTGAACAAGTCTTCTTTGGTTCGCCACACTGTTTCTCTGCGTATTCTTTATGACGCACATGAACAGAGTTGGCCAGCTACTCAGCAGACCCTTGCACGATGGATCTACACATCTCATGGTCCAGTGTTCCCCAGCCTTGCTGCAAGAGAAAATAGGAGTTTTGCTCAACTTACCGTTGAATCCTTTTCTCTTAAGCAAGCTGGGGAACACTGCGATCCCTCCCTCATACTCAGACGTTCGATGTGTTTGGTTCTTGACCATTTTTTTTCCTTACTGGTTTGTTTGGTTGTTCTGAAGAGTTTCACAGGGTTCCTGCTACTCCTCTCCGAACTCTTATATAAGTACTGGGCTTATGGGATTTCAGGGGGGAGGAGCTAGGATTTAAAGCTACAGTGCCATTAAGTGCCTGCTCCAACTGACAATCCCATGGTCCAGTGTTCCCCAGCCTGCTTAAGAGAAAAGGATTCAACGGTATATTGACCGAAAATCCTATTTTAACAAATAAAGCCAAGTGTATGCTGGTCATCATTAGTAACATGGGTCTTGCACCGTAGCGTGGATGATGATGGGTGCCTAAGGAGTCTGATCTCCCCCATCAGTACCTACACACTCATAGGCACCTATGTTTGTGAGAGTGGAGTAACACACTTTTTAAAATCGGCCGATGTAATAGAGTCCGAGAACATGCAAACTCGCATATTTTTAGACTAAAAAAATTATCATGATTTAAACGGATAAACGCTCACATTTTCAAAACTCTCACCCTTTTACATTTGGCCAATGTCGGCGATCACACCGATACAAAAATTATTCGAAGGACCCATCATTTAAAAATATCCTGTCCAAGCTCACTGTTTCTGTGTGAGCATTGGTGTCATATAATTGAGAGAAATTGTTTGACCTCCCTTCAGGCCCTAAATGCACCTCAAAACTCTCCACATCCCCCAATATGCATCAGACCTCATTCACAGGCATCTTATCATCAGATCTCCTCACATTAAGTTTATTTAATCTTTATTTATTAAAAACATTAATGTAGTGAATAATGGATAGGCTTTATTTAATTGCATACAATTTAAATTTTGTTAAATTTTATATAAACATTCAGGAGCTTGCTTTTTTACCGTAAAGATGTTTGTAGTCTAGTTAAGGAAACAAGAAGGGGCAGTAAATCATACAGGCACACAATGCATGTATCAGAACTGCAGAGCAGATGAGAGTTAGGGGTAAAGAATGGATGGCCCTGGCTAGAATTCAATGACTCCTCTTCCTACATTATACTGTGCTTCTGATTGAGTTGTACACCACGCTGACAGGGACTGGATGATGAGACAGCCAGACCCTATTGGCCACTCTGTGTCCTGCAGGGTCAACTCATTTTGCAAAAAAGAGTCTCTCACTGCCAATAGTGCATAAAAGATCCACTAGAGCAAGTACCTGCAATCACTGATAGTGCCCCAATGATTTTCTGATGATTACCAGACATTTACACCTTATACTACAGAAAGCATGAAGAAATCCTAAGAAGGGGGTTCTAATTTCGAGATCTCTTCATCTGGGGCCAATAAACACAGGAGTCCCCTACTTTGATGTAATAAGACTGCCTATTATTTAAAATGGTATGCCTTGTTTGGCTACCGTATCTTTCCTACACATTTTATGCTTTTCACTAAATCTCGTAATTTTACAATGAAATCCGTTGTGTAAGATACAGCTTTTTGTTGTTTTGGAAAGTTGGATTTATTCTGAAGCAAGAACCACAAAGTATTTTGCCCACGATTACAATAAAAAATAATTGTATCATTACGTTGGGCGCAGCAGAAATTTTATGAAAAAAGTAATGTCTGTTACTCTACTAGCGTCACAATTAAAAGCTAAAAGAGCTTCTCAAACTACTACAGCCATCCGTGATAATACTGGAGCTATTACTTAGGACCCGGTTGCCATTAATCGTTCCTTTTATAATTATTACAAGTCATTGTATAATCTCAATAATCCTCTCCAAGACCCAGTTCCTCCTTCCACGTTAGCCCAGGAGTATCTAGACTCATGCAAACTTCCTAAACTTTCTAGTTCTGCCGTCTCGGAAATTAATTCGCCTGTCCCTAGTGAGGAGCTGGAATTGGCTCTTAAATCGTAGAAATCCTCTAAGGCCCTTGGACCTGATGGCTTGCCCTCGTCCTATTATAAATCATTCTCTACCCTACTTTCGCCACATATGATCTCTGTTTTTATAAGATTCTGGAAGGGAAGCATTTTTACCCAGATTCTTTGAAATCAGTTATTGTTGTAATACCCAAACCACACAAAGATCCCACTTGTCGTGCCAACTATAGGCCAATTACCTAAATTAATGCTGACATCAAACTTTTTGCTAAGGTTTTAGCTAACAGGTTAAATCCACATTTATTGCATTTGATTGACACTGATCAAGTTGGATTTGTACCGATGAGACAGGCTTTGGATAACACTAGGCGCACAATTAATCTTATCTCTTACATTAACAAGAACAAGTTACCGGCCGTGTTGTTATCACTCGATTCGGAAAAGGCCTTTGACAGGCTTAATTGTTCTTTTATGTTTCAGGCACTACGAACATATGGTTTTAGTGGCAACTTTTTGCCGGCATTACAAGCCCTATTTTGTGGTCCCATGGCCTTAATCTCGACTAATGGACTGTTTTTGGTTTGGGTAACGGAACAAGACAAGGTTGTCCTCTTTCCCCTTTGCTTTATGCCCTTAGCAATGAACCTTTAGCGGCTAAAATATGTGCAAGGAGCACAGTATAAATTATCCTTGTTTGCAGACGACGTGCTCCTAACTCTAATATCACCCTTAATTTCTCTTCCTAATTTACAAGCTGAACTACAAGTTTATGGTGCATGCTCGGAGCACAAAGTAAATAACACTAAATCAGAGGCTTTAGCATATCATCTCTCAACACACACGATGCAACGTCTGGAGATCAATTTCACTTATCTTTGGTGTCCAAAATCCTTTAAGTATCTTGGCATACATATTACAAAGACCTATGATCAACTCTATCAGGCTAGTTATACCCCCTTACTCCACACAATTAAGAAAGATTTGCTTAGGTGGGCCTCTCTTTTTGTCTCATGGACTGGCCGAATTAACACGGTCAAGATGAATATACTACCTAGGTTGCTTTATCTTTTCCAAATGGTCCCAATTGTAATCTTCGTGAAATCCAGTCATTATGTGGCTCGTTTGTGTGGTCCAATAACAAACCCAGAGCTTGTTTGGCCAAACCTGCGGTCAATGGCGGTCTTGGACTTTTTTTGCAGCACAACTGAGCCACATATCGTCTTTGCATACGGAGGGGGGATGTAAAAAGTGGGTACTACTGGAAAATGACCTGGTGTGCGATCATCTTGTTTGTTCTCTTCCGTGACTTCCCCCTAATCTAAGACCAGCCTCTGTGCCGGATGTCCTATGTTTTAAGGGCCGTCCTATCTGTGTGGGATAAACTAAACAAAAAGCTAGAATTAGTGCCATACCCGTCTCCCCTGAACCCGCTGTGGCATAATCCACAGTTTCCTCTAGGTTGCATGTCCTCTTACAGTCGCCCTTGGGCGTCTGTGGGGATCACAATAATCCTACATATTAAAGGCGATTTTGCACCCCTGAGTTTTATGGACCTCTTTGACAAATATGGTATGTACCCTAATTTGCATTTTGCCTTCTTGCAAATCTGTAGCTTTATTCAATCCCTCAGTAAATCTAATAGAGTGAGACAACTAAATTTATTTGAACGTCATTGCATTTATAATGCAGGCTGTAAGCACTTTATATCAATTTTGTATTCATTGCTATCCCCCTCACTTCCTGACTTTAAAGAATCATTTGAATTAGCTTGGGAACGAGATCTGGGGATGTGTTTAGAGGAAGATGATTGGGCGGACATCAGACGCTGGGTGACTAAATCCTCCATTAGTACTAATATAAAGGAAAATTGGTACAAAGTGTACTCCCGCTGGTATATGGTGCCCAAAAAGCTACATCATATTTTCTCAGGTTCATCTGACCTCTGTTGGAGACAATGTGGTAATGTGGGTTCTTTTTGGCACATGGTGGGACTGTCCTTTGATCTCTAAATATTGGGACGAAGTCATATCCTTGATGACCAGAGTGATTGGCGTTTCTCCTCCTAAGGACCCTCTGCATATGCTTTTGTGCAAACCCCTGAGATCCCTCTCTAAATTTCAAAATAATAATTTAAAAATAAATTATGTGGCCATATCTACAATGCAGCAAAACTTCTAATTGCTTCAAATTGGAAATCGCAGCTCCAATGCTGAATGCTTTGATTAATAAACTGTGGTACCTAGCCTCAATGGAGTATATAACTGCCCTACTCCAAGATAATGTGTTACATTTTCATTCTATATGGGACTCTTGGTACTCTTCGTTTAATAGAGTTACCTGGTACAGAATGAAGTTGATCCTCAATTAGTAGTGCAGTGCTCAGCAGGATGGTTCTTCCACTCCCTCTTTTTTTTTATATATATATTTTTTTATTTCTTCTCCTTTTTGTGCTCTAGTCTAGAATTTTTTTTATAAATGTTTTTGTTTTGTTATTACAGGTTGAGTCTCCCATATCCAATTATTCCGAAATACGGAATAATCAGAAATACAGAATAATTTTGGCATGACTGAGATAATGAAACCTTTGATTTTTGATGGTTCAGTGGACAAAAACTTTGTCTAAGGCGCAAATTATTAAAAATATTGTATAAAATGACCTTCAGGCTGTGTGTATAACGTGTATATGAAACATAAATGATTTTTATTTCTGTACACAAACTTTGCTTGAGCCACAAAATTATTGAAAATATTGTATAAAATTACCTGCAGGCTGTGTGTATAAGGTGTACATAACACATCCATGCATTATGTGTGTATATTGGGGTCCCATTCCCAAGATATTTCATTATATGCAACTATTCCAAAATACGTAATATTCCGTTATCCAAAATACCTCTGGTCCCAAGCATTTTGGATATGGGAGACTCAACCTGTATTATTATATAAAATGTTGCTGACAATTTATTGTGCTGTACAAGCTATTTAAACGGTATGGTGTATTGTGTGTACTATGCTGCTTATGCTTCGCGCTTGAATTCTTACTATACTGTATTCTATGTCAACTATTCTAAATAAAGAGATTACAAAAAAAAAATTGTGTGCATTTTGTGTAGATTGCATAAGTATATTTTCTGGAAATTCAATGTCTTCTGAAAAAGGTATTTGTGTGCAGGGCCCAAGTGAGGTATCCAGACACCCTAGGCATTCATAGCGGGGGTCCGTGCATTTGCAAATGAAAACCACTGCCGGTCATTGATTTTACGAGTTCCGCCTCCACTATCACCATTAGTATTAGCAGTTGCTAGGTGCAAGAGACGTATCTGACACAGGTTTCCCTTGTCCATATAGACAACTCAGAATCACACAGAGCTTTTTATTCACACCCATGACACTCCCACTACTCAGGGTGGCTCAGTGCAATCACTATGCCACAGTCAGTTCCCACCCTGAAAAGCCCTATTTCAAGGAAAGGCAGATCCGGCCAAATTGCATCCAACTCAAAATAGGACAGACTTATACAAAAATGTGTAATGTCGCTTCTGCGCATGAGCTGTATACAGAAAATTCAACATTTGCGTCCGTGGGGAGAGATCCGTGTGACTCAAAATAAGCCCCTATGTATCAGTTGCTTTCTGGTCCTACAGTTTATTACATACTAACCAGCTGAGCATAAATCACATTCTCATTGAAAAGAGAAAGCATATAAAGTCAAGTGGATGGGACAAGACATCTATCCGTCCTTACCGTAACACCAGATAAATGGGAGAAAGTTGGAAAGAAAATGAAAGAAAATATAAGGCTCACAGATAAAACTTTGCTTTTTATGTATATGTAATGCTTACCCATGCAATTAATCTGTAGCTCCTTTGTCTGGGCATTTTCCAATGTAGCCAGAAAAATTCCACAAAGTTTGTCAGTGAAATGAGCAACAAGCTTTTCTGTTGCGGTGGGTGAAGAGTAAAGCTTGCCATACAAATAACACACAGAAGCCTTCAGTCCTTCATTAGGATACATCAATCCCTCTGGCAACTGTTCAACAAGCTTGTCTTTTCAGTAAAACAACAACAAAAAAAATAATACATTAGTTATATAAAAAGTAATATCTGTATAATACACACGAACGGACAACATCCATTGATTTTTTTCTGTACACATATAGTATTTGCAAAAGTTTTGGGTAAGTGTGGAAAAAATCCTGAAAAGTAAGAATGCTCTCAAAAATAGAAGTTTGGGGATTTGGTCAGGATTAATTGTGTCCTCAATGCTGAGAAATACATGCAGGTACTTATCTACCATGCAATACCATCAGAGAGGCGTCTGATTGGCTCCAAATTTATTTTGCAGCAGGACAACAACCCCAAACATACAGCCAATGTCATTAAGAACTATCTTCAGCGTAAAGAAGAAGGGAGTCCTGAAAGTGATTATATGGATCCCACAGAGCCCTGATCTCAACATCGAGTCTGTCTGGGATTACATGAAGAGACAGAAGGATTTGAGCAAGCCTACATCCACAGAAGATCTGTGGTTAGTTCTCCAAGATGGTTGGAACAGCCTCCCTGCCGAGTTCCTTCAAAAACTGTGTGCAAGTGTACCTAGAAGAATAGATGCAGTTTTGAAAGCAAAGGGTGGTTACACCAAATATTGATTTGATTTAGTTAAACTATTAACACTTCTATTTTTGAAAGCATTCTTACTTTGCAGCATTTTTTCCACACCTGCCTAAAACTTTTGTATAGTATTGTATATATGTATAAAGAGTGTATTCTAATGTTAGAACACACTAGTTACACAGGAAAGAGTATTCCCTTACCTTTTTGATACAAAAACATAACTTGAAGACTTTTCCCTCACATTCATGGCAGCTCCAAATTCTAAAAATACGACCAATACTAAGAAACAGTATATCATGATAAAGTAAATTCCTCTTTCTTAGTACAAGCTGCATCTTTAGACAAAATTATTACTCCTAATAGGAGCTCAGGTGACAGAGGCAGTGGATACCCATTAGTCCCACAAAAAATTGCAACAAAGGTCAGAGGAGATGGTAGCCAGTGTGTCAGTCATTATAAATCTGTGTGACAGTAACGGAGTCCATAGGTCACTCTACTGTATGTCAGGGTGGACCTCTGTATTAAGAGACATATTTTTGTTTAATTAAAACATATTTATTATAAGGAATACAGTATCCCCTTGTTTGATTTATTAAGTAAATTAGAAGTCGGTAAATGCCTTTGTATTCAAAAGATAAACTACTGTGTCTCACAACTCTACTCACTACAGGAATGGCAGACAACAAGAAGGAAAATAATAAAATTCCACCATCTATGACCGGTTTGGACTTAAATTCTACTTGATCATTATGTACTCTTAAATTTTACATCACAATGTAATTTATTTATGCTACCTACCCCTCAACCATTAACTCCAAGGGGCAGATGTACTAAAGCTTCTAAAACAGTCAAGTGAAGATGTTGTCTATAGCAACCAGTCAGATTCTGTCTATCATTTTCTAGGATGTAATAGAGTAATGTTAGACATAATCTGCTATGGACACCACGACCACTTTTCATTTTTAGAAACGTTAGTAAATCTACCCTCAAGGCCCAACTGAGTATTCCTCCCAAAGTCTATAGATTAAAGGTTTAAGTGCAGTATACCATTCATTGGATTATGACAGTGCTTCCCAAACTTTTTTTTTACAGCGCACAGTATCAGAATCTTTTACATAGCACCCACTAGGCCAAAAGTTACTTATTGAGAAATTCAGCAAAAATTCAATACAGTAAATTGTGCTTAGCTGTCTTCCTTGGGTTCCGTTATGTGGTGTTGGACAGGGTTGTGATTCTGTTTGTCCATATATACTATGATTGGCAGCCATCAGTACTGGTTTTGCCCATCATATTCACCATAATATAATATGATTTGGTCCTGGACCACCAACCCGTGGCATCCCTGCATGTGCCCAGCGACACCACAGAGAGCCACAGCGCCCAGTTTGAGAACCCCTGGATTATTGTCAGCCAGCATTGTCATCGTGGGCCCTTTAGGCGAAACTAAGGGGGTTAGCCATTATTCAAATCACCAATCTGCCTGAATTTAAATGTCATTTATGTTCGCGGCCGTCCGGTCAGGAACTGATTTACTTGGCCGGCATTGCTCACCCCTTAGTGGGAGGAGCAAGTTCTTTTAACTAGCTCCCCAGTTCCGCCTCTCCTGCCTTATAAGTAATAGTAAACTGGCAGTTTACACACGTGACGTACGCGATGGCATCACACTGCGCGCGCACACGTGCACTTTGTGTGTGACATGCCCAAAAAGAAGAGCTGTGGAGGAGCTGTGTAGCGCAATGCCAGGATAAGGACCCAAAGAGTGAGACAGAAAGAGAGAGTGGCAGCTGCATGTCCCTAAAGGAGGTGAGGGGTTCAAGCTTCAGTTGCAGATGGGTGGGTGCAACTGGGTAGCAATGGGGCATTCGCACCAACTATTCAGAGTTGAGCGTATGCAGAGATTTACCTGATTTAACTGGATCCCCTGCACCTAGGTAAGGGCTGGTGCAAGTGCGTGCTGACGATTATCACGGCTACTTTCACAAGCCGAACAATGTGGTTGCATGTATGCAGCCGACTCTAAATAAAGGCGGAGATGCATTTATTTTCAAGCATTGAGAGTGGCTTCAATTGAGGACAATGGGCCTGAATCAGCTTTGGGAATAGAGTGAGAATTAGCACTTAACTGTGTACCTGGACAAACCATATTGCAATGCAATGGGTGTAAATACATAATTTTTTTTGCATGTAGTGTAAATACTGGCTGCTTTTGCATGTAGCCCACAATACTGCACAGCTTTATTATTGCTCTATTATTTAGATGTCAGTTTGGACACCTCCCTCCCAAATCTAAATCTCTCTGCACATTTTAAATCTTCCCCACCTGCAGTGCAGCATGGTTTCACCAAAATGATCAGTTAAATGCTAAATCTCACTCTATTCCCAAAGCTGAATCAGGCCCAATGTACCTTAACTCTGGATCAGGCCCTTATTTTACAGTGCTGTGGAATATCTTGGTGCTTTACAAGTAAGGAATATTAATATCTAATATAAGTTACTATAATGACCTTGACCCAATAATGAGAGCTTTCTATGGATAGCTGGCACTAGTAGTGCTAGGTCTCTATAGGGTGCAGATCAGCGTTAAAACCTTATGCACCCTCATTTACCTGTGTCTTTACCTATGGAAAATCTATAATTTCTATGTCTCCCTGTGCATCATCGTCCCCTGTTTCATTTGTGCCAACAACAAAAATCTGTAAAGCTAAATAACTTTCTTTCCTGTAATTATGCTTTCTTAATATTTAGGAGAAACTTACAATGATCATTCACAAAAATTTCGACAAGACTTGGCATGGCATCTGCAAGTTTTCCCAGAAAGTTAAACACAGGTAGGCTTAATCTGATGCTGGCAACCTCTAACAACTGAAAAATAAATAATAGATAAGGGTCACTCTCATGGCCCCTGTGACATATAAACTACTTATCTAGCTTTCACAGATTGTGTCCACTTTTTTAGTTAGCAATTTCTAAAAACCTAATTTAGCAAAATGAAATGGCTGATCCAATATAAAGTTAAATAAGTAGTAATAATATTTATTTTAATAACTATGACAGAGGATCAATCCGTCTACATAAAGTGTGCTGATACTCTATGTACTTAGAACTAATATTTTTACCAAACTGTATAGATATATTCAACATTCTGTCTTTGCTTAATAACATATCTGCCAACGTGCAAAATAGGAGGACTCCAAATGGGTGAGTATTATTGAAAAGTGCGTGTATTTTCGTTTTATGAAAATGTTGGTGTGGTTGTGCTGATTGGGTGTGGTGCCAATGTATGGGCCTAATTTTGTCTTTGCATTTGTAAATGTTGATAGGTATGCTATCAGTCTCATATGATTTGAAGTTTTTACTTAATGCAATATTATTATATTTAATGACTTATCACTAACTTTAGTATTATAATTGCTGGTTGTTTCCAGCATTAGTAAATTAAAATACTATCTGTGATATCTTAAAATAAAAAAAAACCTTTGAATTTGTCTTCTACCTTGTCTATAAGGTTGTGGTTTATTATGTTGACATTTGGAATGTCAATGCCACAATGTGAGGACATGGGCATTATGTCGACTAGCACATAATAGCAAAACTGTGAATGTCGACAGTCAGCATGTTAATGTAACGTTTCTCTAGTGTTAGAGCTTTAACTCTACCTTAACCGCAGTCTAACCCTGTAAATGTCCACATTGTGACTGCCAACATTCAAACCATGACGACATTCTGGTGTCACAGTGTACTCCCGAGAAATTCCCCAATACCAGACAGCACCATCGGGAATCCAGGGAGAGAAATATTATAACCCTGTGGGCCTCCAGAGGCTGCATCTTGAAGGTTAAGTCGGAAAACAGGCGGTTGCGGTACTCATACTGGTACGGATACTCTTCATGATAGAGACTGAGCTATCACACCCTTCCTTTAACCTGGGTGATGGTTCTGCTCTGCTCTCCACCCTAACGCCGCCTGGCACTAGGATGCGTCCAATAAGTCGCACTGTGATGATGTCTCTATATGAAATGTCAGTGCAGCACTACTTTCGACCCTGTCACAGTGCCGGGTGGCAGAGGAATTTTTAAATAAAGCATCGGGAGAACACTGTCAACATAACGACTACATACTGTTTATAACACTTCTAAACAGGTATTTTTATACAACCAGTTTTGCAATATATCAACCTGAGAGGAGGTGTAAACAGATGTTCTTAAACCAATGTTATTAATGCAAAATATGTACATACATGTAGGAAAATGGATATTGCCGCTGTTCATTATAGGATAAAATCTAGAATCATGTGTGTACCTGGAGCTCTTCTCCTAGAGAATTCTACTGAGAATTACATTGGTCAGGGATTACTATCAGTTAGTTCCGGCAAGCAATGAGGCTTATCTTGAAATATTTGACCAGTCACAATCCCCCAACCATCATAACATTAATCCATTCCTCTAAACAGCAGTTGTAATTAAGTCCCAAACCTACTGGTTAACAGTTAAGGCTGTGTATACAGTAGTGGTATTTCCCAAAACACTGTCCAAGTCAGGGATTGATAAAAGTGTACTAATTTTCCTAATATATAATTATAGTTACCTCTTTTCTGCATATATCCAAGACACAGTGAACAAACTGTTCTAATTTGAGACTCATAGTTAACTGCACCAAAACTGTAAGGTGAAAGAAAAGAAAGGTTATAAAAGAATAACTTTCAAAGCCAGGTAATATGTAATATGACATGCCCCATAACTGTGAAAAGTAGGAAAGCAGAAACTTATGCAAACAAAAGTGTGATTCCCTGGGATACATTAAAATAGTTGTTTACTGAACTTCAAGTTTTCTTTGTATTTGGTGGATTCTTTATGGTGTATGAATTTAATATCATATATTGGCATCAAAAGCTTCCTGAATTATATTTGCCAATTACTACTGTGTGCTAATGGATATCCTTACTTCTTCTACTATCTAATCACCAGGCTGCGACTTCTCGCATATCTCTGTTCCCCTTCATCCATCATTATGCTGCTCATAAAATACTGTGGTTCTGGGAAATGCCAATGATCTGATTGGATTGTTTTTTTTCTAGCACAGTGGTATAGCGATTATCACTGCTGTTGGGGCATGGCTTTGATACTCATAAAGGCGCTACATGTACGGAGTTTGTATGTTTTCCCTGTGTTTGTGTGGGTTTCCTACCAGTGTTCTGGTTTCCTTGGATGGTCCAATATACTGGTAGGTTGATTGGCTTTTCATAAAATTCAAGTCAAGCACATTTTAAAAATATTAGATTTTAATACTAAAATAGACAACTCATTGTAGTTAAGAGCTATATGACCTGTTGTAATCGTACTGTCGTTCCACTATCTGCAAGTGGATATGCAGCATTACAGACTGTATAAACTACTCGACAGAGCTTGTAGCATATAGGGCACAGTGAGGCATAGCATAGCCCTCCACTTAAGGGATCTGTCACATTACAATAATAACTTCAATAATAAGCATTGAAATCCTAATCTGGCATTAGACCCCCTGCTACGGCTGCTTCAAGATGCCAAGGAATTACAATAAGCTGACGTGAAATAAAATTAACGGCATTCGCAGATGACATTCTTTTATTTGTAACTAACCCCATGCAATCACTTTCGGAAATATTAAATAGGATTGCCCTCTTTGGCACTATATCTGGCTTCCAGATAAATCCACTGTATTATTACTTCAGGGTCATTCTGTCCGTCCACAATGGGCTGTTCATCTTCCGTTGCAGTGGGCCAAATCGGACTGACCCTATGTAGGCATTACCAGGGTTGCCTACCTTTAATATTCTCTTCCCGGGAGAAGCCCGGGTAAGAGAAGCAGCAGGGGGCCGACGGGGACGGGGCTTGACGATTTGCGTCATTAAGCCCCGCCCCCTCGCGGTAAAATTGCCACGATTGGGCACAATTTACATAGGGGGCGGGGCCAAATGCTGTGATTCATGCCGAATCACAGCTTAAGCCCCGCCCCCTTCACGGAGACTCGCGATTGCCGCGGGTATTCTCCTAATTCTGCCCACTTCACTAGGAAGTGGGCAGAATGCGGGAGAAATGCCTACCCTTCCGGGGGTGCAGGGGGTTACCCGAAAAATCGGGAGCCTCCCGCGAAAACCGGGAGGGTAGGCATGTATGGGCATTACCCTACCTAAAAAACCCTCTGAATTATGGGCCTGATTCAGAGCCGGTCGCTATTTGCGGTCGTTCGTTCAAAAAAAAGGGGTGGCTATTCAAATGAACCGTTCGCTTTTTGCGGTCTGTTCACGCCTCTAGGTCTGAACGAGCGAACAAAACTTGCGGTCATTTTTTGGGAAACTACGCCCCCTGGCCGCTCGCATCCTACATCATGTCCGCTATTTATTAATCGAGTACATCGACCAGGGTATGAGCTGCTCGCTATTCTTGTGGTTGGTTTTTGCTACCACAATTTTGCGAGCAGTTCTGGCTATAAAATAACCCAGTGATGTGCACAATGACGCTGTTGTTTTAATTATGCACACCCATAAAACGCCCGTTTTGACCTTTAAGCACGCCTGCGATCGGATCTCCAATCCCCGTTTTCAAGCACCTTCCCCTGTAACCACCCACATACGCCTCTTTCTGTCACTCAAATTATCAGGAATTCGCTATTTTGCGAGCACATGAATTTCGGCCGCACTGACTGGTTCGTGCATGCGTATAACGATCCGTACGCATGCGCAGTTGGGCAAACATCGCTCGGAGCGAACGAGCGGCCGCTTACGAGCGGCTCTGAATCAGGCCCTATATGCATTAAATGTGGGTAAAGCCATCCGATCTCTGATGATATACAGCGATGGGAACACCTCCCACTGTCCTACCTTGGCCGGGCTAATCTGCTTAAAATGGTCCCGTTTCACCGCTTGATATAACAATCCCTCCCAATTATTTTAACTAAAGCAGATGTCCAACGGATCAATGCTCTTTTCTGCAAATTTATTTGGAAAGGTGGCAGATCCTGCATCGCACTGCGTAAACTCTCTCAGCCTAAATCCAATGGTGGTATAAATTTTCCGCATGTAGCAATTTATAATCATGTAGCATTATTGCGACATTTACGTAACTGTCTTCATAATGAAACAACATATACTATCCGTGGGGGGATACTGCTTTTATTAGTTTTCTTCACCAACATGACCAGGAGATATCAGAATCTATTAAAGATAATCCACTTCTGTGGACAACACATATTGGCATATTCTGCGGGACTTAATGCCTTTCACTCCATCTTTCATAATCCTAACTTCCAGGACGGCATGGCTGCTCACCCCTTTACTATTTGTCGTGTGGCGGGGATTTCTGCACTCCAGGCTTTGGTAAAGATAAGCGCCCTATGACCTACTCAGAAATTTCCCAGGTGTGTGAGACGGTAAGACCGTACCCTCTAGCGTTTCTCCAGTGCCAATTCTATGTAAACCACGTTATTAGACATTTTTTGGAAAGGGATTGGGATAATTCACTTGATACATTATTGTTATAACCTCCTCCCAGGTACACAGCTATTTCAATCTATTACACTTTCCTTTGGGATATCTTGGATTAATCCAAGATGTCTGGGAGGATGGTTAAATGGGTGACATACTTTCCCTCTCTAGAAATCCCAACGCTGGAACGTGCCCTTATTTTTTCGTGGGAGGCATGTCCGGCTAGTATGTATACGGAACTCTTTCTTAACACATACCATCATGCTTACCTTTCCCTTCTGTGACGTTTGCACATGGGGACCTCTGAGAATCATCAATGTTCTTAATGTCACCATGGAGAAGCAGACATATACCATTGTTTATGGGCTTGCCCTGTCATTAAATACTTTTGGCACCTTGTATGGCAATATGCAGAGGAAAAACTTGTCACTCATGTTCCCTTCACCCTGGAATGGGCCATTTTGGGAATATTTGACCCCAAACAGCAGATAACCCCAGAGGGCAAAAAATTGTTACTAACTCTTAGAGCAGCTGGTTGAAAGACCTTCCTGCAGGGTTGGATCCTTAATACACCACCACAATTACCCTTATTATTTGACAAATTGCACCTTTTGTTTATAATGGGCTGGGTAGAAACACTATGGGCTCAATCCAATTAGGTGCGAAGGGTGCAAAGTTGCGTTGCAATGGCGTCAAAACGCTGACAACGGCCTGGCACACATCGCACCCTTCGCAGCCCGACTCGCAACTGAATTGGGGCAGCGAGCACTTTCAGGTGAATCCGGGCGGCCGTTAAGCACGGCCACTGTCGTGATGACTCACACACGCGAGTACATCGCACCTAATTGGATCGAGCCCTATGTAATGAGAGACAGGCAGGCCGTTTTTAACATTATGGGAATCTTATATTGATACCTTATCACTCACAACTAAACAGCAAATTCATAACAGCCTACACCAGACCACCTGGTACCTTACTCGAATGCAAGCGCAGGATCCCCCTATTAATTTTTAGGGACGATTGGTATAATGGATGTCTCCTGCCTGGACTATGGAGTTACTTTAATTGTACTACTTGACTTGTTTGTTTATATGACAAATGTGCATTTTCGATTCTACGTTTTCTTTTTTGTTTCCCAAATTGTTGGGATCGTAGCTCCTTGCTGTTTATCTGCTAATTTTACCATTTCATTGTAATACCGACAAAACCTGTAGTTAGCAAATTTATTAGACCAGTTTTTTCTTTTCCAATATGGTCTTTCTATAGTCTTATTGTTCAGTACTTTATATTTGTGTGTACTGTAATGCCTCAAATAAAAAAAAAGCATTGAAATCTAATGGCATTGTAAAGAAATGCAATATCTTATACAATACATAAGCAGTATTCATATGCATAGGATTTCTTTTCTTAGTTATTATTTATATAACATCCCATCACTGCAACTGTGAATAGAATGATCTGTCATTCAAGGCTGTTCACTTGCCTGATTAATACCAGAAGCTTGGGACATACAAGTCGAGTCTCCCAAATCTGAAATGCTAGGGACCAGGAGCATTTCGGATGTTTTTGGTTTGCGGAATACCTACAGCAGTGGTTCTCAAACTTGGTCCTCAGGACTGTAACACAGGTCAGGTTTTCCAGGTCACCCAGCAGGTGCACAGGTGTAGTCATTACTCACTGACATATTTTAAAAGATCCACAGGTGGAGCTAATTATTTCACTTGTGCATCTGCGAGACCTGGAAAACATGCACTGTTTGGGGTCCTGAGGACCGCGTTTGAGAACCTGTGACCTATAGGGAAGGGGGGGTTGAGCAGGTGTCATGGGGAGGTCCGGAGTGTGTTGTTGGGATCTGGCAGATGTCGTGGGGACGTCCGGCACGTGCTGCGGGGGTCTGGCGGGTGGAGGAGACTGAGAAGCAATTCCCAGTGAAAAAATGGCTGTGAAGCCATACCCACTCCGCTAGTCATTGACACTAGTAAACATCAATGTTTTTGTTCCAATGGTAGTGTTTTTACCATTTGATGGTGGTGGTCCGATGTTTGCCATCATAAAATGGAAATCATTCGATGGGTGTTACGATGGTTGATTTTTTTTTCTTTAATTCCTGATAGCTATGCCTCCCGTGGCTCCTGTGTCTGCACCAGGGCATCTTCATGGGTTCGTTGGTGGATGTGTCATTCTCTCTCTGCCTCAGACGTGACCCTGCTCAGTCCCCGACTCCCTCCCCTCCCTAGGCTGCTGCTAAGCAACAGGGAACATTGCTATCTCTAATTGGCTCTCACTGTCTCAGAGAGCCAATCAAAGCTCAACCAGTTTTTTTCTGTGATTTACTTCATTCCAAGCCTCAGATGCTCTCTTGCTGTTGTTATACAGCAGCTTGGTGCAAGATTTTTCTCTATGACTTGCTTCACTAAAATCGTCACTGCTTGGCTCTCTTTTGTCACAGACGAACACTGTAGTTCATACACCCAAACCTTCCTCAACCAATGCTGTATAGAATAGTGAAAATCCCATCAAAATCCATTCAGTTGGTCAAGAGATTACTCCAAACGAACAGACAGACCCCTAAACCAGGTAGAGAGAGAGAGATACATATGTGTGTGTGCATATAGGTGTATATTTATATTATACTTTTATTTTAGCCTCTTGGAATTGGATTTACACTGCTTCATTTTAGTTTTGTCAGTTTTTAAATGCATTTTATATTATACTGATATAATTATATGTATGAGGGTAAGAATGTTACCAGATTTTTATTTATCTAGTTATCAATTCAGTTCTATATCAACATATATAGTCTGATGTAATTCATTAATGTTACTGTGGGCCTCTGACTATGTCCCCACTAATACTCAAGGAACATCTGAATGGTTGGTCCGCAACAAAATGTCTGGCGCAAGATATAGATTGATCACAAGTTGCCCACAACAAAATGGCCAAAAGCTAAGAACCTAGTGAATTACGGACACAAAAATGGATAATGTGCTTTCCAATGGATGACGGTAGATGGCCGCAATGCATTCCAATTACCGGAAGTACCGCATCAAGTCTGATCACATCCTTATAGAATATTTCTAAGAGCCTGGACGTATGAATGAATAGTGGCCATCAGTAAGCTAAACAGACCTAGTTTCTATCCACAGCCAGGCATCATGTTATCCGCTACTTCCTGGGGCGGAAGTGACGCGGGTAATCCAGAATTCTGTGTGGCGGAAGTGATGCGGTGTGCTCCACTTGCTTTCCACTTCCAACCGTAATGATTTTATGTATTTATTTTACTGGACTTTAGATATTTTGCATTATATAATGTTTTTTTACTACTACTACTATATTATTATGACTATTTAAACGGCTGTATTTAAGTATATTAAACATCTCATGTATTTTAAAAATAGGAAGTGATGTCACCTTGTTTGGACCATTACTGATTACTAGCTAGCTATAAATATGTCCAACCTGTACCACACTGGTATCCCATGATGAAGTCTTCAAGATAAAATGACACGCGTTGGGATGGACCATAATACCCTGGATCCCTCCATGGACAGATAAACGCTAAATGTTTTTTATTTGCTGTATGTGTGTTACCTGCTATGTGTTTTTACTGCTGAATTAAAACATAAAGGGAGGTCGGGTGGATACGGCTAGGACTCGTGGGTAACTGGACTCCAGGTAATGGAGGACAGCTGGAAACCGGTTAGGACCGGTGGGTAACTGGATTCCAGTTAATGGAGGGCTGGAAACCGGTTAGGACCAGTGGGTACTGGACTCCAAGTAATGGAGGACGGCTGAAAACACTCAAGGTGCATACACACGATTTTTTCAACGATTATCGTTAACGATATCGTTCAATCGTTGAAAAAATCGTTCACTTTCTGAGTGAAAACGATGAACGATTATCAGTCATGCGCGTTCACGTTTGTAGTTCAGTCAGACTGGCCAACTCAACGATTTTCATTAAGTTAATATGCAAAAATAGTTTGTAGGTCAAAAAAATCGTTCATTACACTTTAAAAAATCTGACAGATAATAGTTCATAAAATCATTGGTAACAAAATCGTTGTGTGTGTATGCAGCTTAGTGTTAGCTAACTGGAGAATCAACAAACACTTGAGAAGCACAGTAAGAAGCTCACACCGCAAGGTTATGAGTCCTGTTGCACTGGCAATCTGTTACTGCAGCAGGAATCCCTTTATAGAGGCTGCAGGAAGCTGATTGGCTGAGAATAGTGTAGGAGCATTTCATTGGAGGAGGCGTCACATGGGCAAATCCAAGTTGGCCGCGCTTATCTTCCCCAGAGAGCGGCTGCCGGACATCGTGGAATGCCAGCCCCGTCACAGCAGGGAACGTGCAGGCACTGGTGTGCAGAGGTGAGATCAGCGGGACCTGACCAAGCCGCCGCAGGACATCGTGGGAGCCGGTGAGCAGAGCGAGTCAGCGCTCGTAGAGGTAAGTGCCGGGGTCTGGTTCTGAGATCACTTAGGCGGGCTGACACTTTTACTGTTTTGTTCTATTTGATACAACTTGAATTATATGGTGGTCATATGACTGAAGACATCCTGACTCAGATAATTTTCACTGTTTGCAGTGCCACTTATCACACTTATATAATTATATATATATATATATATATATATATAAATATATATAAATTATATATCATTCAGTAAATAGACACGGGATCCCCGCTCGTCTGCATCAACGTTTCAATTTATATTAATGCATTTTCATCAGGACAACAAGTTATGGGGGTCATTCAGACCCACTCGCGAGCGTCAGTACGCTCGCAAGTGGGTCGATATTCTCCACTGCGCACGACACCCGGCGAGCGAAGGACTTTCCTTCGCTCGGAGTCTCGCACCAAAGGGGGCGTGCTGTCGATGTTGATTGATAGCACGCCCCCTTTGGTGGGCGTGCCTGCCAGACGGAGGCGTTCCTATGGGAACGCCTACCGTCTGAAGCCGGCCCCACTGACATCACTAGTGATGTCAGTGGGAGTGATTTTGGCTCTGATAGAGCCAAAATCACTCCAGGACTTGCGGTTGAGAAACCCGACCACAGGGTTTCACTCGCAAGTCCGATGGTCGCGATGGTCAAGACCATCGCGACCATCTTGTTGGACGCTCGTATATGCTGTGGGTGGTGACCCACAGCTATACGAGCGTCCAGGAGGACGCTCCATTTTATGGAGGTGGGCCCTGATTCAGAGCGAGCGCTCTGGTCTGAGCGTCCGGCTCTGAATCAGGGCCTATGTTCAGTATACTTGTCCTGATGAAAATTCGTCAGTTTTTTCATTGGCTTGCTTCACTAAAATCATCACTGCTCGGCTCCCTCTGTCATATATTGTGTTATACACCTAAACCTTCCTAGACAATTGCTCTATAGAATAGTGAAAACTGCATCAATATCTGTCAAGCGGTTCTTGAGATTAGCCCGAACAGACGCCTACCAGGGATTTGATTTTATACCATGTATAGATTAAGTAGGCAAAATTTCTTTACCCGATCAAGCTTTTATTTCACTTGCTGAAGACAAAACTACAGGCAGAAAGACCCATGAATAAACAACTACTAAACACAGCTGCAATAAAAGCCAAGCAAAGCATATATGACCAGCACTTGGTGATGTACATGGGTTTCAGACTCCAGGCAGTCATTGTACTAACCACTGCCAACCAGGAACAACCCACAAGACCTACCATTTTGGACATGCTGATCTAGCCATTACAATTTGGCCCTTGACAAATTTGCTCAAATCCATTCGCCCATTTTTCTTACTTCCAACACTTCAATTTAAAGAACAAACTGTTCACTTCCTGCGTAATATACAGTATATCCCACAAGGGCCGGGTTAAGGTGAAGTGCAGGTCGGATGCGATTACCTTAATTGGCTCATCATGTGACTTGCTATAGAACTGTCAGTTATCAGCTGTATTTGTTAAAATGTCTACTGACCTTGTAAAGTAAGCTTACTTTATCCTAAATTATATAGATTATGAATAGATTATAAACAGATAAATATCAATGTCAAAATACATGCAGCAGTTGATTTTTTACTGACCATGTGACTTCTTACATAATAAACAGCCTTTGTGAGGGGGCGTAGCCTGATGAGAGTGGACGCACTTTAGGCAGCTCCTGTCTGACGATCAATAAAAATACCTTTTCTGACCTCCTGAAGGCTTGTTGCTGCTCCTGAGTTGCACCCGACAGTACACTACTGGGGATTCGGTCCACGGAGTCGGGGGCTATTATTAAGTGCCTTCGCGGATTGTGGCCTGATCTCCCCCTTCAAGTCGGGGACTGAGCGCAGCGGGGTCCCTCAATCAGCCCACGGAACGTAGCACAGCTGGACTGGATCCCTACCCTGCCCTTCCACACTGTGAGTAACCGCTTACCTGCACTTCTTCTCCCGCCGGTTCAGCGCTGCTTGGTTCCGGCTGCGGGAGCTGTACACACCGGCTGCTTCTGCACGCGCCGGCCATTACTGTGGCGGCTGACTCACCCCCAGCGGCATCCGTGGCTTGGGATAGCCCCTCTGACGGTGGCTGACATCCTACTCCCCCATAACTACTCCACCTCTGACTGGTAGGAGCCGAGTGCCCAAGCTGGTGCCACCCACGGCTTCCCTCACTCCAGTGTAACTTGGGCTGTTGGCTGGACTACACCCAGTGTCCCTCACTACAAATACTGATAATGACTTGAGGCTACGGCTATTCCACCTATCGCCTGGGCTGATCCCTACATCAAACCAGCGGCCAATTTGATGTCTCATCATCAGGGCCTACTAAAGCTCCGGAGGCCGCGAACTAAGGTTGCGGCCGGAAAGAGGACTCGGCTGCTTCCGGTTTGCCCGTGGCTGCAGCACAGGTCCGCCGCTGCCTACCCGTGGTCCCCGCCATCCTGCACACACCCGATAGACCTTCGGCCGAGGTATGTGGGCTCCCCCGCCCCTGAAAGAACTCCCTCCCCACTGAGGACGCAGGATTGGTCTGCGGCTACCAGTGCCCGCAAATGAATGATTGAAGGTGAGGGCACCCAGTTTCTCCCCTAAATTGCCCATAGGCTACATCTCACCTGAGAAGTGGAGGGCAACCTTTATCTTCTAGAGCCTCCACCTTTACTGTGACCGATCAGGCAGTCTTCTACACAGGCAATAGACAAAGCTACAGGGCAGGTTTTCAGGAAAACACTAGCCATAACGGTTCCAAAATCTACAACTCTACATCTCTTGCACCTGTCTCCCGGTGGTCATTACCAACCTCTCCAAATATTGTGGAAAGAGACAGCCTCCTATTTGATACATATCAGTGTCAGAAATGTGATTCTATCTGATTAAAGAATTATGTCTTTCTCAGGCTAATGCTTGCCCCACCCATGCAGTGACCCCCACTTTCTGAGTCGCTATCCCCACAAGGAGTCGTGATACGACTCTCTGGCTCAATTTGGTGTTCCTACCTTTACTCCTGACTATGCCGTCTAGGAAAACGAGACAACACAAACTGCCAACACCAGTCCGCTTTCCGGCTGCACCCCAATCCAAAGCGGGACAGATGCCTTCCCCAGCATTGGGTTTGTCCTCTATGTCTGCTACACGAGAGACGGTCTCCCCGGCTGATTTGGGTCTAGACCTGGATGTAAATGCGCCCCTTATCACCAAAGCTATGTTCTAAGTTTTTGCGGCATTCCGTGCTGAAGGGTGTGGACACCTCCATACAATCTATCCGAGCTGATCTTATGGGGCTGGGAAATCGCACTGACCATCTAGAGGTGAAAATGCAGGAACTGGTATCATCTCATAACGATCTTCTCACAGCCCACGCCATGTGAGAATACTTCACTCTCACAGTTACTGTGTTGATTATGTTGAATTCAGTTCAGTGATGTTTCTCTATACAGAGTTTTTGCATAAGATAACTATCTTTTATGTCTGTTCTGCATTGATATTTTGTGTTTGTTTACACTATAATGAGTACTAAAAATTAGATTACATGTATATCATGCTATCTTAAGGAATTCATTCATTATTAATAAATGGGGAGAGGGATTATACATGTGTTATTCTCCCATTATCTTTGCAAAGTTATAATCTAGAGTTCCTCTTCAGTGTATTTTCATTTGACTGGCTTCGTTTAATGTTTATTAATGTCTACGTTACGCAGACTTCATAGTTTCAGGTAATATTATTAATATGGTAGATTTGTGGGTTTAGCGACTCCACATTTATTTTGTTTTTTGAGTGTATGATGTTCTGACAGTATATTTCTGTTAATGGCTATGGTGTGATTTTAACCCTTAATGAGGTTCTGAATGGTTACTACACACTATGCCTCAATGTAAATAATGATATCGTATTTCTTATATACTTATGTCGTTCACTTTTTTTATGTCTTTAGTTATAGACACACTGAATGGGGAGTGTCCGACACAGGCCACATTCCACCATGTTTTTGGTTTTGCTGTTTTTTTTTCTACCCTTGCGGAAAACATTGTAGCCCCATCCTTTTGGGCTATCTCAGTTTTCCCCTTTTTATTATTTATAGTTTTATTGCTCTCCCTGATGTCCCTTATTGTTTTATTTTCACTAAGGGTGCCATTGTCCACTCCACCAGCTTTTTGCTAGATACTCTGGGTATTTATGCCAAATTTAACGTACTTTTGTGTATACAAAAAATGTCCATGGACTAAATTTCCCTAACAAACGTAGGCTAGCATTGTCTACGTTTCATAGACACAGAGCCAAAGTCGTAGCTTTACAAGAGACCCATTTTTCATCCTCATCCCCACAGCTACTGAGAGATACGAGATATAATGTTGCATACTATGCTAATGGTCCACTTAAAAGGAATGGGGTGGCAATACTGTTCCATAATTCAGTGTCCCTAATAAGCTAGAAGACAAAAATGGCTGATGTATAATATTTATGGGGCAGATGGATGGTAAAGAGGTCACACTGGTCTCCCTCTATGCCCCTAATACACACCAAATTCCATTCCTTAGAAGAGTATTTGAGACTGTCGACCAGATCAGGCATGGTCACATGATTATAATGGGTGATTTTAATTTAGTCCCTGATATTCGGTTAGATAAGTCATCACCTCATACTGCTGGAGCGAGTGGCGGCAATACTGATACATCAGCTTTATTGCGAAAACTCATGGCAGAATTCGATTTATATGATGTGTGGTGGATTAGTTCTTCAACTGTGAAAAACTATACGTTTTTCTCACATGTACACAATACATACTCACATATTGATCTGATTATATTGGATAAACACTCGCTTCAACATACTCGCCAATCTAAAATCATTCCCATTGTATGGTCTGACCATGCTTCTGTAACGTGGACTTGGGATGGACATAATACTAGAATCCCACCCAGACCTTGGCGCCTACCTGAGCATTTAATATCTTCCCCCGAAGTTGCTAAACCTCTAGCGGACGCCTTGGAATAATATCTGGCAACTAATAACACACTAGACACTTCCATCCCAACACACTGGTGTGCACTCAAAGCTGTTCTTAGAAGAGTGGCCATTCAAACAAGCTCTCGTCTTAAGAGACAATATTCGCTTAGACAATCTGAATCTGAATTGCACTTAGCACAGGTTGAGTCTCTAAATAGAGCCCATCCTTCTCGCCTCCTCAAAAGGGAGTTGGTCTCTAACCGAAACCAGCTTCAGAAGCTATTTTTTGCTTGTATGAAATCTGCTCTAACTAAACTTCAACTAAAATTCTATAATTCAGGGAATAAGGCAGGCAAGTTCCTAGCACGTAAATTGCGTAAACGTCAGGCCAGAAATAGAACTGCATATCTTATCACACCCAATAATAAGAAATTACTAAACTCAGCTGCGATCGCCAATGCCTTCGCTAAATATTATGCCGGACTATATAACCTTCATACTGACAGTACTGCGACACAGCCATATGATGCCTCTATTTCTTCGTTTCTACATAACTTTAATCTTCCCCAGTTAGGAGAGGAGGCCTTGGATGCTTTAAATGCTCCTTGGACTGAACAAGAAACTTTGACTGTTATTAAAACACTGCCCACGGGGAAGTCCCCTGGTCCGGACGGGTTTACCAACTCATTCTATAAGTATTTTGCAAGCTCTATCTCCCCCTTACTTACTTCTTTATTTAATTTTGTTTTAGGTCAGGGTAGTTTTCCAGCAGAGATGCTGGAAGCTCAAATTATTACTTTACCTAAACCAGGAAAACCTCCCACTACTTGCCCAAACTTCCACCCAATAGCCTTACTCAATTCCGATATTAAAATTTACGCCAAAATGTTAGCCACACGTTTATCCCCTTTAATTCCCCATTTGATCCATCCGGACCATATGGGCTTCGTCGGTGGCAGACAGGCATCAGAAAACACACGCAGAGTCTTTGATTTAGCAGAACTGATGTTGAGGCAATGGAAGGAGTTCATTCTTCTATCTCTAGACACTGAGGTGTTGGCAGTTTCTCTACGAATCACTATTGTGTTTTGGTTTTTGGGGGGTTGTGTTGCAGTCTATATCAAGGCTCTATACAGCAACCCTATGGTACAAGACAGGGATGCCCCTTTCCCTACTGATGTACATATTAGCTATCGAACCACTTGCTTCAGCAATTAGAAATTCTCCTTCATTTCCTGGAGTGGCAGTAGGAATGAATTCACACAAATTATGTCTATTTGCAGACTATATTATTTGTTCGTAACCAACCCAGTTTCTTCATTGCCTACCCTTTATGAACTACTAGACAAATATAGTGTAGCTTCTCTGGATAAGCTCAACACCACCAAGACCGAGGCTCTGCCTTTTAACATCTCTGATCTGGTTTAGTCCCGTTTAAAAGCCCAATATAGATACAAATGGAAATCAGACTATCTCCTCTACCTAGGTATTAATATACCAAATCGTCTAGATGACTTTGCTAAAATAAATTTTGATCCAAGTCTTACACATATAGCGGAACTGTTACACAATTGGATGGGCTTTGAGGTCTCCTGGTTGGGTTGCCACGCGGCATTTAAAATTATGATTCTGCCAAAGCTAATGTACTTATTCCGCACCATTCCTTTTTTGGACCCAAAACAATACCTAATCAAGGCTCGTAACTTAATAGGGTAAAACACCACGGTTAGCCTATCAGCGTTTGACTAAACCCAAGAATCAGGGGGGGTTACAAATTCCAGGCCTAGTTATGTATCAGTCAGCATGCTTAGTTTCCCAAATTAGTGATTGGTTTCTTCCCCCCAACACTAAACCATGGGTTGACCTAGAAAGGGCATTATTAAACGATTTCTCCTTGGCAGATCTAATTTGGACACCCAAACAAATGCGCCCATTACTAAATCAAACCCTTAGGGCAATTATTGACTCCCTTAAATTGTGGGATGAAATGGTACTTAAGTCCAAATGTATTAAACTACCGGCTAGAACTTTATCTTTAGCCGCTATTTCCCGCTTGATCCCTGATCTATTGGTAAAGCTCTGGCATTCCTGAGGGATAGAATCCATTGCAGACATCTTGAGCCCTACCTCACTCATTCCGTTCGCCCAAATACAATCTCAATTTCAGTTACCACCTGGAGAATTATTTACCTATCTCTGTATTCAACATTGGGTGGTTAGTGCTATTAAAGTGAGCGGTTCTCTGGAACTAACCTCACCAGATTTTTTGGCTAAATTGAAAAAAGGAAACTCCAAGGGCTCTATAGGTTTTTAGTATACTATGTGCCTTGAGGCTAGCCCCCCAGTCAAATCCAAGTCCCAAGATCAGTGGGAGTCAGACCTTCAGGAGTCATATACTCTCCAGCAATGGGAATCTATTTACACCACTACCCACAAACTGTCCAGGTGTTATAATCATTTGGAGTTACAATATAAAATACTTCATAGGCTATACTTTACCCCAGCCAAACTACATGTAATATGGCCAGCGCAATCAAAATATTGCTGGAGATGCAATGTGAATGGAAGAAAAATATTCCAAATTTTCTGGAGTTATTCTCATCTTATGGCTTTGTGGCAAGCTATATTTGACTTGATTTCCAAGGTCTTGGAAGTGAGTGTACAGCTATCACCTTCTTTAGCACTACTACACATTTACCCTTCAAGTTTGTCCAAAAGTAACTGCTATATAATGGGACATATTTTAATAGCAGCTTAAAACAGCAATAGCACAATTATGGAAATCATCTACCCTACCTACTATCTATAAGATTATTCATAAGGTACAATTTGCAATTCTGATGGAAACAGCAGACGTTGCTTACTCCACGTCCACCTCCGCACCAGTGATGCTATGGTGGCAAGAATATGTAACTGAAGGTGAGGGTGTGGACCTTCTACTTAGGGATATGCCCCGATTATAAATTGTCTGATTTCTATATTAACGAATTTACTTTTTTTTTGGTTGTGACATTATATATGGTAATGTTTATTATTGTGTTTTGTGGCACGTTTTTCTTTTCTTTTGTTGTACACCCTTGCCCCCTGATTTTTGTAGTTTATTTTATTTTATTTCTATTGTGGTTTATTGTATATGTGTTTTCTTTTTAGAAAAATTTCAATTAAAATTTATTGGAAAAAAATAAAAAATAAATAGCCTTTGTGTTATCATTTAGCTTTGGTAGAAAGGTTAAATAATTTCAGAGCCAGATTAAGGGCCACATGGGCCTGGGGCTGAAAATGTGCAAGGACCTATACTGAGAAGGGGAGTAGCTGTAAACGTTGCTGTATGGGTGTGACCAAAGCTAAGTACAGCCCCAGTCTCTAAATACATAAAAAATAAAAAAAATGCATAATTGTATGTGAAAACTAGCAAAACAATTTTACTAATTAGAATTTATGGTTGACTGTTTGAAAAGCTAGACATGTAGTCATCATCATGCTAATGATGGATCTATTTTAGGTGAAGACCTGGAGCTGGAGCCCCATCTGCCCCATTGTTAATCTGGCCCTGACCATATTGTAGAGAACTATCAGTTATCAACTGTATCTGCTAATACCTTACGTTGTCAGATGTCCCATTTATTATAACATAAATTATATATATAAAAATAATGATAGATTGAACTACAAGTCTCAGCATGGTAGCACCTCTTATTATGATTATCAATAGGGTGTGCAGTCCAATCCCCTTCCCTCTATATTTTGTGTATATATTGTAGACTTGAAAGCCGAGATTCCTTTCTCTTGGTATTAGCACTCCTACCATCTGCCCTTAGGTGTTTTTAATCAGCACAAGATTCTACATTGCGGTCTACATATTAGAACAGGCACCATTATAGGTAAGTCCTAGATAAATTGACATGTGTTAGTATTGGGAATTTTAGGGACCCATATGATGGGGTTCACCTCAACGTGGTGGATGGGCAAACATTTTTGGCCAAACATGTACTAAGAACCTCACTCCATGTTAATTGTAGAGTTTATCAGGAAAATTTTGACTATCATTGTTCTTAGTATTTAGAGTGTGCACCTGCATTTTCTGTCCCATGAATTGCAATACAAGTCTCAGCATGGTAGCACCTCTTATTATGTTTAAAATTAGGATGTGCAGTCCAAGCCCCCTTCCCTTTTGCTATAGAATTGTCAGTTATCAACTGTATTTGTTAATGTCTACTGACCTTGTTGTGTAAGCTTATTTTAAAGCAAATTATAGATTATAAATAGATAGCAATGGCAAAATGAATACAGCAGGTGATTTTTCACTTCAGCGTATTGACTATGAGACTTGTTACATCATAAGCCACCTTTGTGATGTCACTCAGCTTTGGTAGAAATGTCACCGGTCAATTTTGTAGAGAGCTGTCATTTATCAACTTTATCTGCTGACATGACATCTCACAATGTAAGTTATGCTTACTTTATCAAATGTTATATATGAAAATTATGATAGACATATAAATATAAATGTTAGTTATTAATTGTATCTGCTAATAAGCCTACTGTGTAGTGTAAGATTATTTTAACATAAATGTTAGATTATAAATAGATAGCCATGGCAAAATGCATGCAGTCTAAAATTGGTCAGCTCAGTATACAGGCTTTATGATGTCACTCAGCTTTGTTAGGAAGGTCACCATTTTGTGGAGAATTGTCATTATCAACAGTATCTGCTGATATGACATGTCACAATGTAAGGTATGCTTATTATAACCTAAATATTATATGAACATAATGTTAGATAGATAGAAATAGTGAAATACAAATAGCATGTGATTTATAACCTCAATAGACTGATCATGTGAATTGCTATAGGGATGTAGTCTGGATGCCAACGGTCTAAATGCCGACCGCCGGCTTCCAGACTGCTTTATCCCGACCAGGGACGAATGACAGGCGTCTAAATCTAGACGCCTGTCATTTGCCCGATGTCGGGAGACTGGCGCCCGGCATCCCGATCGAGCAGATGCCGGGCGCCACAGCGGACAGCCACGGGGGGGGGGAGGGTTAGGATTAGGGCTCCCGGGGGGGACTTAGGGTTAGGCACACCCCCGGGAGGTTAGGCTAGGAGGAGGGAGGGTTAGGCACCCCCGGGGGGAGGTTAGGGTTAGGCACCCCCCCAGGGGACTAAGGTTTGGGCAGCAGGGAAGGGGGGGTTAGGTTTAGGCACTTAGAGGGGGGTTAGGGTTAGAAACGGGGGTGAGGTTAGGGTTAGGCACCTCTAAGGAGGGTTAGGTTAGTTAATACTTACCTTTAGGATGATCGGGATTTCCTCCTTTGTCGGGCAACCGCTGTCGGGAATTGAACCGCCGGCTGCATTTATCGTGCCGCTATAACGATTCCTGCTTCGCCTCTTTACCGTGGCGTGTGGACACTCCCCCCTCCGGCGATCCCCGCTAGAGCCCACAGCACATCAGCCTAGTGCTGATGCGTTGTGTCTCACTCCCGGTCTGCTCCAATGAGTATGCGCGGGATCTCGCAAGCTCTCACATGCAGTCCTGGAGGCGGCAGCCCCCATAGCAGGGACAGCACTGTCCCTGCTGTGGTGCTAGGGCATAGCCAAGCTGCAGCTGTAGTGTCACAGTGTGCCGGACACCGGTCATCCCTTACCAGGTCCGGCAGCACTGGTGTCCTGGTGAGCAGCGGGCGAGCAGCTTGTGTCAATTAATGTAGTGTTCCCCCGCTTGCTGGTGCCGGGTTCCCGCACCATGATGTTAAGGCTTACCTCTTCCAGACGCCTGTTGTGCCCAACGTCATGAAGGTTCGTCCAGGTGAGCCGGTGTGTGTGAAGAGGTGTCCGGTGGCGAGCGTGCCCGCTATTATTCACTTCCCGATACACTGAAGGAAAGGGGGTGTTCCAAACGCATTTCACCTGTTCATTGGCATTGGACTTAGTCAGGGGTGTGTATTAGTGTTCTCCTTAAATATGTGCTTTAGCTCCACCCCTTTGGTATGCAAATTGGCAGACAGCATTTTTTGTGAAGGCAATGAAAAGGGATTATTTCTTGCGGTATTCCATTGATCTCAATATTGTTGATGGCAACAGTTTCTTGTGCATACATTGTCTTTAAGCATCCTATGGGGGATAATTTACTAAGGTGCGGGTTTTTAGAAGTGTTTTTTTGTGCCCATAGCAACCAATCAGATTCTAGCTATTACCTTCTAGAAGATGCTAGATAAATGTTAAGTAGAATCTGATTGGTTGCTATGGGCAACAAAACCACTTCTAAAAACCTGCACCTTAGTAAATATACCCCTATATGTCATAAAGGGAGAGTTAATTGACAAAAAAACTATGTCTTCATGTTATTTGTAGAAAAATGGTATAGTATAATTTTGAGGCATTCATTAGATTAGTTAATATTGTGTTATGGTCATCAGATATCTTATTTTGTTGTTGTATAGAGAGAAAAATAGGAAATAGGAAAAAAATCCTAATGTTAATAATAATGTTAATTTTAAAAATTGTTCAAAGATATTGTAGAGCAGATTATCTGTTTTTTATGTATGGAGGAGAGGTAAGTATTAATTACATGTTCATGTATCCAGAGAAAATCAGGTTAATAGTTTTTTTCCTTCTTTTAGTACAGTCGGTGCAGCAAATTAATTTTGGATATTTTAGCATCCACTTATGCAAAATCACTTCCTGAGCAGTTTTGTCTTATTAGCTTCTCCTCCCAGCAGGGTGGTTCCTGTCGTCCTATTATTCCAAAGGGTTAAAGCATCATTGTTAGGATCTAACTGCATCACCTGATCTTCCCATGAGGTCCCCCATCCTGGTACTTGTCAGGCTCTTCCCTGTTTAGCTTCCAAGTTCAGAAGTAGTTGGGCATTATCCAGGGAGGTGTGAAAGTAGGGATCTCCAAGATGTCTTGCCCTTCTCAGGAACATTTAGGAGACTGGACTTTTTACCATATGCAGATTTTTATTCTTGCAGGAAGCTAATCAATTCAAAATCAAAATTGAGGCCTCTTGGTGTTAGGGTTCTTATATCAGTACTGGTTGTGCTAAATACAGGGAACAAATGACGTAGGGGTACCCTGTATTAAGCACATCCAGCACCTGGCTATTCAGAGCCAGCCCTGGTTGCCAAAATACAGGGGACAAACGACGTAGGGGTCCCCTTTATTTAGCGCAACCAGCACTGGGCTCTGATCTGGTCCTGGTTATGGAAATACTGGGGACAAAAAGCGTAGGGGTCCCCTGTATTTGCTATAACCAGCCAAACTTTTTCTAGCGGGGTAGGGGGGGTAGTGTCACAGAGCCAGGGGGAACCCTTCACTGGGTCCCCCAGCCAAAGCATTATCCCTGACCGCCAGTCAGCCCAGGACAGGGATCACTGGGAAGTTGGGGATCCTCCAATAAAAATATATTTTCCAGTGGAAGTACAGGTCCCAGCAAGCCTCCCACACATGTTGGTACTTGGAGAACCAAATGTACCAGCATGCAGGGCAATACCAGCCCACTGGTACCTGTAGTTCCACTTCAATAGAAATATTAAAAAAGACGACAGAACACACACACTGTGAAAGTATAAGTTTATTAAAACATACATGCACACTCTCACTATATCACCTATGTATCTCTGTAGCCAATTTGCATCCACTTGTCCAGTAGTAACCCATAGGTACCTGTCAAAAAAGTTCCTTACTCACCTCCTCCAATGCGTGGATCACATCCTCTTCATTCCATGTAGGCATACATAGGGCTTGACAAAACAATTAATCCGAAAATGACAAGAGGACATTAGCACTGTCCTCTAAGGACAGTACTTCCCAAATGACAGCTCAGCGGCGGGATTTAACTATAGATATCCCTGCTTCTCAGCCAATGTGTGTCTCACTGATCCGTTTAATGCACTGATCTCACTGATCTGTTTAATGCGTCTATGTCTGATTTTTTTTTTTCCCACAGATGCATGCATCAAAGATCGCACTGATCCGTGCAAGCATCTGTCTGCTATCGTTCACGATCTAATGATATGCAACTCATTAGATCGTGCTCGATAGATCTTGTGACACATCATGCAGCTTTTGCTGTGCATCTTGTCTAGGAGCTGCGGGGAAATCATTAACGAGACTGGATCGTTGCCTATATCGCACTGTGTGTAGGCACCTTAAGAATTATTTCAAAATTAAAAGTGTTAATAGTTTTTATTTAGCAATTAACAAAATGTACAGTGAAAGAACAGAAGATAAATCTAAATCAAATCAATATTTGGTGTGACCACCCTTTGCCTTCAAAACAGCATCAATTCGGGTCAGGGATTTTGTAGCATTACAGTCAGGTGTATGATTTACCACTCATACCAAACAGGTGATTATGATCATCATTTTCATATGTAGGTTGAAACGGTCATTAACCGAAACAGCTGTGTTGGAGGTTTAAAACTGGGTGAAGTTGTGGAAAAACGTTTCAGGTTACAGGTCATACACCATGGCAAGACTGAGCACAGCAACAAGACACAAGGTAGTTATGCTGCTTCAGCAAGGTCTCTCCCAGGCAAAGATTTCAAAGCAGACTGGGGTTTCAAGATGTGCTGTTCATTCAAGCTCTTTTGAAGAAGCACAAAGAAATGGGCAACATCGAGGACCACAGACGCAGTGGACGACCAAGACAACTTAGTGCATCAGATGAAAAACACATCATGTTTACTTCTTACAGGTACACCCATCTATTGTTCAGAGAAGTTTGGCCAGAAGTGGTCTTCATGGAAGAATTGCGGTCAAAAAGCCATACCTTAGACATGGAAACAAGGCCAAGCGACTCATCTATGCACAAAAAACAAAGGAACTGGGGTGCAGAAAAATGGCAGCAGATGCTCTGGACTGATGAGTCAAAATTTTAAATATTTGTCTTTAACAGAAGGCAGTTTGTTCGCTAATGGCTGGAGAGCGGTACAGTAATGAGTGTCTGCAGGCAACAGCGAAGCATGGTGGAGGGTTCCTTGCAAGTTTGGGGCTGCATTTCAACAAATGGAGTTGGGGATTTGGTCAGGTTTAATGGTGTCCTCAATGTTGAAAAATAAAGGCAGGTACTTATCCAACATGCATCAGGGAGGCGTCTGATTGGCTCCACATTTATTCTGCAGCAAGACAACGACCACAAACATACAGCCAATGTCATTAAGAACTATCTTCAGTGTAAAGAAGAACAAGGAGTCCTAGAAGTGATGATATGGCCCCTACAGAGCCCTGATCTTAACATCATCAAGTCTGTCTGGGATTACATGAAGAGACAGAAGGATTTGAGCAAGCCTACATACATCCACAGAAGATATGTGATTAGTTCTCCAAGATGTTTGGAACAAGCTCCCTGTCGAGTTCCTTCAAAAACTTTGTGCAAGTGTACCTAGAAAACTGTATGCTGTTTTGAAGGCAAAGGTTGGTCACAATAAATATTTATTTGATTTAAATTACTCTCCTGTCTCATTCACTTTGCATTTTGTTAATTGATAAACAAACTATTAACACTTCTATTTTTGAAAGCATTCTTACTTTGCAGCATTTTTTCACACCTGCCTAAAGCTTTTGCATACATACCTGACTCCATGATATTGGACAAATAAGCTTTTTATATTTTGTACACTGTAAGTTTGCAACTTACTAGTCTGCTGATTTTTTAAGTCTTTTGTGCATTAAATATACTTTTTTTTTAAACCTTAAACTATCTGTGCATTTAGTTATAGTAATATAGTACCTCAATATATTGGTAGACACTTGCTGATAATTGTGTCTTAAATAACATATGCATAGTAAGATACTGGTTTTAAGAAGTATGTACAATGGTTTTGTAAATTCTCTTCTCTCCTGGTTTATATCAAACAATTATGGAATGGTCTGAAGATGAAACAACCAAGTTAAGCTATTCCATTTTTATTGTCTGTCACAACCCTGGCTAGTTTTTCTCCTTTTTCCTTGAGACTTACCCCCTGTCGGCTGTCCCGTGGATCTGTATGTGTGCTTTGCCTGGGAGATCTCTCCTGATCATGCTGGCTGCAACACTTCTGTATATGCATTTGGACTGAGTTCTTCTTTCCACATTGATTATTCACCTGGATCATTTGCTGTCTGTGAACACTGCAGGTGTAGGTCTGACTCAGTCCTGTAGAGATGATTGCTCTCCCTGCATGTTGTGCCCTCCACCACTCACAGTGCTACTACCAGACCACCTGATCATATCCACCAATTCCTGCCGGACCCAGGGTATATACATCCTCCTCTGATAGCATTCTGGGCCTGAACATCTCGTTACTTCCCGTGGTGTATAGTTTGTGTTACTTCAGAGTACAAGTGTATCCCAGGCTCCTGCTCCTACTGGTTCCTACAGTTTACAGTTCATCCAGCAACCCTGCTAACAGCAATACCTGGTATATCCAGCAACCCTGCTAACAGCAATACCTGGTATACCCAGCAACCCTGCTAACAGCAATACCTGGTATACCCAGCAATTCTGCTAACAGCAATACCTGGTATATCCAGCAATCCTGCTAACCGCAATACCTGGTATATCCAGCAATCCCGCTAACTGCAATACCTGGTATATCCAAATATCCTGCTGACAGCAGTACCTGGCATGTCCAGAGATTCTGCTGCGGCATGACCGGTGTTCCTGAGCTCCCCGTGTGAAACCTTTGCTTCCTAGAACTACAAGCTCATTCCACGCTACTTCAGTGCGGAGCCAATTCCAAGTTACAAGTTCATTCCACTCTACTCCAGTCCAGAGTCAGATCCAAGTTACCCATTCCACTCTACTCCAGTCCGGAGTCAGATCCAAGATCCAAGTCCCAAGTTACCCATTCCACTCTACTCCAGTCCGGAGTCAGATCCAAGATCCAAATTCCAAGTTGTCCATTCCACGCTACTCCAGTCCGGAGTCAGATCCAAGTTCCAAGTTCATTCCACATTACTCCAGTCCGGAGTCAATTCCAAGTTCCAAGTTCAATCCACATTACTCCAGTCCGGAGCCAATTCAAAGTTCGTTTTCCATATTTTCCAGCCGCACTAAGTCTACCTACTGATACCCCGTCCAGCTTAGCAAGCCTTCCTGCCGGTCCCAGTCCGGTTCCTCCAAGTGTTCCGCTGATTCCACTCCAGCGTTACCTGGTCCTGTCATTTATCATCAAAGGCAGTTCTCACTGCCATACAATTCTTATGAAAACAGAGTTATTTACATTACCCATGGTTCCAGTCAAGCCAGTCTCCGCTGAATCCATTTCAACACCTGAATCAGGTAACGCTGAGACGCCAATCGTGACTTTGTCTTTATTGGTTTATTTGTCCTTATTGCATTTTTTAGCATTTATCACTTTAAAAGCACTTTTTAGTTTAACCTATCCTTTGACCCCTCACTACGACTTCTTCAATAATCACCAGATATTCCGGGCATCTTGGTGGGAACTCAGGAACTGAAAATTACTGCCTTCACAGAGGACGTATTACTACACTTGTCCAATCCCATTTCTTCACTATGCCATTTGCTGAATATACTTCAAGATTTCGGGGCAATCTCGGGTCTACAAGTTAACTCGGAGAAATCTGTTGCCATGTATCTTGAGCCAAGTTATGCATGTCCTTCCTGGCACGGTAGCACTCCTTTTGAATGGGCAAGAAAAAATTTCACTTATCTGGGTGCTGAAGTTACTAAAAAACAGTCTTCCATTTATGAATATATCCAGGGCCCTGGCAGCTCTCCGGAGGGAGGTTAGGATACCAAGACGATAAATTATGAATTTAGTAATTTTGTCTGGAATCACAAGCTCCGGAATATTGGCCTTAATCGTCTGCAACAAACAAAATCAAATGGGGGCATTAGCTTCCCCAATGTCACCCACTACAATCACGCAGCCCTACTGCACCATCTTCGGGATTGTCTGCATAACTCAGACATATATACTGATTCTACCCTTGAAGTTAGTTTTCTCTCTAACTGTAGTTTGATCTCTTTTCTGCATATTCCAGATCATGATGTTTCCCCTTTATTGAAAGACAACCCCCTCCTGTGGATTACGTGTAGGTTATGCCATATCTTCAGACACAAATCTCATTTAAACACCAACAGAACTATTTTTTGCTCCTCTATACATAACCCTGAGTTTCTATGTGGCCAGACCACCCATCCCTTTGTGTCCTGGGCGAAAAAAGTGGTCCGCCTTATAGGTTGTTTGTTAGATGATCAACTAAAATGGCCTCTCTCATTCCAACAGGCAGAGGATGAATTTCTCACACCTTTCCTTTTTGCATATTACCATTATACCAATGAGGTTATTAGGTTTGTCTCTGCCCAAGACTGCCCAACTACTTGGATCCTATATTAGCTCACCCACCACCCATTGCTAAAGCCATCTCTATACATTATAACTTCTTGCATGACTTGATTATGAGGGTATTAGAACAGGTCTGCCCCAATAGTTGCATCACTTTCCAGAGTTAACAACAGATAATCTACTGTACTTACTGCCCTGGAAAAATATTGCTGTCTCATACCTGCCAGTTCCTATAGGGAACTTTTTTTAAATACATTTCACAGAACCTAAATCAGTCCTTTTGATGGGTTCATCTCCTTCTCATAGATGCCCCCGGTGTCAGGAAGACAATGCAGACTTGCTCCACTGTCTATGGGCATGTCCCCTGGTAAGGTCCTTTTGGCTTCATGTCAGATAATTTGCAATGGATCACTTGGTTAACTTTTTACCTTTTACTACAGCCTGGGCCATATTGGGAATAATACCAGAGCACCATAGGGTATCTAGCGTAGACCGTAGACTACTTTTGTCCCTAAGTGCAGATGCAAGGAAAACCATACTCCAGGTTTGGATCCAGCGAGATATACCTCCTTTTTCTTTGTTTAAAGAAAAAATATTCTATTGTTTAGAATGGACTGACTGGAGGCATCCTTGGACAAGGAATCTAGGGTTTGGAAATGTCATGACTGCCGACACTTGAGACTTCTGGAGGGAGGCAGACCTGCTAGGCACAATAAACTGGGGTGGTCTTAGGAATGACATTTCCATGAAACTCAGTAGCACAGGATAAAAGTTAAATAGAATTTATTCACAAAATAATTATAATCAGCAAGGTCTCATATAAAGTCTCAAACAGCACAGAGATTCATATATGCAATAATAAATATAGGAGAGAATCCCCAAATATATATGCAGTATTTAACATATAAGAACTAACGTGGTAGGGAACCCAGAGTCCAGTATGAGGCAAACACCTCAGGATGGCATTGAGGACCTTGGCCAGGGTAGAACCCTGTAGTAATGGAAATTCGGAGTCGAGCGAGCCCTGCAGAATAATATATTTCCGGGACAGGGCTGAGACCTGCGGTGAAGTGAGAGATGAAGCAAATTTGAGCCTTGCGTATAATGAAGACGGAGCAGGGTTAAGCCCTGTAAAGGCGATGAGATTCCAGAACAGGGTTGAGCCCTGCAACGTGGCTAGAGTTCGGAGCGGAGTTGAGCCACGTGATGCAGAGAAGATTGAAGCAGAGTTGAACCCTGTGATGCGATGAGATTCCGGAACAGGGTTGAACCCTGCAACGTGGCTAGAGTACGGAGAGTTGTTGAGCCCCGTGATGCGGAGAAGATTATAGCAGGGTTGAGCCCTGTGGTGTGGCTAGGGTTCGGAGCGTGGTTGAGCCCTGTGATGCGGGGAAGATTGTAGCAGGGTTGAGCCCTGTAATGTAGCTAGGGTTTGGAGCGGGGTTGAGCCCCGTGATGTAGAGAAGATTGTAGCAGGGTTGAGCCCTGTAGTGTAGCTAGGCTTCGGAGCGGGGTTGAGCCCCGTAATGCAGAGATGACACTGTAACAGTGCAGTTGACAACTGTAACAAGGATGAGTTCAATATCCACAGGAACGGAAAGACAACAGGTAAAGTAAATAGTGCAGCAAAATGGTGAAACCACAGTGATGGAGCTTATGCAATACTTAGGTAATAGGAATGCTGGGCTCAGTAGTACAGCGGGTAACTGGCATCAGAAGTTCATCTGGAATATAACAATGTCCACAGCAATCCATAGGCACAGCGGGGATCTGGCAGGAATCCAAGAAAAGACCTGAAAGCAACGTCGCACAGACACTGAGACACAGTTAGTAACAGGCTTTATACTAGAGGTCTGTGATCCATAGGAAGTTCAGAACATGTGACCCAAATGGAATCAGGTTTGAAATAATGAGCAATCTAGGAACCCCACAACCTGACGACACCTGGGAAACAGATGATCACTTTAACACTCTATCCCCTGAATGAGAAGCATGCCAGCAAGCAGGATAGCTCCTCCAACGACCACAATGGAACTTTGGAAAAGTAGTCTATCTTTATGTACTGAAATAGTCGCAGTCATGACAGGAAATTTTTGAGGTATGGGAAAATTACGTCACTACTCCTTCCCCGAGAACATAGCAACTACTTCAACAATGTTTTTCTTCCACTTCTTGGTTTGAATTAAGAATAGTTGACAAAGATCACCCTGATACCATTGGGGGTCCCTAGTCCGCACGGCAACAGATTCTACTATCTAAACATCTGCTATGTAATTTTGTATTTCAGTATATGCCCATATGACACTACCTTACCTTATGTTTGTTGTATGTCCAATGGATTATTTTGTATAAATATTATATGATGTTAAGCACATTGTGCTTTGTATTACACTGAGGAAAAAGTCTCTATGCCTGATATGCTTTTGAGTCAATTAAAATAAAAAAAGCACTTTTTAGGCTCTGGTCCCTTTCAACTTAAAAAAAAAATAAAAAATAATAACACACACACACACACACACACACACACACACACACACACACACACACTTTATGTAGCGATCACCATCTGTGAATAGATGCCATTCACATAGAAGGGAGAGCTTGGGGGCAGCCCAGCATGTCAGTAAGTGCCAGGCATGCCCCCAAGGGTGATGGAGAGGGGGCGTATCTTTAAGACACGCACCCTTTTATCATGGTCACGCCCTCTTTTTGGACATGCGCGCCGGAGTGCCCTTTCTCTAGGACCAGCGCCCTTCCCAGCTCCAGACCTGGAGTGAACACTACTGTATGCTTCTCAATATCTACTCTAAGACTGCTATTATTGCTTTCAGTTTACACACGATCTTCATAGACAGAAAACACAACATAACTGCTACTTAATATACTAGGCAACAAGATACAACATATCATTCAGTGGCATTATTAAAAAAAAAAAAAGCAAAAAATAAATAGCTTGTATATCATGGGTTATGTTTTATTCTACTTGCATAACTAACTTTACACCGCATATAAAACAGTTTAATGATAGTTGTCCTTTCATTAAAAATTACTTAAAAATTTACAAAACCAAAAAAGTAATAAATTGTGCTTTAATAATGCTTACAATATACTTTATTACTTACCCTCAGTAATGAGGTTTAAAGCATTTGTATCTTCCAATTTTACCAACATCCCTGAAATAAAGCATTATAATTAGATGAAAAATCTCAAAATCTAATAAGAAAAAGCTGCCCACCGAACAAGCAGAAGTTACTTTGTTTTGTATTATGATCACACATTTAAAATATAAAAAATCTGCATATTTGAATTACAGACTAACATTATAAGTATATATAAGCTCATTTATAAATGATCACACATTTGCCTTTACATATATATCCAGCTTGATCACTGGTGATCTGCCAGGAGAATGCATGTGAAATAGTCATAACCATACCATAGCCATACTCAGGGCCGATGCTAGAGTGTTCAGCAACCCCCTACAAACTATAAATTTACGCTCTCCTACAAATATGTCCTCTTGACATACCACTATTAAGATTGGGGAGACATATATATACAATATATATATAGCAAACCAAACAATGGTGGCGACACTCCACCTCTGATGATAATTAGATAGACTTTAAACGTTGGAACCTAGATTAAAGTCTATCTAATTATCATCAGTCGTGGAGTGCCGCCATCATTGTTTGGTTTACTATATAGGACCCAGTGGTCCATGGAGGGCACCCACGCTTTTCACTTCAATTTCATTGAGCGAGTGCCGGGATTGAACTTTGATATATATCAGTCTCTTTTAGGATTGTTTTTAGCTTAATTATTTTATTGCATCTCATCTTGGTTCTTTTAAGTCTAAATTATTGTTTAGATTTAGGGTTCTTTTATGCTGTCAGGTCCAATACCTCCCTTTTTTCCTCCTCTTAAACTGATGCCATATATATTTTTATTTCTAATTTTCATTTCTATTTTTACTCATTAATTAAAATCATTTTTAGTCACCAATATCTTAGCTATCATGAGGTGTATATATTATTTATTATTTTACATATGTCATTTAATATATATGATTGTGCAGTCTGATCCCTATGTTGTCTTATTGTTGTACTTTAGTATTCAGTCACTATTTAAATCATATGTGATTGCATTGTTCTGTTAAACCATGAGAAACCAACAAAATGGCCGCTATTTGTCACACTATGGGCCATATACCACGAACAAAATGGCCGCCCGCTCTAATGATATAGTGGAAACCAAAAAGATGGCCGTCACCATCTGTGTGTCAATCGCCAGCACAGGTTGTGCTTTCCTTCCCCCTACTCACACGGAGTGACTTTCCTATCTTAAGCTCACCTAGCAATGTATTTGGGCGGCGCGATCGCGGCAGGCACTGCCATCTTGTCACCGCAATCTGCGCATGTGCAATACGCACCGCGCGGCATCATGGTGGACGTCATGGATGACGTCACACAAAATGGCCTCGGGGGACTGCGCATGCACAGAACGGCGCTAGACGCTGAAATAGTGCTATTCAGTACCTCTTTAGGTACAGTATATAAAGGGCACCCCAAGAGGCTTAACAGCACCCCTGAGGAAGTCTAACTAGACGAAATGCGTTGGGACCCCTGAGGAAGTCTCTCTCCTACTGCTGACCATTTGCAGATAAGCATTCTATTATCTTATTTTTAATGTTCTGTTAATCCTTGTGTACTCTGTATCCCCTTGTATTATGTGTCATTAAAACCCCATTGTGAAAAAGCATTTCTGAGAAAGGGTCATTTTATGCTTATTTGAAGCCGACCTAATCTTGCAAACTATTAGGGCCATCATGGGATACTGAAGGAGCTACTAGGATACACAGCATTATATGCAGTTATTCAAGTATTGTTCCGGTACGCAATATATATTAATTACGTTATTGGTTTTTAAACAAAATACTACACTATATATGTTTTTCATCTGGCTCTGTTTTAGCCCCTCCTATTAAGGTTTCTGAATATTTTGGAGTCCCGGGTCCATCTCACCACATGGAATCCCAGTAAAAGAACTACAGATAAGCCTAAAAGTTTTATTATCTGATACGCACATTTATATTTGAGCACGTGCATTCTAACTTTGAAATTACTACACTATCAGGTGCATGTTCTTTCCAAACTTCACTTCCACACATATATATATATATATATATATATATATATATATATATATATATATGTGTGTGTGTGTGTGTGTGTGTGTGTAATATATTACATTTTCTTTCCTTTTTTTTTTTTTTACATATTTTTTCATTTATTATAGTTACCATATGCTAATCATCATTGATTGAATCATTAAGGTCAACCGCACAAGCAGGTTAGTGCAAACAATATCATTTGACTGCATTTGGGGATCTCAGTTGTATGATATAAAGTGCTATATAAGAAGGCTAAGCTTAACTAAAAAAAATAATAGTGAGAGAGGAGGCTGGGACAGAGCAGAGGAGGCTGTTTGGCCAGGGAGCACAGATGCACAGATAAAGGAGGTGGGGTCCGGGGGATCGGTGCCGCTTCCTGACTGTCATACAGCTTGACAGAAGCTGCAACAGTAAATACCCGGCCAGCAGAGCAGGAAAGGAGCCTTTCCAACCCGACACCTTCCTGTAATGCTTACCCCACTTACCGCATCGCTCCGGCCCTGGCCATACTTACCAAAGTTCCAGAATGTCTGGGGAAATCCTGGTCTCCAAGAGAGTGGGTCAGTTTACCATATGCCACCCACCTTCTGAGTGAAGTAGGCGGTCTGGGGATTAGAGGACGTGATTTGTATTGAGTCACATGATCATCGGCCCACCCCCACTTTATAATGTCATGAATCAAAGCTTTGAACATCAGCAAAAGAGAATCAGAGTACTTCACACTGTGGGCAAAATATTTAAAATAAAGTGACAAATGAAAAGAAAGAATTAAAAAATTAAAGTATTCTAATGTATTGTGTATTAAATATAACACTTGAGGAAAAGGGAATTCAAAAATACGAAAGATATATACACAACTGAAATAAGGTTTTGAGGACAATAAAGCAAAGCAAGTATACTAATATGTAGAGATCAATTATGGAAGGTTTTATGACAATGTATCACTCTATATGTTAATGTAGTCAGGGATGTATTAGCAATTAGTTATTTGTCCCAATATGAGTTTAATTGTGACACTATGCGCAATATAAAACATTTGTGGACTTCTGTCGTCTAATATAGAAATACATTTCCATTAGTGATCACATAACTAGTACAGGATGTGAACGGAATGTGTAATTTGCCATAAATTCCCATAAATGATCACACAATAGTGAATCGGGATGAACTAGATGAAAATAGTCACCGCAATGTGAGATAAAGTGAATGGGGGTGATTCAATTAAATGCAATGCTGAATAGCCCCGGGAGGGAGCTCCCAAAGCTATTCAATTCAACGCGATGTTTGGGCGGGCTAAAGGATTCTTCTTGCACCCCCTGGGGATGTGAGGAGAAATCCAACAAAAGTGCCGGCCGTGCGGCTGTTTTCCGGCTTAGCGCGACTAAACACCCAGGTTAAGTCACAAGAAACGGCATTCTCTGACTTAACAGTGCTCTGAATTGAATAGCTCCGGGAGCTCCCTCCCGGGGCTATTCAACATCGCATTTAATTGAATTGCGCTCATTGAGGGAATTGGGGGATAGTGAATATCAGATTATGGATAAGGTCAAGATCATCACAGCGAAAGCATCGTATCCAGCACAATGCAGCTGGGACGGCTACTCCCCTTTGTGCAGAGTTGCACCCAGCTGAAGTAAGAACGGAGATCTGCACACAGATGGCTCTGGTAAGAATGGAGATCTCCGTTTCCACTCTGGACTAGAAGGAAAGTCAGGAACAGTTAGAGCATGGGTGGCCAACCAGTCAGAGGCAAAGAGACCAAAAATATCTGTAGTCAAGTTAAAGAGCAGATATAATGTGTGCGTGGAAGGGGCGTGTGTCGGAAATGGTGCATGGCCTAGCTGTCACATGGCCATGCCCCATTTCTTGCACACGCCTTTGGTATGACATTTGTAAACAAACCAGATCCACATAATACACTGAAACAAGCCAGATCCACATAATACACTGAAACAAGCCACATCCACATAAAATACACTGAAAAAGCCACTTCTGCATAAAATACTGCACCAAGCCCTTCCACATAAAATAAATTGAGAAAGCCATTTCTACATAAAATACATTGAAACTAGTCTGATCCAAATAAAATTCATTGAAAAAAGCCACCAGCTCTCAGGCAGCATTATTATTATCATCATCATCATCATTTATTTATATGGCGCCACAAGTGTTCAGCAGCGCCTTACAATGTATGTAAAAAATAGGGGACCAGCGACTAACAGTACAATGCAGTACAAGGACATAGATAATATACATTGCTACATTAGCAACAATAACACCCAAATAGGCAACAGAGCAGCATCCCCCCAGCTCTGAAGCAGCCCACCACTCAGACAGCCCCCCAGCTCTGAGGCAGCCCACCACTCAGGCAGCCCCCCTCACTGGCTCTCAGGCAGCACCCCCGCCACCACACAGCTCTTACCTTGTTAAAGCAGTGCCTCCCATCTTCTGGGGTCCGCAACCGCATGCTTCATGTGACTGCCGTTAGCTCCGCCTGTCGCGCATGGAATGGAGGAATGCGCCTTACAGGTACAAGTGAAGCCTCCTCTGAACAGCTGCGCGTCTGTCAGAGGAGGCAGGCTGCAGGCTGTCAGTGTCGGGAGCAGTGCCGGGTGCGGGAGCCGAGCCTCATCACAACAAAGAAAGAGCCACATGCGGCTCGAGGGCTGCGGGTTGGCCACCCGAGTTAGAGGGCATTTTGATATTACGGATTACATCTGTAATTTATATTGTAAATATCCCTATATACTTTTTAGTTTAACTACTTACTGTTTACACTGTTATCTGTGTGTTTGAACATGTTATCATTGCAGTTCTTTCCGGTGTCATCTGTGAACCTACAAAGGTGCCATGGGTTCTGTGCCAGCTATAAATATCCACCTGTATCAAAGTGGTTCCATAGTAATGGCAGACAAAAAGGCATCTGCAAACCCAATATTCTCAAACCTGCAATTTAAACTGCTCTACATCTGAATGCTTCAAACAGCGAGGTGACACATACCCACTCCAGTTTTTCCAAAGTAGAAAAAAAGCATTCAATTTACCACAAACAGATTTTTCTCACATTCTAGTCATAATCTTGGCTTCCACCATGCCCATATATTCTCTTCTAGAGGAGAAGCCCATGAGACGAGAATCTCCCTAGTTCCAGGGATTTGGATTCTGACAAAGAAGAACTCACGCACTTGGAAGGACTTTCTTCTACACCTAAACAAGGTAAATAATAGGCAAAAGAACAGACCAATTACTGAGAAAATAGACAACAGGGTGCAGAAGCTAACTAAAACAAGATGAAACAAGATTTCCTTCAGCTATGCAGAGGAAGACCTAAACAACCAAGACAGGAGAAACAATATCCGCATCCAGGGCGGAAATGAGGAACTTGATTTAGCACAACTAGATCACTACCTAAAAAGGTTGTTTACTGAACTATTCACGACCACTCCTGAGGATCACCTATTCCTGGATAGAGCCCATCAAGCCCTTCTGTCCTGAAACAAACTCAGTTACAGGACATCATTCCATTACTTCACAATACAGGAAATGGTGATAAGGGGACCGTAAACAACAAATCACCTGTGAGGGATCCCAAATCCAGCTTTAGCAGGACATCTCATGCTTGTCAAACATATGGGAATCCGGCTCCTCACCACCTTGCTCTGAGACCAAAATATTCTAAACAGATGGGGTTACCCATTTCATCTCCTTCCATGGCATTATAATGAAATATACACTAAAGGCCACAGAAGAGGCCCACTCTCTTCTCATCCAACTTGGGAGTCCCACCGCATTGCTTCCTACAGATAACGCATCGCCACTAGCACCAACTTCCTCTTCACGTGCCTCGCAACAGGCCCTACCAGAAATGGTATGCAGACGGGAAGCCGGCGGACCTAATCCCGACCGCCGGCTTCCCGAGTGCTTTATTCCGGTGAGGGTTAAATGACAGGCATCCAAATCTAGACGCCTGTCATTTGACCGGCGCCCGGCATCCCGATCGAAGGGATGCCGGGCACCAGGCGCGGACAGCCGCGGGGGGGGGGGGGGTGTTGAGGGGAGTGTTAGGGTTTGGCACCACCCCGGGTGGTTAGGGTTAGGCTAGGGGGGGGGGGGGAGGGTTAGGCACCCCCGGGGGGGACTTAGGGCTAGGCACCCCCCAGGGGACTTAGGTTTAGGCAGCGGGGAAGGGGGGGGTTAGGTTTAGGCACTTAGAGGGGGGATTAGGGTTAGGCACCGGGGGGAAGGTTAGGGTTAGGCACCCCTAAGGGAGGGTTAGGGGAGGGAATTAGGTTAGTCTATACTTACCTTAGGGACGATCGGGATTTTCACCCATGTCGGACAGCCGCTGTCGGGATTCCAACCGCCCGGCGGTAAATAATACCGATTCCCCAAAAATTGGAACACAAGGCCTAATTCAGAGATGGATTCAGGAGACACAGCAACTGCATCTTTGGACATACAGTAGCTTCTGTGTTATAATATGCTAATCTGCAGTAGGCACCTTGTGTAAATAGACACCACCTGCATGCTTGTGTAATTCACTGCTGCGTCCAAAGACGCAGTGTCGAATCATCTGTGTGAACATTGGCCATCTGAGTAACCCTCAGGTTAGTCAGGATGGGTGGTGTTTTCACACTGCCAGGGGTAGGAAATCTGTGTTGGAAGACACAGACCCTGGCCTCGGCATGCCTATAAAACGGGGACGACATGCCCTCGTTTTGTAAACCTCTCACCATCGCTCACCCCACACTGTGAGCAATATCGCAGTCCTGGATCTGCACATCTAAAAACATTGAAAATGTATGTAAACATCGGGTTAATGTACATCTCTCAATTAGGCCCTAAAACACTTCATACTCTTATCAATGATATTATTATTTTGTTAAGTTTGTTACAATAGTTTTATCTGTCAACCACATTTTTATGTATGTTATGCATTTTTGTACCGGAGGGTTCATGTTGACCCACTCTTTTTATACTTGTTATTTATTTTTGCACTCCAGGTATGTGCAGCAAAACCAAGCCACACCTCTCCTGGGCATACTGCCCAGAGCTGGCCTAAAGCTACTCCAAGTGACGACTCCCACTACCCTTTGTGTACTTTTATATAATGTTAACCACTTTGCCTGGCGTGGTCGCATCAGATGAGACCACACCAGGCTGGGCTTTCCCTGACATGGTCACATCTGATGCTACCAGGTAGAAAAGCCCAGTGGGCAGCTGCTGGAAGACGATCTGCTAGCAGCCGCCGGTCCCTCTGCATTCTTCGTTCATCCCCATGTGCTGATCACTGCTAGAAGCAGTGATCGGGCAACATAGCGCTGGCAGCACCCACATCCAGCAGCTGCAGAGAGGACAGAGCAGCCACCGAGAATAAACAAACCAGCAGCGTGCTGACAGCAATGTCCTCCTCTGCCTCCCCCTGCCCTGCTAGCGGCAGCACACCGGCTGCAGTTAGGATAGAGCAGCCGTCAGGAAAATACAAACCAGCAGCAAGATGACGGCATTATCCTCCTCTCCCTCCCCCCGCCCTGCAAGCAGGCGCTGGCCCACTGGGGACTGCAAGGTGGACAGATCAGCCGCGGGGCAAGCAAACAGGACGGTCCTCCTCTCCCTCCCTCAGCTAGAGGCAGCCCGGGAAATAGGAGCAAGCCCCACCCCCCAATGTATACCCTGCCCAGACACCTACAAACAGTAGAGCCCTGGCCTCATCATAATTTGTGTGTGTATATATATATATATATATATATATATATATATATTTATTTATTTATTTATTTTTTTTTTTTTTGAAATTATATATACATTTTTTTTTTTTTTAACATTTGTCATAGGTAATTTTATTTTTATTATGGTGGTCCTGTATCAAACAAGATTCAATACATGGCCTCCGATTAGGGATGGTATACTATACAGTATACTAGGGATGACCACTGACTATCGATGGTTTGCAAACCATCAATAGTTTATGACAAGGTTTTGCAATCGCTGACTGGCACAGTTACTGCACCAACTATGGCAGCCCCCCAAACGATGTTAAGGAAACATCAGCGGCTGCGGTCTCAAACAATCGATGGTTTCTATTTATGGTTGAACCCATCGGCCATCGATGGTACAGCGGTCAATGGCCATCACTACAGTATGGTATACGGTGTTCAAAAAATATATTAAGTTTTAAAAAGACGTTCTTGACCTAATTCAGTCATAAAAAAAACAATTTCTGAGCGGCTTTTGGAAAAAATATTAGCCCGTTAAGTGGTTAAAGAATTAAATAGACCCCAAAAGAGGACAAACCTGTTCTCTTTATTTAAATCCTCTAAAGTGGACTTGGCATTCCTCCTTGATATACTAATTTCATCCAAATCTTAGAACCTAGATTCAAAGCCTAATGGAGCATACACACTGTCAGATTTTTCAGATGTGTCAGATGAACGATTGAACGATCTGAACGATTTGAACCATGAACGATTTTTGACTGCATTAAAATGAATGGAATCGTCCAAGTCTGATATATCTGGGCTGACATCACAACTGGGCAGCCATTTAAATTTGCCCGCCCAGTTGAGATGTCAGTGGCCCCTGCAGAAAGTGTACGGGTAGGCAGCGGGATGCCCGTACATACATGCAGAGGCATCGGCTGTGCTGCAGCGACCCGTTATGTCTGTACGTCGTTCACAGACACATTGGGTGTACACATCCGCTGATGCACTCTCGATATATCGTTAATCGAACAAACAATATATTGACAAGTGTGTACACAGCATTACATGTATTATGCAATGCCAGACACAAAAAACATGGAGCAGCGATTCTGATAATAGTCCAAATAACATTTGACATTGCTTAGGAGAAATATACACCTTCTTTGTGGCAGCAGAAAATAATCATATGTAAATTGCCCTGAGAGCACCACAGTCAGCATTGATTTTTCTTTTTTATATTTGTCAAATTACATTTGGGCTGCTGAAATCCCAAAGAATTTAAGTAGTTTCTAATCCTAGTTGGTAATTTTAACAGCCTTCTCTACACCCTATTATTCTAAAGAGATATTCTAAAACATCTATCCAGTACTTCAAATTAAGAGATTTAGCTATGGAACAAGATAAAAAAGTAATTATCTGATAATCCTAATTTATCTTCTACTAGCTGAAGTAACTGGCGTTGCCCGGGTTTAAATATTCAAGTTACTAGGTTTTATTATGTGATGTCGCCCAAATCTATCCAGTGGAAGGCCCTGACCAGACTCCCTGGGTCAAAGTTCTTCCCGGCGCACTCTGCCGTGAGATCCAACCGGGATCTCAACCCTCTAGTATGTCTTCTGGGATCCATTGTTACCACTTTGAAGTTTTCATCCAAATCCATCCAGTGGAAGGCCCAGAACAGACTCCCGGAGTTCTGCCTGACGCACTCTGTCGTGAGGTCCGACCGGGATCCCAACCACTCCATTAGGCATCCCAGACCAATTGCCACCCCTCTATGATGTTTTAAGCCAAATCCATCCAGTGGAAGGCCCAGAACAGGATCCCCGGGTCACAGTTCTACCCAGGATACACTAACAGGTGGTCTGACCCCTAAAATCTGGCCAGAATACAACTTTACTACCTCGTGTTGGTTTCATCCCAATCGGTGCAGGAGTATCCGAATGCATAATCAGACAGACAAACAAACATACCAATGAATTTTATGTAGGTTTTCTTAAGAAGATTTTCGTTATCGCATTACTTTCAACCTCAGCATTTTTATGAGTTGACAACTTGTACAAGTATATTACGATGTCCAATATGTCATTCAAATGCAAGTTATAGGTAAATATTTATGAAGTGATAATTTACCTGTAACTTTCATATCTGAAATGTATCTAAAGGTGCGTACACACTGGGCGATAAAGTGGACGACTGAACGATAACGATATCGTTATCGTTCAGTCGTCCACTTTATCGTCCATTTTTAAGCCCAAAAAGATGAACGATGACGACGACGCGCGTTCCCGCGGGTCGTTCGTCTTCATCGTTCATCGGGCTGACATGCAGGCCAACCTGACGATCTCGTCAGGTTGCTGCATGTCAGGGAATGGGGGAGAGAGCCCGGCGCTGAACGATATCGTTAATGATATCATTCAGCGGCTGTGCTCAATGTCATAAACGATATTGAGCACAGCCTGCCGGGGACACACTAGACGATATCGCTCAGGGAGCATATCGTCTAGTGTGTATGCACCTTAAGGTGCATGGAGAGTCCATGTCTAGAAAGTAATACTGGTGTAATGGCTGCAATGTTTATTTATTATTTTGTTTTTTAGATGGTCTGTGCTAGATTTTTTTTTCCATTCAAACCCATATAAGGGTCTTTCTTGCACAGGGTATCTTCTGCATGCCTGTCTTTTCTCCCACTTCGTCGGTCTCTAATTTTGTGGGGGGAATCTGATGGACATGTAAAAGGCATATGGCCGGAGAACTTTTGGAGGAATCTTAGGAGCATGGGGAGGTCTGATGGCATGTGGGCAGGTGTCACCAGCATTTAAGAGCATGTGTGGAGTAATGAAGTCTTTTTATATAGATAGATAGGTAGATGTAAATAAAATACTGAACAAAAATATCAAAAATGCATGTCAGTATATAAATCAGAATAATGTTTTTTAATAGTTTTATTTACCAGTCATCCTCATTTTTATGTATGTTATGAATTTTTGGAATGGAGGTGTGGTTTAAGTATCAATCTTTAAATATGACACATTCAGTGCCTACTTATAATGTAGCCCAATAACATAGGGAGAGGCCATTTTTGTATAGCCCCATAGACTATGTAGCAGCCATATTAATGGACTGTAGCTCTAGATTTTAATTGTTGGAAATAACTGTGAAGGTAGTTAAAAAGGTACAAATACGTATATAAACATGTATATAGTTCCCACACTTATAGCTTGCTAACATATTTAGGATATATTATACAAGGAGAGTTATGTATGCATAATAACAAACAAAATAATAGCAAGTTAAAGTAAGGTGCAAATAATAGCAAATTTATTTGATATGTCTTGGTTGACATACAGACATGGACAAATTTGTTAGTACCATTCCACGAAAATAAAATACCTTATTATTCACTAAGATAGCTTGACAAAAGTAATTGCCATCCATCATTGTTTATTCTATATTTACTAGAAATCAAGCTCTGCAATAGATTTTGATTCAACAGAATATTTTAAATAAAACAAATGAAAATGGCATAGACAAAAAATGATGGGACCCTTAACCTAATATTTTGTTGTGCAACCTTTAGAGGCAATCACTGCAATCAAGTGATATTCCTAGCTGTAAATAAGTAACTGTAGTTTGGCCCATTCTTCCTGAGAAAGAAGACTTGATGGGTGCCTTCTTCAGACTGCATGTTTCATCTTTTTCCATAGCTATTCGATAGGATTCAGATTAGGGAGTAAATGTAATAAGGTCCGCGTTTTCCCTGCAGAATAAACTCGGACCCACAACTTTGTCCCACAACTCGCCAAATGTAATAGTCTGCGAACTTGTGAGTTCAAGGCAATTACATTATGCGAGTCTGTGTAAGTTTTCCCCTATGTAAACTCTGATCTTTTAATGCAACTAACATTAAAAGGTCCAAGTTATACAGAAGTCTTCACAGATCAGTGAGATCTGTGAAGGCTTCCGTGTTTTAAAAAAAAATAAATAGTAGCAGTAAAAATATTTTTTTTTAAATGAGGTGCATCTCCCTTCCTCCCCCCAAGCATAACCAGCCCGGGCTCTGCTGAGCCTTTCCTGGTTCTTGAGCCGGTCCTGGTTGTGGAAAAACAGGGATATAATGAGTAGGGGGTCCCCTGTATTTTCCATAACCAGCAACGGGCACTTTAGCGGGGGTGTAATGCCACAGCCGGGGAACCTTTTCACCGGGTGCCCCAGCCAAAGCATTATACCTGCACACTAGTCAGCCCAGGCCGGAGGGATCCCTGGGAAGGTGGTACTCCCCCAATAAATGGGTTCCCCCTCTCCAGGGCACCCCAAGGGTGGCTGATAGCCCAGGGCTATCCTCGGCACCCCTGGCCGCTGGGTGCCGGGTTGATTGTGTAAATGTATTGGTAAAATATAGAATAATGTCTTTTGTTGGAGAACTAGAGGTCCAAGCAAGCCTCCCCGCCTGCTGCTACTTGGAGAGCCACAAGTACCAGCATGCGGGGCATTAAGTTCACCTGCACAGGGTACAGGGATACTAGGTGAGTATGTGTGAATGTATGCTTTAATAAAATTTTGCTTTCACAGTGTGTGACTTGTTTTTTTAATATTTGTTTTGCAGGTGAACTAGAGGTACCAGCGGGCCCTTAATGCCTCACATGCTGTGTTGTTTTTTTACAGGTGCAGTGGATTCTACTGGACAAGTGGATGTGAATGGCAACAGGGATTCTAGCTGAGTATGCTTGAGTGTGAAGGTCTGTTTAAATAAGATATTACTTTCACGGTGTGGGAGTCTTGTCATTATTTTAAGATTTATTTTGCAGGTGAACTAGAGATACCAGCGGGCCCTTAATGCCATGCATGCTGTGTTTTATGGCTCTCCAAGTACCAGCATGCAGGGGAGGGCTTGCTGGGACCTCTAGTTCTCCAGTAAAAGACTATTATTAATTCCATTTTTTTTTTTTATTTTACACACACTTTTATAATCAACCCAGCATTGAAATTGCCAGGGGTGGAGGGGATAGCCCCGGGCTATCAGCCCAGGCCTGGGGTGCCCTGGAGAGGGGGAACCAATTTATTGGGTGGGAGTCCCCACCTCCCCAGGGATCCACGGCCTGGGCTGACTACAGGTCAGGTATAATGTTTTGGCCGGGTGACCCGGTGAAGGGGTTCCCCGACTGTGGCATGACACCCCCTGCTAGATAGAGTCCGGTGATGGTTAAGGAAAATATACAGGGCACCCCCTACTCATTTTGTCCCCTGCATTTCCACAACCAGGACCGGCTCAAGAGCCCTGTATTTTATGAACCAGGACAGGTTGATTATGCTTGTGGGGAAGGGGATGGGGGTACGCATATCATTTAGAAGAAAAAATATATTTTTACGGTTTACTTTTTTTTTTTAAACACACAGAGGCATGCACGGATATGTGCCTCTTTCTGTGTAACTCGGACCTGCTAGCCTGAAGCAGGTCTGGTTTTTTATGAGTTTTAGGTCAGTAATAGTGTGTGAGTTAAACACTCGCACTCTATTACATTGCGCAACTTGTATGCTCACAATGGCAAAGCATCTAGATGCATGTTTTGCCATTGCAAGTTGCAGGATGTGATAAACAATGAGAGTTATGGTAAAACTTACCTTTGCTAACGCTCTTTCTTCGAAGTCCATAGGGTCCACAGGGAGACCATGGGGTGCAGGTGGTGGTTGAGGACCAGGCACCACACAGAAAAAAAAGCTTTCAGCTCCCAGGATGCACTGGTCCAACCCCCTATACCCTGCCCCGAGGTACCTCAGTTCATGACAAGCAAAAGGCCGGAGGAGGAGGAGGAGGAGAAGAGAAAAGGCTGGTACACACAAGAATCACACTCTTATGTAGAAGGAGACAGGAAACCGGTGACCAGAAACATAGCCCATATGAAGCCAGGTGCGTCTGGGCGGGTGCCGTGTGAACCCTAGGGACTTCAAAGAAAGAGTTAAACAAAAGGTAAGATTTCCCATAACTCATTTTCTTCTTCAGGGTCCATCGGGCTCCACAGGGAGACTTGGGGATGTCCCAAAGCAGTCATTTAAGGGTGGGGACGCTCCTGAGCTGAGAGGAGAATCCGATGCCCAAATGAAGCATCCTGAGAGGAAAATGTATCAAAGGCATAAAACCTCAGAAATGTATGGAGAGAGGACCACGTGGCCGCCTTACAAAACTGTTCAGCTGAGGCGCCACGGCGAGCTGCCCACGAAGGACCCACAGAGCAAGTAGAGTGAGCAATAACAGTACCCGGTACAGGGAGGCCTGCCTACGTGTAAGCCTGTGAGATAGTCATGCGAAGCCATTTAGCCAATGTCTGTTTGTTGGCTGGCCGACCCTTCTTGTGAAATCCATAGAGCACAAATAAGGAGTCTGATCTCCGAAGGGAACTAGTACGGTCCACATATATCCTGAGGGCGCGGACCACATCCAAGGAGGCCTCACCTGCCGATAGGTCTGATGATTGAAAGTCCTGGACTACAATTTTCTCATTAATGTGGCAATTAGTAACTACTTTAGGAAGGAAACCAGGGCGAGTCCGAAGCACAGCCCTGTTCTGATGGAATATCAGAAATGGGGAGCATCAGGAGAGCGCCCCTAAATCTGACACCCTTCTGGCGGACGCCATAGTCCGAAGAAAAAGAGTCTTCGCTATGAGCAACTTGAGTTCCAAAGAATCCAGGGCTTCGAATGGAGGATCCTGGAGGGAACGAAGCACTACTGTCAAATCCCACGGAGCCACTGGAGGGACAAAGGGAGGTTGTATATGGAGGACACCCTGGAGGAAGATGTGGACATCCAGAAGTGGAGCAAGTCTACGCTGGAACCAAATGGATAGAGCAGAGACATGCACTTTCAGTGAGGCCAGGTGGAGTCCAAGGTCCAATCCAGCTGGAAGGAAGGCCAGGACTCTGGTAATCCTAAACACTTGGTGGTCTTAACTTCTGGTATGACGCCATTGGAAATATGTATACCACACTCTGTGGTAGATCCAGGCATAAACTGGCTTAAGCACTCTGAGCATAGTTTTGACTACAGAGCTAGAGAATCCTTTGGACCTCTGGGGGGGGATGTCTCAAAAGCCATGCCGTCAAAAGACAGACGACTCAGGCCCGGGTAAAGGCAAGGACCCTGAGACAACAGGTCCGGTCGTTGAGGCAGCAGGAACGGAGTGTCGATGGAGAGACTCCGAAGATCTGAGTACCAATCACGTCTAGGCCAAGCTGGAGCCACCAGCAGGACAGTGCCTCAGTCTTGTTTGAACTTCTGAAGTAGTCGAGGAAGAAGGGAGACTGGAGGGAATAGGCATGCAAACTGGAAGGTTCACTTCACTGATAATGTGTCTACAAAAGTTGCATCAGCATCTTTTGTTCTGGACCCATACAATGGCAGTTTGTGATTGTGTCGGGAGGCCATGAGGTCCACCTCTGGGAGGCCCCATCTTCTCACTAGGAGTTGAAACACCTCTTGGTGAAAAGACCATTCCCCAGGATGCACGTCGTGACAGCTGAGGAAGTCTGCTTCCCAATTGAGAACTCCCGGAATAAACACCGTAGAGATGGGTAGGACGTGACCCTCGGCCCATGTCAGAATGTGTGATACTTCTGTCATTGCTGCCCGACTTCGAGTGCCTCCTAGATTGTTGATGTAAGCAACTGTTGTGGCATTGTCTTACTGTACCTGTACAGGTTTTCTGTGAAGTATGTTCTGGGCCAGTATGAGGGCCATATAGACAGCTCGAAGTTCCAATATTTTGATTGGCAGGGTTGATTCGACTGATGTCCAGCGACCCTGAAAGGAGTGTGGACTGGTCACTGTGCTCCAGCCCCGGAGACTGACATCCGTTGTTAAGAGTACCCAGTCCAGGATCCAAAAGGGGCGACCCTTGGTTAGATGAGATGTCTGTAGCCACCAAGAGAGGGACAGACCCACCTCCGGAGAGAGTACCATTGTCTGAGATTTGATCCGATGGGGTAACCCGTTCCACCTGGAGAGGATCAGCCTTTGCGAAGGCCTGGAATGGAACTGAGCATACTCCACAATGTCAAAGGTAGACCATGGATCTCAGAACCTGCATTGCTGAGTGGATCGACACCCGGCAACTGTGGAGACATCTGCGCACTTGTAGTTGAAGTGTGCAGATCTTGTCTGATGCCAGGAAGATTCTCTGATCCTGAGAATCCAGCAGGGCTCCCAAATGAATCATTCTCTGTGAGGGATTCAGTGAGGACTTTTTCCAATTGAGTAACTATCCATGCTTGTGAAGGAAAGCAATGGTTAACCGTAGATGGCGGCGAAGCACTTGTGGGGATCCTGCTAAGAGCAGGAGGTCGTACAGATATGGTAACAGTCGGACACCCTGACCACACACGTGGGCCGCCATGATACCAATAATTTTGGTAAACACCCATGGAGCTATGGATAGTCCAAAGGGCAGAGCCTAAAAAGTGTTGCTGTAGTATAGCAAACCGGAGATATTGCTGATGTGAGGGCGCTATAGGTACATGCAGGTACGCGTCCTGAATATCCAGAGTCCGAAGGGCTCCATAGCTAGGATGATAGAGTGTAGGGTTTCCATCCTGAACCTGGGCACCCTGAGGAATTTGTTAAGGGATTTGAGGTTGAGGATAGGCCAATGAGACCCATTCGGCTTTTGAACCAGAAAGAGTGTAGAATAGTAACCGGTCCCCCGCTGAGATAGCGGGACTGGCACAATTACCCCTGCTTGCAGCAAGGACTGTATGGCTTTCTGGATTTGTAAGGCCTTGCTTGGGTCTGAAGGACGGCCTGTGAAGAAAAAATGGTGGAGTGGCCGTTGAACAAATGAGAGGGCATACCAGTGAGAGACCACTTCTCTTTCCCAAGCATCTGTGGTGGTTTGACACCAGCACTGGGCAAACTGAAGAAGTCGGCCTCCCACTCTGGTATCCTCCAGAGGGAGGCCCGTCCTGTCATGCTGAGGGCTTACCCTTGGATTTTGAAGCAGGGTGTCTGGTGGTCAAGGCCTGCTTGGTCCTGGGCTTGGAGGCCCTAGTGGAAGCCGACTGCCAAGGAAAGGATTGACCTTTAGGTTTTCCTTAAGGACCTAAAAGATGTAGTCCAAGGCTTTGCAGTAGTAGTTTCTGAAGGCAGAAATGCAGTTTTTGATGCTGCCAATGTGGTTACAATCTTGTCAAGGTCTGGGCCAAACAAGATCTCCCCATTGTAGGGTAACACTTGTAAGCCTTTCCTTGGAGTCCGCGTCTGCGCCTTCCATGAGCGTAGCCACAGGGTACGGCGGGCAGACACTGTCGTGGCCGAGACTCTGGAGGTTAGGAGACTGGAATCCAAAGTCGCTTCTCCAATATAAGAAGCTGTATCTCGTATGTGAGCATACGTAATGTTTAGCAAGACTACAAAATAATCAGTACAATAGAGTACCATTGCAGCCTCACGCACACTTGCACAAGCCCTGACCTTACTCAGAAACGATGGAACAATCACTGTTCCGTCCTTCATTAATATATATAGCCTCTCATGTGATATCATGTAATTGGCTGTGCAGATGGCCAATCACACAACATCACATGCGATCCGTGGGAGCATGCAGTCAGGCATACACACTGCACGATATGCCTGATTTGTCGTTCCGATTTGCCCAAATCGGCCAGATATCGTGCAAGTGTGTACCCACCGTAATTAAAACCAAACTACAATAAAACAAAATTACTCTTATTTTCACAAAGGAAACTTGTTTTGCTTTTGCTCTGCGCCACCATACTTCACTGTTCAACTGGCTTACCAAGCAATTGTCTTATAAAGCGGATACAGATTCTTCCATCATTTGTCAGAAATCCAATAACTGTGGCTGTTTTGTTTTCTAAGAACATTTGGAAGCTAGATAACACATACTTCTTACGGATAACCTAGGTAAAGAAAAAAACAAAGTGTATTATGTAATTCAATCAACATTGTATGACTATGAGTTACTTAAATATTAAATTAAATATTAAATGAATGGGTACATAAAAAAAAAAATCTTTGTGAACATCCTGATCTCTGGGGTTGATTCAGCTGCGGACACAGAGGCAATCGCAGCTGCTAACATAGTAGCAGCTGCGATAGCACTTAAATGGTAATGCAGGAGGTGTCATGCTTCCTGCATGAATTACTGATCCGAGCTGCGTCCTCGGACGCAGTATTGGATCATCTGCACTACCATCGTCTGGCTGAGTCACCATGGAGTAACATGAGCCGGCCGTCACAGACAAGTAAAAGAGGCCAGGAAATCTCCATCAGCCGACGGAGATCCAAGCCTCTCCACTTTGAAAAACCAAGGCCGTTGCCGCCCCCTCCCAGAAACAACAGCAGACTGTTAATCACTGACAGTCTGCAGCCGGACTGCATGCGTGATCGCAGACCCATTCTGCACATGCACAGAATGTGTTCAACGCATGCGCAGATTTCCGAACATCGGATATCTGCGATCAGCAGGACTAAATCAGGCCCTCTGGCCAATGTGTCCACCAAAATTAGCTACATTAATTTGAGATAGCTAATGACTTCATGTGTTACGGGTAATTCCGTGTGCCCCTCTAATAGCCACCCCTACAGTGTTGGGGGAACAGGTGTGGTAGATCAATGGGGAAGTGTAATTCTGTTTGCCCCCCACCAGCCCACTGTGCCCATCTCACTGCCTCCCCACCTAAAACCCCCCAGCCAGTCCAGTCAGATTAATCCCCCTCATTTACCAGTGTTTCCTGCTCCTACCCCACTGCCCCCTTCCCATCTTGCCCAGTGCCCCATTCATAAAGTGTTCCCCACCATCTCCCTGACCCCCATCCCAGTGTCTCCCCACTGCTCTGACTGCCCCTCAGCAAGAACCCCCCCAGCCAGTTCAGTCTGTGTCCCCCCCTCATTCAGCCCAGTGTACCTCCTTCTCCAGCCTAGTGTTCTCCCCCTCCCGCTGTTGCAACTCTCAGATGGATAGTAGATGCTAGCCTGTACTTTGGGATTGGCGAGACCCAGTACTGAGAAGCAGAGTATAATGTGCCGGCGGTGTTCACAAGGGACCCACGCATGGTGGTTTGCACTTAAGTTCGCTCGGCACTCAAGTCGCGGCCCTCAACCTCGGTTCTCTAGTACAGGTGCTGGTATACTCTGGAATGGAGTACAAACGTAGTCAACAAGCCGGGTCAGAATAAGAAGTACTAAACCAGGGGTGGGGAACCTTTTTTCTGCTGAGGGCCATTTCAATATATATATAACATTATTCGTGGGTCAGGTGCAGGCCACGCTCCCTCAATATGATGTCACATGGTGGTGGGTCTCAATTGTCGGTGATTACAGCAATGCCTGGAGCATCCTGAGGATGCTTCGGGGAGCTGTAAGGGCAGCAGTGTGATCATCCTACGGATGCTCCTGGAGCACTGCTACTTTGATTCTGGCTGCAGGGTGCCATTCTAGGCACCATCCTAGCCAGATGAGGCTAGCAGAGAAAAGCTCAGTGGGCCAAACCAAATGAATCCACGGGCCTTATACGGCCCCCGGGCCTGAGGTTCTCTATCTCTGGATTAAACGGTACCAGGGATCAGACAATTTCAGAGTCAGGAATGAGGCCAAGGTCAAAACCAGAATACCAAGTGAAGTACTAGTGATAAGACGGAATCAGGTCACAGGCAAGGCAGGGGTCAGTAACGAGTCACAGGGATCACTAGAGACAGAAACGCTGAAGTATGGTATGGGAGACTATACTTTGGCACAGGAGTGCACCCAGAGTCTCCCTTATTTAGAAGAAGGCTGAATTTGGTGCCTCTTGTGACGTCACTAGGGGGTGTGCTTGGCTCTTTAAGTCTTCCTGCAGATCGGCGCGCGCACACCCCTAGGGAGAGCCGCGGCCACCTGCACTCATGGCCGCCGCATCAGCCTGGCGGGATGACACTGGAAGGAAGACACTGGCAGCGGGCGCCAGGGACTCCCCGTCGGCTACCGATCAGGACCCCAGTGCTTCCAGACCCGGTAAGTAACGCCCACTGTCCGGCACACTTTGGACATTACACCAACTTCTAGCGGTGGGCACCGAACAACCCACAAATGGTTTGCTAGGAAATTTCCAGTGGAACTTCTGAAGTCGAGGCACATGAATATCTGAAGCCTTAACCCAGCAGTGCTCCTCAGGGCCATACCCCTTCCAGTCCACCAAGAACTGAACAGATCCCCTAGAAATCCTGGAGTCCAAAATCTGCTTCACTTCATATTCTTCCTGATGGTCTACCGGAATTGCAGAGGGAGGGTTGCAGGGTGCCGAGAATCGAATAAGCACAAGAGGTTTGAGGAGGGAGACATGAAATACATTGGGTACCTTAAGTGCACCAGGATGTTTCAGACGGAATGCCACTGGATTAATCATCTGGTGAATCTGGAAGGGACCGATGAATCTGGGACCGAACTTCATCATGGAGACTTTTAATCTGAAGTGTTTTGTTGACAGCCAGACTTTATCAACGGGGCTCAGTACCGGATCCCTCCTCTTTCTGTCGGCAAACAGTTTATACTTTGAAGAGGCTTTGCACAGGTTCTTCTTTACCTCCCTCCAGATCTTAAAGAACCAGATCGCGGACAGCTGGAAGTAACACTGGCCGAAGGCCTAGCAACACCAGATACATACCGTACTGAATGAAAAATGGAAAGTGACCCGATGTCTCATGAAACCGATTATTGTGGGCAAATTCAGCTCATGGCAACAGAGAGACCCAATCTTGATTGGCTAAAACATACATCCAAATTAACTTTATTTTACTCGCTCTGTCTGACCATTACACTGGGGATGGTAGACTGAAGAGAAGCTCAGGTTAACGCCCAGGGACTTGTACAATGCTCTCCAGAATCTAGAGGTAAACTGCACCCCTCGGTCAAAAACAATGTCCTTGGAAACACGTACAACCTAAAGATTTATCTAATGAATAGTTCTGCCAATTTTGGCGCTGAGGCTAGACCCCTTAATGGAATAAAGCGACAGCCTCAGAGAATCTGTCCACTAGTACCCAGATAGTATTGAACCCTTGGCAAGGAGGTAGATATATCACAAAGTCCATGGAGATGTGGGTCCAAGAACAATCAGGTACTAGTAGTGGCAGTAGGATCTGCTGGAGAGTGAGGTGGATCTTTGTGCTGAGCACAGGTATGACGGTGACACAAAGAAGTCCTTGACATCTTGACGAAGAGTAGGCTACCAATAGCTCCTGAGGATTAGATCCAAAGTTCTTTTAATTCCTCCGTGCCCACTGAAGAAGCTTTGCATGGAGTTCGGGTGTTGTAAATGTTTTCCCCGGAGGAACTTTGACCTTGCAAGTTACTGCTAAAATGCATTCAGGGTTAAGAATGGGTTTATCCTCCCACACTTCGTCTTCTTCAAAAGGAACTGAATGCCTGAGGCAGAGCATCAGTTTTTATATTTTTGCTGCCCGGACAGTAGACAATACCAGATTAAAATGATCGAAGAACGACCATCTGGACTGGCGATAGTTCAAACAATGAGATGTTCCGACATATGCAAGATTCTTGTGGTCAGTGTAAACTGTCACCGTAAATTTTGCCTCTTCCAACAAATATCACCACTCTTGTAAAGCCAGCTTAATGGCTAGAAGCTCCTTATCTCCGACAGCATAGTTCTTTTCTGGTGCCGAAAACGTATGGGAAAATAAAAAACAAGAGTACAATTTCCTGTCCGCATCTTTCTGCAGAGGCACCGCCCCAATCCCAGTCGTAGAGCCATCCACCTCTAGTGTTCCCTCTAGCTCCGGCGGGAGGCAGGGCGCCGGAGCTAGAGAGGGCATGCCCGTGTGCGCGACCGAGAAGGGGGCGTGGTCATCGGAAAAGGGGGCGTGTCTATAAGACGCGTCCCCTTTTCGTCACTCTTGGGGGCGTGCCCGGCACTTACGGACACGCCGGGCAGCCCCCAAGCCCTGCAGACAGGGAGAATAGATGCCGGGCGCATGCGCCCGGCGTCTATTCTCCGACGGTGACCGGGTCACCGCATGTTTCTCCACCCGCGGGACACTGCGTCCTGCGGGTGAGAATGGCTCCCGTAGGCTGTGAGGGCAGGGCGCTTTTTGCCCTCCTCCTGGAGGGCAGGGTGCTTTCTTCCCTCCAGAAGGAAGGCAGGGCGCCGCGCCCTGCTAAAACAGCCTAGCGGGAACGCTACACCTCCAGGAAGAAATGGCGATCACAGTCAGGTTGCCTTAGAATGGGTGCTGGCTGATACGAAACACAGCTTAAAATAACCAAACGCTTCCTCCGCCTCGGGAGGCCACACCCTAGTATTTTGACCTTTCTTAGTAAGGGCTGTGATAAGGGCTGCATTAGAAGAGTAGTTTCTGATGAACTGGCGGTAGAAGTTGCAGAAACCCAGGAAGCATTGTATCGCCTTCAACACGATGGGACGGGGCCAAATGACAATGGCGGTGAGTTTCTCTGGATCCATTTGAAGCTTAGAGCCCAAAATTAACATTTCTCCATCTTACAGTAGAGTTATCCCAGAGTCGAGACTGCACCTCACATACATGGTTGCGATTACTTGCTACATCCTCTGAAAATATCAGGAGGTCATCCAAATACACTACCAGGTACTTATATAATAGGTCCCGAAAGAGGTTATTCATGTACTTTTGGAAGACAGCAGGGGCATTACTTAATCCAAAAAGCATGACCAGGTACTCTTAGTGACCATCACGAGCGTTAAGGACCGTCTTCGACTCGTCCCCAGTCCGCATTCTAATCATATTATAGGCCCCGCAAAGATCTAGCCTGGAAAAAATAATTTGCCCTTTTATTTGATTGAACAGTTCTGAGATCAGAGGTAGGGGATACCGGTCCTTGATGGTGATAGCGCTCAACCCCCGATAATCGATGCAAGGTCTTAATCCTCCATCCTTTTTCTTGATGAAAAAAGACCAGCCCCTGCGGGTGACTTAGATTACTTTATAAACCCGCGGTTCACAATTCCCCTTGATGTATTCAGCCACAGCCTGGGTTTCTGGAAGTGAGAGAGGGAAGACTCCTCCACGAGGATTCATTTTCCCAAGGTTATAGATGAGGAAGCAGAGTCTCAGCAGCTTTCTTGCTGTACACATCGCTAAAGGATTGATATGGAAAAGAATCATCTGAGATGGTCAAACTTTGGATGATACAATGAGGTCGGATTGTCGACAAGCACCTCTTATGGTACTAAGTAAGACCCCCTTGAAAAAATTTGGGGTTTTTGTAGTCATCAATGGGGGGGAATTCAATTCAACGTGATGTTAAATAGCCGCGGGAAGGAGTTCCCACAGCTATTCAATTTACCGCGCTGTTTGGGCACGCTAAGGATTTCTTTTCGAACCCGCCATGCGAGGAGAAATCCGACCAAAGTGCCGGGCGTGCAGCTGTTTTTCTGCTTAGAGCGGCGCTAACAGCCGCACGCCCGGCACTTTGGTCAGAGAATGCTGGTTAACGCACCTTAACACCCTTGTTAAGGCGCGATAACCGGAATTCTCCGATCACACAACGCACTAAATTGAATAGCTCCGGGAGCTTGCTCCCGGCGCTATTAAATTCGCGTTGAATTGAATCGCCCCCAATATTAGTAAAATTATATAGAATTCTGTTTTTTTCCCCCCATGTACAATTCCCATTTTGTGTTACAAAAAAAGGCACCCTATATGACCTTTATCACAAACACCAAAATAATATGAGATATGGTAAGAACTTACCCTTGTTATCTCTATTTCTACGAAGTCCATAGGGTTCCACAGGATACCTTGGGGTATAGGTGTGACGTCAGTCGCCGGGCACCATAGAGTTAAGCTTTTCAGCCTCCCAGGATGAACTAGGGTCCCCCTCCTATACCCCGCCCCCGAGCCAAGGCACCTCAGTTAGTTATCAAGCCATAGGCCGGAGGAGGAGAAAGAAGAGAGAGAAAAAAGATCTGGACACATACAAGAATCACATTCTCACCAGAGGGAGACGGAAAACCGGTGACCAGAGCAAAGCCCATCTGCAGCACAGGTGCGACAGGGCGGGAGTCCTGTGGAACCCTATGGACTTCGTAGAAATAGAGATAACAAGGGTAAGTTCTTACCATATCTCATATTTTCTACTTCAGGGTCCATAGGGTATCCACAGGATACCTTGGGGATGTCCCAAAGCAGTATCCTTTAAGGGTGGGGACACTCCTGTGCAGAAAGGAGAATCCGCCGCCCGAAGGAAGCATCCTGAGAGGCGAAGGTGTCAAACCTGTAATACCTCACGAAGGTATGGACAGAGGACCACGTAGCAGCCTTGCAGATCTGGACTGCAGAGGCACCACGTCGAGCTGCCCACGAAGGACCCACCGACCTAGTGGAATGAGCCTTCAGAGAAGGAGGAACCGGCAGGCCTTCATGAATATAAGCTTCAGAAATAGCCATACGGATCCAGGCTGCCAAAGTTTGCTTTGAAGCAGGCCAACCCTTTTTACGGAAGCCATAGAGGACAAACAAAGTGTCCAACTTCCTAAACGAAGAAGTGCGGTCAACATAAGTCCTTAAGGCCCGCACAACATCCAAAGAGGCCTCACCCACGGAAAGACCCGGTGAGTTAAAGGCCGAAACAATGATTTCCTCGTTAACATGAAACTGGGAAACAACTTTGGGAAGAAACTCGGGTCGAGTGTGGAGCACTGCCCTGTTCCCATGAAAAACCAAGAAAGGGGGTCTACAAGAAAGAGCCCCTAAATCAGAAACACATCTGGCCGAAGCAATAGCCAGAAGGAAAACATTCTTAGCTGTTAGCCATTTAAGATCCACTGAGCTCAGTGGTTCAAACGGCGGTCCTTGGAGAGCCCTCAGGACCACAGCCAAATCCCAAGGCGCCACAGGTGGAACAAAGGGCGGCTGAATGCGGAGAACACCTTGCATAAAGGTGCACCGGGATTGTAGCAATCCTACGGTGAAACCAGACAGATAGGGCCGAAACCTGTACCTTCAAAGAAGCAAGGCGAAGCCCATGATCTAGTCCCGCTTGCAGGAAGGCGAGAATCCGAGACAGACGAAACTCCCGCGGTGTATAACCTCTCGGTCGACACCACTGGAAAAACGTATGCCACACGCGATGGTATATCCTCGCGGAATACGGTTTCCGAGCTTGCAACATGGTACGCACCACAGAGCTGGAAAACCCCCGGGACCTCAGCATGGCCGTCTCAACAGCCACGCCGTCAAAGACAGCAGAGTCAGGTCCGGGTGAAGACAAGGACCCTGAGACAGAAGGTCCGGTCGTAGCGGCAACCGCAGAGGACTGTCCACGGACAGACCCTGAAGGTCTGAGAACCAGTGCCGTCTGGGCCACGCGGGAGCTATCAACAGGAGCGTCCCTCCTTCCTGTTTGAATTTCCGGATTACCCGTGGAAGAAGGGAGACCGGAGGGAACAGGTATGCGAACCGGAACGTCCACCGGACGGACAGAGCATCCACCAGAAACGCCCCTTCGTCTCTTGTGCGAGACCCGTACACCGGCAACTTGTTGTTGTGCCGGGACGCCATGAGGTCGATCTCTGGAAGACCCCACCTGTCCACCAGCAGTTGAAAAACGTCCGGGTGCAGGGACCATTCCCCAGGATGAACGTCCTGGCGACTTAGAAAGTCCGCCTCCCAATTTAGCACTCCCGGGATGAAGACCGCTGATATGGCTGGAAGATTGCGCTCCGCCCAAACCAGGATCCGAGAGACCTCTACGAGAGCCGCCCGACTGCGAGTTCCTCCTTGCCTGTTTATGTAGGCCACGGTGGTAGCGTTGTCCGACTGGACCTGCACCGGGTAACCCTGGAGAAACCGATGTGCCTGCTGGAGAGCATTGAAGACCGCACGGAGTTCCAAGATATTTATTGGAAGCTCCGCTTCTGTCGGCGTCCACCTGCCCTGGAACAAGTGTGGATCCGAAACTGCTCCCCAGCCCCGAAGACTGGCGTCCGTTGTCAACAGGACCCAATTTGGAACCCAGAAAGGACGTCCCTTGTTGAGGTGGGTCGTCTGTAACCACCAAGCAAGGGACAGGCGCTCCTCCGGGGTGATCACAATCGTCTGGGACTTCAGAGACTGAGGCAGCCCGTTCCACTTGGACAGGATCAGGTGCTGCAGAGGTCTGGAGTGAAACTGGGCGAATTCCACCATGTCGAACACCGACACCATGGAGCCCAGTAACCTCATCGCCGAGTGTAGGGACACCCGGCGGTTGTGCAGACAACTGCGCACCCTTGACTGTAAAGCAGAGATCTTGTCCTCAGTCACGAAGATCCTTTGCTGTCCCGAATCCAATAAGGCTCCCAGATGCAGAATCCTCCGAGACGGGATTAGAGTGGACTTCTGCCAGTTGATTAGCCAGCCGTGCCGTTGCAGCAGTGCAATGGTCAGGTCCAAGTGGCGTAACAGGAGCTCTGGAGATCCTGCCACCAATAACAGGTCGTCCAAGTACGGCAACATGCGGACTCCCTGCAGCCGCAGAGAAGCCGCCATGACCGCCATCACCTTGGTGAAAACACGTGGTGCTGTCGCCAGGCCAAAAGGTAACGCCCGAAACTGGAAGTGGTCACTGCGGATTGCAAACCTGAGGAACTGTTGATGGCGCACAAGAATAGGGACATGCAGGTAAGCGTCCTGTATGTCCAATGACACCATGTAGTCCCCAGGTTCCAGCGCCAGAATGATGGACCGTAGGGTCTCCATCCAAAACTTCGGAACCCGCAAAGACTTGTTGAGTGCTTTGAGGTTGAGAATCGGACGATACGACCCATTGGGTTTCTGTACCAAAAACAGATTTGAATAGAAACCCTGGCCCCTCTGGGAGAATGGAACAGGCACTATAACTCCAGCCTGGAGCATAGTGTGCAATACCTTCCGCAGCTCCGTAGCCTTGTTCCGGTCTGATGGTAGACCCGTGGTGAAGAATCGCGCCGGGGGTCTGTGCCGGAAGGAAAGGGCGTACCCGTTGGAGACCACCTCGAGAACCCAAGTGTCTGTCGTAGTGGCCGACCAACACTGGGCGAACTGCAGCAGGCGGCCTCCCACCCTGGGATCCCCCAAAGGGAGGCCCGGACCGTCAGGCCGCAGGCTTGTCATCTGGCTTGGGGGCCGGACGTCTGGTACTCCATGCCTGCTTCCGGGGCTTGGCCGATTTCTTAGGGCTAGCCTGTCGAGGAAACGACTGTGGTTTGGGCCTGCCCTGGGCCCTAGATGACCGAAAGGACGATGGTCCAGAACCAGAAGGAGCAGCGGCCGACGGGAGACAAGCCGATTTGGCTGCCGCCAGCGTGGCCACAATCTTATCCAGATCCGGACCAAAGAGAACTTCTCCGGTAAACGGCAACGCCTCCAGACCCTTTTTGGAAGGTGCGAAGAGCAGCCACCACTGCTGAAGAAATTCTAGACACCAGAGTACTAATGTCTAGGGCCGCCTCGTTGATATAAGTGGCCGAATCACGGAGATTACCAATCAACTCCGCCTGTTCGGCCGGACAGTCGGAATCAAAAGAAGCCTCTAATGAATCCGCCCAGCGCTCCATCGCTCTGGCAACCCAGCAAATGGCCATAGCCGGCCGTGCTGCCCCCCCCCCGCAAGGGAATAAGCGGACTTCAGGCAGATCTCTACCTTGCGGTCCGTAGCATCCTTAAGGGAGGACATGGATGGCATCGGCAATGTGGCACTACGGACAAGACGGGTCACGTGAGAATCCACCTGTGGAGGGGATTCCCACTTTGCAAAATAATTATCCGCGAACGGATAAGCCACCGCCAGGCGTCTCTGCGGCTGATATCTTTTGCCAGGCTGTTTCCACGCCTCCTCTAAATGGTCCACTAACTGACCCGAAAGAGGAAAGACTGTGGCATCGCCCTTCACATCTTTGAAAAAGGCACACTTAGATTTAGCCGCTGGGGGAACTTCGTCCTCAATCACCAAGGCTGTGCGGACCGCCCGAATAAGTCCAGGAATATATACTTTGGACTTAGCATCAGCGTCCTTAGTATGGAGAGGTTCCTGATCGTAAGGATCCAGAATCTCCCCATCATCAGACGTCCCCTCGTCATCCTCATAAGGAGCCGACAGAGACGCCACCGGCCGTTTATGCGGCCGCATCACAGACTCCCCTTGCAACACATCCGACAAGTGCTGTACAGAACTCGTCAGGGAGTTAACCCACACTGGCTCCTGAGAAACCGGGAGCGGGGAAATAGGGAGACTGTGGGGTACCACCAATTGTCGTGGGAAACCCTGCATGGGTGACGACACCACAGACTGCTGGGACAAACCCATCGGTGTAAACGCGGGCTGCGGAGCTAACTGGCCCACTAAGGCTGTAAGCGCCAGTAAGCCCAGGGCGGCTCCTGTACCGGTGCTGTAACCGTAAGCGGCCGCGCCATGGACAAACACTGCCGGCAAAGGCCCTCCGCGCTACCCTCCCCCTCCGCTAACGGTACTTTACAGGTAGTACACTGTAGCCGGAGAGGAAAATCACTTTCAGACATGATGGCACCAGGTATGTGACCCCTCTCACCAATTATATATTAAATAGGCGAGAGACCACCCTGCAGCACCGCACCGCAAGGGCTTAGCAGAAAGAACAGGGACAGAATAAAGCTGACAGTTTAGAAGAAAAGTTACAGGCAGCAGCGCTAGCACAGTTACATACAATGCAAAGAAAATCAATTCCTGCACTAACAGCGCTGATCACTCAACTACGCAGACACAGGGCCTGGTAGGACACAGCGCTGCATACACAGACCTGACCACAGCGGAGGAGAGGTATGCAGGGGGACCCAGACCACGATGCTTCCTTCCAGGCTTCCAGCAGCGTTCACCATGCGTTCAGAAGAAGATGGCCGCCGAGGAGCAGAGAGGAGGCTGGCCTGGGGGAGGAGCGCTGCCACAGGGCCAGTCGGCAGCGTGCAGAGAGGGCTGTGTGCAGCGGGGGAGGCGCCGGCTGTGAGACAGGGAAGGCGCGCTCCCCTGGCATGCATTTAACCCCTGGGACGCCGCAGCGCTACCGCTCTGCTGCGGTCCGCTGTCCCAGGGGGTAGTGGAAGCGCAGGTTGGTCGCCTGGCTCCACGCTGCAGCCAGTCCCCAGGGAGCCCCCTGCCTGGGGACTTAGGACCATGTGACCAGCGGGGACCCACCGCGGGACCCCGCTGCTTACCTTTGTCCCCCTTGAATCCGGCCATGGTCCGGAACATCTGGGGTCACCGCAAGCTGTGACCCCAGATGCTCACCAGCATCCCCGGATCGGTACCGGCGTTCTGGTACCGGCGGGGGTGTAGGGAAGACAGCATGGACGTCAGGACTGACTGTCCATGCTGTACATCCAGATGTGCAGCCACAGCTGCATAGAAGAAAGCTTCAGGGGCTCTTCTAGCCCCCACTCCGACAGGTGCACCCGACTCCGGCCGGGCACCAAACTAAACTGAGGTGCCTTGGCTCAGGGGCAAGGTATAGGAGGGGGACCCTAGTGCATCCTGGGAGGCTGAAAAGCTTAACTCTATGGTGCCCGGCGACTGACGTCACACCTATACCCCAAGGTATCCTGTGGATACCCTATGGACCCTGAAGTAGAAATAGGTGTAAATACTAATGTCTGATCATCTGCCCATAAATCTGCAACGGATTTCCGGGTGGAAACGCCGTCCGCCCACAATCGATGTTCAGCGATCCGTCGCAGGATCGCTGAATTTTTACATGTTAAATGTCCCCGATTAGACAATCACAATCATTTTTTCATCGCAATCGTCAAATCGGGAAAATCCAACATGTTGGATTTCTGCGATCCTGCGATGCCAGATTGCAGCACCGCAGGATTGCGGCAATAAATCGCTGATGTATGGGACCCTTTAGGCAGAAGTTCCCAAACATGGTCCTCAAAGAACCCCAACTGTTCAGGTTTTAAGCTGCATACACACACACAGTTGCGGCTCCAGGCACGGGCAAGCCGGTCCGTCGCCCAAGCGCTACTGTTTCTGAAGGGTGCATGAAACGCCCACCCTCCCTCCCGGAGCTACATAACATATGTAAGCTCAGGGGGAGGGAGCGGAGGAGGGAAGGGGCGGCAACACAGGACGGTGCTGGGCGCAGCACAGCCTAGCGCCAGCCCTGCACACACAACGATTTTGTTACCAACGATTTTATGAACGATTTTCTGTCAGATTATCTGTCAGACTTTTTAAAGTGTAATGAACGATTTTTTGAACTACAAACGATTTTTGTAACTTCCCTTAATGAAAATCGTTTAGTTGGTCAGTCAGAATGAACTACAAACGGGAACGCGCATGAACGATAATCGTTCATAGTTATAACTCAGAAACTGAACGATTTTTCAACGATTGAATAACAACGTCCTAGTTAAATCGTTCAAAAAATCGTTACGTGTGTATGCACCTTTAGCGATTTAGCCATGGTTGAGCACAGGTGGTTAAATCAAATTGACTGACTAAAGGCCCCCATACATCAGCAATCGATTGCAAATTGCTGCAATCAATTGTGTATAAAAATCTTTCCCTTTTTCAATCGATTGCAAAATTGCCACAATCGATTGAAAAAGGGAAAGATTTTTATACACAATCGATTGCAAATTGCACGATTGCTGCAATCAATTGCTGATGTATGGGGGCCTTGAGGTACTAATTAAGTCACCTGTGCTCAACAACGGATGTATCTAGAAGCTGAACTATTTGGGAACCTCTGAGCTAAGGGAAATCATCTTAATACCTCAGGGATATATAGAGCAAAGAGCGCTATTCTGCATGACAGTGAATCATGGTGGGTGTCCAGAGAAGCGAATACACATGCATAGAAGTTACTGCATATTGGTAATTACGTGGTTCATGCTAATTACATGTTTCATGTTGCACGACTCTCCACTGTGCCAAAATCCACCCTCATCTGAGTTGGGAGGTGGAAGTAATGGCGCATACATACGGGACAACCGTCAGCGATAACGATATAGCTGAACGATCTCCCGGGTGTGCTGGATGACCGCTATCGATCATCCCGCACACCACCAAAGACGGCCAACGACCCTATAGTAACCTGGTCGATATCGACTAGGTTGGCCTGCATGCACGGGCGATGGACGATATAATTATCGCCCATACATGCCTGCGCATCAGAGGTCATTGGTGGGTTGGAAGGGACCGAAAAATGCACGATATGAACGATAACGATATGATCGATATCATTATCATTCATATCGAGCATTTTAATCGTCCCATGTGTACGTACCATAATACTGCTTTTTTTTTTTTTTAATAAGCAGAGTGGTGTTATATGTAATACATAGTTGCCAACTTTTTACCTGGCTGTCTGGAATATGCTGGTAGCCCTGGTCAGGAGGGGCGGACATGGTGCCATTAATCACTCCATCACAGCCCTGCTCTCTGTTGTTCAAGATGGGGGTGAGGTGTATCCAAAATGTTACAATCAACTTCAAATTGTGTCATCAAGTCTGCAGACCCTTTTCTGGGGAAGGTTGGTCTACCCACTACGCAACCCAGGGAAGACAGTACGATTACGACATCGTAATCGTACCGTTATTCCCCATTCCCTGCATGCAAACGATTAGTCATTCAGTGTAGGCACCCTTCGTCATCCCTGAACATGGTCAATCTGTCGTTATCAGCAGATTGACCAGCATGTTCAGCCACTGATTGATGCCGGAAACGACCAGCGGGAGCGCGCATCGCTTGTCGTTTCCGACATTATTGTGCACGATTAATAGACAACTGAACGATAACGATGTCGTTATCGTTCAGTCATCCATTTATATCACCTAGTGGTTACGCACCTTTAGAAGTTCAGGACTGTTCTCCAAAATTCTAGTTTTCAGCAAGAGTAAACAAGTATAATAACAAAATATCCATATTGCACCACTCTGTTCAAAACAAGAGAGCCTTTATACTATAAATGTCTATTACCCAATATAAGGAGTAAAGTTCTGTAATTTTCGACAATAAACATAAATCCACAGGTTGCTTATTAAACACACACATTCACACATACTGTATTTTTAGGACATGCAGTTCACAACAATGCACAGGTCGTCCAAGTCTGTAATACAAACTTCCACTCTAATTTAATAGTTTTTAGGCTTCACTTGCATGCTGCTCGTTTCAGTTTGCCTTGTCACCGGTACATTACCCTACAACCACTCACTGAAATAGTAACGTCCTCGATCATCTCTATAACACAGGCCAAGCAAAGAGAAGCCTCCCCGCCCTCAAGCCCTGGTAGCAGCCAGCGAGGGTCATGACGATAATGGACTCGTTCATACAGCTGCGCCTCTGCCACTGACATCCCGCCGCCTTATCCCTGTAATCACACAGACAGCGCAGCGCTGTGAGGGACTCTGCGGTCTGTTCCCGCTCTTGACATCGTTTCGGGTATGACGGATTCTGATTGGTTGTGTTGAACGTGTTGTTCTCCCTCAGTGATTGGGGTATTATGGTGAAAATTGTAAAAACACCGATGGTGACTTAATTTTTAAGTTTATCAAAGAAACAAGTCAAAGCCAGACTTTTGTGTAGCTTTATTTTGGCTTACACAATTTAGTTTAATGGGTGAATTTAATGAAAGGCAGTAGTGTTATTATTATACTGTATGCCAAGGATTTATCAAAAGAGGAGGGGGCCAGTGTGCAGTCTCCGGGGCCCCCTCCTCCCTCTCCAGGGGCCAGCAGCGCGCTGAGTGCAGCACCGCAGCAGTAGACTCTGGGCACTAGTCTGTGCCCAGTATCTACTGCAAACGTCACCAGGAAAATGTCACGGCAGCCATTATCCCTACTGCGCAAGTGCAAAACGCCGGGATAATGGCTGCAGTGCCCATTTTTCAGGTGATTTTTACAGCGCTGATAGCGCCGACATGGGACTCCGGGGAGGTAAGTATTAAAAATATGGGTGTGTGGTGTTGGGCCCGCACACCTTGCACCCATTATAGATACGCCCAGGGCCGCCGTCAGGGGGTTGACTGCCGGGCCCGGAGTCCCGAGCCCGGAGAGAGCGGGGGCCTGGGTAACAGCAATACAGAATATATGAATCGGCAGCCGGGGAGAGACAGTGCCGCCAGCGGTATTTGAAATATGACGTCGGCCGCAAGACATTACAGCTCGCGGACCGGCAGCCAATCAGGAGCAGCCATTGCGGCCGCTCCTAATTGGCTGCCGGTCCGTGAGCTGTGATTGGCTCACAGACAGCGTCATATTTCAAATACCGCCAGCGGCGCTGTCTCTCCCCGGCTGCCAATTCATATATTCTGTATTGCTGTCACCCGGGCCCCCGCTCTGTGCCTTTTTCTACTTAGTCTGACCCCTCCCTTTCATGCACCTGATTAGTACTGCTAGATTGATTGAGCAGCTGCCATTTTTGTTTGTTTGTTAAGAGTTGCATGAAGGAGCCAGCATTAGTAGGGCATGCTGGTTCTAGTAGTGCTAGTTGGAGTTCCCAGGGGTGACTCCCAGGTAAGCTGGCTCTCAATTTGGATGCATTTATGTATGTGCCTTTATCATGAGGCCTTACATTTGACAAAATTATATATGTGCCTTTATCATGAGGCCTTATAATTGGTATATATTACATTTGGGGTGAGCGTTTGGGCGTAGGGCCCCCGGGACTGGTCTGGCTGGGCCTCTTCAGGGCATCACCACTTAATATACATAGTTGCTTTTCACATCACTTTTTATGTTTGTTTATTATTCATGTATTTTTTCACATATATTTTAACCTCTCATTCCACACTTAATGATTACTCACACACAGCTATACTTTACACTGCACTGTCACTCTTTTTCCATTTTCGTGTGATGCCCTGGGGGGGTCCTGGGCTGGACGTTTTTTGGGGTGCACTGCGCCCCGGACGTGAACCCCTTAGTGTTAGGGACTGCTGGTAACAGAGAAGCCATGACGTGGCCCAGCAGCCTCCCATGTATTTGCAAATGCATGCAACTAATATCTCTGAATTTCTATGACCATATAGTCTTCATATATTGTTGCAGGTATTATTCAGTGTGCTGAGGTACAATAGGGGGTTAAATCCCCCTCCTTTTTCTACTTAGTCTGACCCCTCCCTTTCATGCACCTGATTAGTACTGCTAGATTTATTGAGCAGCTGCCATTTTTGTTTGTTCACAATCTTTACATACAAGAATGCTAGCCAGGCATATAGGCTCCATTTTAAGATGGGGTTTTTTGTACATAAAAGAAAAAAAATACTTTAACTGGATACAATTAACTTCAAATTGTGTCATCAATTATTATTTTTTATATTATTTCTTAAAATTCACATTAACAATAAATGACTAATTTAGAGCATACCTCCCAACATCCCGATTTTGAAGGGACTGTCCTGCCATCCCACCCATGTGACCTGAAGGGGGATTGAGCATTCATGATCTCACCTGCTGGTCTCCATGTCTATGCATGGTATCTAAACAGTGAGAGTCTACAGTAGGAATGGCCATCGAACATCGATAGTTATGAACAGCGATGGTTACTGATGGCGATGACCAATGGTTTCACCATCGATGGCAGAGATCTAATGGTTGACCACCATCGATGGCTGACTGGGAACAGATTTTATTTATATAATTCCCCATGGCACAAAGCTTAGCCCCATCCCCGGTGTCCTGCTGAGCCCCATCCCAGTACCGGTTCTAGGTGCGGGCTAACAGGGCCGTCGCCCGGAGCGCCGACCCCTAGAGGGCACCGCTGAGTCCCTTCCCCATCAGTGACCTGTGGAGGAACCGGCCATTGCCGCTCTCCACCCGCCGCCGCCACAGCTCTCACATGTGTTTGCCGTCCCCGCCCGTCAGCAGGGCCGTTTCTAGGGACGGGCGACCGACCATGACCAGTGGCAGTGATCGCAAAATACGCGGCGCGCTACAGGCAGCATGGCAGGACTCCAACTTTAAAAATTACTGGGTCCTGTAGCAGGACGTGCTGTAAGCGTCTTCCTCACCAATCATCACAGCTGCAGTGACATTGCAGCCAATCGCCACCTTCCCTCCTCTCCTCCTGGGTGTCACATGACACTGACAGGAAGGGCCCTTGCTCTCCGCTCGGCGCTCACATCAGCCGCACTGACACTCCGGAGTCCGGACGCCGGCTGAGACCTCCTTCACTCCACCCTGCCTGGCTGTTATGTGGCTAGAGAGGCCCTGCTTCTCTGCCCTCTATGCCGACTGAGACTTCTGTCCCCTCTGGTCTCACATGGTGGTAGTGGCCCTGATTGTCCGCTCCCATCTGCCGCACTCCGGACTAGGCACTGGGCATGGAACAAGCAGAGATGTGCTTCACCAGCAGGCAACTGCACTTCCGCGGGGGGAATAGCTGATATGTGTGTGTTTTTTCATGTAGTAGCCTGTATATGTGTGTGTTTTTTATAAAGGGCATTACATGTGTGTGGAATAATGTATTAGAAAGGGCATTACATGCGTGGGGCATAATGCATTATAAAGAGCATTATTGTGTGTGGCATAATGTATTATAATGGGCATTACATGTGTGTGGCTTAATGTGTTAGGGTGAAATAGGGGTGTTGCACAAGGACATGTCCCCTCCCCAATCAGCCATGCCCCCTTTCCAGAAGCCGACTGTAAATACTTTTTTTGGGGGGGGGGGGCCCGGCCCAACTGGGAACTTCCGCCCTGAGCTCCACAATGTCTAGAACCGGCCCTGCCCCATCCCCAATGCTAATTGGCCCGCTGTGCCTCCCAGCAGCAGGAGCTATCGAGGGGTGCAAACCATCGATGGTTCACCGTAGATGGTTTTGTGCCATTGATGGGAATAACTGATGGATGGCCCACCGATGGCCATCTCTAGTCTAGAGGCTGGGGGCAACCTAGAAGTTTGGAAAGCGATGGACACGCCCCTAGTGTGATAAGCAACGAAGGGGTATGGCAACGCCCCCAATGTGATGTGCAATGGGTGTGATGCACAGCTTCACCCCCTTCAGCTGACACGGTCGTATCCCATGCGACCATGCATCCTTTCACCTCACTGCATCCCCTGCCTTTTAAAAAGGAGATCTATTGTGCACATTGCAGAACGGATCTCCACTGACTTAACGCACCCCAGGTCCATGACCACCGACATCAATGCTGGATTCGAACCCCAGAATGCTGTGCAAGTGGCATTGTTGAGTGCATGCCCCGGTAATATAAGTGAGAGAAGAGCCCCGCTCCTTCCTCACGGACCCACACATTGTGGCCTTTTCCCATGAAGGGGTGGGATCTAATTATATCTACAGTCTGTCCCCGCCCCAAAACTGTCAGCAGCATCTCCTCTCCTCAGGGCTGTTCCTGAAGAGGAGATTTGGAAAGTCAGTAAGTATGATTACATACCTTAGGGCAGTGATTCTCAACTCCAACCATCAAGTATCCCCAACAGGACATGTTTTGAGGATTTCTGTAAGCGGGAGCAGGTGGGATAATTACTGACCCAGCAAAATAGATCAACTCACCTGTGCATGACTACAGAAATCCACAAAACAAGACCCGTTGGGGAATACCTGAGGACTAATATACAAAGCTTGTGATAAAAACAGCGCGACAAGCTGCAGCCTATAGTGGATAATACCTGGGTCACCCTGAGACACCAAAAGACACAATACTGGTAAATAAATGGTAAATCCAACTACTGGCGCAGCAATGGTGAAAAATTAGAAATGGGTATACATAGTGTGTTACCGTAATTTGTCATACACTATGTATACCCATTTCTAATTTTTCCATATGTGCTAAACAACCGGAGCTAGACCGAGTCAAACACATCAAAATGAAAGTATAATAATTATACCTTCTGATTTATTGTTCTCTACCTCACAATTGCTGTGCCGGTAGTTGGATTTACCATTTATTTACCAGTATAATACCTGAGGAACTACTGCCTGATCAGATCATGACCAGGGCCAGATTAACAATGGGATGGATAGAAGGGCAGATTAACAATGATTTGATAGAAAGGTCACTATTTTGTAGAAAACTGTCAGTTATCAACTGTATCTGTTGATGTGACATGTCAAAATGTAAGGTATGTTTGATTTAACCTAATGTTATAATAATGTTAGAGAGAGATAGATAGGGGATGAGCTGGTGCTCTGGGTCCCGATGGTCAGAATCCCGATGCCGGCGTCCCAACAGATGGTTCGATAGATATTGTGAAATGCAAATAGGACATCCTATCTGCATTTCACCAATGATATCTATATATCTTTTATTAATCAATCTAACATTATTTTCATATAACATTTAGGTTAAATAAGCATAGCTTACATTGTTACATGTCATATCAGCAGATACAGTTGAGAACTGACAATTCTCCACAAAATTGTGACTTTCTTCCAAAGCTGAATGACATCACAAATGCTGATTATGATGTAACATGTCACATGGTCAGTATACTGAGGTGAAAAATGACCTCCTGCATGCACTGTGCCTTTGCTATCTATTTATAATCTATCTTTTAAGGTGCGTACACACTAGACAAGTGTGTACACAGCGATGTGACTGGCGACCCCGACAAATCGGACAGCCCGTACACACTAGACGATGTGGTACCCGAACGCCCAATATGTCGGCCCCTGCCACATCCCGCTGCACGGGGTCGTCAGCCGCATCATCAGGTTGGCCTGCATGTAGTGACGACCTGGCGATGCGACTGACCACCCCACGGGAGCACACACCACATGACAGTGCGTACACACTTAACGATTTGTCGTTACTATCCGTCGGAATTGGGCAAATCATTATAAACATCGTCTAGTGTGTACACACCTTTAGATTAAAATAATCTCACATTACAAAGTCAATTGACACGTTAACAAATATAGGTGATAACTGACAATTCTATCGCAATTCACATGATCAGTCTATTAAGGGTTATAAATCTCTCTGTCAGCCAGCACCCCTTCTGTCTCACTGTCAGCCAGCACCCCTTCTGTCTCACTGTCAGCTAGCACCCCTTCTGTCTGTCTGTCAGCCAGCACCCCTTCTGTCTCTCTGTCAGCCAGCACCCCTTCTGTCTCTCTGTCAGCCAGCACCCCTTCTGTCTCTGTCAGCCAGCACCCCTTCTGTCTCTCTGTCAGCCAGCACCCCTTCTGTCTCTCTGTCAGCCAGCACCCCTTCTGTCTCTCTGTCAGCCAGCACCTCTTCTGTCTCTCTGTCAGCCAGCACCTCTTCTGTCTCTCTGTCAGCCAGCACCTCTTCTGTCTCTCTGTCAGCCAGCACCTCTTCTGTCTCTCTGTCAGCCAGCACCTCTTCTGTCTCTCTGTCAGCCAGCACCTCTTCTGTCTCTCTGTCAGCCAGCACCTCTTCTGTCTCTCTGTCAGCCAGCACCTCTTCTGTCTCTCAGCCAGCATCCCTACTGTCTCTCTGTCAGCCAGCACCCCTTTTGTCTCTGTCAGCCAGCACCCCTTCTGTCTCTCTGTCAGCCAGCATCCCTTTTTTGTCTCCAGCCCTGCGCTGTCTCTTTAGCCCATCCAGTCCCTTCTGTCTCTCCAGCCCTAGCCAGTCTCCGCATCCCATTCAGACTTACTATCTTCTCTTGTGGCTGATCCTCACGGTTGTTGCTAGATAGATCCTCACCCGATCCTACCGCCTTCCTGCTCCTACCACCGGGCCAGCGCAGCCACAGTGCAATAATATAAGAGAGAGGATATGCAGCGTGGCGTGACGTCACGTGCGCCGGCTTTCAAACAAAATTTTTTTTATTGCACTGTGACTGCGCCGGACTGGAGGTAGGAACGGGTGGGCGGTACATGCGGCCCTCCTCTCGCTTTTTATTGCACAGTAGTTACGGAACAGCAGGTGGTGGGAGCAGGCAGTAGGAGCTTTAATGCACAGTGATAGGAGCGGGCGGTGGCGGGCCCCCCTACTTTTCAAGTGTGCGGGTGCGGGACTCCAGTCCCGGCAGTCCCCCCTTGATGGCGGCCCTGTGCACATGCATTGCAGTGCGCGTGCGGAAACCAGTCACTGCGCAGACCCATCGCTTAGTGATTGACAGGAAGTACCGTTTTAGTGGTGGTGATGGGGGGGTGGTCATAGAAACGTAGGCGTGCCAGTGCGTTTGTACGCTGTTGCAAAGGTGTGCGTAAATTATCCACTGCGATGGCATATGCAGCTTGAGCTCTCACTAGGTACCGGAAGATTAGCAATTTCTGAGTAAGGTCTGACCTTGTGCAAGTGTGCGTGAGGCTCCAATGGTACTCAATGTTACCAATATTTTCGCAGTCTTATGTATGTGTGTTAGGTAAAGAGGGCGTCCTTATGTTGTTCTGCGACAGCATAGCGATCGCAGTGGATTAACATACCTTCGCAGTGAGACTGCCTGTATAATTGATCAAACCTGAATCAGGCCCTTTATATCTGTCTGTCTCTCATTATTTTCTTAAATATAATTTAGGTTATAGTAAGCATACTTTACATTGTGAGATGTCATATCAGCAAATACTGTATCTATTTCTAATCTAGTTATAATCTATAATACCATAGACAAAAAAACCTTACGGTTTCACATGTCCCATTAAGGCTGCTTAGACATGATCTGAAAATTCACAAAACCTATTGAATTTCTGCCACTCAAACTCCAAAAAGCAATGAAATTACGATCATTAAGGCTGACGCCTTAATGGACGTGTTCCTTGTGCAATACAGATATGGTATGCCATCACACCCTGTGGTTAACTGCAGATTCAGCACTCTCACAGAATGAGATTGCTGTCACAAAATGGTGGAGCTGCTAATTCACAGAATTGTGTGCTCATTTGAATACAGGTTGAAGAAGGCAGAACCCCTGCCGAAATGCATTGGAGACCCCTACACCCCCACACTCCAGAACCACGGCCTACCCCCACCGATGCTCCTCATCCCCATGGGGACCTCCAGTGGTCCAGGCCTTTCCATTTTCCCTGAACTCGCTGGTGCGAGCGCCGCCTCAACTTTCTGACTAGCTCCTTATCTAGCTCAGCACACCCAAGGGCTACCTCATCCAGCCCGTCCCGGGCAGACCACCCACCACCACAGGGGTGGTCATCACTCAGCCACTCTCTTCATCCACCTCCGGCTCCCACAGCGACACCCAAACCCCGCTTTAGTGGCCCGGCAGCAGCAGTAGAATCTACAGCCGCATTAACCATACACCAACACCACCCGGTCGCTGACCTCCACAGACAAGGTGATTTCCTCCCCTGAACAGCAGCAACCCAACTCTGCAACCGCAGCAGTCCATCCATACAGCACAGATCTGTAGCAACATTAACCTCCATGGCCACATCCACCTCAGGCCAAATCCTACCGGTAGGTATCAGACTTCGAGACTCTGACCAACCCACGGGACGCCGCAAGGGTGCTTACACCCCCCACACACCTGCTGCCGCCCCCTCCACCCTTCTCCACCCTCCCACCACCTGAGACTCCACAAGACTGTTGACCAAAGGTCCAGCAGGGATAATGTGCCGGTCTATTGAATCGCACGGCAAGAAGCCCCCTGAAAGGGTCGACCCACCTCCCCAGTCTCTCTCCCCCACCCACCGCCACACCTTCCTCTGCACGGGACCACATAGGAGAAGCATTGTGACTACTCCAATAAAACATTTGGCCTCCTCATCTGTGTCTGCCTCTCATTTATTCCACGTCCCACACCCCACCCCCACTCAACCACACCCAGCACACTAGCTACTACACAATATTCCCAGACACACATACCACCACTGCACTCACCGGGAGAGCGCACTTTCCAACCCCTACCTCTCTATCAAGTTACCACGCAGGACCCGGTACTCCTGCCAGAAGGAAAGCGCAGCACCCCTTACACACACTAGTTATGTCCCACACCCCAACTGCCCATACAGTAGAGCGCAGTCCAACCAAACCATTATCACTGGTAGTGCGTATGCACCTGAGAAAATCAAATCAGTAAGTCACAGATGCACGAACGCAGCAGTGAGATTCATCTATGTTAAAAATTTAATGTGTAAAAAAAAAAAATGGCGTGGCCCCGCCCCCCAGAAAACAACCAGAACCGGGCTTTGGAGACCTAGTACTGGTTGTGCTAAATACAGGGGACAAATGACGTAGGGGTCCCCCATGTTAAGGACAACCAGTAGCAGGCTTTTCAGAACCAGTCCTGGTTGCCAAAATATGGTGGACAAATGACGTAGGGATCCCCCATATTTAGTGCACCTAGCAATGGGCTCTGAGCCGGTCCTGGTTCTGGAAATACAGGAAGAAAAAATGCGTAGGGTCCCCCTGTATTTACCAGAACCAGCACCGGACTGTTTCTAGCAGGGGGGGTGATGCCACAGCCAGGGGAGTCCTCTCACCGGGCCCCCCAGCTGAAGCATCACCCCTGACCGCTTGTCAGCCCATGCCGGGCGATCCCTGGGGATCCCCCAATAACGGGGTCCCCCTCTCCAGGGCACCCCAGGCACAGGCTGATAGCCCGGGGCTATCCCCAGAACCCCTGGGCAGCATGTGCTGGGTTGATTGTATTGTGTGGTGCATATGAAAATATAAATATTGTCTTTTGCAGTAGTACTACAGGTCCCAGCAGGTATCCTCGCATACTGGTACTTGGAGAACCACAATTACAAGCAGGTGGGGCATTAAGGGCCTGCTGGCACCTATAGTACCCTTGCAAAAGAAATATAAAAAAAAAACAACAAACACAGTTTTTTTTAACTTATTTTATTTCTCAGCACCTTTACCTGGGGGGTAGCAGCCTTTAAGCTCTTTTCCATGGCTGCCACTCTCCCAGGACTTCTACGGCATCTTCACCTAGATGGTGGCGGCTTTTAAGCTCTTTTGCGCGGCCGCTGCCAATCCAGGGCTTTCCGGGCATCTTCTGTCTTTGGAAGCTCTTCTCTGCTGCCTCCCGGCCAACGACTGAGTGGACGGCGCCTCGCGCTGGCTGTTTTTAAGCCAGCCAAGGGGGCTGGGCGATGACACCGCGAGCCATGATTGGCTCGCGGTGGCCATCTTTGAATTTCAAAAATGGCGCTGAGGCGCCATTTCTGTAAAGGGCACACTCGGTTCTCACCTTTGAAGTCAATGGTGAGAACAGCTCATTGGCTGAGAGGCGGAAGGCTCACCTCTATCAGCCAATGAACGCTACGCACCAGGATTTCTGGACTGAAGTCCCGGGCAGAGCTGTCATTCGGGTAGTAGTGTTCTTAAAGAACACTACTAATGTCCGTGGGCCCGCGTATTTCCGATTTTTTATTTTGCTAAGACCCTTGGTTGTATGAAGAGGACAGATCCACGCATAGGAGGAGGTGAGTATGGAATTTTTATTACAGGTACTCCATTGGATTATCTACTGGAGAAAAGGATAGATTGGCTTTAGGGATGCATAGGTGAGTATGTGAGTGCATGTGTGAGTACATGTGTGTGTGCATGCATGTTTTAATAACATTTTACTTTTCTACGGTGTGTGTTGTGTATTTTTTTTAATATTGCTTTTGCCGTGGAACTACAAGTACCAGCAGGCCCGTAATGCCCCGCATGCTGATACTTGTGGTTCTCCAAGTCCATGCGGGGGAGGCTTGCTGGGAACTGTAGTTCCACAGCAAATGCCAATATTTTAATTCTTTCATATGCACCACACTTTACATAATCAACCCGGCACCCACCGCCCAGGGGAGCTGAGGATAGCCCCGGGCTATCAGCCTGGGCTTGGGGTGCCCTGGGAGGGGGACCCCTTTATTAGGGGGGTCCCCAGGGATCCCCGGCCTGGGCTGACTAACGGTCAGGGGTGATGCTTCAGCTGGGGGGCCCGGTGAAAGGGCTCCCCTGGCTGTGGCATCAACCCCCCGCTAGAAGGAGTCTGGTGCTGGTTCTGGTAAATACAGCGGGATCCTATGCATTTCTCCCCCCTGTATTTCCAGAACCAGGACTGGCTCAGAGCCCAATGCTGGGTGCGCTGAATACGGGGGACCCCTACGTCATTTGTCCCCCGCAGTTTGGCAACCAGGACTGGTTCTGAAAAGCCTGGTGCTGGTTATGCTTAATACAGGGGACCCCTACGTCGTTTGTCCCCTGTATTTAGCACAACCAGTACTGGGGCTCCAAAGCCCGGTGCTGGTTGTTTTCTGGGGGTGGTGCCACGCCATTTTTTTATTTTAATGAAACACAGAAGCAGGTATCATGGATCTTCCAGATCTGAGCCTACATTCTGTGTGCTGCTACCTCCCCCTGGTCCTAACGCCTGCCCCACCGCCATCCACACTTCCGCCCGCACCGTCGCCGCTAAAGCATGCTACTGTCCCCGGGATCTGGCCTCAGCTAACGCCCGCTACCCCCCCCCGCGCCTTTCTACCGACTCCCGCTGCAGCTAACGCCAGCTTCTTTCCCCCAAGCCCACCACCGCTAAAGCCCGCAAACGACGGCCATCTTTGTGCACCCAAGTGAAGCCACAGTGATTACACCTGCTGGAGGCTCCTGCTGCGGCTACGCAACAAGTTAAAAAGTCCTATCTATTCAATGGCACACTCTTGAGGTAAAGGTTTAAAAACTGTAACTTTCTAATTTACCTGAACCCCAAAAGCACGTGCCCTGGCACAATAGCTACCTAATAAAACAAACCCCAAGTCTAATTTCCACCCCTACCCTGAGTTATGCCTTCCCAAAAATCCCCCATAGAGAACAGCAGAAAAGTTGTCCTAATTGAGAATGTCAGAGAAATGTGACAGTTGGAACTTTAGATTACTCCCAAATCCTAATTTTTATGTTTATGCCCTGAAATTTGGCATGCAGCACCGAGCGACAGTTCTACCCGGCCTTGCCAAATTTCAGCTCGGTACCTCCAATAGCTTTTGAGGTGTAGCCCCTTAAACACCATGCCCCCCTCTGGAATTCTCTATGGGAGAATTGCGTTTTTTTACACGCAGCCTTAATATAAGGGCACGACCGTGCCCTTACAAATTTAGGTTAAAAGAAGTTTAACATAACAAGGTTAGCAGACATAATAAAAGATACAATTGATAACTGACAGTTCTACAGCAAGTCACATGATCAGCCTATTAAGGTTATAAGGGCCTGATTCAGAGCTGAACACTCTGACCAGAGCGCTCGCTCTGAATCAGGGCCGTCCCAGCTAAATTAGGAGCGGCCAGGAGCTGTGGGTGACCACCCACAGCTTATGCGAGCGTCCAAAAAGATGGTCGCGTTGGTCTTTGACCATCGCGACCATCGGGCTTGCGACGAGACCCTGCGGTAGGGTCTCGCTTCCGCAAGCCCAGGAGTGATTTTGGCTCTATCAGAGCCAAAGTCACTCCCACTGACATCATTACTGATGTCAGTGAGGCCGGACCTAGACGGTAGGCGTTCCCATGGGAACGCCTCCGTCTGGCCGACATGCCCCCGGCACGCCCACCAAAGGGGGCGTGCTGTCAGTCACCATCGACAGCACTCCCCCTTTGGTGCGAGACCCCGAGCGACGTATTTCTCGTCGCTCACCGGGTCTCGCGCATGCGCACGACGGAGCTCCCTCCGTCATGCGCATGCGCATTCTCACAACATCGACCCGCTAGCGAGCGAACTTTGCTCGCGAGCGAGTCTGAATGACCCCCTAAGTCACATCCGACCTAGTTTTTCACCAATGCTGTCTCTCTCTCTCTCTGTATATATGTATAGATGTATGTATCTATCTATCTACCATTTAGGTTAAAATAACCTTACATTCCACTGTCAGTAGACATACTGGCAGATATAGTTGATGAGGTATACAATCGGGAGGCCGGCTGCCTTAATACTGGGTTAGGCGCCCCCCCGGGAGGGTTAGGGTTAGGCTAGGGGGAGGGAAGCTTAGGCACCCCTGGGGGGGACTTAGGGTTAGGCACCCCCCCGGGGGGACTTAGGTTTAGGCAGCGGGGAAGAGGGGGGTTAGGGTTAGGCACTTAGAGGGGGGATTAGGGTGAGGCACCCCTAAGGAGGGTTAGGGGGTTAAGTTAGGTTAGTCAATGCTTACCTATCGACGATCAGGATTTCCAGCGCTGTCGGGCTTCCGCTGCTGGGAACTCTGCTGTGGTCGGCCAGGCGCTGCCGGGAATCGAACCAGCGGTATTTCATACCAATTCCAATTAATAACAGTTCTATAGCAAGTCACATGATCAGTTTATTGAGTATATAAATCGCATCCTATCTGCATTTCACCATTTATATCTATCTAACATTATTTTCATATAATATTTAGGTTAAAATAATCATACCTTACATTGTGAGATGCCATGTCAGCAGATACTGTAGAATTGATCACTGACAGTTCTCTACAAAATGGACCAGTGACCTTTCTACCAAAGCTGATTGACATTACAAAGGTTGCTTTTGATGTAACAAGTCACATGGTCAGCATACTGAGGTGTAAAATCACCTGCTGCCTGCACATTGCCAATGCGATTTATTTATAATCTACAACAGTGATTTTCAACCTTTTTCAACTCGAGGCATACTACACAAGATTTTAAAATTGCCAAGGTACACCCTCCAGCAATTCAGCTTGCATGACCAATGAAAAAACATACACATTGGCTCCCACATAAAAACAATACAAACACATTGGCCTCCACAGGAATAAAACTCACTACATTGGCACGTTTAGGAATAAAACACACTACAGTACAAGTGCACTGAGCTGACCACCGCGGGACACTTGACAACCACTCGGTGGTTAAAAACGCTGTTTTTTTAACTACATATCATTTAGGTTAAAATAAGCTTATTTTACAAGGCCAGTAGACACATCAACAAATACAGCTGATAACTGACAATTCTATCACAAGTCACATGATCAGCCTAATAAGGGTTATAAATCGCATCTGACCTGCATTTCACCATTGCTATCTATCATTATTTTCATATAATATTTAGGTTAAAATAAGCATACCATACATTGTGACATGTCACATCAGCAGATACAGTTAATAACTCTATCAATCAATCTATCATTTAGATTAAAATAAGCTTACATTACAAGGTCAGTAGACATATTAACAAATGTAACTGTTACCTGACACATGATAATTATATAGCAATTCACATGATCAGTCTTTTGAGGTTATAAATCAAATCCTTTTTGCATTTCATTATTTTTATTTATCAATTATCTATATATAATTTAGGTTAAAATAAGCTTACATTGCCAAGTCAGTAGACACATTAATAAATACAACTGATAACTGACAATTCTATAGCAAGTCACATGATCAGCCTATTATGTATTATAAATCACATCTTATTTACATTTCACTATTTCTTTCTATCTATCTGTCTGTCATTATTTTCATAGAACATTTAGGTTAAAATAAGCATACCATACATTGTGACATGTCACATCAGCTGATACAGTTAATAACTGACAGTTCTCTACAAAATAAAGATAGAATTACCCTAGCGCTTGAAAACACACTGATTCCTAAATATTAGATAATACACCTGTAGCGGTAAATGGCAAAAAGGGGAACAAATCACAATCCCACAAGAAAATAGGAAAAATACCACATAAACAGGAATATATGAAATAAATTTAATAATATAAAAATAGATCATGTATTGGACATAACATTTGAATTACAAAGCAAATAAATGTAAACAATATAAGAAAAATAAAAAACATATAGTTCTCAATTAAAAATAAATAAAGAGTAAATTGCTGATGGCTAGAAGATAAATGGAGCTGTGCTGTACTCCGGATCATGAAATAACAGTCAGTGCATTTGTAGACAGTTCAGGTGCATCAAGTGTTAACACTTATCACAACATATTGATTGATAGCTTTATATGGCAACAATATAACCACTGTACTGGAACAATAGTGTATCTTACTGTATTACGGTAAAAAAGAAGTGTATACTTAAGTTTTATCCAAAAAAGTCAAAGTCAATCTGTAGGAGGGGTGTTCTTAATAGAAATTGAATATAAGTCTAATTTTATCTTATCCCTAAACGGGAAAGTGTCACTGTTTGTATCCCAGAGTTCAGAACTGCTCTAGGGGGAGCAGTAAATATATAGAGAGTTTGTGGATAGTTCCAGAAAGGAATGTGTAACTCGTGATGTCTGTAGGAAGGGTGTTCTGATGTCAGTGCTACGCCTCTTCCTCCTCTCCACCAAATGAGTAATCGATTCCTGCTGGTATCCAAAGTCCCAGGGCTTGCAGTGATGGTGGTGCTGGATGGTATGGAGGTGATGCTGTATGGCTGTGCACTATACAAGACTCAATACTCTAGTCTCATACAACACTTGTTTATTAATGCAATTAATAGCCAGTTACAACAGGTGTTAAAATAACAGTGTCCACTGCTGCCTTGCACAGTATCCTATGCATGAGTCTCTATACTGAAAAAGGGGGCATGGCCCAACGCGTTTCATCCAAATCTCTGACTTTTTCAAAGCGCCTGCCCTTCTATAATGCCTCTCTTATATACCCTCTGTTGTAGCAGTCTCTGCCGTTGTGATCGGCGTTACCCGCACTTCCGGGTTCGTGGGCGCGTCATCTCCCTTGCGCTATGTCCTATCACATGCACTAGAGTGTGCATTCATGTCTCTAAATCTGTGGTGCGCACGTGTCGTCCGGCGGCCATTTTGTTAGGGATTTTCAGTATTAAATGACAAGCGGCGGCCATTTTCTTGATTATTCTGCTTATTCTCCCAATGTAGATGTGTTGGAAATATGTCCCTCAGTGGTGAGCGGCCATTTTCTAGGTTATATATTCTCATAGATGGCACTCACCATCTCATACTGATCTTACTTGACCTATCTAACGGTAACATATTTCCTCATATTGATTAGATGTTAATTGAAGCTTAATCAAGTTAAATCATACTCATTATTCTACAGGGGATCTGACTTATAATCAAAGACTCGGGTCATCACACTTCTCCCTACAGCATTGATCCTAGTGGTAGATGTCAGAACAGCACTCATGTATTTGTAAATGTTCTACATACATTTGATTTAACCCCATCAAGTAAAACCTCTTTATTCTCTGTTTGTTCTCTGTATGGTCAGTAAATTATTAAGAAAAATATCATATGCACATACATATATATATATCCACATATACATATCTATATATATGTATATACATATACACATATACATACATCTACACATGTACGAATCTGATGTTGTCAAAAATAAGGTGTTTAATATTTTACTAGAGGACTGTTTCTATGGGATCATGGATCTATATTTAGCCCTTCTGGAATCAACGTGTGTAGATTGAATATCCACCTGCTTTCAGTCTTATCTATCTTACAACTGTGGTCTCCTCCTCTCCAATTGGGAATGACCCGATCTATAGCCATGAATTTCAATCCCTTGGGGTTACTTTGATGTTTACTTTTAAAATGCTCTGACACACTGTGTTGTTCGAAACCAACCTTGATATTACGGATATGTTCTCCTATTCTAGTCTTCAAGTTCCTGACGGTGCGCCCTACATACTGCAAATGACATGGACATTCCAGCAAGTATATCACATTCCTACTGTCACATCCTAATGTGTGTCGTATTTTGTACTCCTGATTGGTCTGACTGCTAATAAAACTCTCTGTGGGGATGGTGCTGCGATAGCCTTGATGTTTGCATGGTTGGCATCTGCCACAGTGATAAAAGCCTAGCCTCATGTTCTTCCCATCTAATGTTGTCTGTTTATTAGTCTTGTCATTCTTCAAATGATTTCTAACCAATTTCTTTTTCAGCTCTGGTGCCTTTCTATATACTACATCAGGCTTGTTTGGTAGAATTGCCGTTAGTTTGTTGTCCAGACTTAAAATGGACCAGTGTTTCTGTAGAATCTTTTTAACTTTAGGAGCTGATCGTGTATAGTTCGTAATAAAGTATATTTTGTTACCATCTGTGTCTTTCTGCCCCTTGTTCCTATCGTTATAAGTCAGTAATTGGTCTCTTGGTTTCTCCCTAACCTTCTCGTATGCTTCTTTCACTTGTACTTCGTCATAATGTTTTTCCTTAAATTGTTTCATCAAGTTTTGTCCTTGTACCTCATAGTCCTTAGGATAGGAGAACATATCCGTAATATCAAAGTTGGTTTCGAACAACACAGTGTGTCAGAGCATTTTAATAGTAAACATCAAAGTAACCCCAAGGGATTGAAATTCATGGCTATAGATCGGGTCATTCCCAATTGGAGAGGAGGAGACCACAGTTGTAAGATAGATAAGACTGAAAGCAGGTGGATATTCAATCTACACACGTTGATTCCAGAAGGGCTAAATATAGATCCATGATCCCATAGAAACAGTCCTCTAGTAAAATATTAAACACCTTATTTTTGACAACATCAGATTCGTACATGTGTAGATGTATGTATATGTGTATATGTATATACATATATATAGATATGTATATGTGGATATATATATATGTATGTGCATATGATATTTTTCTTAATAATTTACTGACCATACAGAGAACAAACAGAGAATAAAGAGGTTTTACTTGATGGGGTTAAATCAAATGTATGTAGAACATTTACAAATACATGAGTGCTGTTCTGACATCTACCACTAGGATCAATGCTGTAGGGAGAAGTGTGATGACCCGAGTCTTTGATTATAAGTCAGATCCCCTGTAGAATAATGAGTATGATTTAACTTGATTAAGCTTCAATTAACATCTAATCAATATGAGGAAATATGTTACCGTTAGATAGGTCAAGTAAGATCAGTATGAGATGGTGAGTGCCATCTATGAGAATATATAACCTAGAAAATGGCCGCTCACCACTGAGGGACATATTTCCAACACATCTACATTGGGAGAATAAGCAGAATAATCAAGAAAATGTCCGCCGCTTGTCATTTAATACTGAAAATCCCTAACAAAATGGCTGCCGGACGACACGTGCGCACCACATATTTAGAGACATGAATGCGCACACTAGTGCATGTGATAGGACATAGTGCAAGGGAGATGACGCGCCCACGAACCCGGAAGTGCAGGTAACGCCGATCACAACGGCAGAGACTGCTACAACAGAGGGTATATAAGAGAGGCATTATAGAAGGGCAGGCACCTTGAAAAAGTCCGAGATTTGGATGAAACGCGTTGGGCCATGCCCCCTTTTTCAGTATAGAGACTCATGCATAGGATACTGTGCAAGGCAGCAGTGGACACTGTTATTTTAACACCAGTTGTAACTGGCTATTAATTGCATTAATAAACAAGTGTTGTATGAGACCAGAGTATTGAGTCTTGTATAGTGCACAGCCATACAGCATCACCTCCATACCATCCAGCACCACCATCACTGCAAGCCCTGGGACTTTGGATACCAGCAGGAATCGATTACTCATTTGGTGGAGAGGAGGAAGAAGAGGCGTAGCACTGACATCAGAACACCCTTCCTACAGACATCACGAGTTACACATTCCTTTCTGGAACTATCCACAAACTCTCTATATATTTACTGCTCCCCCTAGAGCAGTTCTGAACTCTGGGATACAAACAGTGACACTTTCCCGTTTAGGGATAAGATAAAATTAGACTTATATTCAATTTCTATTAAGAACACCCCTCCTACAGATTGACTTTGACTTTTTTGGATAAAACTCAAGTATACACTTCTTTTTTACCGTAATACAGTAAGATACACAAGATTTATTAGGAAGATCTCTAAGCGCACCACAATTATATATGATTTGTGTTATTGGAAGGGATTGGGATATCTCTTGAGGTGGAGCGGCTGGAGAAATTCCGACTAAAAGATTTAGAGCGCTGTAATCTTTACCTATAATACTGTAACAATAGTGCAGTGTCCGTTTAAAATATCCAGAGGAATAGGCAGCGTGAGGCTTGTAGATTAAAACAGAGGCTAGCGTATTCAAGTGGTCTATGTGTCACCAAGTCAGGCGCAACAATACTTGAGGAATAGCAGTACTACTATCCAGCATCAAGGTCTCAGACAGCTGCGGATACACTGGTGCCGTGGCTCTCTGCCCGGCTAAAGTGTAAAGGATGCCTGCCGGAGGACAGAGCAGGGGGTGAAGCTAGAGGTAAGCGCGGCTGCGGCTTGAAGGAACTCCTCGTACCCTGACGGAGGACGGTGGGCACTGAATATGCGTGCAGGAGCTTGGCTACAGCACAGGACAAAGTGGTTAGAATATGCCCATTGGTGTGTGATTTAAACTACCCCCAGGGTAATATTAGTGTATTTAAAAAATTTGCACAGTTAAACCACTAGTTTATTTGGTTAATTTTTAATTATCCCTTTTGTGATCACAGCTTTCTCATGCACCCCTGTGCAAGCTCATTTATATTAACCTGTGTCAGCTGCCTTTTTGATAGTATGATAGAAGCTGTTAGGTGACTGCCTTGCCTTGAAAAGCCATAAGTTAGTTGGCAGGTGAGCTTTAAACCAATTAACATGTTTTGTCAGCTTAAACTCTGTGATAGCAGCTACCAGGTTTCCATAAGTATGATGGATAGTGTAGGACCTGCAGAGAAATGTGGTCCTGTGATGTGAGCTGCAGGCATAAATGCATTGATCAATCCATGAATCAAACCCCCATGATTTATGTATTATTGTATGTGATTTAAAAATGGTGCGTGTTGAGCTTTCTGGTTTTTTTTTTTAAGCAGTGTGGTCACAGGCCACTTTGCACTCCAGGCCTGGGAATGGTGAGTGCAGGTCTGCACCCCAAATTTGGGAGTGGTGAGTGCAGTGGATTTTTGATTTTGTTATATATATATATATATATATATTATGTATATATACGTATATATATATATATATATATTTAACAGTGAAAAATCCAAAGCGCCAAAAAGGTGAACCAATCATAAAGATATTGTGGAAAAATACGTGAATTCGAATGGGAAAGCAACTTATCTATATTAGAAAATCTTTGGTCACCTGACCAGCCATAATTCATACATAAAAATCAAAAAATAGGCAGTACATCTTGTGTAACATTTTAATACTGCATCAATCAGTCATAGCTGTATAGACTAGGAGTTTATGGAACTATAGCAAGTCCCCCATATAAAAGTGCTCCAAATGCTTAAACATATAACAGTTTTATTTACATAGAAAAATAAATGCAGGTAAACAACGTACAAGAACAAATTATTATAAATGCTTATCTGTCCATAGTGTGATGGTCCAGGATAACAGGGTCCCAACGCATTTTGTCTATTGAAATAAGACTTCTTCAAGGGGATATTAAGTTAATGATCTAGGGACATATTTATACCTATATCAGTTAAAAAATGGAGGATCCACATGGACCAAACTAAAAACGTCACTTCCTGTCATCAGACAAGGAGAAAGGATACATCTATTATAACATATACATTACAAACATTTAAGATCTTAATAGACACATACAATAGGAAAATAACATTTACATAAATAATTTTTGGTCTATAGATATCGCTGATTCATTCCGCTAACGAAATGAGTGTGTGCCGTTAATCTCATCCCTTCCAGTTTGGGGGAACAGAGAACCTACTTAAGAGTCCGCTTAGACCAGAGGCCTGTCCCAGGTGTCACTTCCTATTGCACACTGGAATGTGGTACAGCCGGAGCGTCACTACCTGTCCAGGCTGAAGCGCAGCTGCGCCCAAGCATCACTACCTGTCCGGGCTGGACCGCACTTGACGTAACGTCACTTCCGCAGATTATCTGAATACAACTTTACTGCTGTTAGGGAGATCTCTGTCTTAGAACAGTCTGTCCTCATAAAGCGGCCATTTTGCAATCGACCATAGTATTTCAATATAGTCCAGGTTCGTATCCATATAAAAGAGTGTCCATTTTTGAAGGGGCTCATTCTTTATATTATAAATAGCACTAAATTAGAAGAATACAGGGGTAAGTACATAAATCTTACTAATTACATCTATATAGATCAAGATAAAAAGGGGAGAAGGATACAACCAACATTAAAATCTAATAAGTACTAATATCCTACATTTAGATTAAAAATAAGTCAGTATAGAAAATAATAATAAAATACTTAAAACAGAGGAGAATTTCAATAAAGATATGTCAAATTCATAGAAAAGGTGCAATTTCAAAGGCTTAATTAAAACCAAACAGGGAAAAAGGCACTTTGCAAAAAAAGGAGGCAGAAATAATGCTTATACCTAAATCAAAATCAGGTCTTAAAAATAAATCGAAGTACTATCCTTTGGAGTCGAAGGGAAACCATATTAATGTTTTCTATGACTTGGACAAAAAAGATTTGTGCGAACAACAACCCCAACCCTCGAAAATGTCAAATCTGAAAAATGTGGAAAAAGAAGCCTTAAACAATTAACAAAAAAATAATATGATAGTAATTAAACAAGCAGACAAAGGGGGGAGTTATAATTCAAGATCGTATAGCATATGAGGCTTTAAGACTCCTAAAAGATGAATCATCGTATAAAATTTTGTTACAGGTTCCTACTAAAAAGTTTGTGGAAGATCTTAGGACTGTTTTATTATATTACCTACATAATCAAGTTTTAAGTATAGAGGAGTATACATTTTTAATGGTCACTAACCCGGTAATTCCAATATTTTATTTTTTACTGAAAATTCATAAGTGTCTGGAAAATCCACCTGATCGACTGATCGCAGGAATAGAGTCTCTTACATCTCATTTATCGGAGTATATAGACTTTTTTTTAATGAAATATGTGATGGAATTACCCTCTGTGACACAGTTAGGTTAGTGGGGGGTCCCTCTCCTGGGTAGAGGACTCCTTCCTTACACACACACACAGCAGCAGGGAAGCAGCACACCAGTCTGGATGCAAGTACAAGCTGGTCGGCGCCAGTCTTTATTGTACAATGACAGAAATATAAATAAAACATAAATATAAATCCTAGCCCTGTCGGGGCACTAACTTCACAGGTAGTTCCCTCACTACCAGAACCTGGCAGGGCCTAATGCCCTCGCCAGCAACAAAGCACAGCACAGTACTCACAGATAGGTTTTTCAAGTGTCTCTGAGCAAACTCCCTGCCTGCTCTCCCAGGTGAGACCATCAGCCCTAAACAAACTAGGCTTATATTGGCCACTCTCAGGTGGAAAACTAACAAGCCTGTACCAGGCTGCGAGAACCAAAACCTGGAGTGGCCGTGGGTGGAGCCCTCCCTCTCCTCTCACCCACAACCCCCAGGTCCCAAACCGGCTTTTCAAAAAGCCGAAACTCAAGCCTGCTACACTGCAGACTTTCTCCTGGGGGTTTAAAACACAAAAGACAGGAATCTGGGACAAATGTACCTGCCACAGACCACTTTACCAGTGATCCTATCACATATCCCCCCCCTTTGTTTCGACCTGTGGGGCGGAACAACTGAAGCCCCCAAACAATGAATGCATGACAACGCGTCAGCATTGGCCAGCTGGCTTCCTGGCCTGTGTTCCACTGAAAATTTAAAAGTTTGTAACGCCAAGAACAATCTTGTAATTCTCGCATTACTGTCCTTATTTTCAGACATCCACTTCAGAGGGGCATGGTCAGTGATCAATTTGAACTTTCTTCCGACCAAGTAGTACCTGAAAGCCTCTAACGCCCACTTTATGGCCAACGCCTCCTTCTCCACTGTGGCATAGTTTCTCTCATATACATTCAACTTTCTGCTAAGATAGAAAATAGGGTGTTCCTCACCCTCCTTGTTCTGGGACAGGACCGCTCCTATACCTACTTCTGATGCATCGGTTTGTACTATGAATTCCCTTTCAAAATTAGGAGTCATCAGGACTGGTTGGGAACACAACGCTACTTTCAACTCCTGAAAAGCTTTCTCTGCCTCAGGACTCCATTCTACCATGACTTTTTCTTTGCCTTTGGTCAGGTCAGTCAGTGGGACTGCCATGGTGGCAAAGTTGGGTATAAACCTCCTGTAGTACCCCGTAATTCCCAAGAAGGCTCTCACCTGCTTCTTATTCAGAGGCCGTGGCCAGTTTTGTATGGCATCAACTTTATTGAGCTGAGGCTTTATCAGGCCTCTGCCAATGGTGTATCCCAGATATTTTACTTCCTCCATGCCTAGACAACACTTTTTTGGGTTGGCTGTCAAACCTGCCTTATAGATGGAGTCCAACACTGCTTGTACCCTGGGTAAGTGAGACTGCCAATCAGGACTATGAACGACCACGTCATCCAGATAGGCAGCCGCATACCGTCTATGGGGCCTTAGAATCCTGTCCATCATTCTTTGGAAGGTAGCAGGTGCCCCATGTAGCCCGAAGGGCAACATCTTGTACTGAAACAAGCCCTCTGGCACTGAAAAAGCTGTCTTTTGTTTGGCACTCTCGGTTAACGGTACTTGCCAATACCCTTTGGTTAGGTCAAGAGTGGTTAAATACCTTGCCGTCCCTAGTCTCTCAATCAGTTCATCCACTCTTGGCATCGGGTAGGCATCGAATTTTGAAACACTGTTCAACTTTCGGAAGTCATTGCAGAAACGCACACTCCCGTCGGGCTTTGGAATTAACACAATGGGACTTGACCATTCACTATGTGATTCTTCAATAACCCCTAACTCTAGCATATTTTTAATTTCTTTCGACACCGATTCTCTTTGTGCTTCTGGTAACCTATAGGGCTTTAGATTAACTTTAACCCCTGGGTCAGTGATGATGTCATGTTTAATGACCGAGGTTTTCCCAGGTACGTCAGAGAACAGCACCCTATTTCTAATCAGAAACTCCTTGACCTCTTGTTGTTGAATTGCCGACAGGGTTTTTGCCACTGTCACTTCGGGAACTAAGGGCCCTGGACTTACTGGAGGGTCTCGGACGGCCGATAGTACCGTTCTATCTTTCCAGGGCTTTAACAGATTTATATGGTATATCTGTTCCGGCTTTCTTTTCCCCGGCTGGTAAACTTTGTAATTGACCTGCCCCACTCTTTCTAAGATTTCAAAGGGCCCTTGCCATTTAGCCAAAAGTTTATTTTCCACAGTGGGAACCAATACTAACACTCTGTCCCCAGGAGCAAAGCTGCGTAACCGAGCATTGCAGTTGTATACCCTCTGCTGTGCCTGTTGAGCCTGTTCCAGGTGCTCTCTCACTATCGGCACTACCGCAGCAATTCTCTCCTGCATTTGAGAAACATACTCAATCACCGTTTTGTAAGGACTAGACTGCCCCTCCCATGTCTCTTTGGCAATGTCTAGTAACCCCCTTGGGTGTCTCCCATACAACAAGTCGAAGGGTGAAAACCCGGTGGAGGACTGGGGAACTTCTCTTATGGCCAACAATAAATACGGCAATAAGTAGTCCCAATCCCTACCATCCTTGTCGACCACTTTCCTAAGCATGTGTTTTAACGTCTTGTTAAACCTCCCGACCAGCCCATCGGGTTTGGGGGTGATAAACCGAAGTTCTTAACTGTTCGATTTTGAACAGGCGGCATAACTCTTTCATGACTTTGGACATAAACGGTGTACCCTGGTCAGTTAGTATCTCCTTAGGTATACCCAGCCTGCTAAAGACATGAACTAGCTCTCTGGCAATGGTCTTGGTTGACGTATTGCGCAACGGGATCGCTTCCGGGTACCTGGTAGCGTAATCCATCATGACCAGAATATACTGGTGTACCCTGGCATACAGTCTATTAAAAAATGACTATAAGGTATGGTGCACAAAACCTGCTGTCCCTAGTTCAACACAACAAATGGAGGCTCACCCGACTCCAATACATATAATCCAACAAAGCTAAATTATTGTGTCATCCAGTGGCGCTGGATATAAAATGTTGGAAAACACAAAGTATTGGGATAGTACTTAATCCTTATCAGAAATTTGAAATCCTGCTGGTCATCCTTTTGTATCTGGAGTTCTCAAAATCTTCATACTTTGTCCATATGATACATGTAATAAAAATAAATAATAAAGGAATGTCTTAATAGTCTGATGTAATTTTCCTATTAATGTTCATATGCAGAATGACGTTGTTCTTATCAAATAGGCACATATGGTTGATGCGTACCCCACTCACATTAGAAAGTGTGGTTTAACTCCTAAAAAGGTTTCTTTACTCTTCCTTCCTAATTGTTATTCCAAACAAGTCTTTTTATATCGTGACACACAAATGTTATGAGGGGTGAAGTGATGCGTACCCTACTCACATGGTGTAAATGCTGTAACCTGCATATAATGGTTTCTTTTCGGATATCTTCCTGGAGTATCCTCGGGGGTTAATTCCCATATGATGTTTCCTCTGTTTCACTGATCTTTCATTTCCCAATCACTGGGGTGAAAAAACATTTATAAGTCCAGTGACTCAGTCTCCGTGTGTCCGTGTACCAGTGCAGTTCTCTCCTCCCAGCTGCTGGCTAGCACAGGTCAGCTGGGAGGAGAAAACTGCACTGGTACACGGACACACGGAGACTGAGTCACTGGACTTATAAATGTTTTTTCACCCCAGTGATTGGGAAATGAAAGATCAGTGAAACAGAGGAAACATCATATGGGAATTAACCCCCGAGGATACTCCAGGAAGATATCCGAAAAGAAACCATTATATGCAGGTTACAGCATTTACACCATGTGAGTAGGGTACGCATCACTTCACCCCTCATAACATTTATGTGTCACGATATAAAAAGACTTGTTTGGAATAACAATTAGGAAGGAAGAGTAAAGAAACCTTTTTAGGAGTTAAACCACACTTTCTAATGTGAGTGGGGTACGCATCAACCATATGTGCCTATTTGGTAAGAACAACGTCATTCTGCATATGAACATTAATAGGAAAATTACATCAGACTATTAAGACATTCCTTTATTATTTATTTTTATTACATGTATCATATGGACAAAGTATGAAGATTTTGAGAACTCCAGATACAAAAGGATGACCAGCAGGATTTCAAATTTCTGATAAGGATTAAGTACTATCCCAATACTTTGTGTTTTGCAACATTTTATATCCAGCGCCACTGGATGACACAATAATTTTGCTTTGTTGGTGTACCCTGGCAGACTTCATTAAGGGTCCAACCAAATCCATGGCTATTCTTTCAAACGGCACCTCTATGATAGGCAATGGAACTAGTGGACCCTTAAAATGTGGCCTGGGAGCATGATACTGACACTCAGGGCAGGATGCGCAAAAGTCAGATACCTCTTTATGAAGCCCGGGCCAGAAAAACCTCTGCATTATTCGCTGAGTGGTTTTCTCTACCCCTAGATGGCCTGCCGTTATATGACCATGGGCCAGATCCAACACTGTTCTTCTGTAGGCTTTGGGAACTATTAGTTGTTCCACAACATCTTCTCCCTTCTTAGTCACCTGATATAACAAATCCTGCCACATTGCCATGTGGGGATAGGACAAAGGACTATCAGGGTCTACGGGTTTACCATCAACTACTTTTACATTCTCCCTGGCTTTTACCAAAGTAGGGTCATTCAACTGCTCCACGGCAAAGACCTCTCTTCTGACCTCTAAATCAGGCAGACGATCACCTGGCCCAACAACACTTCCCACCTCAATGGGAGGCACACCAGTTGGCGGGCCACCGTCACGCTCCGCATTCTCTAGTTCGCCAATCATAGTAGAAAAAGGGAATAACTCTGACTCAGAAGAAACTCCCTCCTCCACTACATCAACAACCTTCTCAAATGGATCGGGGTTGTTCACCTCTGGAACAAAACGGCTTTCCCACAACTTCCAGAAGTGAGCAAAGTCTCTCCCCAATATTGCATCGTACATCAGACCATGTACCAAACCTACAGAAACTATAGCAGAACCACATGGTGTCTCCATGTTCACCTTGGCAGTAACATAATATCGAGTATCCCCATGTATGCAGGTCACACCAACAGTTTTCCCCTCACGCCGCAAGGGGTTCACCAGCTCAGCTTTTATAAGTGTCACCAAGCTACCAGAGTCTAACAGTGCCTCTACTCGGTTGCCATCTACAGTGAGTACACACATGTGCTTATCAGTCACAGCCTGCCGGTCAGCCGTACAGGCTATCTGTGCAAAGAAAGACCCCCTGCGGTAGACATGAGCAGTATCACATTGCATAGGTTCAGTTGTAAGTGCACAATTAGCGGCAATATGGCCGAAGCCACCACATCGGAAACACTGAGTCATATTAATGTCTAGTCGTTTACGGGGCAAGAACCTTCCCGGCCTGGCAGGCCTGTCTCCAGGTTCTACACCCTCAGTCTTAGGTACATTCCACCGCCCAGCACCCTTCTCCCCTAGAACAGTCTTACCAGTGTCTGTGGGAGTTCACCGGTGCGCCATCGGGGCTCGGTGGGGCATACTCATCAGCTCCACAGCCACCACGTACCTCTCCACCAGCTCGACCAACTGGTCCGCGGACTTAGGGTCTGCATGGCTCACCCACTTGCGCAGAGTCGCAGGTAATGATCGCAGGTACCGGTCCATCACGACCCTTTCCACGATCTGTGGTCCCGTCAGCGTCTCGGGCTGTAGCCATTTTGAGGACAGATGGACGAGGTCATGCATCTGTGAATGTGGAGGCTTGTCCATATGGAACTCCCAGCGGTGGACCCGTTGGGCACGAACAAAGGTGGTGACTCCCAAGCGAGTTAGGATCTCCTATTTTAGTTTTTTATAGTCCTTGGCATCAGCCAGGCATAAGTCAAAATAGGCCTTTTGTGGCTCCCCAGACAAAAAAGGTGCCACCAGACTTGCCCACTGCTCCTTGGGCCAACTCTCCCTTTCGGCCGTTCTTTCAAATGCGGTGAGATAGGCCTCCACATCATCGCCCGAAGTCATCTTCTGGAGGAAGTGACTGGCTCGTACGGAGTGAGTGGTGGTGGGAGGACCAGTACCAACATCTCTGGGCCGGGCGATCAGGTGCTGTACCACCTCTTTTATGGCCTGGCTGTTTTCCGCTAAGGCCTGGTGGGTTTCCTCGATGGCAACCTGTTGTTGCCCCTGGGCTGTCTCCAAGGCCGACAGTTGCACCCTGGTGGATTCCTGCAGAGCCCTGGTAGATTCCTGCTGAGCTCTGGTAGATTCCTGCTGAGCTGCTGTAGCTTGGAGCAGGGCTTTAATAATGTCCTCCATTTTGTCCTGGGGTGTAGGTTGGAAGCTGAACCTTGCCTCTCTGAGCATGGGCTGACGCCTTCTCTATGGGACTCCAAGGACACAGCGTTATTTCCACACTCACAAATTGGGTGTCTGTCCCTTTAATTTTTAAACGGAAAGTTTTCCTCTTGCTGCAACTTCAGTGTGTGTGGGTGCCCGCATTCTCCACCATATTGTGACACAGTTAGGTTAGGGGGGGTCCCTCTCCTGGGTAGAGGACTCCTTCCTTACACACACACACAGCAGCAGGGAAGCAGCACACCTGTCTGGATGCAAGTACAAGCTGGTCGGCGCCAGTCTTTATTGTACAATGACAGAAATATAAAGAAAACATAAATATAAATCCTAGCCCTGTCGGGGCACTAACTTCACAGGTAGTTCCCTCACTACCAGAACCTGGCAGGGCCTAATGCCCTCGCCAGCAACAAAGCACAGCACAGTACTCACAGATAGGTTTTTCAAGTGTCTCTGAGCAAACTCCCTGCCTGCTCTCCCAGGTGAGACCATCAGCCCTAAACAAACTAGGCTTATATTGGCCACTCTCAGGTGGAAAACTAACAAGCCTGTACCAGGCTGCGAGAACCAAAACCTGGAGTGGCCGTGGGTGGAGCCCTCCCTCTGCTCTCACCCACAACCCCCAGGTCCCAAACCGGCTTTTCAAAAAGCCGAAACTCAAGCCTGCTACACTGCAGACTTTCTCCTGGGGGTTTAAAACACAAAAGACAGGAATCTGGGACAAATGTACCTGCCACAGACCACTTTACCAGTGATCCTATCACACCTCCTATCTTAAGGACACAAGTAGCGTTTTGAATATCATGTCCGAAATTGAATGGAAAAACACTTACTTCTGGATCACAATAGATGTCCAGAGTCTCTATACATGTATTGAACACGATAAAGGCATATCATCATGTAGGAAATTTATGGACAGGGATCCATTAATTTCGACACTACATAAAAACGGAATTTGTGATTTAATGAGATTTATCTTAAGTCACAATTATTTTAAATTCTTAGAGTGTTTTTACATTCAAATCTGCAGGACAGCGATAGGGACAATTTTTGCCCCAATTTTTTGATGGGCAGTTGGGAAGAAGAAGTTATCTATTCCAACAATCCCTATGAGAAACATCTGAAAATTTATAAATGCTACATAGACGACATTATCATTATATGGGAAGGAGATGAACTGTCTTTTTTTTTAGAATTTGTTAAAGGTATATCAATCAATACTTATCATCTAAAATGTACTTATACTTTAAGTAAGGATAAGGTGGAATATATGGATTTGGTACTAAAAGGCAAAAGTGGAAAAGTCGTGACAAGTAATTTTATCAAAACTGTGGACACAAACAGTTATCTACATTATAATAGCTGTCATGCGGAACAATGGAAAAATAACATACCCTTTTCACAGTTCTCTCGTGTAAAAAGAAACTAGTAAAGCAGAAGATCCCCAATACATAGCTTGAAACCTATTCCAAGAGATTTATAGAAAATAAATATCCGGAAAAACTAGAACAGAAGGCTGCAACCAAAATTAGTAGTATGGATTGATCTGAATTACTTCAATCAAGAAAGAATAAGACAGAGAATAAATTGATTCCATTTATTACCACTTTTAATTGTCAAGAAAAGCATATTAAACAGATACTAAATCATCATTGGCAAGTTCTATTAATGGACCCAATTCTGAAATATATTCTTCCTCCTGAACCAAAGGTAGTTTTCAGGAAAACGAAGAACCTTAAGGAAATCTTAGCACCCACCTTACTTAAGACAAAAGATTCTAAAAACCAAAAAATTATAAGAAAATGTCAGGGTTGCTACAAATGCAGCAATTGTAATATATGTACATTTTTACACCCAAAAAGGAAACCTTTCAGAATCATGACAACTCAAAGGATTATATAATAAAATATTTTATTAATTGTAATTCAGCTTTGGTTATCTATGTATTGGAATGTACATGCGGCCTTAAGTATATAGGCAAAACAAAGAGAACATTGAAATTACACATCCAAGAGTATGTTCGTAACATAAAAACAAAATAATAACTCATGTTATATATAGACATTTCGCAGAACATCATAATTCTGATACAGATTACTTTTCTTTTAAACCGATAGATTTTGATAAACTTGGTGAGAGAGGGGGAGATATTCTTAATAAATTATCCATAAGAGAGATGTTTTGGATTTTTGAGTTAGGGACCCTTTCCCCCCTTGGTTTTAATGAAGCCTTTGAAATTGCACATTTTCTATGAATTTGACATCTTTATTGAAATTCTCCTCTGTTTTAAGTATTTTATTATTATCTTCTATACTGACTTATTTTTAATCTAAATGTAGGATATTAGTACTTATTAGATTTTAATGTTGGTTGTATCCTTCTCCTCTTTTTGTCTTGATATATATAGATGTAATTAGTAGGATTTATGTACTTACTCCTGTATTCTTCTAATTTAGTGCTATTTATAATATAAAGAATGAGCCCCTTAAAATATGGACACTCTTTTATATGGATACAAACCTGGACTATATTGAAATACTATGGTCGATTGCAAAATGGCCGCTTTATGAGGACAGACTGTTCTAAGACAGAGATCTCCCTAACAGCAGTAAAGTTGTATTCAGATAATCTGCGGAAGTGACGTTACGTCAAGTGCGGTCCAGCCCGGACAGGAAGTGATGTTCGGGCGCTGCTGCTCTTCATCCTGGACAGGTGGTGACGCTCCAGCTGTACCAAATTCCAGTGTGCGATCGGAAGTGACACCTGGGACAGTCCTCTGGTCTAAGCGGACTCTTAAGTAGGTTCTCTGTTCCCCCAAACCGAAAAGGGAAGAGATTAACGGCACACACTCATTCCATTAGCGGAATGAATCAGCAATATCTATAGACCAAAAATTATTTATGTAAATTTTATTTTCCTATTGTATGTGTCTATTAAGGTCTTAAATGTTTGTAATGTATATGTTATAAATAGATGTAACCTTTCTCCTTGTCTGATGACAGGAAGTAACGTTTTTAGTTTGTGTGGATCCTCCATTTTTTAATTGATATAGGTATAAATATGTCCCTAGATCATTACCTTAATATCCCCTTGAAGAAGTCTTATTTCAATAGACGAAACGCGTTATAACCCTGTTATCCTGGACCCTCACACTATGGACAGATAAGCATTTATAATAATTTGTTCTTGTACGTTGTTTACCTGTATTTATTCAGGAAAAAAAATTTCTATGTAAATAAAACTGTGTTATATGTTTAAGCATTTGGAGCACTTTTATATGGAGACTTGCTATAGTACCATAAACTCCTAGTCTATACAGCTATGTCTGATTGATGCAGTACTAAAATGTTACACATGAATAATAAAGTTGCTTTCCCATTCGAATTCACGTATTGTTTACAATATCTTTATGATTGGTTCACCTTTTTGGCGCTTGGGATTTTTCACTGTTAAATTGATCCATATATATGGTGCTTAACCGTATATGAATATTACATCCTAGCAGCCACTCATATATGAGATGAGGTGTGCTTTGTAAATATACACATATTTTGTTCACAGGATTATTGTTGTCACTTGTGCACTCACTATTTACTTATTTTCCCTATTTCTACAGGTGTGTGATTTAAACTACCCCAAATGTAATATTGGTGTATTTAAAACATTTGCACAGTAAAACCACTAGGAGTGTATAGACTAAGGGCTCTATTTATTAACATTATCTACTATATAAAAGTGAAAATTTGTCCTTCTGTCATTCTGTCCTTCTGTCTTTCTATACAAATCCACAGTTTACCAGCCAAGATTGTGAAATTTTACATACAACCCTATTAAAACACGGCTGAGGCAACTAAAATTTTTTTCACATCAATATGAATTACTGTTAATTTGTAATTAATTAAAAAACAATTTTTGCATAGCATTCACCCTCTACAGGTCAGGTACGGAATTAGAAAAGGATTTAGCTTATCTACTATTTTTACTTTTCTATCTCTTCTATCTACTATATAAAAGCAACATTTTTCCTTCTGTCCTTCTGTCTTTCTATACAAATCCACAGTTTACAAGCCACAGTTTACAAGCCAAGATCTCTCATGGTTCTACACCTAAAACATCAAAGAAGAATAAAAGCATTGTCCTGTTTGGTTTATTGTTATATGCAGATTTGGACACCATTCTTCTTTTGTTTAATTTCATAATTTGATTTTATAACATGCAGTTTGCTACATATTAAGGAATTATGGAATTTTATTCTGTAGCATATAATCTAAGTCTCTGAACATCATTTACTATGGCTCTCGTATGGAGTTTACAGTACCTTTTATATGCTTTATGAATTTATAACCACTATTGATATTAAGCCAGGCTTGTTATGAGTCTGAATATGGTAAAAATTGCTATCCGCATCCACGAGGAGAGATCCATCAGATTTAGAATCAGGCTCATAAAGATGGCAACTATACTGCGATGCAAAAACGCAGCTCTGCTGCACAAATTTTTATTTTTACTTGCTCATGCATCAGCTTACACAACTAGATGGTGTCAACAGTGGCGACCAAACTTTTTTGTCTACCTCCTTGGTTGCTGGACCGCACTATGGAATGCACAGAGGCTACTTCCAGTTCATTCCTTTGTCAGCCCCTGAAGGGTAAAACCGATTGGATGAATCTTATACACCGTGGAGACCCTGAATGCCTGAAACAGCTCCACAAGGAACTGGAAGTAGTTGCTGTGCTTTTCATAGTGCGATCCAGCAACCAGGAAGTACACAGTCATCTTGGTATCATAGCAACAGAAGCTCTTGGTCGTGTTTACACTGTACATCCGACAAATTTTGAATGCTTCTATCTCCGACGTTTGCTTTACACCGTTACAGGTCCTACTTCCTTCGAAGACCTTAGTACTGTGGATGGGAAAGTTTGCCGCACTTTTCATGAGGCCTGCCTAAGGAGATGTTTGTTGGAGGATGATGTGTAAACAAACATTCTTAAAATCCCGGCAACGCCGGGTACTCCAGCTAGTTTTTACTAAAATAAAGTGAAAAAGGGTGTTTTCACATCCTTTTCACATTATTTTAGTATCACCTAAAGTTACTAAAGGGCAATTGGAGTAGAATTCTTAAAATTCTACTCCAACCCCTAATTATCACTTATTTTTAGTAAGCAGATCGCATTTCCCATAATTGTAATGGGAAATGTCATCTGGCCATAGTTACTAAAAATAAATTGTGAAAAAATACTGGGGAAAGCCCTGTGATAATAACGCCACCTGAAGGTGGCGTTATCCAGGGTCTTCCCAGTTACCGGACTCCTGCTCTGCTCTAACGGGCAGCCGGCCCCAGTGATCAGCTGTGTGGTCTAAACAGGCCAAACGCTGATACACTGTAAAAAAAAGAAAAAAAAATTGTAAAAAAAAAAAATCTTACCTGAGTCCAGGGACTGGTGATCGGGGCTCCGGTGATGTCTCCCCTCCGGTCAGCTGGTCTCCCAGCCTGCACTGATGCCCGGTCGTCACCTGACCAGGTCCCAGTGCAGGATGGGATGTCAGCTGACCGGAGCCACGGAGGACATCACCGGCACACCGATCACTGCAGGTAAGTGTAATTAAGGGAGGGGGGGGTCGCGGGGGGGCTGTGATCGCGGGGGGCAGGGCTTAGCGACGGTCGGTCAGCGCATGCGTCGGCACTTGTCACTGTATTTTTTTCGAAAATACCATGATAAGTGTGCGGAGGGGATTTGCAGGGACAGAGCTTTATCGCAAGCTCTGTTCCTGCAAGGGATTTGTAGTAAATCCCTGTGATGTTGCCTGAATTCGCAATGCAAATTCAGTCGGTAATATCGCACTACAAGCTGCATTCAAAATGCGGATTGTAGTAAATAGAGCCCTAAATGAGAAATGTATTTAAATAAAATATGGACTAGGGATGGGACAGCAAAGAAAACATTGGAAGTAATAATGTTATTAACATTAAATACAAAACATTATTTAAATATAAACATTGGTTCTCTTGAACTGATGTTTTCCGATGTTTCTGTTATTTATTTCTTTTTATAGCAAACTTATACTTAAACATATAATAGACTAATACACTTTAAAATAATTCTTAGACTATGGGCCATATTCAATTTGGAGCAAAAAGTCCGTTGCCAGACTTTTCGACGTCATCGGAGGCTTTTCCGTCGAAAACTTATCGTGCGCATCCCCGCGTAACCCCGGATTCAATTCCAAGTTGGCAAAAACGGGACCCGGTGAAAACTAAATCGGTGAAAAGTTCTGTCGTTTTTGGGGAAGTCAGCCTGAGACCCCCTAAAGATGCTCTGACATGAGGGTTCACTATGGGTACCCCCGAATAGCCCTGCTAAAGGTATTTGGGGTTTTTAAATGGTCTGAATAGGTGCTATTTAGCGTCTCTTAGCAAGTGGTGAAGAATAGCATTTTGCTACTTTTTTTTGGAAAAATAAGTAGTCCCACCAAATTTGGGGTACATGAAAATGGGTGCAAGCATAGTTCAAAATCACTAAAATCAAGCTTTAAAGCGCACCAAAAAACGCACCTTCAGCAAGCACATGTAATAAAAAAAAAACCTCCCACATACTTGCAGACCCCACCCCAACGGCTATTTCGCTATTTTTTTAAGTTGTACCCCTACTTTGAACTTTTTTGCCCACTTGTCAAAGTGCTTTTTTGAGGTATCTTTTGTGTTTTATTATGCGTTTTTTACACAGTTTGCGTCAAGGGTGGTGTACAAAGGGTGCAGAGTGGTTTCCGCACGTCTGCACCCCAAAACCCCAATTCTGCACTTTTTTTTCGGCTGGGTATTCATGGGCCAAACTTTTCCGCCTATTACATTGCATTGCATTTTCACACCCGCGAAAAGACGCTAAAATTGAATACGGAAATAAGTGAAATCAGCGAAAATTACGGCATCAGCGAAAAAGTTTCGCCGAGAACGGCTTTTCGCTCCAAATTGAATACGGCCCTATATGTCTATCTTCATGGAGGCAAACAGTGTATGTATATATATATATATATATATATATATATATACATATACAGGGCCATTTGGAGAGTGGTGCGGCCAGTGCCTCCACACAGGGCGGAAACCGCCAAGGTCATCGTCAGACCTCCTGCAGTGCTGCGCGGCGCTCGCAGAGCAACGCCGAAGAAGATTCCCGCCTTCCACCCATCCCCTGGCAGAAAAAGGTATGTGCTCAGGGGAAGGAGGGGGCGGGGGCAGCAAGAGGAGCGGCAGTGCAGCACAGGGTGCACTGCTGTCCTGATACGGCGCTGTATGTATTTATACAAATGGTGCAAAAATTATAAGGAATTATGCAGTTTTAGAAGTAAAGTAAAACATGTTTTGTGATAAATCAAACTTGTTATTGAAGGTGTCTTACAGTCTCACTCTCTTCTCTTTCTCAATTTAATTTCTCTTGTCCATTATCCCAGACTTTACTCTGTCAGCCTGAGCCTCCTCTTTAATTTTTTTCTCTCTGTCGCTTCTCCACTCTCAGCTTAAGTCTCTGTCTATTTAATCACACTCTCTCTCTCTCTCTCCTCACCAATGATGTCACTCCAGACACTTAGGCACCGCTGTGTCTGTCATGCACGAGGCTGAAGTTAGCCTCTTATTCAGCCAGCTTCTTATTCACTTCTTATTCGAGCTCCAGCTTCTTATTCATTTTCCAGCTTCTTATTCAGAACATGTTATATTAGAACATTTTTATTAAATAGAATCAATAAGCTTACATTGAATAAACAAAATATGGTATCTATTACACAAATTTAAATTGTAGTTTGCTTGGTCCACAAAGCTTTTGGGCATGAAATTGGGTGGTAAAGTGGGGAGAGGGACCAGATTTTTTATATTTGCATAAGTAGCTGTAGTTGTGCAAAGGTTAACTAGCCTTGGGCAACAAATTTGACACATGAAATCCACACAGGGGGGTCACTTACATATGACCCACTTGCAATGGCCTTGCCCAACAAGGTTTTGGGCATGAAATAGGGCATTAAAGTGGGCACAGGCACCAATTAATACATTTGAATAAGTAGCTGTAGTTGTGCAAGGGTTAACTTGCCTTGGGCAACAAATTTGACACTTGGAATCCACAGAGGGGGTCACTTACATATGACCCACTTGCAATTGTCCTTGCCCAACAAGCTTTTGGGCATGAAATTGGGTGGTAAAGTGGGCACAGGGACAGATTATGTGTTTATAAAATCTTTTACAGTCCACAACTGTGCGTATCTGATTTTCCTAGATAAAATATATATATATATATATATATATATATATAATTATATATATATGGAAAGGGGTAAGTTGACTGCGAGCGACAATTCCGCTTGGTAAGTGTTAAATTGCAATACTGTGCAAATAATTGCATGTAAAGAGTATTCATTTCAATTTAAAAAGAAAAGGTAAAAGCTTATCTGAATCAAGGTTCAACGGAATACAGTTTTTCCTAGGACAAGAGATAGGGGCCCAACGCGTTTCGTCCTTTCCTTGTTTGTCAATCTTTAGGAATCTAGATATGCTGCAATATATGTTTTTTGTAAAAGTGTGGCCTTCTCTGATTCCAAATGGTTAAATTTTATTCACTAAATACTCATGGGCTCAATTCCCCCAACAAGAGGCGTTTAGCATTGGCTACTTTTCATAGAGAAAAAGTGAAGGTGGTGGTTCTACAAGAGACACATTTCTCCTCAATAGCACCTCTGGTGATAGGTGATGCTAGATACCCAGTAACATATTATGCTAATGGTCCTTTTAAGCGCAATGGAGTTGCTATCTTATTTCATAACTCGTTACGTTTTGATTTATGCTGCAAGATAGCAGACAGAGATGGCAGATATCTGATATTAGTTGGGAAATTAGATGATAGAGAAATTACCTTAGTTTCCCTTTATGCACCTAATTCGAGACAAATCCCTTTTTTAAAAATGATGTTAGAGGCCATTCGAAAAGCTCAAAGAGGCAGTTTAGTGATTATGGGTAACTTCAATCTAATTCCAGATGTTAAACTGGACAAGTCCAAAGCAGTAGACACTTCCAGATCTGGCCCAGACTCATCCTCTACGTTGTGTAAACTATTGAAGGAGTTTGATTTATACGATGTGTGGCGAATTCATTCCCCAAGGATTAGAGATTTTACATATTTGTCACATGTATATAAGTCCTATTCTCGGATGGATCTCATTGTCTTAGATAAATGGACCCTACAACATACCAGACAGTCCAAATTGTCCCTGTAGTTTGGTCTGATGATGGGGGTTGGAGGACTGGGAGGAGATAAGGATCTTAAAATAAGATGTTTAGAGAGGTCAAGAGCAAAACATTTTAAATGAAGGATGTCTATATTGAAGTGTAATTTATTCCACTGTTGCTCAGTGGTTCGTGAATACTTTTGCAGGTCTCTGGTGCATTTGGAATGCCAAGGATGAGATGAGAATCTGCAATGGTGGGTAGTGATTGTCGGAGCAACAGAGTCTAGGGCAGAATTCAGAATTAAGGGAGACATTGTCTAGTGAAACAGCTTGGTCAGGGCAGGAGAGAGATAAGTGAGTCGAGTAGGGAGGATAGTGTTTTATAGTTACACTTGGTAATGGAGGCCTTAGTTGGCCAAGGTGGAACAGGAGTAAAAGAAAATAGATGATGGTCAGGGAGAGGGTATGGGTAATTGGTAAAGTCTGAGATATCACAATGGTGAGTGAATACCAGATCAAGTCCACTCACATGGGAGGATGAGGAGATCCATTGAGAGAGACCAAATAATGATGTGACTTGTAGAGGCTGGAGTTTGGCCCTTATGGAGGATACAAGCAGGAGGCTTATAATCAGGACAGAGATCTTTTGATCTCTATCCCGCAGTCTCCGGCCAGCTCCGGAAGCTAACCCTGGGGTGATTCAGAATGCACGCAAGTGTGCAGAATGGGTCCTGCATAGTCGCACATAGCCGCTTCCATGCCTCAGCCGATTGACAGGCAGAGGCATTTAAGGGGTGGTGCCGGGGGCGTGGGCGGCCAGCGTTCCCGGAAACATGGGTGTCCGCCCCATTTTCCGAGAGTGGCAAGGTCAGGGACAGTGTCTACTCATGCAGTGTCCTGGCCTCGCAAACCGGCCAGCCTGAGTAAGCTGAGGCTTACTCAGATGGCTGGTGGCTCGGCACCATCCACCATCGCAACCATCAACCACCGATAGTCGCGATGGCGATCCCAGCCTGCGACCTCTGTCGCAGTGCTGGGATCGCAAATGCAGCAGGGGGTGTCATACACCTCCTGCTGCATTTGCATAATAGCAAGGATGGAATTGCAAAGCTGCCTGCGAGCAGCTTTGCAATTGTGATCCTTGCTGATTTACCCCCACTGTGCGCATGCACAATGTTAGCTTGAGCACAGGAGAAGTCTTTCACAAAAATGAAACACTTCTACATTATACCAGGGATATAACTCGCAGGGACAGCAGATAGCAAAAACGATGTCCCTACGAGTTACCCTTTGTACATAGCGGGGATATTTTCATAAAAAATTCAAATATCTGTCACAATATGAAACCTTAATAATCGTGGCAGTTAATAATACATACGCCTCTTAGTCTTTCCACCTCACCTCCTTAAGTCTTTCAGCGGTATATACGTTTAGGATGACGGCGGCCGCAATACCGACTGCTGGCTTCCCGACTCCTCAATCCCGACTAGGGTTAAATGACAGGCATCGAAAATGTAGATCCCTGTCATTACCCCTACGCTGGGAGACCGGCACCCAGCATCCCGATCGAAGGGATGCCGGGCGCCGCAAGCGGACAGCCACCGGGAGGAGGGTTAGGGCTAGGCTAGGGGAAGGGGGGGTTAGGACTAGGCACCTCCGGGGGGAGGTTAGGGTTAGGCACCCCCCTGGGGGATTTAGGTATAGGCAGTGGGGAAGGGGGGGTTAGGTTTAGGCACTTAGAGCGGGGATTAGGGTTAGGCACTTGGGGGGGAGGTTAGGGTTAGGCACCCCTAAGGGAGGGTTAGGGGGCAGGTTAGGTTAGTTAGTACTTACCTGGGGACGATCGGGATTTCCAGCACTGTCGGGCAGCCGAGATCTCTTCCTCTGTTGGCCTGACGCTGCCGGGATTCGAACTGCGGCCGGCAGTATTACATACCGATTCCCTTGCAGCATCTGCGAAGCTAGCTCACATGCACCATGTCTGGCAGCTCCTTTTCATAGTATGCGTGATGTGACGTCATGTTTGCAGCTTACAATAGCCAGGAAAAGCTTGCAGAGCAAAGCTCAAGAAGGCGTAGCTGCTCAGCCTCTGAGCATACTGCTGCAGCTGCTATGTATCTGGCTGCCAGTAGCAGCAGCAAAATCAGACATTCAGCAGCAGTAATTACAGGGCCAGCCCAAGCCTAACTTATTTGGTAAGGGAATATAGCTTTTGGTGGCCCCAACTACAATATATTAGGGGTGTGCACCGGCCACTTTTCGTGTTTTGGTTTTGGATCTGGATCTTTCTTCGTGTTTTGGATCTGGATTGGTTTTGCCAAAACCACCCTTCCGTGTTTTGGGTTCTGGGTTTTGTGTTTTGGATCTGTATTTTTTTTTAAAAAAGCATAAAAACAGCTAAAATCACAGAATTTGTGGGTTTTTCTGCTCCTATGCTATTATTAACCTCAATAACCTTCATTTCCACTCATTTCCAGTCTATTCTGAACACCTCACACCTCACAATATTGTTTTTATGGCCAAAAGGTTGCACCGAGGTAGCTGGATGACTATGCTAAGCGACACGAGTGGGCGGCACAAACACGTGGCCCATCTAGGAGTGACACTGCAGTGGCAGACAGGATGGCAGTTTGAAAAACTAGGCCCCAAACAGTACATACTGCAAAGAAAAAAAAGAGGTGCAAGATGGAATTGTCCTTGGGCCCTCCCACCCACCCTTATGTTGTATAAATAGGACATGCACACTTAACAAACCAATCATTTCAGCGCCAGGGTCTGCCACATGACTGTGGCTGAAATGATTGGTTCGTTTGGGCCCCCACAAAACAAGCTGGCAATTAATGTGTCCCTGCACAAACTGGTTCTACGGAGGCAAGATGTCGTCCTCATCCTCCTCATCCACCGATTCCTTGGATAAAACAGGAAAAAGGGATTTAGGTGACCCTGGACTGCTTACGGTCTGAGCCAAAGTTTCTGAACTTGACAGTAACTTTTTATGAACGCGCTGCAGGTGCCGTATAAGGGAGGATGTTCCTAGGTGGTTAACGTCCCTACCCCTACTTATTTCACCTTTACATATGGTACATATGGCAAGACAGTTGTTGTCCGGATTTGGATAGAAATATTGCCAGACCAAAGAGGTGGAATGTTTGGTCTTCTGCCCAGGCATGACCGTGATGGGCTTTTTCATCCCACGGACAACAACTGTCTCCCCCGGAGCCTGATTTAAACAAACTACATCACCATCAGAATCCTCCTCGCCAACTTCCTCCTCAGTGCCAGCTACACCAGTATCCTCATCCTGTTGTACTTCAACAGTGACATCTTCAATTTGCATATCAGCAAGTGGACTGTGGGTGCTCCTTTCAGCACTTGCAGGGGGGGCGTGCAAATGGTGGAAAGAGCCACCTCTTCCCGTCCAGTGCTGGGAAGGTCAGGCATCGCAACCGCCACTACACTTGGACTCTCCTTGGGGATTTGTGATATCTTCTTAGAACGCACAGTTCTTCGCTGTGCTTTTGCCAGCTTAACTCGTTTGATTTTTTTAGCGGGAGGAGGGCTTCCATCGTCATGTGAAGCTGAACCACTAGTCATGAACATAGGGAAAGACCTTAGCCGTTCCTTGACACTCCGTGTCGTAAATGGCTTATTGGCAAGTTTACGTTTCTCTTCAGATGATTTAAATGTTTTTTTCAAGGTCATTTTCCTGAACTTTGTCATTTGGGATTGTATGTGCCCTCTACTATGACATTGGGCATCAGCCTTGGCAGACGACGTTGATGGCATGTTATCCTCTATGTCATGACTAGTGGCAGCAGCTTCAGCACTAGGAGGAAGTGGTTCTTGATCTTTCCCTATTTTATTTTTATCGGAGAAAGTTTGGTCCTCCATTTATGTTATATTGATATATACGTGCGGCTAAGGCGCACACAAACACAGAAAATAATTTTTTATTTATGTTGGAGACTAGTGTACTTTGTGGGTTACACCACCCTTTAAGAAATGAGCCAGCCGGCCCTTTACTTATGACACAGGCGCACGCTTGGCACTACTTTGTTGATGCACGTGCGGCTACTGCGCACACAATTCACAAACACAGAAAAAAAATTTTTATTTGGTTTGGAGTGTACTTTGGGGGTTACAGCACCCTTTAACGGTCAAGCCAGCCGGCCCTTTACTTATGACACAGGCGCACGCTTGGCACTACTTTGTTGATGCACGTGCGGCTACTGCGCACACAATTCACAAACACAGAAAAAATTTTTTATTTGGTTTGGAGTGTACTTTGGGGGTTACAGCACCCTTTAACGGTCAAGCCAGCCGGCCCTTTACTTATGACACAGGCGCACGCTTGGCACTACTTTGTTGATGCACGTGCGGATACTGCGCACACAATTCACAAACACAGAAAATATTTTTTTATTTGGTTTGGAGTGTACTTTGGGGGTTACAGCACCCTTTAACGGTCAAGCCAGGCGGCCCTTTACTTATGACACAGGCGCACGCTTGGCACTACTTTGTTGATGCACGTGCGGCTACTGCGCACACAATTCACAAATACAGAAAATATTTTTTTATTTGGTTTGGAGTGTACTTTGGGGGTTACAGCACCCTTTAACGGTCAAGACAGCCGGCCCTTTACTTATGACACAGGCGCACGCTTGGCACTACTTTGATGATGCACGTGCGGCTACTGCACACACAATTCACAAACACAGAAAACATTTTTTTATTTGGTTTGGGTTGTACTTTGGGGGTTACAGCACCCTTTAATGGTCAAGCCAGCCGGCCCTTTACTTATGACACAGGCGCACGCTTGGCACTACTTTGTTGATGCACGTGCGGATACTGCGCACACAATTCACAAACACAGAAAATATTTTTTTATTTGGTTTGGACTGGAGTGTACTTTGGGGGTTACAGCACCCTTTAACGGTCAAGCCAGGCGGCCCTTTACTTATGACACAGGCGCACGCTTGGCACTACTTTGTTGTTGCACGTGTGGCTACTGCGCACACAATTCACAAACACAGAAAATATTTTTTTATTTGGTTTGGACTGGAGTGTACTTTGGGGGTTACAGCACCCTTTAACGGTCAAGCCAGGCGGCCCTTTACTTATGACACAGGCGCACGCTTGGCACTACTTTGTTGATGCACGTGCGGCTACTGCGCACACAATTCACAAACACAGAAAAAAATGTTTTATTTGGTTTGGAGTGTACTTTGGGGGTTACAGCACCCTTTAACGGTCAAGCCAGCCGGCCCTTTACTTATGACACAGGCGCACGCTTGGCACTACTTTGTTGATGCACGTGCGGCTACTGCGCACACAATTCACAAACACAGAAAAAAATTTTTTATTTGGTTTGGAGTGTACTTTGGGGGTTACAGCACCCTTTAACGGTCAAGCCAGCCGGCCCTTTACTTATGACACAGGCGCACGCTTGGCACTACTTTGTTGATGCACGTGCGGCTACTGCGCACACAATTCACAAACACAGAAAAAAAATTTTTATTTGGTTTGGAGTGTACTTTGGGGGTTACAGCACCCTTTAACGGTCAAGCCAGCCGGCCCTTTACTTATGACACAGGCGCACGCTTGGCACTACTTTGTTGATGCACGTGCGGATACTGCGCACACAATTCACAAACACAGAAAATATTTTTTTATTTGGTTTGGAGTGTACTTTGGGGGTTACAGCACCCTTTAACGGTCAAGCCAGCCGGCCCTTTACTTATGACACAGGCGTACGCTTGCCACTACTTTGTTGATGCACGTGCGGCTACTGCGCACACAATTCACAAACACAGAAAATATTTTTTTATTTGGTTTGGAGTGTACTTTGGGGGTTATAGCACCCTTTAACGGTCAAGCCAGCCGGCCCTTTACTTATGACACTACTTTGTTGATGCACGTGCGGCTACTGCGCACACAATTCACAAACACAGAAAAAATATTTTTTTTTTAGCACTTGGGGGGAGCACCCCTGACGAACAGAGCACCCCCTGGACAACACTACAGCACCCCTTTAGGACTGGGACACTGCACAGGACTTTGGAGTGGACACAGCCCCTATGGACAACTGACTGCACAACACAGTCCTGCCAGCCCCTATGGACTTTGAAGTAGTGGACACAGCCCCTATTAACAACAGCAGCACAGCACAACACAGCCAGCCCCTATGGACTTTGAAGTAGTGGACACAGCCCCTATGGACAACAGCAGCACAGCGCAGCACATCACAGCACAACACTACTCTGCACTACACTACACTACACTACACAGCCCAGCCAGCCCTAACTCCCACCCTCCCTCTTCACTGTCCACAGCCGAGTGAGAAAATGGCGCCGACGCGGGTACCTAATATAGGATCCAAAACCCGCGAGACTCGGAAGGCGGGATGATGACGTTTTGCCTCGATTTCAGAATCCGAGTCAGGCGGGAAAAGTCGAGCCTGACTCGGATCGGACTCGGATCGGGGGGACTCGGGGGGGTTCGGATTTCAGAAATCCGAACCCGCTCACCCCTACAATATATATATATATTTATATATATATATATATACAGTACCAGTCAAAAGTTTGGACACGCCTTCTCATTCAATGGTTTCTGATTATTTAAATTATTTTCAACATAGTAGATTAATACTGAAGGCAACAACACATCTATGAAAGAACACATATGGAGTTATGTTGTAAACTAAAAAGTGTCAAACAAATCAAAGCGGTCATCCAAGCAAAAGGGGGCTAGTTTGAGGAATCTAAAATATAAAACATATTTTGATTTGTTTAACACTTTTTTGTTTACAACATATTTCCATATGTGTTCTTTCATAGATTTGTTGCCTTCAGTATTAATCTACTATGTTGAAAATAATTTAAATAAACAAAAACCATAGAATGAGAAGGTGTGTCCAAACTTTTGACTGGTACTGTATATATATATATATATATATATATATATAAAGTCCAGTATTAGTGCACACTCACGTCTGAAAATCCAATTGCTGGGGTTGACAAAGGTCCATGGCTAGGACCGAAACGTCGGAGCTTTACTATGATGCTGTAAAAATTTTTTAAAAAGATGAAATAAAAACTCATTTTAGAAGACTGGTGAGTGCACCCCCTTTGTTCATTTTATATATATATATATATATATATATATATATATATATATCAAACAAATGCCCTTAACATGCCCTGTAAGATACAATCTTATTATTCACACAGTTGTGTGCCACCAGTTGCACCTCTTTTAAAGCCCCCCCCTGTTAGAAGAGCCAACTAACAATTTCTTGAGAAAAAGAAAAAGAGTGCGTTACAATATTAATACTAATTTTTTTTTCTCCGAATTATCTATTATAGATATGATAAAGTGATACAAAAATTCACATAAAGCCCTTGAAAAAATTGATGTATTAAATAGTCCAACACTGAATCAAGTGTGGGTGAAACTTTAGGCGATGAAGATCTTAGAACCACCTTCTTTAATCGTGGAGCTGAAATTCGTTACAAAACCTTTCTTGAGGCTGGAATCCCTCCTTGGGGTTAATCTAAAAACAAAACACTCGCACCAAGAAATCACCCAGAAAGGTCCAAAGGCCACCATTGATAATTAAAATATTTATTCTTAAATCGCTTGTATGTGTGGTACCCCCATAGTCATGGGGTTACCCCTTTAACTAGTTAGGAGATATAGTTACCCTGCAAGCCCCTGTCAGTTGTTTTTTTTTTATAAGATCATATAGCACCATTGGTACCATAGGATAATACAGTGAACTTTTGCTGACCTTTCTCCCTCGGACCTTACTGAGCATGTGCAGACAGGGAGGTAGAAAGTGCCCCTTGGTCAGCAACCCATTTTTGGAGGGAAAATCTTGCCCCATTGATAGGCAGCCCTAGTGTCCAGGCAGAGATCCCTGTAGGCGGCCTGTTGCTGGGTCTCCCTGTCCACTCATAGATGCCAGACTGACAGGGAGGAGAAATGGGAGAGCTTATAAAATACCATCCCCAGGGCTGTCAGAGCTGAGTCTGGGAGGATTTCTGAAAAAAGGATTGTCTGTGAGGTGTTTCTGTGGAGTGTCCCTGGATCTGTACAAATATAGGGATGCAGTAACCCCTCTCATTTATCCTGGATTACAAATACCGCACTTAGTGCTGTCTGTAAGGAGTTTTAGTGGACTGCCCTTGGAGCTGTAAACATAAGGATGTTATAACTTTTATGTTTGCCCTGGATTACAATTACCAGACTTCACATGAACCCGGAAGGCTACCTATCCAATCTACCAGGAGAGGTGCTCTGATGCTGGATGTGAGCCCCTGGAGGAAGCTTGCCTGGGGATTTGCATAGAGCACCCTGCTTTGGAAGAAGCCCCCTCTGAATAAAGGACTGCCTTCCTAAGTGCCTGTTACCGGAGGCGCCGCATGTGTAAGTCTGCGCATGCTGGGAGAGAAGAGGAGCTGCCTGGGAAGGAGGTCTCATCGCTCCATCATCGCAGATGAAGCCCCAGCTGAGGAAAAGGTCTCGCCAGTGATGAAAACCCTCCTGGCACCCGCACGGGCAGAAGAAAAGACAGCCCCAGAGGAAGTGCTTCAGGACCCCTCCCGCTGCTGTGTTTGTTTGTCTGCCAGACAGAGCTCCTGTGGAAAGGGATTTTGCACCTGTTGCTCCTTGTAAAATACTTGCCGGAGGTCTGCAGCTGGGAGCTCTGGTGCGGTGCCTAGCATCCCAGAGTTTTCCTGGACATCGTGGGAGGCTGATCAGCCACTGCATTGGGGTGAGATACACAAGAGCTTCCCTGTTCCTGCTCCTTCCCCTGCCTTGCACTTAGCCACCCCTGCCCACTGCTTGCCCTGCCTGTCACTAGTCAGGTTCCATAGCCTGTTGCCATGCCCTGCCTATGTCCCCAGGGTCCATAGAATAAAAGGGGAAGCAAGGGAGTGATTAAAATAGGGGGGAAGTAAAAGATAGGTCACCTCCTCTTTTCCCCAAGAATTGTATTGGTGGTCATTTTCTTTCCTGTGAACCTCTGGCTCATGTCCAGGAGGGGACGTGATTTATGGGTGTTGGCTCATATCCGATGCCACCGTTGGGGATGTATAATATATCCTATGTTTATCTTTAAACAAAATGTAATGCTATGTGATATGTATTTGACTGTTTACTGTTTGACTCGTGTGTTAGCTAAAGTGGTTGATAGTGGCCCTCCGTGGCCCTTCGTCTGTTATTACGCTCTGTAAATGCTGTTCACTGCTTGCTGTGTTATTATTGTCAATGCTGATTAATATTTTGCTTGCGTGAAGTGTTTGAATATTTACTGGTACTGGTGTTAATGTAAATTGTCTCTTATACACTGTTTGGCCCAGTATCCATTTCAAAGTCCATTCATGCTGATGTAATATACATTCCTTGTTTATTTAGCCCTGTGTAACCCCGGCTGGCAATTCTGGAGGTAGTAATTTGTGGCATAGGCATTTAGGAAGACTTTTGTCCTTATTTTTCTCAAGGCTCAGAGACTGTGTTACATGATTGCTGCCGGTGAACTACTGCTATCAGCATAGCCTCAGTGTTGTCCTTATTTTTCTCAAGGCCCAAAAACTGTGTTACATTATTGCTGCCGGTGAACTACTGCTATCAGCATAGCCTCAGTGTTGTCCTTATTTTTCTCAAGGCCCAAAAACTGTGTTACATTATTGCTGCCGGTGAACTACTGCTATCAGCATAGCCTCAGTGTTGTCCTTATTTTTCTCAAGGCCCAAAGACTGTGTTACATTATTGCAAGCTGCCGGGAGAACTACTGCTATCAGCATAGCCTCAGTGTTGTCCTTATTTTTCTCAAGGCTCAGAGACTGTTACATTATTGCTGCCAGTGAACTACTGCTATCAGCATAGCCTCAGTGTTGTCCTTATTTTTCTCAAGGCTCAGAGACTGTTACATTATTGCTGCCGGTGAACTACTGTTACCAGCATAGCCTCAGTGTTATCCTTATTACTCTCAAGGCCCAAAGACTGTGTAAATTACTGCAAGTTGCTGGGGAACTACTGCTATCAGCATAGACTGTGTTTCAAAGCTATAGGCTGCTGGTGCACTACTGATACAAGCCTAACCTACATGTGTTTTTCCCACGTTTTTCTCAGAAAAAGGAAGCGTTAACACAGACTGTATTTCAAAGCTATAGGCTGCTGGTGCACTACTGATCCAAGCCTAACCTGCATATGTTTTCCCACGTTTTTCTTAGCAAAAAGAAGCGTAGCACAGACTGTATTTTAAAGATATAAGTTGCCGGTGCATTATTGATACAAGCTCGACCAGCAGGTTTCATATTTAGGTCTCTCATTTGTTTTAGATAAATTAAAAGTTTTGCAGGAATTGTGGTTCTTGTTGGTGTCACTTGCTTGCCAGCTGGGGTCACCGGTAGAGGACAGGGTGGTAATAAGCAAAGATCTTGATATTAAAAAGTGTAATTTATTTCTTTTAAATTTGTGACTGGTAAACATTTCCTGTGTCAAGTGTTAATCTTTGATTGGTTACAATAAAATTGTGTTGTACCTTCCTTTCGGTCTGGTCACTGTGTCTGCAAAAACAAGAGGGAACATTAGCAAACTTGCCTCTCTTGTGTCCTATCTTAGCGAAGGGGAAATCGGCCACCGAAGCATTTCTAAACACACCTGAACCTGGTGCTAGTGGTGCACCAGTCAGTACATCACATATGTCAATCACTAAAACAGTTTACATAAAATAATGATATAAACAAAAGATACAATGACCAATCATAGAGAAAAAATTGAACACCCCTGTCACACCTTTAAATGGAATTCACAATGGTGGACCTTGTGGTTAGATGAACACACGCAATTTGAAATCTAACGCATTTCGTCCTTATAAGGACTACATCAGGGGTATTACACACATTTATTTTAAAGATGACAATGCCAGGGGGCGTGGCCTGGCAGACGCGTTGAAGTGGAGCTCCTGCTCTTTACACATTAAGAAGCCCTTTTGACGCTCTACCGCGGGTTACCCTGCATACCTGATGCCCTCTTGGGCTTCCGCTGTGCCCCTGTGCTGCTGCCCGACTTCCGGAGCACCTTTTCTTCCCCAGGCTTGATTGAGGCCTGTCTCCTGCCAAGAAGCCGCGGCCTCGAGATTGGAGTGCCCACGGCACGGCTGCCCCATCACCGCCGCCGGACGCCGCCGCCGAATGATGGGACCTGACCTGGCTGGATTACCTTTGGGGCTTCCTGCCCTGGTGGACTCCCCTGCAGTCCTCTCTTTCTCTCCTGACCTGACGGTGGATGCACCCATATCCGCGAGATGCGGGGAGGCGCCATCTTGGCCTCAGCTGAGCCTGCTCGACACTGCAGTAATCCCTTACCTGCATGTGCTGACAGTGGATCCCTGGCCTGCATGCTTGCCCTCCTAACACAACTGATGTCCAGAATAATCGTTTCTGCTGCTGTGGATGCTGCGGTGAGCTGGGTCTCCTGGCTGTGAGATCCTTTCGGCTGGAGATTGGTGTGGATGCTAAATAGAGGTGTACTTTGGTGGCTCCTATACCTCATTACCATACAGCCTTTCTGGTGCCTGGGAGGAACGAAAATCCTGCAGGAAACTAGTGCTTCCTGACCCTGGCCTGAGTTTGCTCCCGAATGATGAGGGGCCTTACCATGCTACATAGCTTCCCCAGGTGCTAACCTTGTTTTGTCTATTTTCCTACTCATTAACAAACTTTCTCATTTTGCCCTATTCTTTTTACCTACCCCCCTTCTGTGTGTTCCGTTCCCCTTGATCCCTCCTATCCCAAACCAAGTCTTATCTGACCTTTTCTTCTGCCCCTGCTTATTCTCCTATTTGCTGCCAATTTTAAACAGCTTTGTGGTATCACAGATCCTCATGGCAAATCCAGTTTATACTGGGACTTTATAAGAGCGGCTGTGGAGTCTCGGAGGGGACATTTTGTGCAGTACTGTGAGGATTCGCATACAGCGACATGCTATACTTACTTTATGAATACACACATTCTTAAAATTGCAGGTGCTCTTTAACACTGTTCATTTTCTATATTGTACCATTGCAAATACTTTCTGGGTTCTATCTCCACCTGGTGGTGATTGTTGTGATTTTACCCAACTTCAGCACTATCTGTAATTGATTGTACTCAAAGACCTGTTATACTCAATTTATGAATACACATATTGTTAAAATTGCAGGTGCTCATTAACTCTGGGCCTGATTCAGAGCCGGACGCTCTGACCAGAGCGCTCGCTCTGAATCAGGGCCCTCCTACCTCATTTTGGAGCGGCCTCATGGACGCTCGCATAGCTGTGGGTTACCACAGCTATAGCGAGTGTCCATGATGATGGTCGCGATGGTCAAGACCATCGCGACCATCGGGCTTGTGACGAGACCCTGCGGTAGGGTCTCGCTGCCGCAAGCCCTGGAGTGATTTTGGCTCTATCGGAGCCAAAATCACTCCCACTGACATCACTACTGATGTCAGTGGGGCCGGACTCAGACGGTAGGCGTTCCCATGGGAACGCCTCCGTCTGGCAGCCACGCCCTCGGCACGCACACCAAAGGGGGCGTGCTGTCACTCACCATCGACAGCACGCCCCCTTTGGTGCGAGACCCCGAGCGACGGCTTCCTCGTCGCTTGCCGGGTCTCGCGCATGCGCACGACGGAGCTCCCTCCATCGTGCGCATGCGCACTTCGGCACCATCGACCCATTTGCGAGCGTCCAGCGCTCGCGAGTGGGTCAGAATCAGGCCTTCTGTTCATTTTCTATATTGTACCATTGCAAATATTTTTTGGGTTCTGTCTCCACCTAGTGGTGATTGTTGTGATTATACCCAATTTTGGCTCTACCTGCAACTGATTGTACAAAGGCCATTTCGAAACATTTACGGCCCTCTTCCCAAGATTAGGGACTGTTTATCAGAATTTGCATGTCTAATTAGTTTACACTATTAATGACTGATACCTCAGTCTTTTCTATTTTTGAATCTCTTTAAAATTTAACTTTTTGTGTAAACATTGTTTGATTGTGATTTCCAGTGGGCGGGCCTTCTTAGGAGGACGCATTTTAACGAAGCTCCTGACTTGTCAGAAAGCAAAATACATTTTTTTTTGCAATCTCTGTGCTTTGACATAGTATCTTTTCAACAAGGGATAATTGCCGGATAAGGTTCTATATGTGGACTGGCTCTCGGAGAATACTAATCACTGGAAATTAGCTCTGTGAAGAAGGAGTGCCAGGCACGGCTGTCACCTAAACGGCCTAGCTATTTGTCTCTCAGTAAAATTGTACAGTATACATATTGTAGAAGATCTGTCGTTCTTTACTTACTGTCATTCTCCTCAAACTAAGCCCAATGTCCCTCCTTGTTCTCCTGGTGGCTCGGATTCTCCGCCAGCCTCTCCGTCCCACTCCCTCTGTGAATCTCAAGCGCAGACTCTTTCTACCCCTATAGCAGCTCCGTCTGCTACGGCAGCAGCTCAGGAAATGCTTCTAGTGATCAAACCAATTATGGAACAACAGTTTCAGGAGTTTGGTAACACGTTATCCTCTGTGGTATCTCAGTTGGAGTCTCATACTAAAAGAATAGTAACCTTAGAACAAAGAACAAGCGATAATGAGGATACCATTGTAACACTGCAATCCTCATCTAACAATCATGAGGTCACTATTAAATCCTTGCTAGATAAAATTGACGACTTGGAGAGCAAGAGTCGGCAAAACAATCTAAGATTTATTGGAATCCCCGAATCCATTACAGGTCGGGCTTTGACACAATACTTACAAACAGACTTAAGTCGTGCATTAGGTCTCCCCAATTTTGACAACTCTATGATTATTGAACGGGCTCATAGGTTAGGCCCTGAACGAAATTCATCAGACAATCGTCCCAGGCCGGTCATTGCTAGATATTTAAACTTTAGAGATAAAGAATTGGTATTACATATGTACCGCAAAGCTACCTCTGTCATGATAGGTTGCCAGAAGATCTTGGTATTTCAGGATTTTTTGGCGGCGGTTTCACAGAAACATAGGGAATTTTCACCAATATGTAAAATATCATTTGAAAACCGCCACCAATTCTCTTTACTGTTTCCTGCCAAGCTTAAAATCATAATCAAGGGGAAGGTTAATTTTTTTGATGATCCTCGATCAGCAAGACAATATGTCTCCACTCTATCGTCTCCTGACGACCTCCCCTCTGGTTCTCACGGATGATAAAAAAAGAGGGAAATGCTTCTAGTAGCATGTTTAACATTAGAGAGGCACAAATGTCATTTACATTTTTTTTTCTTCATGTTTTTGTTATTTTTATTGACTGTTGTACAAATTGTTATTATTTCAATTGCCAGTGTGCAAAGCTATACTGGTAACATATTCAATTGGTTGGAAAATGTTGGAAAATGCAGAGATTGGAACAAAAATGTGATTGCATTGCTGTATAGACTAACTATTGATATAGTTTTTTTTGTGAGAAAGTTGTTGGGCGCGGTTGGCACGGAACCTCGTAGTGGACATCTGTTTCCCCCACTGGCTGGGATGGGAGTTCGGCAACATCGGTGAATATGTTTTACGTGTTGTTCTATAACAAAACAGGTGTGGGTTGATGGCTGCTCAGAACTCTAATGACTCTTTGAGATGTGTATCTGACTCGGTCCATGTGGCGTTGTGGAATGTACACGGATTGAACTCCCCTGTGAAACGTAGAAAGGTGTGTACTCATCTAAAAGACTGTCACCAGACATCATATTTTTACAGGAGACTCATTGGGCTGCCTCTCAGTCCATGACCCTCCGGGATACCTGGATCAGGGAATGTGTCTCTGCTTCCTTTACTTCTAAAAAACATGGAGTTGCAATTTTATTTCATAAACGATTACAATATTCAATAGTAGACTCTGTATTGGATGGAGAAGGCCGGTTTATATTACTAGATGTACTTATACGAGGCACCTCATACACATTTCTAAACCTTTATGCACCCATCACTCCTAATGTGAAGGTCTGGGTTTGTTGTGGACCAGGGGCTGGCTGGCATCTTTCAGCCTGGGGGGCAACACAAGCAAGTGGCCCCGGCTTTCTCCCCAAAAAAAAAAAAAAATCAACCTGTGAAGTACTCTCATCGTGCAATATCAGCAAACAATAGGTCATCTTAATGCCAAAGTTTGAATCTCCCTTATTTATTAATTATTTAGAGTCCTTGAGGAAGCTTTCCAATAAAGGAGATTGAAATGAAGCGATATATGAGGGTGACGCTGGGCTGGATGTGGGACCAGGGATGTATCTATAATGGGTGCAGGGTGTACGGGCCCCTGGGTCCAGGGGGCTTCGCACCGCTCACCCTGCACCCATAGTTTGACTTACCTCTCCGGAGTCCCACGTCGGTGCGGGTGTCTGGCGCTGTAGAAACGACTGGAAAATGCCCATCACGGCCATTTTCCCGTCGTTTGCTCATGCGCAGTACAGGGAAAATGGCCGCCGCAGCCATTTTCCTGATGACCTGCGCATACTATATAGACTCTGGGTGCACTCTAGTGCCCAGAGTCTATAACTTCGGCGCTGGCCACGCACAGCTCAGTGCGCTGCCGGCTGCCAGGGGGAGAGAGTAGGGGGCCCGTGTCGGAGACTGCACACGGGCCCCCTCCTCTCTAGAAATGCCCCTGTGTGGGACAGTGCGATGGGGAGGAACAAAAGGCTGAAGAAAGGTGGACACTGACTGGAATGGCTGGGGGTCCTAGGTGAGATGTGGACTTGTTGGGAAGGGAGGAGACACTGGGCTGGTTAGGTGGGATACACTGGCATTTGGGGGATCAGTTATAGATGATAAGGGACACTGGGCTGGACAAGGGGAAGACACTGGGTGGGCACTGTGCTGGGGGAATGGGAGCACTGACCTGGGATTGCTGCTGTTCCTGTAGACGACATGCCTGGTCCTGCACACGCTCTCCAGCACTTAACACGCTGACAGCTGCATCCTGAGCAGCCCCTGCTTAGTCTCCATCTCCCTGCTGTGGCTGCTGGAAGAGGTAGCGCTGCCACACTTTCCTGTAGGAGCGAGGGAGGGGGGGTCGTGGCCACGGGGGGGGGGGGCACGGAAGTGGTGTGTCAGGCTGGCTTGGTTGGAAGAGAGGACTAGAGGCTCAGTTATGCCCAGCCAGTCCAGGCATGCAGCTAGCCACCAACCGTCAGAGGCAGAGCTGAGGAGACTGGAGAGTGAAGGCTGGAGGCAGGGCCTCCCTCAAGCTCTCTGTCTCTAGTTGTCATCACTGAGGGCCAGCTCCCGATCAGCGCTGCCAGGGCAGAGAGGGCACGTTTAAGAAGAAGAAAATAAAACAACGGCCCCAAACTCCTGCTGAGGTCTACAGGCAATCTGCCCCTGGCCGGGAGACATGCAGAGGACGCTCCCAGGCTGCTTAGTTTGTTAAAAGGGCTTCAAGGATGGCCGCACTGATTATCCTTGTTACACAAACTGAGTGGCCGGGGAGCATCCTCTGCATGTCTCCTGGGTGCCAGACGTGCATGGAACATAAGGCAACTGGCGGCCCCATAACACTGAAATTATACCGGCCCGGGGGGCAGATGGCACCCTGCCCCCTCGCCCAGCCCGCCACTGTTGTGGACCCGGGGTGGTGACAGGAGCAGATTTAAATAAAAAGGTGGAGTTTTTAATAAGTGATTTAGCAGACATGGGAATGGCAAAAGAAAAAGTCCAGGTTTAGCACTAAAGTGCACTTGATAACTGTGGTGAAGCAAATGGGAGAATGTCCAGATAGTGACAGGCAGGAAATGTCCAGTATGCAGGTTTGGTGAGCTGTAACAAAGTGCAGGCAGAGGTAATGAAGTCCAGCTGGGAGTTAGAGTGTGAGGCAAGGTGCAGGGAAACAGCAGGTTCAGGTACTCAGGCAGGGGAAGGGTAAATGGAGGGTGCAGGGTGAGTCCAGCAGGTACTCTCAGCCGCAGCTGAGAAACACGTTACACTGGCAATGAATGAAGGCTGTGGACCTTCCTAAATACCAGGTGCCGCGCTGTGACTGGCTGGAAAGAGCACATGACCCACCAGGATTGGACAGTTTGAATCACATGACCTGAGGCAAGATGGCAGCGCCCATGCCAAACGGAACGGAAATACCATCAGGCCTCACCAGGCCTCAGTGACAATGTGCCCGCACAGAACCACGTGCAGCCAATGCCCCTCGCCAAACACCAGCACCGCTGCCAGAGACCCCTCACCACAATGACCTCACAGGTAATACCCGGTGACCACCATGCCGAGAAACCCTGGCCGTGACACCAGCCTTCTGTATTTGGCCTATCATTTTGCACATTGCGCTATTTATATGTGACATAAAGTCATCAATGTGGTCAGGTTTTCTGTTGAGGATTCGTTCCGCTTGCTGCAGGAATATGACCTCCGGCTTGGTGGGTTGCTGATGCTGCTGCTTTCTCACCTGGCATTTTTCTTTCCTTTGGGGAGGTGCGGAGATGTTGGGGGGGGGGGTTGAATGGTAAGGTATCCACCTCACTGTACCCGATCAGACTGATGTCCGGAGTTGTGGACAATTCAGGCTTTGGGTGGGAGTCTGTATAGGAAAAAATGGAGAAAAAATATTATGGTCATGTTTTAACCCCTTTTTTAATATTTCTCTAGTTTCCAAACACCACGGCTGAGTGGAAGACCATGGCTGAAGAGTTTGAACAACGTTGGAATTTCTCTAACTGCGGAGGAGCCATGGTGTGCAGATTATAGGATTAAGTGGACCTCCAATTCCATCAAATATCTCGGAATTTTCCTTCCCAAAAACATACATAATTTATATAGTTTGAATATACAAAAGATAATTAAAGAAGCACTGGGGGAATTGGGGAAATGGCAGCATTTAATGTTATCATACCTAGGACGGGTACATATATTAAAAATGATTACTTTCTTAAAACTCCTTTATCCACTTCAGATGCTTCCGATACTGTTGTCAGTAGTGGATGAAAAACTAATAAACACCACATTTAGAAAATGTATTTGGCAGAATAAGAGACCACGCATAAGCTTAAACAAATTACAACAGCCTGTAGCCAATGGGGAGGGGTAAACCTTCCAAATTTAAAATTATATAACCAGGCAGGTGTTCTCTGCTACATCCGGGACTGGATTCATGGTACAGATCATTACACAACTTTGGACATTGATCAATCCTTTTTACCACATCAGCACCTTTTATCATTCCTACACAATCATCGTCAGGAAATAACCCCCATAGACAGGGCCGTTTCTAGGGGCAGGCAACCCGTGCAATCGCACGGGGCGCGCCGCCTCCGACCTCTGCAGCAGAAACAAAATATTAACTGCCGGGCGCCCGCTGAGATTCAGTTACCAGCGGGCGCCCAGCAGAGCAGCCGGAGAGACGGAGGCTCCGGCTCCCGGCTCCCCCAGTGTGCACTATGGGAGGACGTCATGACATCTTTCCCATAGTGCAGAGGAGCAGCCGAGCGGAGCAGACGCCGGAGCGGGGCTGAAGGTAAGTGTTACTGTTTTTTTTTTTATGCGCAGGCAGCCTGGGGACATTACTCTGGGGGCACTTCTGCGGGGGGAGACACCACTACTGGGGGCACCCGGGCACTACTACTGGGGACATTACTCGGGGGGCACTTCTACTGGGGGCATTGCTTAGGAGGTACCACTACTGGGGGCATTACTCAGGGCCCAGGGGCACTACTACTGGGGGCACTACTACTTGGGGCTTTACTACTTTGGGCACTAGTACAAAGGGAGCATTACTATTGGGGGGACTAATACAGGGGCATTAATACTGGGGACACTATTACAGGGGGCATTACTATTTCGGGCAATACAACTGGGGACACTACTACTGGGGCACTACAGCAGGGACCATTACTATTGGGGGCATTACTGATGGGGGCATGACTACAGGGGGCACTACTAATGGTGGCATGGCATAGGGGGCACCACTCCTGGGGGCACTACTACTGGGTGCACTGTATAAAGGGCACCACTACTGTGGGCTCTGCATAAGTTGCACTACCACTGTGGGCACTGCATAAGGGGCATAAATACAGGGGACACTGCATATGGGGACAACTACAGGGGGCACTGCATAATAGGCACTTTTGCCTGAGAGCCAGTGGGGGGGAAGCCTAAGACCTGTCGGGATGGAATGGCAAGGGAGGGGGCTGGAATGAAGTGTGTATTATGTGAATCTTGTTTTTTCAATGTGTTTTATGTGGTTCTGGATTTAATACTGTATTTGAAGTGGATGTGGTTTTAAAACGTAGTTTATGTGCCTCTGGCTTTTCCAATATATTATGTGGAAGTGGTTTGTTGCAGTGTATATTATGTGGAAGTGGTTTGTTGCAGTGTATATTATGTGGAAGTGGTTTGTTGCAGTGTATTTTATGTGGATCTGGCTTTCATTTTCAATGTGCTGAGTTCGCTCCCAACGCGACTAAAAACGGGTGTGATGCAAGGTCATACTTCTGTAAATGTCACACCAAAGGCATGCACACAGAAATGCGGCGTGGGCTTGTGACAGCTAGGCCACACCCCATTTTTTGAGCGTGCGCCTATGGCGCGCGCATGCTGTCTGTCTTTTGTTTAGCTACATATATTTTTCATCGCTTTGCCCCTGACAGGTTAGCCAACCCAGTACTCAGTAGTCACAGTGGCTGTCATTCTGTGGTCTTTCTAGATCACGCTCCCTTACTGTGATACCACACCCCCTCACGATGAGGCCACACCCACTCCACAATATTACTGCTTCGAGGGGGGGGGGCGCATTTTGACTGCTCGCACTGGGAGCCTCAAACCCTAGAAACTGCCCTGCCCATAGAGTCTCAGAATCCACTGCTGATGTCTTCTTGGATTGTTTGGCACAAAACCAGAAACAAAATGGGTCTTAATAGTCACCACTCGCTATTTCTCCCATTGATAGCCAACCCCGAATTCCAAAATGGCCAAGCAGCGCAGCCTTTTTTTTCCTGGTGTTCTAAAGGTATATCCCAGGTTAAAGCTCTAGTAGATAACACATCTCATCCACCTCTTCAGATACAAGTACTGGCAGATAAGTATACCTTACCCAAATCACATGCTCTAGCTATGTACCAAGCTCAGCATTACGCTAGCTCGATTGCGAGACGCCTCTCTGCAGATGATTGGTCCAAACCTCTTGATGTTACATTAACTAGACAATCGTCTGATAGGAAAGCCATATCCACATTCTACCAAATACTACATGACCCTCTAGATCTCACAAAATCAAAGGCAGGAATCTTTTTTTGGACACAGATTTTTCCTATTCTAACAGTAGATATTCTTTTGAAAACCATTAATTACTCCATACAAACATTAACTTATTCAATGTACAGGGAAGTGTTTTACAATATATTTCATAATGGATATCTATCACCACATCGTAGATTTTTAATTGGGATCTCTGATTCTGGGTCTTGCCCAAAGTGCAAGGGCCCAGATGCCACATTCATGCATTGTATGTGGGATTGCCCACTTATAAATTATTTTTGGAAACAGGTTAGACGATTCGCAATGACCTACCTCCTTAGTGATTTGCCTCTTTCAGCAGAATGGGCAGTTCTGGGATATATGCCCCCTATAACCAAAATGGCGCAAAGAAGTAAGAGGTTGATGCTTATAATTTCTGCAGTAGCCTGTAAGAGTATATTACACCAGTGGATTCACGGGGAACCCCCATCCATACAATTGTTCAAGGCGAAGATGTATCACGTATTCCACATGGACTTGTTAGAGGCCTCATTACACAAGGAAGAGTGTACTGAAAAATTATTTCACATCTGGGAGGGGTTCATTGATTATTTATCAGGGGACCTTAAAACTCAGTTACATAAATGTTTTCACTCCACAAGTTGGTATGAAACCAGATTGTTATTGGGAGATGCAGAAAATTGATATGCAAACAATGGTTTCTTAGATCTTGGGGGATGTGCCGGCCACGCCTATTGATTTTGACTTTGATTTTTGATCCTATTATGTTTCTCACTCTTTTTCTGTTTTGAGAAATGTTGGTCATTTTATATTTATATGTAAAGCCTTTCAGCTCTCATCTTAACTTGCTGCTACATACTCCTCTCTCCCTGCCTACCCCATCTGTTTCACCCCTGTCTGTCTGTCCCTCCCCCCTAGAATGTAAGCTCCGATGAGCAGGGCCCTCTACCCTCTTGTGCTTCTCCTTACTCTACCTTCATCTACTTCTTACTCTCTACCAGGGCACCTAACACTTGGTTGCTTTGCATTGTTGCTTATCTGGGTGTTATGGTCGCGAATGTAGCAATGAATATTATCCATGCCCTGTAATGTATTGTATTGTATTGTATTGTATTGTACTGTAAGTCACTGTAAATCTATTTATGTACTTTGTAAGGCGCTGCGGAACATTTGTGGCGCCATATAAATAAACGATATAATAATAATAATAATAATAATAATAATAATGTAAATATACATATGTATACATGTAATTTATATTTTGATATTATACAATGTTAATTGTGAAAAAAAAAAAAAAAAGATGGCAATGCCAAATGGTAGTTCTAACATGAACACATTCAAGTAATAGTCCAGAAAAATATGGCAACTCAAATCTGTAGGGACCAGTCCAGACAGCAGTACCTCTCTATTAGTGTATGATATGTATGTATGTATGTATGTATGTGTATGTATATATATATATATATATATACATATATATTGTAAGATTGTCCTTACAAAAAAACACACTTGATAGCAAGTGTATTTGTCAGATGGCTTCTTACTGATGTAAATGTTACATCTTCACAATTCCCAACCAGTATGTGACTAATTCAGCGTCAGGAGCATCTTCCCCTGAATCCCAGAATGCTTTATTTCTCTTTCATCCACTAGGGGACACTGGAAGCTAGTACACTGGGGTATAGGAGTTGTGGATAGAGCTGGCACTTTAAATAATTTAGAAGTGTGAAGCTCCTCCCCCTCTATTCCCCACCAGCCCTCAGTTTAGAAAAAAGTGTGTATGGAGCTGGACACTAAAAGCTGTGCTCCAGCAGTATACTTTAATTATATATTTTTTTCCTTTATTTAATTATTTTTTTCTAACAATATATCTACTAATTAGGGACCATTCACCACCTCTCTAAAAGGTTGGGGTCCGGGTCCCTGGCACCCTGACTCAAAGTCTCAAAGCACAGGGCTTAAGGTGGGTACACACCTAACAGATATATCTGCAGATCAAGTGATCTGCAGATATATCTGCAGATGATGGTCATTCATACACACTGGATGGCCATCATCCGCTTGTGCCCTTGGGTCCTGGGGGGCGGGACCTGGTGGCAAGTGGGCGGGTCGGGGATATGTCCCGCCCCCCTCCTCATTGTCCCGCCCGTACACACCTGCCGATGGACAGATATGTCTGCAGACATATCTGTATATCTGTCCATCAGTTGTGCAGCACAGCCAATGCGATGTCAGTGAACGAAGACGTTCACCGACATATCGTGGGTACACACTGGCCGACGTGCAGCAGATATGTTGGCCAATCAATTGATCGGCCAATGTATCTGTCAGTGTGTACCCAGCATTAAGTTGAAAGCACCTGACAGCTCCTCACCGCCACAGCATCATCCGAGTATGTGTCTCTGATGGGAGCATGGGAGTGCAGTGAGTATGAAACCCAGTTGCGCATCCCCCGTCTCCCACCCTCTAGCCGACGCCGGCAGGGAGCCGCGCTACAGCGCGGCTCTCACTAGTCCACCCCCCTGCTGGTTCAGACCCCGGGGAATTCAGGCACCATTTCACAGAACGGCGGCTGTAATAGCACGCTGGGGAAGCGTTAGCAGGGCATAATACATGGAGCCATCTTGGCGTCATGGAAGACGGGGCAGAGCTTGACAGCGCGGGCTCTCTCCCTGTGCGGCAAAAGGCGGCTTAACACAACAGTGCTGCGGCTTCTCCTCACACACTTCTACCTGCATCTCTCCTCCTACAGGTGCGATTTCACAGAAAGCTACACTTGATTCTCTTGGCACCTGACATCCCTTCTACAACAGGATCCTTTTAAAGGGCTGCAAGTACACTGGGGTGTTATAAGTGGCTGGTGCATGCAGGGCATCCAGTAATTAGGGAAGGGTGTGGTGTGAATCTCCCCCTCTGTCTCCCATTAGCCTTCTGATGTCTGGTGATCTATAACTGTATGTTTTCTGATTCTGTGTGAGTGGGTTGGGTGTCTCTGCCATGACAGACAGGGCAACCACCAAAACTTCTCAGAAGATGTTTGTTTGCTCCAAATGCAATAACAAACATAGCCAAATGATACGGGCTCCACACTATGTGATGCTTGTACAGTAGTTGATCTGCCTGTTACTATAACTACCTTGCCTACCCCTCCAAGGGCCTCTGACCTAGCGGGTGTTATGACTGAATTAACATCAGAGTTGGCCAAATCTCATCGGTCACAACCCCCCTGGGCAACAGGATTGGCCAAATCAGTGGAAAGCCTGGTACATATTATGGGTTCCACTAGTAGAATGCCCTCTACCTATCAAAAGCTGTCACAAAAACACCTACTACCGACTGTACTCTAGTCGGATGATTCAGACTGAGGAGGGTGAATTGGAGGAGGTTTTGGACAATTATGTGTCCGTACTACAAGATTTAGAACCTGTTTCTCAGGAGGTGGAACCATTAATCTTGGCGGTCAGGCAGGTCCTTAATTTACCTGAGGACATAGGACCTCATTCAGAGTCGGTCGTAAGCTGCCGCTCGGTCGTATGCCTAACGGCTGCAAAACTGAAAAAGGAAGCGATCGCATGGCCGGTCGGTCGTAACCAAAGTGATGCCTATACGTGAACAATGCACCTCCTCTAGCTAACGAGTGATAGCAGCTAGCGGTCGAGTCAGTCATTGTCATTTGTTGTATGTTAATTTTCTTCTGATGGTTTCGGCCGCTTGTGTTGTGTGCAAATTACTCCAAAAATTACCAAAAATACGCATAGAATAAGCCATCCCCCTGAAATATATTTATTCTTATTATTCGCTAATGCAAATGCAGCTGAATCAATTACATGCCAATTAGTAGTGTTATTAGCTACAACAAACGATTATTAGCTGCTTGCATTGTGTGGCTCAAAATAGAAACATCACTCCAAACATCAGTAACATTCGATAGTATCGATTGTACTCTGGGGCTTGAGAGAGCACGTACCAAACCTTAAGCTGTACGATCAGCCAGGCCTCAAACCTGCTCGCAGAGTGACGTTTTACTACTTCCGGCCTTCTATGTCAGTCGTAGCAGGTAATTTATGTATGCCCCTAAAACGCCCTGAAAATGGTGAGGAACGCCTGCGTTTTCAGACCACCACCCCCATCACCACCCACAAACAGCCTTTCATGTCAATCAACTCTCGGAAGCCACTTCCTGCTCATAAGCCATACGATCAACAGCATTTTGTATCGCAAGGTCTCGTACGCACATGCGCACAACTAACTGTACGCATGCGTGGTTTGTAAACATCGGATGCGTACGACCAGAGCCATAACTAGACTTTCTGGTGCCCTGTGCCAGAAAGAGCATTGGCACCCCCCTCATTTTTCAAAGGGACATAATGCACCCAAAAAAGGGCCATGGCTTCATGGGGAAGGGCCAGGGAAGAGATAGGAGAGGCCAGGATATGCTGGGGATAAAATAAGAGGAAGCTACAAGCAAGAATGATAATAAACAGACATTTGACAGGCCCAAACAGGTCCCCCTGACCTGTGGTGCCCTGTGCGATGGCACCGGCCGCACTACCCTAGCTACGGCCCTGTGTACGACCGAGCGGCCGCTTACGACCATCTCTGAATGAGGTCCATAGTACTGTACATGAAGCTTAGGAGTTTGATCTATTTCATAAACAGCAAAGGAGGTCTATTGTTTTTTCCGTTCTCTTAACAGCTTCAAGACCAACTTTCAGTGGTCTGAAAGCAACCGCATAAGCGTTTCCAGATTCCACGATGCTTCACCTCCAGCTATCCACTTCCATCATCTATGATGGAAAAGTGGGAAACACCTCCTCCAGTCGATGCATCCATTTCTCACCTATCAAAGAAAACGACGCTCTCAGACCTAGTACTATCGTCACTCAAGGACCCTTCGGATCGTAAGCTGGAAACAACACTATGATCTGTGTAAACTGTGGCGGGTGCTCAACTCAGACCAACGCTTGTTAGCACCTGGGTTAACAAAGCTGTAGTCTGCTGGGTGGAGCAGTTGATAACTAGCCTGGACTCCGGTACCTCCAGAGCAGAGCTACGACTACTAGCAGAACACATACATGAGGGCGAGGCTTCCAAGGATATAAGCCACATCAGTGCGCGTATATGCACTTCCGCTAATGCAGATGGCAGGGCTCTCTGGCTGCGCTCTTGGCATGCGGACGCAGAATCCAAGCGGGTGGTTGAAGGTCTGCAGTTCACTGGTGATATTCTTTTTGGTGCAGAACTAGACAAATGGATATCCCAAGCCACAGGGGGTAAGTCTACTTTCCTCCCTTCAACTGCTCCAACACCCAGGAGGACTTACACGAGTCCCACGTTTCATACCTTTCCTGCCCCACAGACCTATCATGGTAGAGCCAGGGGTGCTTCCATGCAGGCTAGAGGTGGCAGTGGTAGAGGTTGCCCACAGACGATCACACGTCGACAGGAACAAAAGCCAGTTGAAAAACAGGTGGCATGACGATGTCACAACCCGGGTTTGTTTCCCCTGCCACCGGGTCACTTACCGATTCTGCCAGCATTTGCTGTCACATCAGAGACATACAGGCTTCAGTATTTCTTGGTCTGCTAGGCCCCAAGCAAGATCCATGCCTGCTACAGAGTATTGCATTGTCAAGTTCTGATCCTGAATGTAGCAGCCAATTGAGTGTTAGCCTGAGCCTCTCCGTACCACCTGTCTCTGCTCAGCCTATCCTAGGTAAGCCATGGGTATATCTCCCAGCTGCTGGCTCTAGCGAATCACCAGTACAATGTCTAACCTCAGTTCCTACTGAGTGAGCTACACTGAGCTGCTGTTGCTTACCTGTATCCTGTTGTGCAGTTTTGTTTTCTCCTGCTATACATATTCCAGCTAGTGATCTACATCTGTGGCAGATATCCCACTGACTGTACAGAGAATCTCCACCTGTTCCTGTTATCCAAACCTACAACTTGCCTGTGTATACCATTCTCCCTGCATGGTGAGTGTTCCTGTTTCCTGCTCCATTTGATGCCATTCCTGGTATCATCACCTACTATCCATACCGGTGTTTGGTCTGCATCTGGTCCTGCTACCATCTGAGTCAACTTGCCGACTATCTGGCTTCCCCTTCTGGGAGGGAGCAGCTGGATCGGCTTGACTGGGGGGTGTGGCCAGCAAACGGGAACGGGGCCGGCCAGACAACAAGAGTTTGCCGATATTACAGGCAGTGTGAAGCAGGGAGCAGAGCCAAAATGACGTGATTCGGCGTGAATCGCATCACAGGCCCCCCGCTGCCGGGGATTTTCTTGTAATTGTGGTGGGGGGCAGGAGGGGTCGGCAGCTGCCGGGAGACTTGCCTGCCTTCCCGGGAGGTCGGGAGTGACAGCTGATTTTCGGGAGGTTCCTGACCAAATCGGGAGGGTAGGCAGGTATGATCTGAGTGCTCCTGGATCCTGGACTACAGCAACAACCCAGTTCTAGCCTGGTGAATACATTGCCAAGATCTACCACTCCAAGCCTTCCGGTTTACAGTAAGAAGAGTGTTATTTTATCTTTCTACAGTATTAACCCAGTATCAGCCTGGTCAATCTACTGCCACATTCTCCACTGATTGCACATACCAACTTTTCTCCACCAAAATCCCTGGTGTTCTAGTGGGTATGATACGGTATCTCTCCGTCGAGACCTGGGTTCAATTCCCGGTCAGGGAAGTGTTCTGCATTTCATGCCTGGAGGTCTCCTTAAGCCTGCCAGCTTCCGTTACACATCTCCACACACCCTTACAGACAAATATCAGACACCAGGTTCACAAACAAACACGAGTCTGACTGTCTCCCGTCCCACCTGGGATCTCCTACGGTAGGAGCTTTCTTAAAGACTTTTCAACAGGTTTGGAACCAGACCTCTTCAGATCTGTGGATTAGCAGATTACACTCCGTAGGGTACAGGATAGAATTCAAAGTTTCACCTCCAAATCGTTTCTTCACTACGTGTCTGCTGGTGTCAGCAGACAAGGCCAAGGTTCTGCAAGAGGCAATTCAGTCTCTCCTAAAATCGGCAGTGCTGGTTCCAGTGCATCAATGGAGTCTGGGGTTCTACTCAAACCTTAATGTGGTACCCAAGATGGATGGGTCTGTCAGGCTTATCCTGAACCTCAAGTCTTTAAATCAGTATTTGATGGTTTATTGCTTCAAGATGGAGTCGATTCAATCAGTCATTGGGCCAGATGTACTATGCTCTGAATAGTGATAAACTGGAGAGTGATAAACAACCAGCCAATCAGCTTCCAACTGTCATTTTTGAAACACAGCTTGTAACATGACAGTTGGGAGCTGAGTGGCTGGTGGTTTATCACTCTCCAGTTTATCACTTTTCAGAGATTAGTACATCTCCCCCATTGCGAGCTTGGAACCAGCAGAGTTTCTAATTTCTCTGGATATAAAAGATGCATATCTACATGTCCCAATTTGGGAACCGAATCAAGCTTTCCGGCGTATTGCGTTATTGCATGATCACTATCAGTATTGGGCGTTGCCGTTCTGTTTATCCTCGTCACCTTGTGTCTTCACCAAGGTCACGTATGTCATGATTGCACACCTTAGGAAATCAGGTGTGACCATAATTCCCTACTTAGATGACCTGTTGATCAAGGCCAAATCAGAATCTCTTCTCTTGGACCACGCCTTACTAACATACAAGATTCTGACGCAGCACGACTGGATGATCAATTTTAAAAAATCCAACCTAATTCCGTCTCAGAGACTCCAGTATCTGTGGATGACCCTGGATACGAGGTTACAACGGGTGTTCTTACCGGAAGACAAAGCCCAGGACATTTGGCTACTAGTTCAGCTAGTTCTCAGACCAAAGAAGGTCTCTTTACTTATTTGTCTTCGTCTCTTGAGAAAGATGGTAGCTGCCATCGAGGCACTACAATTGAGACAATTCCACTCCCGTGTGTTCCAGCTGGACCTCCTAACACAGGGGTCAGGGTCTCACTTACTACTACATCGGATGATCCGGTTGGCCCCGACAACCAGGGAGTCTCTCCTCTGGTGGATGCAACCCACCAACCTCTTGGCGGGTCGAAGATTCGGAGTGTGGGATTGGATAATCGTGACGACAGATGCCAGTCTCCAAGGATGGGGAGTGGTAGTCCTAGACTGTCCGTTTCAGGGCTGTTGGTCTCCACAGGAAAGACAGTGGCCCATAAATATGTTGGAACTCAGAGCAATTTACAATGCTCTGCTCGAAGCCGCACACTTACTAAGGTCTCAACTGGTGAGGGTACAGTTGGACAATGCGACGGCTGTCTCTTATTTCAATTGACAGGGCAGAACTCGAAGGCACATGGCAATACGAGAAGTTACTCAGATTCTCCGGTGAGCCGAGAGTCAGTCAGTGATCCTGTCGGCGGTGTTCATCCCAGGAGTGGACAACTGAGAAGCAGATTATCTCAGTCACCAGTATCTCCACCCCGGGGAATGGATGCTTCACCTAGATGTATTCCAAGCCTTGGTCCATCATTGGGGTCGGCCTCAGGTGGACTTCATGGCATCTCGATTAAACTATCAGCTACCAAGATACGTGTCCAGAACTCAGGATCCGGCTGCAGAGGCAGTGGATGCGCTAACAGTTCCATGGACCTATGACATGGTTTACCTATTTCTGCCAATTCCACTACTTTCACGTCTACTACAATGAATAAAACACAAGTCGGCCTCGGTCATACTCATGGCACCAGACTGGCCTCGGAGGAGTTGGTTCTAGGACCTTCGGACTCTCTTAGCAGATGACCCGTAGCCCCTTCTACTTCATCTGGACCTTCTGCAACAGGGTCCCTTTGTACACCCCAACCTAGCGCAGCTGCAATTAATGGGGTGGCTGTTGAGACTTTGGGACGTCCCCAGTGTACTAGCTTCCAGTGTCCCCTAGTGGATGAAAGAGAAAATGGAATTTTGGTACTTACCTGTAAATCCTTTTCTCTGATTCCACAGGGGACACTGGACACTCACCTCAGCACTCTTTGTCTGCTTATTCAGTTGGTTCCGTCTGTTTGTGTAGTTCTGTTAGTTGTGTGACCTTCTCTTCTCTTTACTCCTGTTATTCTCCATCTCCTCTCGGTCTTCATTTTTCTAAACTGAGGGCTGGTGTGGAATAGAGGGGGGGGGAGCTTCAGAATTCTAAATTATTTAAAGTGCCAGCTCCAACTATCCAAGCCTCTAGAGACATGGTGGAACTCACCCCCCCCAATCCTCGGCGCTATCTTAATAAAGGGACGGCAAAAAGGGTCATGGTCTTGAAAGAAAGGGGCATGGTTATAAAATAATACCCCAATTCAAATTATGCCCACAGTAGCACAATTGTATTCACATTACACCACACATAGTGCCCCTGATTCACATTACACCACATAGTAGTGTCCATTATTCATATTATAACACACAGTAGTGCCCCTTTTACACAATGCCCACATTAGTGCCCCATTGGTTGAGCAGGAATAATGGTTTTTAAAATTGGGTCAAAAGGTTCCCCTTATGCAGAGCCCCCACAAGAAAGATGTGGGGGCTCTGCATAAGGGGCATTACTGGAGCTCTGCATAAAGGGGCATTACTGGGGGCTCTGCATAAAGGGGCACTACTAAGGGCATTAGTAGGGGCTCTGCATAAAGGCATTACTGGGAGCTCTGAATAAAAGGGGTATCATGGGGGCTCTGCATAAAGGGGCATTACTGGGGGCTCTGCATAAAGGGGCACTACTAAGGGCATTAGTAGGGGCTCTGCATAAAGGCATTACTGGGAGCTCTGAATAAAAGGGGTATCATGGGGGCTCTGTATAAGGGGCATCATGGGGGCTCTGCATAAAGGGCATTACTGGGGGCTCTGCATAAAGGGGCATAACTGGGGGCACAACATATGGGGCATTACTAGGGGCTCTGCATAAGGGGCACTACTGGGGGTACAACATAAGGGGCATTGCATAATGGGCACAAATTCAGGGGGCATTGCAAAAGGGGCTGTAATACAGGGTAGAATTGCATAAGGGGCACTACTACAGGGGGCACTGCATTGGTTTTTATTAATAATAACCCTTTCAAAATTGCATATATTTTTTGTTGTTGCGGCCCACACACTCGTAGACTTTGAGTATTCGGCCCCGTTGGTATTTTGAGTTTGACATGCCTGATGTAGCAGTACCAAAAGAGTAAATCCCCAATAAATTAATTGTTTGTCCATATGGTCAGATGTTCCCAGAGGTGGATGAACAGATTCGCATATGAAGGCACGAATCGTGTTCCCATCGTGGTTCCCCTTAGTTGATCATAATCTGTACCTTGATACCAGAAACTTATTTTCTAGAATAAACCTGATCCCTTCAAGTATAAACTGTATTTTATCCGCTTGTATGCTACTTTCATTGAGGAAATGTTTTACTCCCTCAATGCCTTTTGAATGTTCTATTACTGGAGGAGAAAAGAGGGTCCAACATCAATTGGAGTATAAGAGGAAATAGCTGATTCTCATCCGTTACAGAATATATAGAAGATTGAAAGAATACATCATGTTAACCCAGTTGGGTGGACTATTTATTTTTATCTGCATCATCATTGTTGTTCTGTGATTCATTGTTCTACACATCATTGTGGTCTTATACTCAATTGTTTGCACTAAGTGAAACCTTATTTTTGTATAATCCCACTGTAGTAATGCCCCCTAGTGCCCCCAGTAGTAATGCCCCTTATACAAAAAACCCAGTAATAATACTTACCTTAAGCCCCGCTCCTGTGTCCGATGCTGTCCGTCTGGCCACCCGCTCCTCGGAACTATGGGAGAGATGTCATGAAATCTCTCCCATAGTGCACACTGCAGGAGCCGGAAGCCAAAGCCCAGGAGTGAACTCCAGCCTCCTTCTGCCTCTGTAGGGAAAAAGCAGGGTGCCTGCTGGTAACTAAATCTCAGCAGGCACCCGCCATGTTATGTGGGCTGGAGGAGGCGGAATTGGTACCGTCTCCAAGTAGAACTGACCGAATGCAGTTCCACCCCGTTACGGCCCACTTTAACCCCTGGGAAGGAGGGTATCAGCAGGTAGGATATTAATGCAGGGTGGGAGAGAGGAAGTAGGGTATTAATGCAGTCAGCCCCATTATTAATGTTGTCAGCCACAGGGTACAGAGACCCTGCATGTGCCGCTCCTGCACAGGACGGTGGTACTGATGAACTTGGATGTCCTCCCTCCCTCAGTGGTGACTCTGAGAGCCTGTCACTTCCTTAGGACCAGCCTATTAACTTAAAGTGACAGACACAGGGCAGTGATGGGTAAACTGCAGCATGCCAGGGCAGCTGTGTTCCCAGCGGCAGCACAGTCTGCCTAATGGACTGGTCCTCAGTAACTACAATTAAGAAGGAAAAAAATGCAAGAAAACAACAGGGGGCATGTGCCACGGTGCCCCCCCCTGAATCCACCACTGGAGGTGCAGGGCTGGTGCCAGGAACGCTCTATGTGTGGCCACACAAGGCGTCGGGGTCCAGCTGTAGGAGATCCCCACCCTCCTCCCACCTGCTGCCGTAAGTATTAAGCTCAGGGGGAGGGTGCAGTGAAGGAAGGGGCAGAGGCAGAGCACAGGATGGCGCTGGGTGCCGAGACACCTAGCACTGGCCCTGTGGAGGTGAATAGAAGTGATTGCGAAAGAAAGGAGGGTGCAAGGCTTAGTGGTAGGGTAGTAGGACCATGGTAGGAGAGAAGTGATTGAAAATGGGGAATGCGGGAAAAGTACCAGAGAGGTGGAAGAGAGACAAAGGAGGGGAGAGAGGGGGTAGAGGTGGAGGAGACTAGCAGGGAGGAAATAGTTGGAAACAGGTAGTGAAAGAGATAATTATCTAGCCGTTGAGTGAGGGGGCAGTTGTAAAAAAAGGACATAGGACCTCATTCAGAGCCGCTCGTAAGCGGCAGTATGCTCGTTCCGAGCGATGTTCGCCCATCTGCGCATGCGTACGGTTTATAATACGCATGCGCGAACCGGTCAGTGCGGTCGAAAATTGTTTGTTTGCTATATAGCGAATGCCTGCTATTTTGAGTGACAGGAGGCGTATGTAGGTGGTAACAGGGGAAGGTGCTTGAAAACGGGGAGTGGAATTCAGAAGGCAGGCGTGCTTAAAGGTCAAAACGGGCCTTTTAAGGGTGTGCATAATTAATACAGCAGCGTCATTGACCACGTCACTTGGTTGTTTTATAGTCAGAACTGCTCGCAATATAGTGGTAGGAAAAACCAACCACAAGAATAGCGAGCATTAGATTAATCGATGTACTCGATTAATCTAATAAATAGCGGACATGACGTATGATGCGAGCGGCCAGGGGGCGTATTTTTCAAATAAACGTCCGCATGTTTTGTTCGCTCGTTCAGACATAGAGGCGTCAACAGACCGCAAAGAGCGAACGGTTCATTTGAATAGCCACCCCCTTTTTCTGAACGAGCGAGCGCTAATAACGTCCGGCTCTGAATCAGGCCCATAGTGTAGATTTTAGATAAAGGAAATAGGGGGTGGACTGCAGTAGTAATGACTATGACATACAGAAACAGTGCAATTAAAATGCCTAAAAATGCAGATAAAAAGAACAGTGTTGGTAAATATATAAGCACAACTACAATAATATATTAGGAAGACGAATAATCTGGAGCTGTTATGATTGCTGGAATATAATATTAAAATAAACAATGTTAACATTGTATGGATGCAAAGCAATGGTATAAAGCAATGGCAAAACAGGTTGAGATTACAATTATTTTATGTTATTTATTAACAGTTTCTTATATAGCGCAGCATATTACATTGCGCTTTACAATTGGAAACATGAATAGAACTAAACTGGGTAATAACAGACAGATATAAAGATAGGAAGGCCCTGCTCGCAAGATTACAATCTATAGGGAAATAGGCATTGGTACACAAGGATAGGTGCTATATATTGCAATTTTTGTCCAGCCAGAGTTTCTTGGTGGGCTGTATGATCCAGTCACACAGGAATGTCGGCCAAATGTCAGGAAGATGTGAAAGAAAGACAATGTACCTCAGTGAGGACTATGAAAGGGGATTGGGCGGTTCTGGAATCTGATAAGCTTGACTGAAGAGGTGAGTTTTCAGGGAACGCTTGAAGAATTGGAGAGACTAGAGGTAAGTCTTATTGTGCGTGGTAAGGCATTCCATAGAGTGGGTACAGCCCAAAGAAAGTCCTGTAACTGTGAATGGGAGCATGTAATGCATGGGGATGAGAGATGCTGATCTTGTGCTGAGCGCAGAGGTCGGGTTGGGAGATATTTTGAGATGAGTGAAGAGATGTATGTTGGTGTGGCTTGGTTAATGGCCATATGTGTAAGTACAGATCTGCCCAGCTATTTTGTTGCTCATGGACTTGTGGCGTGGCGTGCAGGCCTCTGAGTCACGCCATGGACTTGTGGCATACCGTGGTATTCTTCAACGAAGGATATGCTACGGCATGTAATACAGTGCTTAACCGCTGGGTGGCGAGTGCTCCACTGTTGTAATTGCATGTAATACAGTGCTTAACCGCTGGGTGGTGAGTGCTCCACTGTTGTAATTTGTACTGAATGCCTTGTACTGAATGCCATACTGTTAAACTTACAGTAAATTGGATGGATATCACATTCACAGCATTTGCATGTTCGCACAACCAATATTTTTAATGTCACATAATGTACATACAGTACAGTACTGTACCGATCTTATAACAGGATGCAAATCACTGCACATACAGTATTGTACATACGGTGCAGTAGAGAAGTTGCCCGAGTTGTTATCAAGGTATAACCGATACTGTAGATTAATGAGATGCACGCACAGCTTTCACTGAGATGGGATGAATTACAGTATGACAATTTTTTTAATTTATTAAAAACAGCAGCGGGAGAAGTGCACAAGGATGAGGCCGCTCTGTGCGGTTCACTGTAGCTGTCGTGTGGGCTAGTGGTTAGGTGATCACTTTGGAAGAATTATGGTCCCGGGTTTGATCCCTGGAAAAGAATATACCATACCGTATACTGTATATTTTTTTTATTGGCACTGTCTGCTCTGGACACTATAGTGAAACTACTTTAGTAGTGTTGTACTGTAATACTGTAGTGTTGTTGTTTAAAAGGCTGCTTAAAAGTAAGACATTACGAACTGATTGTGTGTTTAAATAGTGCAAAACTTTCGTCAATGTCCGCTGTGGTGGCTGTCTGCTTCGAGGGGTTGCAATGGGATTTCATGTGCATGCCCAGTGGAGGGGTTACAATGGGATCTGTAGCCCCAAGAGAGGGCTCTGTATTTCAAACTATGCTCCTAAAACGCAAAACGCAAACATGCAACAATGTAGATGCGGTCTCAGCCTTACACACTATAGCGACGTCTCTTGGACTGTGTCTGAGAGTGGTTTCTGCCTGTGAGAGAGCTCTCTGTGTTCAAAGCTGACTGTGCGTTTGAAGCGCAAAATAGTGTTTCATCGCAAACTTGTGACAATGGTGATGCTGTTCCAACCTTGCACACTATAGTGATTTCTCATGTCCAGTAAGTACGGTAGTAGTGGGATCTGTATGAGAGAGAGCTCTCTGTATTACACGGTTGGCGCTATGGTGGCTGTCAGCCATCTGCGATGGATTAGAAATGGAGGGGGTACAATGGGATCTGTGGCGCCAAGCCATACGCCATGTAGCGCTATGCCATGGCGTATGGAAGATCATCACTGAGCATGCACATTTGGCTGTATTACTGCAGTCGGTATGCTGTTGAATTTCCATCTAAGGCAGGCGCATGCCCAGTAGGAGGGTTGCGATGGGATTTCTGGCGCATGCCCAGTGGGCCGAGAGTCATACACAGTGCATCAGGTCCCTTCCCCCAAATCAAGCAAGAGCCTCTCATTACCATAATAAAGGATGCTATGTTAATCCATTTAGTGTAAGCAGTCAGCTCTGCCCTAGTGTCCTGAAAAATGCTACGAATAGTGACCATTGCCAAGGACACCATCCCCCATCTGCTAGGACTAGTGTGCCGCTATTCCAACCTGAATGTTACACAATAGTGATTTCATGACTTCAGAAACTTTTCAATCCTGTGATGCCCACACTACTTTGCCACTACGGTTATGACTACATTACAGTGCACCACAGACGCCTGCCGTAACGAGTGAATTAGTGTCGTCGTGCGTCGTGCGCTGTGCGCCATACGTTATGCGTCGTGCAATGTACGACGTGCGTCACTGGCTATTGAAAATGTCTGCGAATAGGGCGAGAAGATTTTCGTCCGGCGAGCTCTTTGTCTTGGTGAAGTGGCGGGACGTAGCCTTCACCACAAACCAAGACAAAGAGCTTGCCTATCGAAGTGCAAGCAGAGAAATATACAGGCACTACGGCCTGTGCCGCAACGTGAGGTCACTCCAGCGCAGGTGGTCGGACCTGTTGAGGAGGGACAGGCCTCGCCTAGAGTGCATCAGGAGGCGTATAAGGCACAGTAAGTACAGTATTGCTGTATAATCACATGAATTACAGTATTGTAATTCATGTGTTTGTTAGGCTGGTTAGTTAGGGCATATATTAATGTGGAGAAGTGGATTAGTGTGACACTCTTAGAGCAGGAAAGGGCCCTGCACAGCGTATTCTTTCTCCTACAGTACAGGGTGTGTGGGATCGAGCAGGATGAAGAACAAAAGCATCTCCGGTGAGAACCTGTGTGTCTGTCTTTTACTGTCTGTTCGTCTCTGCCTATCCTCCTTTCTTCAGGGTGTACAGTAGACCTTTCACTCCGATGTAAGGTAGAGTCTGCACCTGGTATAGGTGAAACTCTGGATCTGAGGCCAAAAGTGCCAGTGATGATTTTACCTTAAAAGCCTAATCTTTTTGTGTAGTCCTCGGTCCAGTAGGGCGTATCGGTCGGCATTGAGGAAGGACTGTTCTCACGTCATCTCCTTCCTCCTAGGTACTGTACAGTAGTCATGTCCGTGTCCAGCTTGGAACTCCAGGACGCGCCAGCGGCAGAAGAAAGAAGCGGGGGACAGTAGAGGACTACGGGGGTGGAAAGTTAAAGAAGTTCCCCCCCTCTGTACAGCATGTTACTGTAGGTTAAATAAAAATTGTCATTAATTTATAAAATTGGTGTTTGTACTGTATGTAATTCAGTCTTTAAGTGCGCCTGAGACCCAACACGTGCATCTGTCATTAAAAAGGTACAAAAAGACAATAACACACAGATGCAGGGGCGTATCTTCCTATTGGCCAGGATTTCACTCACCAGGGGTGCGCCGGCCGATGGGGGTTACCGCCCACAGTCATATACTGTACAGTATCCCTGTTGCCCATCCCAGTGATTTCACAGCTGTCTGGCACTTACAGTAGTATACAGTACAGTAGACATACAGTACTGTACACACTGAGGGCCGTTTTCAATTTAGGGGTCTATTTACTTTTTTTAGCCGATCTCGTCTTTTCACTCCAAGGGGTCTATTTACTGTACTAAGCAGTGTTAGGAGACAGAGTGAAAAGTGATAAAAAAGTGATAAGATGTCAGTCAATCAGCTCCCAACTGTCATTTTTCAAACACAGCCTGTGAGATGACAGTTGGGAGCAGATTGGTTGGCACTTTTTCACCCATTGGAGCGAAAAGACGAGATCGGCTAAAAAAAGTTTAGCCGATTACGTCATTTCGCCAGGTGTAAAATTATCGCTGTATTCAATTTGAAAGCTACCGTAGGCGGGAAGTCAATGCAATGTACAGTAAGACAGTATGTGAAAAAGTTTTGCCTACTGTATGAATAGCAGGCGGAAAAAATTGGTGAATTGGGGTGCAACGTTGCGGGAAGCCTTCAACGTGCAGCCTTAAGACAGTCCCCTAAAGGTACTGTAAACTGCGTAATTTTTTTTTTTTTTTAAAAACAGTCAGAACACCCCAAAAATTCACTTTCATTTTGGGGGCGGAAAAAAAAAAATTGGGGGGAAAAAGTTAAACATGTAGGGGTAGAAGTTACTGTACTGTACTGTATGTTGTCCATAGCAGCAGACGATGAACGTTTGGCAAGGAAGATAAGCCTCGCAGCTGCATTCATAATGGATTGTAATGGCGATAGCCTGTTTTTGGGAAGACCAGTAAGGAGACTATTGCAATAGTCAATGCGGGAAATAATGAGTGCATGGATTAGATTTTTTAGAGTGTCTTGTGTGAGATATGGCATAATTTTGGATATGTTTTTTAGATGTATGTAGCATGATTATAAGACAGATTGAATGTGGGAAACAAAGGACAGTTCAGAGTCAAGGATGACACCAAGGCAGCGAGCTTGTGGGGAAGGGTGGAGTTATCAACAGTGATAGAGAGATCAGGTTGGTAACTGTTATTGGCAATTATTATACAATGGTAAAATCTAGATAATGATATGGCACAGATATGATATATAGAGATATGTGTAGAACAACTACTCCTTGCAATATCCCAGCAGTGAGTTCAGTAAGAGTGTCCAGGATATGGAGAAAATCAGTGTTTGATTGGAGGGCGACCAAACACACAGTAGTTTGTTAAAAGTAGTTCCACAGTAACAGAGATTTCTGGTAGAGTGTTCTCCTTCTGTTTAACTTTGGTATAGCTCCAAATTATGCTATAAAAATCTAATTACACTTTGAACCAAAACACTTCAGCTGGATACACACTAGACAACGTGCAAACAATTTAATGGTCGTTCCAATTTCCCTTCAACCCCAGAACAAACATTATAGCGCTTGATTCAGAGATGTACGCAATGCTGATATTTAAGCAGATCGAGCAATTGTTTGCCATTGCGCATGCATGTAAGACGCACTGCGCACACACAGTGATTGTTCTGCGATCAGCCATGTACAGAGGATTCATTCGAAAAGTGAGTGACAGGTAACATTTGAGGGAGGTGGCAGGCATGTCTAACTGTTTAAACTCTGTTTCATGGGCGTGCATAAATCATACTTGCCGACTATTTAATATTCCTCCCCGGGAGATGCCCGGGGAAATGAAGCAGGTAGGATCGCATCCTTATGCCCCGCCCCCTCATGGGATTTGTCCTGTTAAGCCCCACCCCCTCACGGGAATTCACCGTGATTATGCATATTTCAACTAGGGGGCAGGGCTAAATGACGCGATTCTCATAGAATTGTGCCATTAGGACCCGCCCCCAATGCTCAGAACCTCCGATCCATGCTAACATTCTCCCCATTCTGCTCACTTCACTAGGAAGTGGACAGAATGCAGGAGAAGTGCCTACCCTTCCGGGGGTGCGGGGGGTTACCCGAAAAATCGGAAGCCTCCCGCGAAAACCGGGAGGGTAGGCATGTATGGCATAAATGAGCTATTGGGATCTCCTTCACAGCATGACAGCTCACTGTGTGTCAGGAGAGCTGCAGTGTTTACGGCTGGTCAGACTTGCCACATATGCTGCATAGCTACCCAATCTGCATCGATGTTACCGATGTTTACACTGCTGTAGGACCATGGTGGGGGAGAAGTGATTGAAAATGGGGAATGTGGGAAAAATACCAGAGGGTTGGAAGGGAAACTGAGGAGGGGGTAGAGATAGAGGAAACTAATGGGGAGGAAAGAGTTGGAAACAGGTGGTAGAGGAGAAGATTTTCTAGTCACTGAGTGAGGGGACAGTTGAAAAAAAGTGTAAATGAGGGAAATAGGGGGAGGATAAATTGCAGTAGTTTTGAAGACTATGATATACAGAAACAGTGCAGTTGAGGGACGTGCAATTAGGGTAGGCAGAGCCTCCCATGTCATACTCCTGAGATTTGATATAAAAATGATTAGAAAGAATATATGTATAACTTAGAAACATCTTCTTTGTTTATTGTAATCATTTTTATAGTTACCACTCACCAGCTTTGTGGAGCTCCCCGAGACTGCAGGGAGACGAAAGATGAGGCAGCAACAGCTCAGCCATGCTTCTGTATAGCCAGACACTGCTTACAGAGCTGGGGGGGTGGGGGGTATGCACACCATGGGCAGTAAGCTGCACAGAAAGAGAGCTAATAGAGGTATGCCTCTGAGTATGGGGGTCCTGCCTTGATCACTGATGGATACTGTCGAAGCTGGATAATTGGCTGAGACAAGATCAGTTTAAAATTGGATCACAGCGACGGCATCTTGCGACTGGCCGCAAGCCGCCATCTTGGAAATGAGATCGCAAGACGCCATTTTGCGAATAGCCGCCTAAGCTCCATTTTAGATAAACTCACACTTTAGTACATGTGGCGATATTACTATTAGCATCATGCGATTGCATCTTTCACCATTTGTCATACACACATTAATACGCACAATTGCGCTGTTAACTAGTCGCATATTAGCGAATGCATAAGATCCTGTATGAAAATGCTGAATATTAGCTCCATGCACACGCATCTGCCCCAAGTTAACTAGCGTCTTTACATCAAACCCCACATACTCACACATTACATATTCACATACAAGGTTCCATAAGCTTTAAGGTATAAGATTCAAGTATGCATATTTATTATAATTGCTAGGAAATAAAGATTATTTCGTAACTAAGGTTTTATACGTGATAAGTAAGCCATGTTTGGTATTGTACTGATGTGTACTCTCTCAACAGTATTCCGGTAATATCGATGGAGAGATCGCAACATGCATTCTCAACTTATGGACCGCAGAGTTTTCAAGCAACAAAATGTACATTATATGAACAACTGTTAGGATTTGCATGAGGCGGGAAACCAGAGACCACCAGTTGTTAGAGGCTGGGCTGTGTCTATTTGAACCAACCTGTTAAATGCTTTGTAACATATGCCCTCTCCTTTAGGACCAATGGTATTAGCAACAAACTTCTCTATTGTGTTGTTTATTTCTGGGGGGTATAAATATGTGTGCTCTAACCCTGGGTTCCTAGTCTTCGCGCTGAATGCTGATTGACGAGGGGTTTCTTGCTGATGCCTACATCTGGACCAGAGAGCAATGCGTATGTATAATTGTACTTGGGTCTGTATAATCTCTTTGCACTAAGATTATATGAGGATCATAGCGTGTAACTGCTGTACTTTTATTTTAATAATACTTTGTGCTTTGGAACCACAGGTTCTAGGTCTGGAGTCTTTATTTACTGTATGACTGCGTACGCAAATTAGCGTCATCCTTAGAGGTTTATAGGCAGGATATTAGAAGGTATAGGCAGGGGTATATAGAGGTTCAAAGGCAGTATCGTTAATACCTTGGATGTGTCATGTGACAGGGAAGTGCACTGCAGTGTTTAGAGATTGGAGCTCAGTCAGCAGCAGCAGAAGACACAGTGATGCAAGTAGAAGAATCAATAGACACTGAAGCTTAGTGTAGTGAGGGGAGAGTTACAGTGAGTAGGGGATAAGACATCTCAATGTGTGCCTCCCCAGCCATTGACCTCACTGCCCCAAATGTCAAAAATGCAGATAAAAATAACAGTTTTGATAAATATATGAGAAGGCAGCAGTGGGTGTCCCTATGCTCGTCTATGCTTTGGAAGGCATTAGCATATTTTAGCATCAGTAATCTGTGAGAGAATGCAGTTTCGATTGCATTAGCATACATCTCGGAATCAGGCCCATAGTGCGTACACACTGTCCAATCCTTCAAATGACTGAACTATACATCTTGCATCGGTTGTTTCATCGTTAACTATATAATGTTAACATGTCGTCTGGTCGTCTGGTTGGCCGTACACACTATACATTTTGTACAAAATTGTTATCAATATCTTCATGCAGATCAGATGTGATAAACGACGCACGGGAGTGCACAATAGTGCCTACACACTAGATGATATGGACAATTTGTTGTTCCAATTTGTCTAAAATCGGCCTATTTATTGTCTAGTGTGTACCCAGCTTAAGAAGAAAACCACCATGCAGCGATAAGGCCTACAGCCTATAAACTGCTTATGTATAATAAACAAGTATGAGTCAGGGGCGTAACTATAATGGGTGCAGGGTGTGCGGGTAACACGGGCCCCTGGGTCCAGGGGGGCCGCGCACCGCACACCCTGCACCCATAATATTACTTACCTCTCCGGAGTCCCACGTCGGCGCGGGGGTCCGGCGCTGTAAAACAACTGGAAAATGGCAGCGGCGGCCATTTTCCCGTCGTTTGCACATACGCAATACAGGCAAATGGCCACCATGGCCATTTTCCCGATGCCCTGTGCATACACTATAGACTCTGTGCATACTCTAGTGCCACTCTAGTGCCCAGAGTCTATAACTCCGGCGCTGGCCACGCACAGCTCAGTGCGCTGCTGGCCACCGGGTAGGGAGGAGGGGGCCATGTCGGAGACTGCACACGGGCCCCCTGTCTCTAGAAACGCCCCTGGTATGAGTGTTTATTAATTACAACCACCCCAAATACCCTCACATTACAAAGACAGGCAATAAAAGACTAAAACAAACAGTGAGATAGCAGCATACCATCACTTTAGAAATTACAATAAAATCCTGTATTAATGCAGACTATAAACTGCTAAATTAACCACTTGCCTGGCACGGTCATATCAGATACGACCGCACCAGGCTGGGCTTTCCCTGACATGGTCATATCTGATACGACCAGTCAGAAATACCCACTAGGCGGCTGTGGGAAGCTAATCTTCCTGCAGCCGCCTACATCAGAGGGACCTTCTAGTCCCTCTGCAAGCGCGGCCACCTCTCCGGTGTGTCCCGATCACTGCTGGCCACAGTGATCGGGCAGCATCGGCAGCCCCCCTCCCATAGAAGCAGCAGTGCTGCTCCCGCTGCGGCTCTGGAACTACAGTGATCACATAGTGATCACTGTGTGTGTGAAGGAGCAGCGGCGGTGGCTCTGGTAGCCGCCGCTGCTCTGTATCTGGGCCGCCAGCAGGAGACGCTCCCGCTGCGGCTCCGGCACTAGTGATCACTAGGTGATCACTGTGTAGGAGCGCAGCAGCAGCGGCTCTGGTAGCCGCCGCCGCTGCTCTGTATCCGGGCCGCCAGCGGGAGACGCTCCCGCTGCGGCTCTACAGTGATCACTAGGTGATCACTGTGTAGGAGCGCAGCAGCAGCGGCTCTGGTAGCCACGGCTGCTGCCATGTTCCCCTGGCGCTCCCACCCACTATCTTCAGGCCTCAGCTCCGCCTCCCCGTCCCCATGTGCCCGATTACTGCTGGCCACAGTGATCGGGCAATAAATACTTGAAGAATTATAAAATATGTATATATATATATGTATATGTGTATATATATATATGTATCACTACATCACTACAGTGTAATATAGAAATTGCTATTTTTATGGTATACCGTGTTTTAAAAAAATATTTTTTTCAAATAAAATAGTGATGGATAAGTTTAAAATTATGTTCTTGACCTAATTCAATCATAAAAGAAACCGACAATTTTGGAGCGGTTTTTGGAAAAAGAATTCATCAGTTAAGTGGTTAAGGAACATTTACCAAAATATTTTTCAATGCAGCACTTCAGATCCACTCAGGGGCGTAACTTCATCCCAGGTGCCCGGAGGCAAGATAAATGTTGGTAACCCCACCCTCCTCGCCCCCCAAAAATATAAAATTAACCATCCCCCCCAGCAACTATGCCAGCCCCAGCTGCCGTTGCCCCCCTATGCAGTTCCCCCAGTAGTGGTCCCCCTGTGCAGTGCCCTCTGTAGAGGTCCCCCTATCCAGTGCCTGCCTATGTAGTGCCCCCCAGTAATGGTCCCCCTATACAGTACCTCCAGTAGTTGTGCCCCTATGCAGTGCCCCTGGTAGTAAGGGCCCCTGTAGTGCCCCATTAGTAATGCTCCCTGCAGTGCCACAGTAGTAATGCCCCTTGAAGTACCCCCAGTAGTAAGGGCCCCTGTAGTGCCCCCAGTTGTAGTGCTCCCAATAGTGCCCCCAGTTGTAGTGCTCCCAATAGTGCCCCCAGTAGTAAGGCCCCTGTAGTGCCCCCAGTAGTAAGCCCCCTGTAATGCCCCAAGTAGTAAGCCCCCTGTAATGCCCCCAGTAGTAAGCCCCCTGTAATGCCCCAAGTAGTAAGCCCCTGTAGTGACCCCAGTAGTGCCCCCAGTAATGCCCTCTGTAGTAAGCCCCAGTAATGCCCCCTGTAGTAAGCCCCAGTAGTGCCCCCTTGTAGTAAGCCCCAGTAATGACCCCTGTAGTGAGCACCCCTCGCGCGCACACACACACAAAAAAAAAAACAATACTTACCTTGAACCCCGCTCCAGTGCTCCTGCCATCCGTCCCCGGCGCCCGCTCCACGGAATTATGGGAGTGACGTCATGACGTCACTCCCATTGTGCATTGCGGGACCCAGCAGCCAGAGCTCAGGAGTGAGCTCCGGCTGCCGATGGCGCCGGGGGAGGAAGAGAAGGACCCGGGCACCGCCCGTAGATACGCTCCTTCTCCATGCAGTGCCCAAAACAGCTGGGGGACAATGGAACCAGGTGCCCCCTCCAGGGCTGGCGCCCGGCGGCAAATGACTCCATTGTCTCCGGGAGTTCCGCCACTGGATCCACTAACAGCTTAAGGACTATTTCAAACAACTGACTTTTTTTTCCATTAAGTTCAATGGAAGATACAAATACATCAGGGCTTTCACACTGCACTAACACGGCATGGTCACAATGTTACAACCGTGATAACCACTGACTACAACGGCTGACGTCCACGGTCTTCAGTTTTATTAAAGATTTAAAAGAGATTGAAAACATAACGGCATTAGCTTTACACACGGCACAAAACCGTTACATATGAAAGTGACTGATCCACAGAAAAAAAACCTGACCGTTTTTTACGGGTGGACAAAACCGTTGTGTGTGTAATAGCCCTTAAGGTGCAAGCAGTATTGGAGCATTTACCAAAAATATATTTCAATGCAGCACTTCAGATCCACTAACAGCTTTAAAGGTGCAGGCAGTATTGGAGCATAGTAGCTTTAAATAGCATTGTGTTTAAACTTACAATGTAAACATAAATAACATCAGTACCACAGCAGCATTCTTCCATCAACATTACACTGTTGTCATTTTGACTATCGACAGCATAAGTGTTGACTATTTATGACAGCATAAGTGTTGACTATTTTACGACCTCCCTATTTGTGGATAGGGTGTGCCTAGGGTAACAGAGTGGGCCGCACTCTGGCCCTGATTCAGAGCCAGACGCTCTGACAGAGCGCTCTCTCTGAATCAGGGCCGGGCTATTTTACCACCCACAGCTATATCGAGCGGCCAGGAAGATGGTCGCGATGGTCAAGACCATCGCGACCATCGGGCTTGTGACGAGACCCTTGTGGTAGGGTCTCGTTGCCGCAAGCCCCAGAGAGATTTCGGCTCTAACAGAGCCGAAATCTCTCCCGCCGGCCCCAAACAGAGGAGTTACCATGGGAACGCCTCCGTCTGAGCAGCCACACCCCCCCCGACCCGCCCACCAAAAGGGGCGTGCTGTCACTCAACATCGACAGCACGCCCCCTTTGGTACGAGACCCGGAGCAACGGATTGCCCGTCGCTATCCGGGTTTCACGCATGCACTCTGGAGCACCATCGACCTGGTTGCGAGCGCTCAGCACTTGTGACGGGTCTGAATCAGGCCCTCTGTTCACTTGCACATTGTTGATGTTTTTTTTCTATAAGAAAATGTATAACACAAATACAGAATGTGTTCAAAATATCTTAAAACAGCAGCACTGCAGGTTGGATGGATGTACTATACAGGAACAGAGAAAAAATACACAAGAGCACTAGTCTTAACAAGGGACCCAATAAACAAGTCAGTAGGTTAAAGAAGAATTTCAAGTTTACTAAATTAGTTGCACAATACTTACATGATTAAAAAACAACATAATAACCTTATAGACTCTGAAAATACTGTATACTGCAATCATGTACCTATATCATCAGATGCATCAAAATGTGTATACATTGTTGAAACCCCAGGTCAATTAGTTGCTAATGGATTACTAATAAATGGTTGTTAGCTGTTAAATAAGGACTTCTTATCAGGGTCGGATTAAGGCTTGTGGGGGCCCCAGGGCAACTAAATTGTGGGTGCCCCCTTCAAGCCACACGGAGCCCTACTTCTCCCTCCCCCTAGCCACCCTGAGCCTCCCACCCCCAAATCACACGGAGCCTATTGCTCTGTCGCTGACTTAACTGAGTGACGGCGTGCGGGCGTGACCTCCCGGCAGAGCTGCTTCCTAGTCCTCTCATCAGCGTCACGGACGAAATGTGTCACGTAATGCCGATGAGAGGACACGGGAGCCGCTCTGCGCTGTATGCAGCAGCACTGACTGTGCTGCTACATACAGTAACACCGGATAGCGGCGGTGAGCCTCAATCCGGGAACAGGTGTCACTGGACACCTGTTCTCAGCAGGGTTACACCTACCCTGTGTGGAGGCCCCTCCATGTGTGGGAGCCCAGGGACGCCCGCCCGTCACCCCCCCCCCTTAACCCAGCCCTGCTTCTTATAATGAGTGTAATTGTAGAAAGTCCCAAAGGATTTAGGGTCTATAGTTACAAAAAGACGCAGCTTCTCAATGGGTTTTAAGGTGAAAATTTGAAGCAGCAGTAACATTAAGTGTAAAGCACGCCAGGCTTTACACTTAATATTAGTGCCACCTTAAATTTTCACCTGAAACCCGATGAGAAGCGACAGCTTCATAAATATAGCCCTAAGTGAGGAGTATTGGTTGGCCTTGTGCTCACTAATATAACAGGGTGTCTGTTACAGCTGCGGGGCCTAATAGGGAGTAACTGTCCCTATAGGGATTAGATCAAGATATAGGAGATGGTCCGCGCTAAAAATGAGTGTATCTATTGCTACAATATGTTAGATTGCAGAGTGTGATGTTACAAAAAGAGTGTATTTTATTATAAAAGAACAAGTGGATGGAGTCACAGTGCTCCTGTATACTTGGTATCTGTTGCAAAAATTTAGGCTGTATTGCGTTAGTAAGATGGCTGGGGGTTGGTATAGGTAAGTTTAAGGATGGCAGGGGGGGGACTGGTGCTGGGTATGTGGTATTCAGAGGTATGGCAATTGTTCGATGGGTAGTGTGGAATGGGGGGTAGTCCCTGTTACAACAGGGGACAAGTCTCTGATATCTCTACATAAAGTTAGGGTTTTGTCGCTGTGTCTGGTGGGGCGGCGTCCCGTATCCCTCAGGTGCACAACTTACCCTTGCTGACTTTCTTCACTCTCCTCCAGGAGAGTGGTCCGCTCCAGTCCTCTTCTCCTCTCTGTCTTCTGCCTGCTGCGCCTTTAGGTTGCAGCGGGTGTCTGGAGGCAGCTGTCCGCCGGCTTGTCGCTAGACTTCCGGGATGCCCGCGATCTCGCGAGGTCACGCAGGGGTAGTCTCAGGGGTAGTTTCAAGGGTTGTCTGGCCGCTCACTCGACTCCAGTCGAGGTGACTAGATTAAATTGAGGCGCTCTTGTAAGTTAGCGTTGTGCGTGGGGTGTACTGATGTGCAGGTTCCAACGCGTATCGGCATCTGGGCCTTCCTCAGGGAATAAAGTGGTATGCCATATTAGGTGTGGTGACTTATTTATAGGATGGACTTATAGGATGCCATCTTGGTTGTGGTTCCTTACATAGATGGTTGTGAGTACTGTTAAGGTTGCCATCTTGGAGATGGTATCAAATGGCTTATGAGATGGCTGCGGCCATCTTGGTTAAGGGATCCTTTAAAATAATGTAATATGACCGTGCATCAGGCAGGTTAATCGTTGTATAGTATTACTTATCTGTCAATCACTGATGTGCTCATTGCAGTTAATAATTAGTTGTGTTATAAGGAAAAGACTGGTTATTCTGATGTTTAAGATTGTAAATATAATTACAAAATGAGTCTATTTATCAGTGTATTACATATCTTACTAATTCATGATCACTGCCTTGATCTCATTATCTAGATTCAGTCCATGGGCTTTGAGGGTTTTCATAGTGAAAATCCACTTCAACTCTTCCTTGTTTAATACCTTTTCAAAATCCCCTCCTCTCCAGTTTTTATCTATCATAGACATCCCTGTAAACTTTAAGGATTCTGCCTTTGAATCTCTATATACCCCTGCCTATACCTTCTAATATCCTGCATATAAACCTCTAAGGATGACGCTAATTTGCGTATGCAGTCATACAGTAAATAAAGACTCCAGACTTAGAACATGTGGTTCCAAAGCACAAAGTATTATTCAAGTAAAGTACAGCAGTTACACGCTATGATCCTCATATAATCTTAGCGCAAAGAGATTATACAGACCCAAGTACAATTTTACATATGCAGCGCTCTCTGGTCCAGATGTTAGGCATCAGCAAGAAACCCCTCGTCAATCAGCATTAAGCACAAAGACTAGGAACCCAGGGTCAGCACACATATTTATACCCCCCAGAAATAAACAACCTAAAGGAGAGGGCATATGTTACAAGGCATTTAACAGGTTGATTCAAATAGACACAACCCAGCCTCTAACAACTGGGGGTCTCTGGTTTACTGCCTAATGCAATCATCCTAACAGTTGTTCATATTATGTACATTTTGTTGCTTGAAGTCTCTGCGGTCCATAATTTGAGAATGCATGATGCGATCTCCACACCGATGGTACCGGAATACTGTTGAAAGAGTAAGCATCAGTACAATACCAATCACGGCTTACTTATCATGTATAAAACCTTAGTTACCAAATAATCTTTATTTCACAGCATTTATGCTAAATGAACAAACTTAAATCTTATACTTTAAAGCTTATTAAACCTTTTATGTGAATATGTAATGTGTAAGTATGTGGGGTGTGATGTAAAGACGCTAGTTAACTTGGGGCAGATGCGTGCGCATGAAGCTAATAAACAGCGTTTTCATACAGGATCTTATGCATTCGCTAATATGCAATTGTGCGTATTAATGTGTGTATGAGTAATTGTGCACTTAAACTAAGTGAACACCTAGCAGTGTGGAATGCTGAGCATTATAGTTCCACACGCCCCCCCCCTCTCAGCAGCCCCCACCCTTCCCAGGCTCAAAAGCACAGTCCTTTGTTCTCCCAGGTTCTTGTGTAAATGCAAATTAGCACAGCTACAAGACCCAAACCTCAGATAACACTCTTGGCTTTGAAGGTATTTTATTGCAGCAAGCCTGCTAATGTAAGGTGCTACAAACGACCCTCTTGCTGTATTCGAGCAGGGCCACCTGGAGTGAGAGCAGACGTTATGTCCAGGAAGCTTGTCTACACAAGCTAGTTGTCACGTGGCCATTTGCTCTGTTTAGCTAATGCAATCCAATTTTGAAAATATATCCTTTAGGGGAATTATAATAATATACACTTTATCCAGAGCACCCAAACTACGTAAAGTCATGAAATGGGCTTTTGGTGAATCGCCGTAACTTATGGCGATGGTCACAGATGCAATCGCATGATGCTAATAGTAATATCGCCACATGTACTAAAGTGTGAGTTTATCTAAAATGGCGCTTAGACGGCCATTCGCAAAACGGCGTCTTGCGGCCAGTCGCAAGATGGTGTCGCTGCGATTCAATTTTAACCTGATCTTGTCTCAGCCAATAATCGAGCTTCGACAGTCCACCCTTTGATAGCGAACAACATGCTATCACAATCTGATTTTAAAATATAATTTAGGCTTACATTTAAATACTATTTAGTGTTATTATGGGATGGCACAAGGTGGTTCTTAATCCATCAATAATGTGTCTCTGAGTGGGGACATAAAACTACTATTATACGCACACCGTGGATCTTGGAAGATCATGTGAAAGGTGTGGGGATACACCAGTCCTATAAAGGCAGTCTTGAAGGGGAATTGAGACTTTACATTATCTGAGGTGTTTTTTTAAAAAATAACATTTCAATAAAACATTCTATGCATGTCTAAATATAATACATTAAATGATGGTATTTCCTAGTTCAAGGTTGTAATGCAGTTCTGTATTTACCTCGGTATTCATACTGACCACCATCATAATTTCGTTCTTTCGTTTTACTCTATTTTTACATTTTCCACACTTCAACACAATAGGAACACACCGGACACATATGCAAATTATTATGATGACAATCAGTATAAGGATTAAGAATTTGCCTATACTGGCGATCATTTCCTGGACCCATTCCGCTAGACCTGAGAACCATTTCACTGGGTTCAGCCATGATACTCATCCTTCTATCTTCTCCCTTACTTCAGCCACTGAAGCGTTATGGGGATTCAATGCGACTAAAACTTGAAAGCCAGTTGTCTCACCAATTAACTGAGTGGCTTTGTGCACATCACCAGGTATCATATTTCGTTTGTTCATATTGTGTGTGAAGATATGGTGACGGTGTGTTTTTATGTATACCAAGCATTTCAACATGTGTGAGGGTCATAACTTCTGTGACTACTCTTCCCAGGTAACACAAACCTTCGGAACTCGGGGAGAGCCACTTATACGCTTTTCTTCCACATATAAAATATACATTATCAGGGAGAACATAAGGAATGGTATGCATCATTATCATTAAGCACATTTCCCTTGCAAACAATCCTATTTCTGGGTCTTCCATCTGGTACATGCAAGTTTCTGGCTGTATTATTTTAGCACAATAACCATCTGGCACCTTACCAATAATTTCTTTGGTGAAACTCAATGTATACCGATACCTAAAATGTTTCCCACTAGATTTAATTGAGCGTAACAGATCATTGTTTATGGACTCATTATCAGCTCTTTGTGAGAAGGTCATCGTCTGATTATTCCCCGTCACTTCCCAACTCCCGGGTTTATTGGAGTTGGTTATGTTTAAACACAAAAGTGATCTATTAACTTGGAATTGATATAGTTTGAAATGAGGTGGTTTGGATGAGAGAAATTTTCCATCCAATGTTTTCCCTTTTTGTAATTCTAAAATTTCCGTATAATTCAGCGGAAATGGCACCAACCCTACATTATGCTGTCCCTGTGGCACATGTGAACACACCCAGCAATCAGTTTGATTTAACACTTTGCCTACCATGCTATGATAATCCTCTAAAGGATACCCACCCCAGTACGGGTTATATTTAGGTTGGCACCGTTGGATACAGTTCTCATCAACTAGGGACCCACAAAGCTCACAAATACAGGAATCTTCAGACGATAAACCTCCACACCGTCCCCGAGTATCCGGAATGACAGCTCTCTTAACAATAACAGTACTAAGATTGGTCAGACACTCCCCTGATTGGCATTGCACTCCTCCTGACTCCACTCCATCACCACTGCCATCAGCTCCCATTTCCTCAATCGGTCTCCCATCACAGAAACTGGATAATCCCGAACCGACCAGGGTGGTGAACACTCTAAAAGAGAATATGAAAATGAACACAGCAGGCCCGTCCATTGTCACAACAAGACCTGCAAATTTCTCTTACTTCAGGTATCTCACTACGACCTTTTCAATCCTCCCGGAACAAGCTCGCGAGTGACAGACCCACGCTATCAGCCTTGTCTCCGACTTGTTTCTCCACCGGTTGATTGACCTTTTTGCAGTGAGTGAAATGGACCCAGCCACCTTCAAAGATGTAGTACTTGTCAGCAACACCTGGTACGGACCTTCCCACCGATCAGTCAAACAACCTGAACGCCAAAAATTTCTGATCATAACATATTCTCCTGGTTCAACATCATGACAGTTAGTTTCAGGCATATCATGGGACAACAATTTCAGTTTCTGCTGCTGTTGCTTTAACTGCTTACTCATTGATATAAGATACTTTACAGTTACCTCGTTATTACCCTTCAAGTCTTCCTGTGGACTTATAATCAAATGAGGTTGTCTACCGAACAGTATTTCAAATGGGGACAGATTAAGAGGGGGTCTAGAAGTGGTCCTTATGCTATGTAGGATCAAAGGTAACGCTTCTGGCCATCCTAGTCCAGTCTCTGCCATGATTTTACTTAACTTATTTTTAATAGTCCCGTTCATCCTCTCTACCTTGGCACTGGCTTGCGGTCGGTAGGGGGTGTGAAGTCGGTTATTAATACCCATCAGCTTACACATATTTTGAAAAACATCACCTGTGAAATGAGTACCCCTGTCACTCTCAATGATTTTAGGGATACCGTACCTGCATACAAATTCCTGAACTATTTTCTTGGCAGGAAACACAGCAGTATTAGTGGCCGCTGGGTAGGCCTCAACCCAATTAGAAAATACATCAGTGCACACTAATACATACTTAAGATTCCTGCAGGGTGGTAATTGGATGAAATCAATTTGTATCACCTGGAAAGGTCCATCAGTCGGTGGAATGTGGGACGGTTCGGTAGGGATCGCTTTCCCTATGTTCTTCCTCAAGCAGGTCAGACAGGACATTGCTATCTTTTCTGCTTGTGAAGAAAAACCTGGTGCGCACCAGTATGCTCTCACCAACTTGCACATACCTTGTTTTCCCAGATGAGTCAGACCGAGTGCTGCTTCAGGGGTAATATGCCTTGGGGGCTACTGGTTTACCTTGTCCGTCCCTCCAGAGCCCGGAGGACTCTTGCCCACATCCCTTGGACTTCCAAATGGACTTGTCCTGAATTTAACACAAATATTGCATCTCAATTAATTTCAGCATATCAATTGTTTGGAAAGACATAATTTTTTCAGTGGGAGAAAACATTTTTAACCCTGCTGCCCATTTTGCAGCTTCATCGGCTCTGTTGTTGCCCAGTGACACCGGATCATCCTCACATGTATGGGCTTTACATTTAATTACTGCAACCACTTTGGGCAGTTGGATTGCTTCTAAAAGATGTTTTATGTGTCGGGAATGTGCAACTGGTGTGCCTGCTGCTGTCATAAAATTTCTCAGATGCTATAGACTCCCAAAATCGTGCACCACCCCGAACGCGTACCTCGAGTCAGTGTAAATGTTAGCAGATTTGCCTGCTGCCAGTTCACACGTTCTAGTTAGTGCTACTAACTCTGCCACCTGGGCTGAGTGAGGAGGACCAAGAGGTTTAGCTTCTATGATGTCTGTGTCATTTACAACAGCATAACCTGTACATAATTCACCTGTGTCTGTTTGTCTATGACAACTCCCATCCGTATAAAAAGTCACATCCACATTCTCTAAAGGTGTGTCGTGTATGTCAGGTCTAACAGTAAAGGTCTGATTCAGATATTCCATACAATCATGCGTATCATTATGTCCGCTGAACTCACCTCCCGCCAGCAACTCGCCTCCTTCCACCCTTTGTACATCATGTTGTACATATGGTAAATACGTTGCTGGATTCAGCGAGCTGCAACGTTTAACAGTGATGTTTGCGGATGCGATTAGAGCTAGTTCCCATTTGGTAAACCTAGCCAAAGAGACGTGTCTGGTTTGAGCTGAGTTCAAAAGAGCAGATACAGCATGGGGAGTGTAGACAATCATATCATGACCCAATACTACGTCCTCACTTTTACTCACCAATAAAGCGGTAGCTGCTACACTTCTCAAACAAGTGGGGAGTGATCTTGCCACAGTGTCCAATTGGGCACTGTAGTATGCTACGGGCCTACTGGCATCACCAAGTTTTTGTGTAAGGACACCTGCAGCACAACCATCGGCTTCCGTACAATATAAATCAAAAGGTTTTTCATAATCAGGTATTCCCAATGCAGGAGCTTTTGTCAGACTATCCTTAAGATTAAGAAAAGCCTGCTCTGTTTCCTCTGTGTGTATGACACGATCGGGCTTTGAGGAAGAGACTAATTCCTGTAAAGGCAAGGCCAAAATAGACAAACCTGGGATCCACATTCTACAGTATCCACACATTCCCAAGAAGGTACGAATTTGCTGTTGATTCTGCGGAAGTGTCATGTTCTGTGTGGACTGGATTCTATCATTTGTAAGATGTCGTAACCCCTGGGTTAGGCAGTGTCCCAAATATTTTACTCTGGATTGGCATGGCTGTAGTTTGTCCTTAGCCACCTTGTGTCCTGTATGCGAGAGATGAAGCAACAAAAGTTTAGTATAATTCAAACATGACATAAACGCGTCAGAACATAGCAATAAATCGTCCACATATTGAATTACAACAGATCCATTGGCAGGTTGAAAAGATTGTAAACAGTCGTGCAATGCCTGGGAGAAGATACTGGGGCTGTCTATGAAACCTTGGGGTAACCGTGTCCATGTGTATTGTACACCTCTGTATGTAAATGCAAATAGATACTGACAGTCAGGGTGAAGAGGCACAGAGAAGAAAGCAGAACAGAGGTCAATGACAGTGAAATGGGTTGCATTTGGTGGGATCTGCATCAGGATGACAGCTGGATTTGGCACTACAGGGAATTGGCTCTCTACTACCTTATTAACACCTCTAAGGTCTTGGACCAGCCTATAACCCCTCCCACCACTCTTCTTCACCGGGAAGATGGGACTGTTGGCTACACTAGCTGTACGAACTAAAATTCCCTGTTGCAATAATCGCTCAATTATTGGAAAAACCCCTAATTCTACCTCCTGTTTTAGTGGGTACTGGGGAATTTTTGGAGCTTGCCTACCGCTTTTTAAATTTACCATTACAGGGCTTACGTTTGCCATTAGTCCAGTGTCCTGTCCATCCTTAGTCCAAAGGGAATCTGGAATTTGGGACAACATTTCATCTACCTGAGATGAATTTTCATTTAAACTTGTAGAGTGATACATTATCCTTTGGGGAGTGTCCAACATATCCCGCACCTCGTGTGCAACTCTCTCTGGGATATCTAAAAATACACCATCAGGGGTGCAATATATAACACATCCCATCTTACATAACAAGTCTCTACCCAGCAGGTTAGCAGGAGTCGCAGCAGCCAGAAGGAAAAAATGCCTGGTATGCAACGGCCCAATAGTAACCTCTGTGGACTTTGTTAAAGGATAATGTTCCACTTTACCTGTTACACCCATTGTTGGTACTGTCTCGTTGGTCACCTGTAAATTAACGGGAGATTTTATCACTGACCTGGTTGCCCCTGTGTCTACAAGAAAAGGATATTCAGTACCAGCTACATCAACCATCATGACCGGTTCTTCCCTAGTACTTCCTGTTAACCTGACTATCTGTAGACTACAGGTATGACCTGACCCCTAGCGTTGGCTACCATTCTCCAATAAAGCATTTACAGCCACAATTGGAGCTGGTGCCTGCTGGACATTTTCTGGTCTAGGTGCATATCCCTTATGGGGATGTCCAGGTCTTCCCTGATTTGGGGTTCTTACTCTTTTTACTGTACAGTTTCTACTTAAGTGTCCTGTTTGTTTACAATTAAAACATGTTCGTGGATCGGGTGAAGACACGTGTTGTTGTGAGGTTAGAGCAGAGGGTAAAGGTGGATATGGGTAAGGATAGGGAGGATAAGGGTATTGTGGGGGATATGAGGTTTGTGAGTAGTATGGGACCTGTGGTTGTATAGGGTTTGTGGAATAGAGCTGTGTTTGTTGTTGCGTGGGGTTAGTGAGGGCATATAACTGTTCAGGTGTAAGTGTGTGTGCAGATGCGAGTGTGTCTGTTGGCTGTGAAGTTACCGTCATTCCCTCCAGAGCTTGTATACTGACAGCCATTAGTTTTTTTCTCTGGGTCTCTCTCTTCTTTGAGATGTTTTTATCATGTTCTATGGCAGATTCTATGAGGGTATCTATTGTGACTCCCCTCCAGCCAGGTTGTGAGGTCGGAACCTGAGTCTTTAAATTCTCTTTCAGACCATCCATGAGTACCGTGACTATCATTCCCCTGTGGTGAGTGCTATCTTTAATATCTTCTAACCCAGTGTACTGGGTGATAGCCTGCAGAGCCCGTTCACAATAATCTTCTGCAGATTCACTCTCCTTTTGCTTAATGGTGCAGCGCCCACACACCTGGATAATATTTGAAAAAGGCAACTTCCACACCCGGATAAGATTTAGTAAGGCAACTTCCACACCTATGGAAGTTTAAGTAGGCTACTTCCACGCACCTCTCTACAACAAAGACAACATGTACACCTGCTACTGTGTATAGAACGGTAAGCTGCTTACCGAGCGACTAGCACTTAGGACCTCATTCAGAGTCGGTCGAAGCAGCCGCACGCCACCGATGTTCGCTATACTGCGCATGCATAAAGTTCACAATGCGCGTGCGCAAACTTGCCGCTACGATCAGAAATTTCTCTCTCCTTGAGCACAGCCAGGTCGGTAGTTTGAGTGAGAGATTGAGGCGTTTGTGGGTGGTAACAGGGGAAGGTGCTTGAAAACGGGGGAGTGGAGATCCGGACGTAGGCGTGCCTAATTATGCGAACTGCATTTTATGGGAGTGCATATGGTTTATGGGAGTGCATAATTAACAAAGTAGCATCATGGCACATGTGACATGGGAGGTTTTTACACTGACATGATCGTAGAGCTTAAGAGAGGGTATGGTCAACCTTAAGCTCTACGACCAGTTCCGATGGTTCTCGATGGTCTCGATTAATCCTTATATGCCCGTAGGTGACGTGTAATGCGTACGAGAAGGGGGCATATTTTTTTGTATTCCGGCAGCTTCCTCCCCTTGGTCGGCCAGCAGCCGATCCGAACTTAGGGACGCAACTTGCGAGGGAATCATTTACATATCCAGCCCTTTTTCCCGTACGACCGTGCGGCCTCTTCGACCGACTCTGAATGAGGTCCTTAGCCCTTAAAGGTCATACGGTACCTCTAACTGTAGGGAACAAGTTACCCCTACCAACAAATACTCACTGTTACACACTTTTTCCTGCGCAGAAAAATACACGTTAACCCAGATATTGATAACAATTGAAAAATTTAAACCTCAACGGCTTTATTTAAACACGTGGCAGCACAACCGGAAGTACGTATACGCTATTGTGCGACCAGTCACATACACAATAATGCGACTACCACACAACCGTATGACAACTTTTTAGCTGCATACGCAAAAGTGCGTCTTTACTGTGCGCAAAACTGTGACTCAGCCGCATGCTCAATACTGCGGCACACCTTTAAACGTAAGGTTCTATCAACAAAGGAAAACAAACTTTTTCCTCTCTTGTCCCTGGATTCTAGTCAGCTTCCTTGGCTCACACGAAAACGGATAGCGATCTTTCAGCACAAAGCGGTTGCAGGTAAACCCTGCATGTGGCCACTCCACCCTTTGCTGAGATATCGATAACCATATGTGCGGTGTGAGTAGGTAAGTGACTTCACTATGAGCCCCCAACTAAGGATTCTGCCTTTGAACCTCTATATACCCCTGCCTATACCTTCTAATATCCTTCCTATAAACCTCTAAGGATGACGCTAATTTGCGTACGCAGTCATTCAGTAAATAAAGACTCCAGACTTAGAACATGTGGTTCCAAAGCACAAAGTATTAATCAAGTAAATTACAGCAGTTACACGCTATGATCCTCATAAAATCTTAGCGCAAAGAGATTATACAGACCCAAGAACAATTATACATATGCAGCGCTCTCTGGTCCAGATGTTAGGCATCAGCAAGAAACCCCTCGTCAATCAGCATTCAGCACAAAGACTAGGAACCCAGGGTCAGCACACATATTTATACCCCCAGAAATAAACAACCTAAAGGAGAGGGCATATGTTACAAGGCATTTAACAGGTTGATTCAAATAGACACAACCCAGCCTCTAACAACTGGGGGTCTCTGGTTTCCTGCCTCATGCAATCATCCTAACAGTTGTTCATATTATGTACATTTTGTTGCTTGAAGTCTCTGCGGTCCATAAGTTGAGAATGCATGATGCGATCTCCACACCGATGGTACCGGAATACTGTTGAAAGAGTAAGCATCAGTACAATACCAATCACGGCTTACTTATCATGTATAAAACCTTAGTTACCAAATAATCTTTATTTCACAGCATTTATAGTAAATGAACAAACTTAAATCTTATACTTTAGAGCTTATTAAACCTTTTATGTGAATATGTAATGTGTAAGTATGCGGGGTGTGATGTAAAGACGCTAGTTAACTTGGGGCAGATGCGTGCGCATGAAGCTAATAAACAGCGTTTTCATACAGGATCTTATGCATTCGCTAATATGCAATTGTGCGTATTAATGTGTGTATGAGAAATGGTGCACTTAAATCTCACTTAAACTAAGTGAACACCTAGCAGTGTGGAATGCTGAGCATTATAGTTCCACACGCCCCTCCCTCTCTCAGCAGCCCCCACCCTTCCCAGGCTCAAAAGCACAGTCCTTTGTTCTCCCAGGTTCTTGTGTAAATGCAAATTAGCACAGCTACAAGACCCAAACCTCAGATAACAATCTTGGCTTTGAAGGTATTTTATTGCAGCAAGCCTGCTAATGTAAGGTGCTACAAACGACCCTCTTGCTGTATTCGAGCAGGGCCACCTGGAGTGAGAGCAGACGTTATGTCCAGGAAGCTTGTCTACACAAGCTAGTTGTCACGTGGCCATTTGCTCTGTTTAGCTAATGCAATCCAATTTTGAAAATATATCCTTTAGGGGAATTATAATAATATACACTTTATCCAGAGCACCCAAACTACGTAAAGTCATGAAATGGGCTTTTGGTGAATCGCCATAACTTATGGCGATGGTCACAGATGCAATCGCATGGTGCTAATAGTAATATCGCCACATGTACTAAAGTGTGAGTTTATCTAAAATGGCACTTCGGCGGCCATTCGCAAAATGGCGTCTTGCGATCTCATTTCCAAGATGGCATCTTGTGGCCAGTCGCAAGATGGTGTCGCTGCGATTCAATTTTAATCTGATCTTGTCTCAGCCAATAATCCAGCTTCGACAACTTCAAGCCTGATGGATTCAGGTTATGTTTCTCTTTGTAATGTAATGACAGGTTGTGTGTTTCCAAACCCTTCTTCATATTCCGAATGTGTTCTAAGACTCGTGTTTTTAATTTACGTGTAGTTCTGCCTATATACTGTAGGCCACACAGGCACTCAATCAGGTAGATCACCCCTGTGCTGTGGCAACTAATATGCTGTTTGATCTTATATATGGTTTTAGTATAGTTTGACATGAACTCCCCTATTCTTTTTGTGGTCGTTTGTCCATTTCTGCAGTGTCTATTCTAGGAAATATTCTAGGATTTGTGGTCCCTCCAACTACAAATCATCAACCACAGTTTTCTTGCACTGCGCTCAATTAATTTTGCATACATAAAGCTGTGACCAATTTTGTCAAATACATGTATCTGAGGCATTAATTGTTAATGATAGCAGGATGCCAGCAGGTTGGCATATGTATCTTATAAATTGGCAACAGAGGAGGAAGGGAGTGAAACCTTAATCCTTCAAGTCTCACCTCATTGGGGTTTGTGCTGGGGCTGTCAGAGGAATGTAGAAGCCCCTGGGAAATAGGCTGTAGCAACCCCTGGTAGTAGTGCGGCCTTAATAAATCAGACTTTTAAAGTTTTAAACTCAAATCAGAACAAAGAAGTTATTATACATTGAAGGGGCAATATTAAATAGTACAGAAAAGAATGTTTACAAATATTCACTCAAAATAAAATGCTGTCGTACATTATGTACAATTAATTGAAAATAATCAATAAATAAGCAAGATAGTCTGTTCTTAAATAGTTAAAAAAACAACTAATGTTATTTTCATTAACTTTATGAATGTTTTAGAAATTTCATTCCAGCTCTAATTATTTTAATTATTTTATTTTAATATGCAGTCTACTTTCTTCACTTCATCATGATGGACGCCATAAAAGTGCGAGGGGAAACGTGCTATGTTGGCACTACTGTATATGCTCAATATGTGTGCAACGCAGCAACACCAGGAAGCACATCATGCTGAATTGAATCAGCCAGAGTTCAATGTATCTACTTATTTTACCTATAGCCTACAGTAATTTTACATATGGTTTTATAATTTGCATCCGTATGTTTTATAATATGAATGTATATATATTACATAGAGTACATCTCTCTCCCTACACATACACTCACTATGAAGCAGTCATTTGCTATTTAGTGCAAAAGACCCATTCAGGCAATTGCTTTATAAAACGTACTACATCAATGATAGTTAGACTCTGATTGGTTGCTATGGGTAACACCTCCTGTCCAATTGTCTTTATTTAAAAGTTTGACAAATCTCCCTCTAAAACGGAGGGGAAACCCCTTGAGTGAAGCTGGACACGGTTTATGACCACGTGTGTTATCAGTGGGCGGCCGCCGCTGCTCACACGTGAAATACGAATGTCTGCAGATCTTGTTATCGGATCCATCTTGACGGAGACCAAAATGTACTTCAGTACTGATAGTCTGAGCCACAAAAATGGCAACTGTAACGGAGACACAATATATTTTGCTTGGAGCCATGGGTCTTAAAAGGGGTGTAGCTAGCTAGACGCTGCCTTATCCGGTGTCTTTCTCGCAGGAAGTCCCTCACACGTTGTTGCCGCACTACTGCTGGTTTCAACGCGGTTCAGTTTTCCTCCGTGAAGCTTTCGGGCAGAGGGGAACCCGCTAGGTCCTGAACCGGAACAGCCATGGTAAGTGCTGCGGGGAGGGGTTGGCCGCAGACGCATGGATGCTGTGTGTACAGGGCTATTAGGAGAGCAAACCCCGATAGTTCTAGGTTCTCTGCCTGCTGCTCATCAGCTGCCACCAGCCTCGCTGTATCACATCCTAATGTGCATTATTGTAACCGTTCCCTATTGCTGACTTGTGCTGAGGCTTTAGAGCCCCGACCACTTAGACTATCTGCGACTGCCCCAGGATCTAGCAGCGCTGTCTGCCCTGTGTGTCTGTTTAATGACGTGCCACGTGTTGTAAAGATGCAATTGTCTTACAGACTGAACCAGAAGTGAATCCCAAAGCCTACCCGCTGGCTGATGCCCAGCTTACCAAGACCCTTTTGGACCTCGTGCAGCAAGGCTCCAATTACAAGCAACTTCGTAAAGGGGCTAATGAAGGTAATCTTATGCAGCATTAATTTCCAGCTAAATATAGTTTGCTGTTTTCTGCGTTGATTTTTAACACATAACTAGCATTAGGCCCTGCTTGTGTAACTCATAACCCTGTCTGCAAAATAATTGTAGATACCCAAAAGATCTGAGTAGGTAACACATCTCCCCACTGCCACAGTCTTGCACTAATCATCACAATTACACCAAACTGAAAGCAGCGATATCTGCCTTAAGGTGACTACACACTTAGCGATATTTTATACGATTTGTCCAATTCCGATGCTTTGTGGTGACAAATTGTGTAAAGTATGCCCAAATCCTGAATGTCCACTCATGATGCTTGTCCCTGGAGGTTGTAGATCGCATCTTCAGATCTGCTGTGCTGTAGGGCAGATCTGACAATCTCAGTCACGATGCATTGGAATAGTTAGGAGGCACGATAGATAGTTTGTCACATTGGACCGTTTTTAACACCAAATCGTGCCCACGACTGCCTGGGAGCTGCTGGGGAGGGTTCAAGGGGAAATCGGACACATGGCTGATCGTGAGCACATCGCCGAGTGTATAGGTACCTTTAGACTGCAACTAGAATCAACCTACTGTGAGATATGAAACAAAGCCATGACCTAGCACTTCCAATCTTAAGTAAATTGACCTCATAGTAGAATAAATGAAATGGTTTAATCTGTAGTAAAATGTGTGGTATATTTTATTTTTCTCACAGCCACAAAAACCCTTAACAGAGGAATTGCAGAGTTCATTGTAATGGCAGCTGATGCTGAACCCTTGGAGATCATTCTTCACCTTCCTCTTCTGTGTGAAGATAAGAATGTCCCTTACGTCTTTGTGCGTTCCAAGCAAGCTTTGGGAAGAGCCTGTGGGGTCTCAAGACCGGTTATTGCTTGTGCTGTCACAATCAAAGAAGGTTCCCAATTGAAGCCTCAAATCCAGTCTGTTCAGCAAGCCATTGAGAGACTATTAGTATAATGGTGTCCTGAAGTGATGGCAGAAGCCTTTGCTTTCATTTGGTTATGGAACAAGGGTAGAAAATCTAGTCTGAAAATATGTAATCTGTGTATAATTCCAAATGGAGTCCATTGTCAAGTGCTCCTTAAACATCCCTCCTTGTTTTCTCAACTGTTCAGTTGTAAGTTTTTTTGGTTTTTTTTTTGTTTTTTTTTTTCTTCCCCCTGGAAAGATAACACTGATATTGCAAATTTGCTTTCACTGTCATGTTGTACTATATGCCTTTTTAATAAAAAAAAAAAGTCAACTTCTTGCATCTGTTAAACATTTTAGGTCTGTTCTTGCTTGTGAGATAAGTGACAAAATAGTACATATCTCAGCACCATCTCAAACCAATATACAAATATATGTGAGCACTTATAGATATGCAATGCAGCAGGTAAATGTCATACATTAATGTAAAAACTGTGAATGGCAGTATGATCAACAGGTTAAAAACCATAGGGGAGCAGATAGCATGCAAAGATCAGGTACTAATAACTATATAAATATGGGCATGTACAAATAACTTGCATAGAGAAAGGTAAAAATCACTGAAGACTGAGGGTGAAAATTTATGATTTAAAAAACAAAGTGTAACCCTAACAAGGTGGTATTTATGCCAGGAGCTATTCAATTGTTGCTCCTGTCGGGGGTGATCAGCTGTCAGTGCACCATTTCAGCTCGCAGCCCCAGCGGGGTGCGAGCTGAAGTGGGTGAAAAGTGACCTGTTTAGGCGCCCAAACAGCACTTTTTGCTAATGTGCCCAGCACTTTGGTCGGGGGTAGCCATTTTATGCGGCTAAACCCGACCACATTGGGCGCGAAAAACAGCAACAATTGAATAGCGTCCCGCAATCTCCCGTCACTTTAGACAGGGGATTGGGCGCACTATAACAATTGAATACCGCCCATGTAGAATCGGATAGTCATGTTTGAGGGTCTGGCTGATAGAAAATGTGGCCTCAGATATGGGTAACCTGATACTGGTGTACTATGGAGGAATTCAGACATGAGTTATTCCAAAGATTATATTCACAGGTACAGTACACCTGCCCACTGATATCACCCACTGTGACCTACTCCAGCTGGGGTAAGTACATCTGACACTGATAGTACACGTGTCTTATTGATTGATTTTTTTATAGACTATACCATTTGAATACTTAGCTGTTCTTCCTAACGGGACCTTTATGGATACAAATTATTTGTATTTTTGTTAATCTACATTTATGCAAGGACTTTGATATTGGGCAACTGGAATATGTCTATTTGTTTGTTGTATACTGTTAGGTGCTTAAACACCCATGTCTGTGACCACATTTTCAATCATCGAAGACCCACTTATGTGGTTAAACCAATCTACATAATTCTTTGTGCTACACTATTATATTCTTTATTGTAAAATCTAACCATCATATATTCATACTGCGATTTTACCTTTTGTGTATGCAAGTTATTTATCCACTTTTTCTACTTCAGGATCAATAGGGGGTCCACAGGGTTGACCTTGGGGTATAGGTTGGGAACCAAATCCGGGCACCACGCAGTTAAAGCTTTTAGCTCCCAGGGTGCACTTGGGTCCACTCTCCCTATAACCCCGCCCCCCAGCCACGGCCGGAGTCGGGTCACCGTTACTGCAGGGGGGCTGCTTAGCAGCCCCTAAGTTTAAAATTTATTTTAAAGAGTCTTATTTTATTTTTTTTTACTACTCTTCAGAGCGGCAGCATCAGACTGTCCAATGGACGTCTAAGCTGCCGCTCCTACACCCCGCCAGCGCTGCGACGCCAGTACAGATCTGGGGATCGCAGCGGGACCCAAGAGTCTGTACTAGCCGGGCTCTGGAGGAATCCCTGGGCTGCTGCCGGATCGACGGGGACAGGTAAGTCGCGTGGTCACCGCTTGTACATGCAGCCTTATATGCCTCCGGTCTCTGGGGACAGACCGGAGGCGCTAGCGGTGGCGGCGGCTCCCCCTCCATGGAGGCATACCCCGCGTGTCCACAGCCCACCAAGGATTATAGCAGCAGCGGGAGCCGGCATCCCGGGGGGTTAATTGCTAGCCAGGGGAGGAAGACTTCCCTGTCTAGCGGCTCCTCAGCTCAGCGCGCCTTTCAATACTACAGTCTGGCGTCGCTGAGCTGCTTCCTCCGCGGGCCACGCTTCTTCTGAGATCTCCAGTGGCCATTTTCTCTCTGTGGTGCTGCAGAACTCCTAGGATGTCAGTGAGCCCAGTCCCCCTGCGTACCTGGCCATTTTGGGTGAGTGTACACAGCGCTATAGCCTTCCCAGACACTGAATCTGGGCAGTTGAATGTAGCGACATTGTGCAGTATATTATGTCATGCTTATGTATGTACAGTATATATGTCTGCATTGTATGTGACTTATGCTAGTGCTGACTGTCTGCTTTTTCTCTCACCTGTCAGTGTATATCTATCCCTTTTCTTTATCTGCCCTAATACAGGTGTACCTGGGGTGGTTCTGAGACCTCACATATATATACTTGTTAATATTTGTGAGGTTTGTCACATACTGTTGCGTGCTGCACATTGCCATATTTTAGATGGAACTGTGAGTTGCAAACTCTGATAATGGGTCCCTGCAGCTAATCTTAGCGTCAGTCAGGACCGGTATGGCGCTGCTTAATATTTCCGTCAAGATAGTCAGATATATCTGACAAGGAGATTGCACACGATACTGCACCCATTATTGCTATCCTGCAAGTCATAGCCTGCAGGTAGTAGTGCGGAGGATTTTAACTCAGAAAGGTTTATGTATGCGGCACCATCTGGTGCCGGGCCCCTTGCACGACCCCCTTAAAGGGCGGTTTATTTCTCAGGATCCTCTCCTTTGAGGATCGCCGGGCGGGCCCCATTGTCGTCACTCGCTTGGAGTTACTTCACCATACTGCCCTTTTGAACTCGGGGTATCTCGCAATTTACCCCTGTGCAACAGACTATCGCTCCCCGCCAGGGTTTTTCACAGTACATGAATTACCTCCGATACCACATCGGTCTGTCATTCCCCTTGCAGGGATTACCACAACGGCCACCCTGGTGGATGTCGTTTTCTACAAAATACTAATTGGCGTGATATATGCCCTGTGGTTACTTCCCAGTGGCTCTGCCGTGAACTGGATGGTGTATTCGGCTCTTTCCCTCTCACATGGGGGGAGCCGATTTCAAGTATTATCCCTGCTTTGGGGCTGGTAGCCAGGTTCATTCTGGATATAGAGAATGTCGATCCTGCACCTGTATCATACATCTCCCGTTTTCTGCCCAGCGGGTGGATCTCATAGCGGGAGTCTGGCTGTTGCCAGATATGAGGAGTCACAAAGGCCTGTTTCCCATTCCCTGAGGGTCCTCACAAAGTAATGGAAATCCTCTTCTGGGATTGATTTGTATGTTAATCGTCGGGTTACAGGCATTAATACGCCTCCCATCCCGGCCTGGACGGATTTTACGGATCCGTAGGTGGTAACTTTGCCTGAAATCAATGTACTCGTTTTCAGGGCCTGTTGCCCGTCCTAACATGGCCATCGCATGGTGATGCTTTTGTGCCGTTTTTCCCCTCCAACACGTCTGGGGTTCAAATATCTTTTGCCGCTCACATAGAATATGCAGTGGTCATATGTGGGATTACCTACATTGGATGCCGGTCTTCTAACTGTCAGGGTTTCGGCGGCGACTATATCCGCCGCAATACCCTATGGCTGCGTTATGGGACAGCAGAGGTGCAGACTCCTTCCATGGGGAAGATCTTGTTTGGTCCTGACCTTGAAAAGATCGTTGCATCATTGGCAGTATCACTAATGGGGAGATACCGTCTTTAGCTACTCCCACTACATTCGGACTAACTCTGTTAAGTCTTTTTGTCCTCAGGGTCAGCCTAAAGGCCTGTTTTTTCCTAGTCTGTCGGCCTCCATGGGGCAACCATATCCAGTACCGAGCAGTCCTGGACTTCCGGACGACCCTGTTTCTACACCTGAGAATAAACCTTCAGCCTGACGGGACAGGTCTACATCTGGGGAATTCCAGAGTGAGGTACTGATTCTCAACGGCCTCTCATTGTTCAGGCGGCCTCCTCACAGGCATTGTTACACGGGCCCTTCTTCAGACCCGATCAGGGCCTTACAATCCCAGAAAGCCATACAGTCTTTGCGGTAAGCAGAGCTATTTCGGCCAACCTCACTATCTCAGTGAGTGACTGGTTGTTCCACTTTCTTTCTGGGGCAGTGACCGACTGGTCCTCATTTGCCTATACTCTGTCTCAAATCCCTGAATCAGATTCCAAGGGTGCCTGGACTCAGGTGGAATCGTCCATGCTCCATCATCCGACGTTTGGAACCTGGGGATTTTATGGTCTATCTGAGTATTCAGGATACGTACCTACGGGTACATACAGAGCCCTCTCATCAGCATGGGTTCAGGTTTGCTGTGCCACAGCAACACTTGTAAGTTTCGGGCTCTGCCTTTTGGGACTGTCCTCAACTCCACCGGGGTTTACCAGCTTTATGGATTTTCTGATAGTTCACCTGTTCAGTGTATCCGAATGCTCCTTTCTCTGGACGGTCTCCTGCTTTTAGCAGGATCTCCAAGGTACTTTACCGCCAAGTCAGGATAACCGTGGCTTCTTCTCGGCACAGATAATTAGTCAACGGAGAAAAAGTCCTCCCTGCATCCCTCACAAGGTTTTCTTCATCTGGGAGCACTGCTGGATTCTCAGAATCTGAGAATTTTTCTGGCGTAAGACAAGATCTCCACTCTTCAACTTGGAGTGTGCGGATATCTACGCGGTCGACATATGTCATTGCTCTTTGTGATGCGCAGTCTACTAGAGTGTCTACCTTTTGGTAGGGTGGAATGTGCTCAGTTCCATCCCAGGCCTTGCCATAATTGACTCCTCTCCAGATGGATCAAGTTTTTTTTTTTCCATCGGATCGCTGTTCGAACGATGATACTTTCTCCGGAGGCGAGTTGGTCTCCGTCCGGGTGGCTATGGCCATCTCGTCCAGGGTATTCTTTGCTACAGACAGTGTCTGGTCCGCATTCGTTTCGGGGCAGTTGGACGTCTGTTGCTTCTGCCCTGCCACTTGTTGATTCTTTAGGCTGTCTTGGGCCTTCACTCTGGCCTAACCCATATGTCACGGTAAACCTGAATAGGTTCAGTCCGACAGTGTCACAACAGTGGCTTCCAACTAGGCAACACTGGTAGTTGGGTGGCAATGTCAGGAATGTCATACATTCTGACATAGTCCAAGGGTCTTCTCCTGGCCAACTCTGCTGTGTTTATTCCCGGAGCTCTCCATTGGGAAGCGGGCTTCCTCAGCCGTCACGACGTGCATCCCGGGGACTAGTCTCTTCTCCAAGAGAGGTTTCAACTCCTGGTGAGCAGAGGGGGCCTCCCTGAGGGGATTGATCCTCATGGCCTTCTGACTCACACATTACCGGTGTTACAGTCCAGCTCCAGGAGTACTGAAGCTACCTTCAGTGACTCTTTGTCAGTGAAGTGGTCCTTCCACTTTGTGTACCTGTGTCCTCCGGTCTCCCTTCTTCCTCGAGGTCTTTGGAAGTTTAATTCGAGACGGAGGGGCTTTCCTTCTGGGGGCTCCAGTTCGTCCCAGACATCACTGGTACTAAGATTTTCGGAGTCTCCTCATCGATGCTCTGTTCCTACCTCTTCACTATCTGGACCTGTTGTCTCAGGGTCCTTGTTTTTCCCTGGACCTGGATCGTTTGTCTTTGACTGCGCCCCTACTGTGGTCCTAGGGCTTCCCTGGCTCTGTCTTCATTGAGATGTTTAGAGCAGATAGGCCAGACTTTGCTGGGATCTGCCACGGACTGTGGCATACATAATTCTTATGGTATCGTACCTGTTGATACGATTCTCCGGTGTCCAGGATTTCCAGATATTCTGGCATTCCTTCCGGCTGGCTTGGGTTTCACCCTTGGCCTGGCCTTCCTGACAGTGTGGATCTCTACACTGTCGGTATGGTTAAGTTATGGAATTGCTCCACTCTGGTATCCAGTTCATCCTTTGGAGTGTTTTCTGGATTATGCCTCCACTTGTCCTCCCTAGGGACTCCTGGGGGTCTATTGTTTAATCTCTCTCGACCTCTCTCTCTCTCTCTCGACCTCTCTCTCTCTCGACCTCTCTCTCTCTCTCGACCTCTCTCTCTCTCTCGACCTCTCTCTCTCTCTCTCGACCTCTCTCTCTCGACCAGGAGAGGGTCTGAATTGGGAGCGTTCTCATGTGGCTCCCTCTTCTGGAGGGCATCATGTCGGGGTGTGAGTTGCTCTCGCCCTGTGTTTCTTCTTAGAGTGGTTTTTAGGTTCCATATTATTCTGGAACTTATGGTATGGCCATTCAGTCCCCAGTCCTCTCGGCTGGTGTGGCTTCATTGACTGTGGTCCGGCCTCTTTGGCTTTGTCATCCGTTCAAGTTCCTTATGGTATTTGGACTCCTTATTGGTGGTCTGCGGTTTCTGGTTTTCACAGGAAACGATGGCCGGCCTATAATGAAATGTTGGCTGGATGGCCTCGTATGTCTTCCTCAGGGGCCTACCCATGGGTGGGCATTTCTGTCGTTGAGGCTTGTTTTTTCTCGGGCCATGTAACCCTCGTGGGCGGCTCGTTGTGGCGCCTCGGCTGTTTTGCCTTACTAGGTGTCCACGTGGTCTTCTGTCCATACCTTTTTAAGGTTCTAGGCATTGGTTTCCTTTGCCTCTCAGGATGCTTCCTTTTTGGCGACTGATTCTCCTCTCGGCACAGGAGCGTCCCCACCCTTGGTTGAACTGCTTTGGGACATCCCCAAGGTCAACCCTGTGGACACCCTATGGACCCTGAAGTAGAAAACAAGAGATATGGTAAGAACTTACCTTTGTTATCTCTGTTTCTACGAAGTCCATAGGGTCCACAAGGCGCCCGCCCTGACGCACCTGGCTTCATATGGGCTGTGTTACTGGTCACCGGTTTCCCGTCTCCTTTTCTGTGAGTGTGGTTCTAGAGTGTTCCAGTTTTCTCTCTCTTCCTTCGGCCTTTGGCTACTTACAAACTGAGGTGCCTCTGGCTGGGGGGCGGGGTTATAGGGAGAGTGGACCCAAGTGCATCCTGGGAGCTAAAAGCTTTAACTGCGTGGTGCCCGGATTTGGTTCCCAACCTATACCCCAAGGTCAACCCTGTGAACCCTATGGACTTCGTAGAAACAGAGATAACAAAGGTAAGTTCTTACCATATCTCGTTATTTGTAAATATTCTTATTCATCCCCAAACAGCAAACTCTGTCCTCGAGGCACCCTAATGGTCCAGGTTTTAAGGATAACCATGCTCGGGCACAGGTGACTTAATTAGTACATCAATCTTTTTGATGTAACAATCTGTGCCCAACTATGGATATCCTTTAAAACCTTTACGGTTCCTTGAGGACAGATTTTGGGAACCACTGTTCTAGAGTAATTACTACTTGTTCATTATTTCTATTTTTGCTATTTATAGTTGTGTTTTTTTATTATTATTATTATTATTATTATTACAAAAATGTGTTTTAGAAACAAATTCAATAAAATACAATATATTGTAATAGAGGTAAATATTATAGCATATTGGACATATAGTCTATATATAGGGTACATAGACTCAAAAATATTGAGATGTAAGTGAGAGGCTGTGAACATACTTTTGGCATATAATATACACATTGCATACGTTGTACAAAGATATTGGCTGTTCCAAAACTTTTTTTTTTTTAATTTTTTTTTTGCATACAATTTTCAAAATTTTTGTAAAATACAGTATATAACATAAACCAGTTTAAATACAACCCTATCCAATTGTTTCACCAAGAGCATAACGCATAGGGGTACATATTAAGATGTATGAGTTTGGCTCCTCAACATGTGTATGTTTCAGGGTCCATAGGCTCCACAGGGAGACCTTGGGGTATAGCTGGATCCACGGGCACTATGCAGTTAAAAGCTTTAGCTCCCAGGATGCACTGGGTCCATCCTCTATACCCTGCCCCTGAGCCACAGGCACCTCAGTTTAAGTTGGTGCCTGGTTGGAGGCGGGTCCCTGTTTAACGCAGGTGGGGCTGATTAGCAGCCCCTAAGATGATTCTTTTATGAGTTTCCAGTTTACTTTACTCTTCAGAGCAGGCAGCGACTGACTGTCCATTGGACGTCCGCGCTGCCGCTCTGTTACCGTGCCGGCACCGCAACGCCAGAACAGATCTGGGGATATCGACGGGACCCCAGAGTCTGTGCTAGCCAGACTGTGCGGGCTCTCCGGATTGCTGCCGGACCTACAGGGACAGGTAAGTTCACGGATGACCGCTTGCGGTGATCTGCGTATTCAGCAGGCTGTTCGGCAGCGGGAGTCGGCGTCCTGGGGGTTAATAGCTGGCCTGTTTAGCGGCTCCCCTCAGCTCAGCGTGCCTGTCTTCTCGGGTCTGGCATTGCTGAGCTGCTCTCCTACGGCCACACCCCCTCTGAGGTCTCCGGCTGCCTTCTCCTGGTTTCATGACACATCTCTCAGGCAGCTTGTGGACCGGTCTCCCTATATCTCTCGCCTGGGGTCAGTGTATACAGCGATATAGCCCTCCCAGACACTGAATCTGGGAAGGTTGATTGTAGTGCCAAGGTGCAGTAAGTACTCTATCTGCATTGTATGTGACTTATGCTAGCGCTTGACTGTCAGTCTATACCTATCCCTTTCTACAGCCCTGACAGGTGTGTGTAGGGAGGTTTCTCACATCTATAAACTCAAGTATTTGTGAGGTCTGTCACATACTGTTGTGTGCTGCAGGGTGCCATATTGTTGGACCAGTGTGTTGCGTACTTGTGGGTACCCAGTTTGGTGCTTCCAGATTTCATATATATGTCCGACAAGGAGGTCGAGCGCTCTGCTGCACCCACTCTGCTCTCCTGTAGGCGCTGTGCTGCTGGGGTTGGAAAGGAGGATTTATCTCAGAATGGGTTGTGTGAGGTGCTATCAGTTGCCTGGTCCCTCAAACCCCCCCAAAGATGGGACAGGACTCTCCGTGGGCGTTTTTCCCCCTCAGGTGCTGATCTCCATTGTAGATCGCCTGGAGGTCCCGGCCGTTTTGCCCCGTATGGGGTTACCCCAACCAGCTATTTTCCCCTCTCAGAGTATCTTGCAATTAATGCAGTCTACTCTTGGGCCTCAGACTGTCTGTCATTCCTTTTCAGGGACTTCTGCAAGCTGGACAAACCACCTTGGGTGGATGTGTTTTCTAGTTCAGTCCAGAGTCTGGCATCTTCGTCTATGACTATTCAGATCATGCTACGGAGTGAAAAACCTCAGAAGGCATCTAAACGCCCTATTATGTCATCCCAGTCTACGCAACTTTCAGACACTGAGGTGTCATCGGATGATGGGGAAATGCCTGAGTCTGATTTGGATACCCCTGTCTGGGACCCAGCGTTGGTAAGGGCGGTTCGAACTATACTTGATATAGAGGATGATGTTCCTGCCCCTAAACCCAAATGCCCTGATTTTAAACAGGCAAGAGTAACTTTGGCAGTTTTCTCTCTCTGACCAGTTGACAGACCACATGGCGGAGGCCTGGCAATCACCTAGTAAGAGGTATCAACCACAAAAGTGTTTGACCTCAAGTTGCCTGTTCCCTGACGGTCATTGCAAGATGTGGTATTCACCACCTGCAGTAGATTCTCATGTTACTCGCCTAATCAAGAGCGCTTATGCCTTCCATTTCGTCCCTGAAGGATTCCACAGACAGGAAGGTGGAGACATGCCTGAAATTGATTTATTCTCTATCCGGAGCTGTGGCCTGTCCGTCCATGGCTATCTCATGGGTTGCTAAGGCCATTGAGAGCTGGGCCAATGTGCTAGAAGATACCTTCCCTGAGGAGGCTCCTGAGACTCAAAGATCTTTAGTGGTCCACATGAGAGATGCAGCCACCTATATTGGTGAGGCGGCTTTGGATGCTAATCTACTGACCTCCAGGGTCTCGGCCGCGGCTGCTCGCCGCTCTTTGTGGTTACGTTCCTGGAGGGCCGATGCTGTTTTCAAAAAGTGCCTGGAGGCCTTGCCCTTCAATAGGGAGATATTGTTTTGCCCAGACCTGGACAAAATTGTAGACACCCTGGCGAAATCGAAGTCCGCTTTTCTGCCATCTGCTTCTGCGCCTTCAAAGGCTAGAACCTCTTCCTTTTGGTCCGTTCGTTCTCAAGGAAAGCCCAAAGGACAAGTTGACCTCTAAATTTAAGAAACAGGCCTGGAGTGCCAGACGCCCTACTTCCATGCTGGAGGATAAACCCTCAGCCTGATGGGACGGGCCTCCCTCTGGGGGATCCCAGAGTGGAAGGCAAACTACTTAAGTTCGCCCAGTACTAGTGCCACACCACCAAGGATGCTTGGGTAAAAGAAGTGGTCTCAGGGGGTATGCCCTCTCTTTCGTCACAGACCTCCCCACCAGTTCTGCACAAGCCCTCCTCTGGATGAGACCAAGCTCTTGCAGGTTCAGGAAGCCATAGAGACTTTACTGAAAGCTGGGGTAATTGTTCCAGTTCCGCTTTCTCAGTGCGGGACTGGTTACTACTCTACTCTGTGTCAGGCAGATGAGACCCATTGGGTTATTGAACCAATCAACCTAAAATCTCTGAACAAGTTCCTCAGAGTGCCCAGATTCAGGATGGAAACTTTGCGATCCATCATTCTGACTATGGAACCTGGGGATTACATGGTATCACTGGACATTCAGGATGCATGCCTGCATGTTCCCATAGCACCTTCCCACTAGCGGTATCTGCGGTTTGCTATACTGCAGCAACACTTCTGGTTCGGGCACTGGCCTTTGCCCTCTCCACGGCTCCAAGGGTATTTACCAAAATGATGGCAGCCCATCTGCAGAGTTGGGGTATACAACTTCAGCCCTATCTTGACAATCTCCTCTTGTTGGCAAGCTCTCCGGAGGTACTTTCTACAGCATCTGCACCCGACTATCGCTTGTTTGCAAGTGCATGGGTTGCTGATAAACTGGAAAAACTCCTCCCTAATTCCCTCACAGAGGATGGGTTCATTTGGGAGCCCTTCTGGATTCTCATCAGCCTGAGGATCTTTCTAACCCCAGAAAAGATCTCTCTGCAACTGCGGGTGCGCAGTTGCCTGAGCAGCTGCCGGGTGTTGATTCACTCAGCAATGCAGGTTCTAGGATCCATGGTGTCCACATTCGACATGGCGGAATATGCCCAGTTCCATTCCAGGCCCCTGCAGGGGCTAATCCTATACAGAAGGAACGGGATACCGGATCAGGACTCAGATGCTGGTGCTATATCAGGTGGTGTGCCTGTCTCTGTCTTGGTGGCTTCAGACAACTCATCTCACCAAGGGTCGCCCCTTTTGGATTCCGGACTGGGTTCTTCTGGCAACAGATGCCAGTCTCCGGGGTTGGGCCGCAGTGACAGGTCCGCACTTGCTTCAGAGCCGTTGGACAGCGGACGAAGCAATTCTCCCGATCAACATTCTGGAACTTCGGGCTGTGTATAGGGCCTTCCAGTTGTCAAGACAGGTTCTTCAGGGAAAATCCATGCAGGTTTAGTCTGACATCACCACCACGGTGGCTTGCATCAACCATCACATCAAGGGGGCACTCGAAGTCGAGCAGCGATGACAGATGTGTCCCGCATCCTGTCTTGGGCACAGTGCCACCTCCCGGCCATTTTGGCAGTGTTCATACCAGGAGTCCTCAATTGGGAAGTGGACTTCCTCAGCCGTCATGACGTGCATCCAGGGGAATGGTCTCTTCACCAAGAGGTGTTTCAACTCCTTGTGGACAAATGTGACGGGAGGCCATGAGGTCCACCGCTGGGAGGCCCCAAGTTGCCAGTGTACGGGTCCAAAACAAGAGATGCCAAAGCAAGCTTGGTGGATGCTCTGTCAGTGAAGTGGACCTTCCAGCTTGCGTATCTGTTTCCTCCAATATCCCTGCTTCCTCGAGTTCTTTGAAAATTCAAGCAGGACGGCGGCACAATCCTGCTGGTGGCTCCTGCTTGGCCCAGACGGCCTTGGTACTCAGGTCTTCGGAGTTTCTCCATCGACACTCCGTTCCTCCTGCCTCTATGCCCGGACTTGTTGTCTCAGGGTCCTTGCCTTTACCCGGAACTGGGTCGTGTGGCTTGAGACATCCATCTTAAGGTCTATTGATTCCTATAAGTCGCTATTTAGCGCTGCAAGTCGCTTAAGAAAGAATTGCTTTCCAGTCCAATCATGTGGTTCCAAAGCACAAAAAGCTATATATATAATAAGGGGTAACACGTTGTAAGATTTAACAATTAGGGGTAAATTTACTAAAGTGAGAGTTTTTAGAAGTGAGTTTTAAAAGTGATGTTGCCCATAGCAACCAATCAGATTCTACTTAACATTTAACTAGCACCTTCTAGAAGATAATAGCTAGAATTGGTTGCTATAGGCAACATCACTTCTAAAACCTCTCACTTTAGTAAATTTACTGATTAGAGTAAAAAGCAATGATAATAGTACAGCCTGATACATACGCATGCGCACTGGTCCCAGTATACAATCATCAATCCAGAAGTCTGCGGTCGCTAGAAGATGTCTCTATACTGAAGTCAGGAGACAGCTTATATACCTATGAATATGCCTAATATCGCTAAACAGAGAATTGCTTTCCAGACTTTGATTGTGGTTCCAAAAAACAAAAAGTTCTTATTGCAACAAAAAGTAAGTTACACACTTTGATCTATCACAATTCGCGCAAAGACAATTAAATACAAAAGGTACAGCCAATACATAAACAAGTGCCCCTGATCCAGGTCCCAGTCATCAATCCTGACGTCTGAAGTCATAAAATGGGTATGACTGAGATCTAGCCCCAAAAGCACAAGCCTATATACCTTCCAGAGTGTTACACCAACAATAGAGACAAGCATATGTGACTTCATTGGTTCTTGATTCTTGTCATTCTGGTACGATGCAGGCCATGGGACAGTTCCTATGGTGACAACAGGAATATGGTCCCAAACGAGTTAAGACACTACATACAGAGTACACATTCTAACCAATAATTCCCCATAATCCATAACCACCGAACGCAAGATGCGACTCCTTCGCCGATAGATTCGGATATCTGGAATTAAACAGGGTGTCAGTATGATACCAAACACGACATGTCTACTAAGTTCTATACCTTAAATATCATATATATACATTTTACACCATAGTGATTTGCTAACAAAACCTCTAATATTACGCTCAATGCTAGGGAACCTTTTATATATGTGCTTGCATAAATGAATGCAAGATATTTCCAGGAATTCATCAGTATGTGTTGTGCATCTGTATATTGAAATAGAAACTGTATATGAGTATGCATGTAAGTGTACGCATGTAGATACACATGCGATCGTCTATGTGTATGAATGTATATATGTGTGTGCAAATGTGCATCATTGTATGCGTCATGGATTAATACAGTCAAGTGCATAAATATTGGGACACTGACAGAATTTTCCTATTTTGGCCTCTATTCACCACCACAATGGCTTTGAAATGAAACAGATGTGCTTTAACTGCAGACTTTCAGATTTAATTTGAGGGTAATTACATCCAAATCAGGTGAACGGTGTAGGAATTACAACGGTTTCTATATGTGCCTCCCACTTTTTAAGGGGCCAAAAGTAAACAATCCTAAATCTAACTTACACTTTTTAATACTTTGTTGCAAATCCTTTGCAGGCAATTACAGCCTGAAGTCTGGAACGCATAGACGTCACCAGACGCTGGGTTCATCCCTGGTGATGCTCTGCCAGGCCTCTACTGCAAATGTCTTCAGTTCCTGCTTGTTCTTGGGGCATTTTCCCTTCAGTTTTGTCTTCATCAAGTGAAATGCATGTTCAATCGGATTCAGGTCAGGGGATTGACTTGGCCATTGCATAACATTCCACTTTTTAGCCTTAAAAAACTCTTTGGTTGCTTTTGCAGTATGCTTCGGGTCATTGTCCATCTGCACGGTGAAACGCCGTCCAATGAGTTCCGTAGCATTTGACTGAATAGGAGCATATAATATTGCCCGAAACACTTCAGAATTCATTCTGCTGCTTTTGTCAACAGTCACATCATCAATAAATAAAAGGGAACCAGTTCCATTGGCAGCCATACATGCCCACGCCATGACACTACCACCACCATGCTTCACTGATGAGGTGGTATGTTTTGGATCATGAGCAGTTCCTTTCCTTCTCCATACTCTTCTCTTCCCATCACTCTGGTACAAGTTGATCTTTGTCTCATCTGTCTATAGGATGTTGTTCCAGAACTGTAATGGCTTTTTTAGATGTTGGTTGGCAAACTCTAATCTGGTCTTCCTGTTATTGAGGCTCACCAATGGTTTACATCTTGTGGTGAACCCTCTATATTCACTCTTGTGAAGTCTTCTGTTGATTGTTGACTTTGACACATATACACCTACCTCCTGTAGAGTGTTCTTGATTTGGCCAACTGTTGTGAAGGGGTTTTTCTTCACCAGGGAAATAATTCTTCTGTCATCCACCACAGTTGTTTTCTGTGGTCTTCCGGGTCTTTTGGTGTTTCTGAGCTCTCCGGTGCATTCTTTCTTTTCAAGAATGTTCCAAAGTTGATTTGGCCACACCTAATGTTTTTGCTCTCTCTCTGATGGGTTTGTTTTTTGATTTTTCAGCCTAATGATGGCTTGCTTCACTGATAGTGACAGCTCTATGGATCTCATATTGAGAGTCGACAACAACTGATTCCAAATGCAAATGTCACACCTAGAATCATCTCCAGACCTTTTACCTGCTTAATTGATAATGAAATAGCGAGGGAATAGCCCACACCTGTCCATGAAATAGCTTTTGAGTTGATAGTCCCATTACTTTTGGCCCCTTAAAAAGTGGGAGGCACATATAGAAACCGTTGTAATTCCTACACCGTTCACCTGATTTGGATGTAATTACCCTGAAATTAAAGCACATCATCTTTGTTTCATTTCAAAGCCATTGTGGTGGTGAATAGAGGCAAAAATATAAATTCTGTCAATGTCCCAATATTTATGCACCTGACTGTATGTATGTGTATATATATATATATATATATATATATATATAAAATCTTTATTCATTAACTGTCATTTTTGATATATCTGTCTGAATCTAATTCCAAGGTTGTCATATACAATGAAGTTGTTCTGCTCACAGGTGACATAGCAAGCCTTTGCAGGAGTCAAGAAGTCTGATTGCTCAACAAATGCTTTCCTATGCTTATTTAGAACGTAAATGTCAATCCGTCTTAACTACAATAGCATTGAACACAAGGCATACAATTGCTACGATAGTCAAACTTCTGACAATTGTCTCTAACTTTGCAATTTAAATATACCTAAACACCTCATAGTATCTTTGTGTATTTTAATTACTAGTCACAGACATGTGCCCAGAACCTGTTTCTCATCACTGACTAAACCTTGCATAGATATACATATATGCATTTGTGCGAATCGGATTTTGCCGATGCAGAGTAGCGTCCAATCTACTCTTAATCAGTCCACAGACGACTAGATCGTCAGATAATTACAAATGATCATAACCAATTATTTGACTTCGACATACCTTACAGGTTTCAAAGTTAACTAAAGGACAAATTGACAGGTTCTCATTGGTTCTTGCTTCTGGTCATTATTCAGTTCATACGGTGTCATCAGGGGTATGGCTCAGTCTTCCAATGGTCACATTGTGTAGCTTCCCGCCGAACCACTGGTTAAAAGTGGCTACAAAACTGCATACTAGTAATAACATTCTATTCAATAACTCCCTATCATCCAACTAGCGGACGCATGATGTGACTTCTTTGCCGATATAAACGGATGTCTGCAAATAAACAGGGATTTAGTATGATACCAAACATGACATGTCCACTGTATTCTGAACCTTATGTCTTTTAAATACATATTACATTATAATTATTAGATAATGTTACCTTTAATAACTCTGCTTATTATAATGTTTGGGGACCATTTTATATGTATGCTTTCGCATATGTGCGTCTGTGTATTAAAATAGCAAATATGTCTGTATGTATGTGAATACGCATATGAGCGTCTATGTGTACGTATGTGAATATACATACGAACGTCTATGAGTGTGTGTATATATATATATATATATAATGTGCGTCAGTGTATGTGTATTGTGGATTCGCATTTGTGCGCATCGGATTGCACCAATGCAAAGTAGTGTCCTAGTAACATGTCATCAGATCAGACTACTATATCATCAGTTAATAATTGTAAAGCGATTGTATCCAATTATTTGACTTTGACAGTCCACCCTTTGATAGCAAACATAAAACTATCATATTCTATTCTTAACCTTTTTAGTCATGCATAATAAATTATTATCTAATGTTCTATACGGTATGACACAATTCGGTCATTGAACCGTCAATAGTGCACCTCAGGAAAGGGTAAAACAACCCTTATACGCACTCAGCAGATCTATAGAGGACCATTGGTAGGATGTGGGACCTCATCGAACCTATAAAGGAAGTTTTGGGGGAAATTGAGACTACATTATCTATGATGTTTAACGGAACATTTACAATACCCTTCTCCTCAAACCCCCTTATGGCACAATCCTTCCTGTCCACTGGGGCTCTCATCTGTTGTGGCATCTATCTGGTCGGCGGCTGGTATCACACGCTTTCGTAATATTGTGGGACAATTTGCCCCACAAACCTTTGGTGATTTTCAGGAGAAATATATAATCTCCGACTCCTCGCACTACCAATATATACAACTCCGACATTTTGCTACGTCAACGCTTTCTACTCTACAGCCTCGTACTCCGTCCCCAATAGAAAGGCTTTGTATATTCCGACCTGCTGATAAGGGCACCATATCCTTTCTTTATCACTCTATTTTGACATTGGAGTCCCCCTCACTTTCTACACATGAACTCGCATGGGAAGCAGATCTGGGACAACCATTGGGAGACGATACTTGGGAAATAATACGTCTCGCTATCTCCAAATGTTCTCTTAGTGTAGCTACCAGAGAAAACTCATATGAAGTTTTTACCAGATGGTATTTAGTCCCAGAGCGCCTTCATCAAATGTTTCCGAATACTTCTGACCTGTGTTGGAGACAATGCGGCCACATTGGCACATTTTATCATATTTGGTGGATCTGCCCAAAAATTATTCAATTCTGGAATATGGCCCACTCCCTTATATCATCAGTTATAACCATACCTTTCTCTCTATCACCTGTCAACCTGTTACTATGCGCCCCAGCTGACCACACTTCTGAAAATACTAACAAATTGATTCTTCACATCTCATGTGCAGCTAAATATCAAATAGCACGTAACTGGAAAAAACCTGATACTCCAACTCGTCAAGAACTCTCGAATAGAATTTGGTTTATATCTAAAATGGAGTATTTACCAGTCTTTTGAATAATTCAGTGGAGAGGTTTCACTCAATTTGGTCCCCCTGGTACTCCTCTCAGGCGGTTACCCTTCCTAGATTTACGTGAACTGTGATCCATAATCTTGATCCTGTTTCATTATTTTCTCTTTATTAATTAATTCTTTTTTTATTAGATTTTTTAATACTATGTCCCTCCGGCTCGCTTATACTTAAACTTCAGGTCTCCCTTCCCTATCTTTTCCCTTTTCTTATTCACCCTATTTCTCTACTTTAGCTCTTTACCTCTTCATTTTACTCTATTACAGGTATTTTTATTGTAGCTCTACTGAAATTTAAGGTTGTTTCTCTCAATTTTTATAATACAGAGGAACCTTCTTTTTGATGTTTATTATACATTATTATTTTTATGTGACTATCTCTAGATTTTATGTCTGTTGAGATGCTATATTGTTTTTGATGTTAAGGCCTATAAATCTAATAAACGATTTAAAAAAAAATTTAATTCTACATCTGCCTTCCATGATTTAAGCCACAGCGAACGCCTGGCTGAAATGGCCAATGCAGAAATCTGAGACTGTACCTGAATAGTGTCTATCAAAGCGTCACCTATATAGGTTAAAGCTTTCAAAATCTGATCAGCTAAGGAACTAGCTTCAGACATCTCCCCTGCTTGAAAACCAGTAATCATCTGATTCATCCAGGGACCGATAGCCTTTATCACCCAGGCACTGGCCAAATTTTGACACAGTAATGCTCCTGACAAAGTGAATAAAGTTGTTAATACAGTATCACTTTTCCAATTATAGGGTCTTTTGGAGTTACCGATTGACAAAAAATGGCAGCTGCTCAAATCAATCTGGCAGTACTCTTCAGGTGCATGAAAGGGAGGGGTCATATCAAGTAGAAAAAAGGAGGGGGGGGGGGGTTACCCCCTATTGTTCCTCAGCACACTGAATTGTATCTGCAACAATACATGAAGACTATATGGTGATAGAAATTCAGAGATATTAGTTGCATGGTTGTTAGGCCATGTCACGGCTTCTCTGTTACTAGCAGTCCCCAACACTAAGGGGTTCACGTCCGGGGCGCAGGGCACCCCAAAAAAACGTCCAGCCCAGGACCACCCCAGGACATCACACAAAAAATGGAAGAAGAGTGATAGTGAAGTGTAAAGTATAGATGTGTAAGACTAATTAATAAGTGTTGAAAAAGGGTTAAAATATATGTGAAAAAATGTACATGAATAAAAAACAAACATAAAAGGTTACAGCCTTATTCCAAAATGGAACAAATTCATTTTTGTCCTCAAAAATCTGCACACAATACCCCATAATGACAACGTGTAAATATTTTTTTGAGATTTTTGCAAATTTAATTAAAAAAAAAAAAAAACACTAAGAAATCACATATACATAAGTATTCACGGCCTTTGCCATGAAGCACAAAATTGAGCTCAGATGCATCCTTTTTCCACTGATCATCCTTGAGATGTTCCTACAGCTTAATTGGAGTCCACCTGTGGTAAATTCAGTTGATTGGACATGATTTTGAAAGGCATACACCTGTCAATATAAGGTCCCACACTTGACTGCATGTCAGAGCAGAAACCAAGCGTGAAGTCCAAGGAATTTTCTATAGACCTTCGAGACAGGACTGTCTCAAGGCAAAAATCTGGGGAAGGGTACAGAAAAATATCTGCTGCTTTGAAGGTCCCAATGAGCACAGTGACCTCCATCATCTTTAAATGGAAGAAGTTCGGAACCACCAGAACTCTTCCTAGAGTTGGCCGGCCGTCTAAACTGAGCAAGAACCCAATAGTCACTCTGTCAGAGCTACAGCATTCCTCTGTGGAGAGAGGAGAACCTTCCAGAAGGACAACCATCTCTGCAGCAATCCACCAATCAGGCCTGTATGGTAGAGTGGCCAGATGGAAGCCACTCCTTAGTAAAAAGCACATGGCAGCCCGTCTGGAGTTTGCCAAAATGCACCTGAAGGACTTTCAGACCATGATGAGACAAAGATTGAACTCTTTGGCATGAATGCCAGGCATTATGTTTGGAGGAAACCAGGCACCATGCTCATCACCAGGCCAATACCATCCCTACAGTATAGGAATAGATAACAGCGCTAAGTGGGGCATTTGGATCTGTAAAGTGGGGTTCAAGAAATTGACCCTATATCATGATCCCAAAATATATCTATATATAGTTCCCCTCTTCTCCCCTCCCCCCCTTTTTCTCAAGATTGAAGAACATATATCCCCCTTTGAGATTTATGGTTTATGGCTAATGTATAATTGTCATTCATTATGCTATTCTATATGTTATCTTGTACAACTGCTTGGGCTATGAGATATATACTTATCCATTAGTGAATACTAGATTACATAGGGTATTTTATGGCCCGTTCCGTGGAATTACTTATAGTACCATTATACAATCTCATTATAGAGAGAACTGTATATATTGTTTTAAATGAAATATGAGCCCCATTTTTTACTGAGGTCCGCAGTCTACCCTGAATAACCATGTGTGGTACACATTCGACTAACCTCAGAAAATTGGGAAAGAGACAAATAAATATATATCGGATCCGGCCCACGTTGAGCCCATGGTACTGGTTCCCCTGCACATTGGATTCACTCAAGTAAAAAGGGACTATTTGAATTACCATTAACAGATCCGGACCAGCAGCTATTCCACCTCGAGACACCACTGGACTACCTCTTCACATGAGGATACTAATTTGCGAGGACATTTTGCTATCATCACAAGGAATGGTAACATCTTTTTATTAGATTTGCTGGACATTATACCGGCCTATATCCACCCTTATACATCTCGTTATTAGTGATCCCCACTGGAGTGGGACATTACAGCTAGCAAATGGTTGAATACCAGTTTACCTTTTTTACATGTCATTTTATTCATTGTATGATTATGCTATCACTCCCCTAGGAGGTGGCAGACTGTCAATGTTGTCTATTAAATGGTTTTTAACCCAGCCATGTGTAACAACTAGTAACTAATATTTGATATAGGGTCAATTTCTTGAACCCCACTTTACAGATCCAAACGCCCCACATTAGCGCTGTTATCTATTCTTATACTTTTCCTCTTAACAGCTGCTTATTGATAAGTGCCACTCTATTTGGTTTGTTTGTGATCATCCCTACAGTGAAGCATGGTGGTGGCTGTATCATGCTGTGGGGATGTTTTTCAGCAGCAGGAGCTGGGAGACTAGTCAGGATAGAGGGAAAGATGAATGCAGCAATATACAGAGACATCCCGGATGAAAACCTGCTCCAGAGCGCTCTTGACTTCAGACTGGGGCGACTGTCATCTTTCAGCAGGACAACGACCCTAAGCACACAGCCAAGATATCAAAGGAGTGGCTTCAGGACAACTCTGTGATTGTCCTTGAGTGGCCCAGCCAGAGCCCAGACTTGAATACAATTGAACATCTCTGGAGAGATCTGAAAATGGCTGTGCACCGACGCTTCCCATCCAACCTGATGGATTGTGAGAGGTGCTGCAAAGAGGAATGAGCGAAACTGCCCAAAGATAGGTGTCCCAGGCTTGTGGCATCATCTTCAAAAAGACGTGAGGCTGTAATTACTGCCAAAGGTGCATCAACAAAGTATTGAGCAAAGGTTGTGAATACTTATGTACATGTGATTTCTTAGTTGTTTTTTTTTAATTAAATTTGCAAAAATCGCAAAAAAACTTTTTACATGTAGTCATTATGGGGTATTGTGTGTAGAATTTTGAGGACAAAAATGAATTTATTCCATTTTGGAATAAGGCTGTAACATAAAATGTGGAAAAAGTGAAGCGTTGTGAATACTTTCCGAATGCACTATATATATATATATATATATATACATACATATACACACACACACACACAGTATGTATGTATGTGTGTGTGTGTATATATATATATATATATATATACACATATATATATATATATATATACACACACACGTACAATATATATATATATATAATTACTGCCTAACTTTAGTGTAGCAACAGAATATGCCATATACTGTGTGTGTGTATATATATATATATATATATATATATTAAGCCAGCAATACTTGTTGTATTAGTAATTGCTAATGTACTCATCCATCCCCTCTGTATGCTGCTCCACTTCGTTTGCTGTGGTCTGCAAGCCTTGCAACTGTAATTACTCGGCTGCTATTTATCAGAGGGAGGTGTGGCCGGCCGCGCTATCTTCATTCTGAACAGCTGCTTGTTTACATACTCCGGAGCATCCCGGCCCACACTGATGTCAACCGCGGCGCGCCACCATGTGCAGCGCTCCATGATCCGGAACCGGCCTTCCCTCTCTCCTTAAAAGTCAGCTGTCTTTATGCTGCTCTGTAGCAGCACAGATTGTGTAATGGTTAGCATTACTGCCTCACAGCACTGAGGTCGCGGGTTCAATTCCCACCACGGCCCTAACTGTGTGGAGTTTGTATATTCTCCCTGTGCTTGCGTGGGCTTCCTCTGGGTACTCCGGTTTCCTCCCACACTCCAAAAAATATACTGATAGGTTAATTGGCTCCCAAAACAAAATTAACCCTAGTGTGTATATGTGTGCGCATGTGATAGGGAAGATAGATTGTAAGCTCCACTGGGGCAGGGACTGATGTGAATGGCCAACTATTCTCTGTAAAGCGCTGCGGCATATGTGTGCGCTATATAAATAACTGGTAATAAATAAAATAAATAAATAAAACCTCCTTCCGGAGGTTTGGAAGCCACAACTGCAAACTCTTAGAAGGTGTAAGACCCGCCGGTCCAAACTTCGAATACTTTTCAACAACCCCGGCCATCTGTTCAGAACAGTGTGCTGTGTGGGCATATATAGGCAATACAAATCTTTATACATACATAAAGTCTTACCTTTTTATTGCCTGCGACCCCCCAGAGATGTGTGCCTGGCCCGGAGAGAGACCCAGGTATATTTGTAGTTTGGTGTATCTCTCAGGGGTCGTCCTTTAGAGTGGGAAGTGGAGTCACACAAATCCTCTATCTATATAACTCCCACTCTGTTAGTTTCTGTTAAAGAGGTAACAAGCGCTAAGCACCCAATGTTTAAACATTAAAATAAATAAATCTTAACTAGAAAAAAAAAAAACTAGGACCTACTTAGCCAGTGCTTTACTCCAAAGTCATTAAAAACAAGACTGAGCTTAGGGTGGAAGGGGAGGGGTTATATAGGGGCTGGGAGCCAGTTTCAATTAGCTAGTGTCAGACTCCACGTCTCACTACGCATAACCCAGAGTAATGGCATCCCCCAGATGGTAGATAAAGGAAAGTACAAATTCCACTAGTTATGATTGTGAAAACTTGAGTGTAAAGGATGTTAAATAATTAAGGGTTGTTCAAACATTTGGGCAGAAGCATAGCTTTAAGACACTTAAAAAATGAGAGTTATGGTAAAACGTACTTTTGTTAACGCTCTTTCTTTCTTCGAAGTCCATAGGGTCCACAAGGAGACCATGGGGGTGTATGTTGTGGTTGAGGATCGGGCACCACACACACAGTTAAAGCTTTCAACTCCCAGGATGCACTGGTCCAACCACCTGTACCCTGCCCCCGAGCCAGAGGCATCTCAGTTCGTGACAAACCAAAGGCCAGAGGAGGAGAAGAGAGAAGGAAAACTGGTACACACAAGAATCACACACTCACGTAGCAGGAGATAGGAAACCGGTGACCAGAAACATAGCCCATATAAAGCCAGGTGCATAAGGGCGCGTGCCTGTTGACCCTATGGACTTCAAAGAAAGAGTGAGCAAAAACTCATTTTCTACTTCAGGGTCCATAGGGCTCCACATGGAGACCGTGGGGATGTCACAAAGCAGTCATTTAAGGGAGGGGATGCTCCTGTGCTGAGAGGAGAATCCGGCATCCAATGAAGCATCCTGAGAGGCAAATGTATCAAAGGAATAAAAAAATCAGAAATGTATGGACAGAGGACCACGTGGCCACCTTACAAAGCTGTTAAGTTGAGGCGCCATGGCGAGCTGCCCATGAAGGACCCATAGAGTGAGTAGAGTGAGCAGTAACAGTAGCCAGTACAGGAAGGCCTGCCTGTTGGCTAGCCACCCCTTCTTGCGAAATCCAGAGCACAAATAAGGAGTTTGATCTCCGAAGGGAACTGGTACGGTCCACGTATATCCTGAGGGCACGGACTACATCCAAGGAGGCCTCACCTGCCGATAGGTCAGGTGAGTGAAAGGGCGGGACTACAATTTTCTCATTAATGTGGAAACTAGTAACTATTTTAGGAAGGAAACCATGGCGAATCTGAAGCACAGCCCTGTCCTGATGGAATATCAGAAATGGGGAGCGCCCCTAAATTTGACACCCTACTGGCGGACGCCATAGCCAGAAGAAAGGTAGTCTTCGCTGTGAGCCACTTGAGTTCCACAGAATCCAGGGTTTCAAATGGAGGACCCTGGAGGGCACGAAGCACTACTGTCAAATCTCATGGAGCCACTGGTGGGACAAAGGGAGGTTGTATATGGAGGACACCCTGGAGGAAGGTGTGGACATCCAGAGGTGGAGCAAGTCTACGCTAGAACCAAATGGATAGAGCAGAGACATGCACTTTCAGTGAAGCAAGGCGGAGTCCAAGGTCCAATCCAGTTTGAAGGAAGCCCAGGACTCTGGAAATCCTAAACACTTGGGGGTTGTAGCTTCTGGTACGACACCATTGGAAATATGTATGCCACACTCTCTGAACCGAGCAGAGGATGGCTAATGCGCTCTGAGCATTGTTTTGACTACAGAGCTAGAGAATCCTTTGGATCTCAGGAGGGATGTCTCAAGAGCCACGCCTTCAAACACAGACGACCCAGGACGGGGTAAAGGCAAGGACCCTGAGACAACAGGTCCGGTCATTGAGGCAGCATGAACGGAGTGTCGATGGAGAAACTCCAAAGATCTGGGTACCAATGACGTCTGGGCCAAGCTGGAGCCACTAGCTTGGAAGGTCCACTTCACTGATAATGCATCTCCAAAGGTTGCCACAGCATCTATTGTTCTGGACCCGTACACTGGCAGTTTATGATTGTGTTGGGAGGCCATCAGGTCCACCTCTGGAAGGCCCCATCTGCTCAGTAGGAGTTGAAAAACTTTGTGGTGAAGAGACCATTCCCCAGAATACACTTCGTGATGGCTGATTAAGTCTGCTACCCAACTGAAAACTCCTGGAATGAACACCGCAGAAATGGCAGGGAGGTGACCCTCGGCCCATGTCAGCATGCGTGACACTTCTGTAATTGCTGCCCAACTTAGAGTGCCTCCTTGATGGTTAATGTAAGCCACTGTTGTGGCATTGTCAGACTGTACCTGTACAGGTTTTACGTGAAGTATGTTCTGGGCCAGTATGAGGGCCCTGTAGACAGCTTGAAGTTACAATATGTTGATTCGACCGATGTCCAGCGACCTGCAAAGGAGTGTGGACTGGTCACTGCACCCCAGCCCCGGAGACTGGCATCCGTTGTTAAGAGTACCCAGTCTGAGATCCAAAAGGGGCGACCCTTGGCTAGATGAGATGTCTGTAGCCCCCAAGAGAGGGACAGACACACCTCCGGAGAGAGTACCATTGTCTGAGCTTTGATCCAATGGGGTGACCCACTCCACCTGGAGAGGATCAGCCTTTGCAAAGGCCTGGAATGGAACTGAGCATACTCCGCATGTCGAAGGTGGACACCATGGATCCCAGAACCTGCATTGCTGAGTGGATCGACTCCAGGCGACTGTGGAGGCATCTGCGCACTCTTAGTTTAAGTGTGGAGATCTTGTCTAATGTCAGAAAGATTCTCTAATCCTGAGAATCCAGCAAAACTCCCAGATTAAACATTCTCTGTGAGGGATTCAGGGAGGACTTTTTCCAGTTGATTAACAATCCGTGCTGGTGAAGGAAAGCAATGGTTAGCCATAGATGGCGGTGAAGCACTTCTGGGGATCCTGCTAAGAGCAGGAGGAGCAGGAGGTCATCCAGATATGGTAACAGTTGGACACCCTGACCACGCAGGTAGGCCGCCATGATAGTCATAAATCTGGTAAACACCCGTGGAGCTGTTAATAATCCAAAGGGCAGAGCCTGAATTGGAAGTGTTGCTGTAGTATAGCAAACCGGAGATATAGCTGATGTGAGGGCACTATAGGTACATGTACAGATGTGTGCACGTACACCTTTCCTAAAATCGAGCCATGTCACCAAATTTGCCATGCCTTTGAATCTGTGTATTATCCACGCCCTGTGATTTTTCTTAAAATTTGCTACTTTAATCTGATACTTTATATGAATACTTTTGCAGGGAAAAAAAAAAGTGGGATCTTTCTAATTGCTACTGACGAAAAAAAGGAAAGGTGTATGTAGGTACGTGTCCTGAAAATCCAGAGATACCATAAAGTCCCCAGGCTCCATAGCTAGGATGATCGAGTGTAGGGTTTCCATCCTGAACCTGGGTACCCTGAGGAATTTGTTCAGAGATTTGAGGTTGAGGATAGGCTGATGAGACCCATTCAGCTTTTGAACCAGAAAGAGTACAATAGTCGTCGATCCCCCGCTGAGATAGCGGGACTGGCACAATTACCCCTGCTTGCAGAAAGGGCTGAATGGCTTTCTGAATTTGTAAGGCCTTTTTTGGGTCTGAAGGAGGGTCTTTGTAGAAAATCTGGTGGGGTGGCCATCGAAGAAATGAGATGGCGTACCCGTGAGAGACCACTTCTTTTACCCAAGCATCTGTGGTGGTTTGACACCAGCACTGGGCAAACTGAAGAAGTTGGCCTCCCACTCTGGCATCCCCCAGAGGGAGGCCCGTCCAGTCAGGCTGAGGGTTTATCATTGGATTTTGAAGCAGGGCTTCTGGTGGTCCAGGCCTGCTTGGTCCTGGGCTTGGCGGCCTGCCTAGGAAAGCAGACTGCCTAGGAAAGGACTGACCTTTAGGTTTTCCTTGAGGATGAAAGGACCTAAAAGATGAAGTCCGAGGCTTTGCAGTTGTAGTTGCTGAAGGCAGAAATGCAGTTTTTGATGCCGCCAATGTGGTTACAGTCTTGTCAAGGTCTGGGCCAAACAAGATCTCCCCATCGTAGGGTAACACTTCTAGGCCTTTCTTGGAGTCCGCGTCTGCCTTCCATGAGCGTAGCCACTAGGTACGGCAGGCAGACACTGCCATGGCCGAGACTCTGGAGGTTAGGAGACTGGCATCCAATGTCGCTTCTCCAATATAAGAAGCTGCATCACGTATGTGAGCAACAAAAGACATATGATCCCTAGAAGCATCTGAGGGAAAAAAAAAAAAGAGAGAGTCTTCAAGTGCGTCAGCCCAGCTCTCTATACCTTTAGCCACCCATGCAATAGCCATGGTCGGACGGGCAACAGCCCCTGAAAGAGAGTATATCGATTTAAGGCAAGATTCAACCTTTCTATCCATAGGGTCCTTCAAAGAGGATACTGTAGGGATAGGCAACATAGCGCTTTTAATTAAACGTGTAACATGCAAATCCACCGCAGGGGGAAGTCTCCCATTTTGAACAGTGAGCCGCAGGAAATGGATAACAGGAGGTCAGATGTTTTTGGGGCTGAAACTGCTTACCAGGCGTCTGCCAGGCTGCCGCCATGTGTTCAGCTAATTGATCCGATAGAGGGAAGCCACTTTCTGTCATTTAAACAGTGGGTGCTTTGATTTAGGGGCTGGCTTGTCATCTTCTATTAGTAAGATGGATCTAAGAGCTCGCACCAAGGCAGGAAAATTAATTTTAGACTGACCCTGAGGGGAGTCAGTGTTAGAGAGATCAGCATCTTCTGCCTCCTCAGAGGACACTTTAGAATCTGAGAGCTGCGTGGACTGTGAAGATAACACAGGACACTTAGAAGGCTTACTGGGTAGGGGCTTCTCACCTTGCAACATAGTTTGAAAGGCTATAGAGGTAGCCACCAAACTCTGTACCATGCTAGAGAGTATGTCTACCCATGGAGGGGTCACGGGTGATACCTGTATTGCCTGAACCTGTTGTGGCAACCCCAGAGGGGGAATTACGGCCTGCTGTGGTAACCTCATAGGGGAAATTACAGTTGATACCGCTAGGTGGTCCGCAATAGTAGCCAGAGCCTGAGAAAATGAAGCCCGGGGAGGGGGGGGGGGGGTTTGTGCAGGAGCTGGGGGGGTCTGAGGGGCCTGGTAGAATATGACACTTAACACATAATCCATCTTGTATGAAATCCTCCTCACCTGCAGCACATAATTTGCATGATAGCAGTATGGGTGCAGAGGCCTGCCTGCTACTCTTGCCTTTGCTAGACATAGCTGTAGAGTAGTATAGCACAAAATATGGCACTGGGTACAAAGCAACCGCTGGGTATATAGGATACAAGTAGAAATGCAATATACTGATCATGTCTTAGGCTTGAGCAAGCTGCAGGAGCGCACAGCACAAATATGGAACTGTACAGTAACCAACTGTATGTGACAAACCTCACCATTACATTTATTGTAGAGATGTGAGGTACTGGGAAAAAACAAGAGATATGGTAAGAACTTACCTTTGTTATCTCTGTTTCTACGAAGTCCATAGGGTCCACAGGGTTGACCTTGGGGTATAGGTTGGGAACCAAATCCGGGCACCACGCAGTTAAAGCTTTTAGCTCCCAGGATGCACTTGGGTCCACTCTCCCTATAACCCCACCCCCAAGCCAGAGGCACCTCAGTTTGTAAGTAGCCAAAGGCCGGAGGAGGAGAGAAAAAGAGAGAGAAAACTGGAACACTCGATAACCATACTCACAGAAATGGGAAACGGAAAACCGGTGACCAGCCACACAGCCCATTCGAAGCCAGGTGCGTCAGGGCGGGCGCCCTGTGGACCCTATGGACTTCGTAGAAACAGAGATAACAAAGGTAAGTTCTTACCATATCTCTTGTTTTCTACTTCAGGGTCCACAGGGTTGACCTTGGGGATGTCCCAAAGCAGTTCAACCAAGGGAGGGGACGCTCCTGTGCTGAGAGGAGAATCCGCCGCCAAAAAGGAAGCATCCGGAGAGGCAAAGGAAACCAATGCCTAGAACCTTAAAAAGGTGTGGACAGAAGACCACGTGGCCATCTAGCAAGGCAAAACAGCCAAGGCGCCACAGCGAGCCACCCACGAGGGTTACATGGCCCGAGAAAAAACAAGCATCAATAACAGAAAGGCCTACCCATGGGTAGGCCCCTGAAGAAGACATACGAGGCCGTCCAGCCAACATTTGGCCATAGGCCGGCCATCCTTTCCTGTTAAAACCAGAAATTTCAGACCACCAACAAGGAGTCCGATTAACGGATCACATAAATCCACAGAGGCCGGACTACAGTCAATGAGGCCACACCAGCCGAGAGGACTGGGGACTGAATGGCCTCACCATAAGTTCCAGAATAATATGGAACCTAAAAATCACTAAGAAGAAACACAGGGTGAGAGCAACTCACACCCTGACAAGATGCCCTCCAGAAGAGGGAGCCACATGAGAACGCTCCCAATTCCGACACTCACCTGGGTGATATAAACTCCCTGAGAGAAAGAGAGAAAGCCAAAGCAATAGACCATGTAATGGCTATCACAACCAGCGGTTCCATTGACTGTCCCCGGAGGGAACGAAGAACCACTACTAACTCCCAAGGAGTCCCTAGGGAGGACAAATGGAGGCATAATCCAGAAAACACTCCAAAGGATGAACTGGATATCAGAGCGGAGCAATTCCATATCTTAATCATACTGACAGTGTAGAGATCCGCACTGTCAGGAAGGCCAGGCCGAGGGTGAAACCCAAGCCAGCCGGAAGGAATGCCAGAATATCTGGAAATCCTGGACCCCAGAGGATCATATCGACAGGTATAATACCATAAGAATTATGGCTGCCACAGTTTGTGGTAGGTCCCAGCAAAAGCTGATCCATGTGCTCTAATCATTCCAACGATGACAAAGCCAGGGAAGCCGTAAGACCACTGTAGGGACGCAGTCAAAGACAAACTACCCAGGTCCAAGGCAAACCCCAGGACCCTGAGACAACAGGTCTGGGCAGTGAAGCATCAGGAATGGAGTAGCGATGGAGAGACTCCGAAAAACCAAGTACCCCTGACATCTGGGGCAATCAGGAGCCACCAGCAGGAAAGCATCTCCGTCTCGATTGAAACACTTCCCTCGAGGAAGAATGGAGACCGGAGAACACAGGTACGCAAATTGGAAGAACCACTTCACCGACAAAGAGTCACTGAAGGTTGCTTCAGAATCCCCAGAGTTGGACTGTAACACCATAGTGTGATAGAGTCAGAAGGCCATGAGGGTCACCTCAGGAGGACCCCCCCCCCCCCCTGCTCACCAGGAGATGAAACCTCTCTTGGGGAAGAGACTAGTCCCCTGGATGCACGTCGTGACGGCTGAGGACTCCCGCTTCCCAATGGAGAGCACCTGAAATGAACACTGTCGAGATGGTCGGGAGGAGACCCTTAGACAATGTCCGAATGTATGACATACCTGACATTGCCACCCAACGAACAGTATTGCTAAAAAGAAAGCCACTGTTCTGACCCTGTCGGACTGAACTTTTTCAGGTTCACCGGGAAACAAGGGCTATGCCAGAGTGAAGGCCCAAGACAGGCTAAAGTTCCAACAGGTTAATTGACAGGGTGGAATCGACAGACATCCAACTGCACTGAAATGGATGCGAACCAGACACTGTCCTTAGCAAAGAATACCCTGGACGAGATGGCCATAGTCACCCGAAAAGGGACCGACTTGCCTCCGGGGAGAGCATCATCGTATGAACAGTGATCAGACAGAAAAAACTTGTTCCATCTGGAGATAAGCCAATTATGGAAAGGCCTGGAATGGAACTAAGCCCATTCCACCCTTCCAAAGGCAGACACTGAATAGTGGACCATGCATCCCAGAGTGTAAAGACATATGTCGACTGCGCAGACATCCATGTACTCCTAATGGAAGAGTGGAGATGCCGTCTTACGCCAGAAGAATTCTCAGATTCTGAGAATCCAGCAGGGCTCCTAGGTGAAGAATACCCAGAAAGGGATGCAGGGAGGACTTTTTCCCCATTGATTAAACGTCTGCACCCTGAAGAAGCCACAGTCAACCTGACCCGGCTGTAAAGTACCCCGGTGATCCTGCTAAGAGCAGGAGGCCATCCAGGTACAGGAGCATTGGGATATACTGAACAGAAGAACTGTCAGAAAATCCAAAACGCTGGTAAACCCCTGTGGGGCTGAGAGCAGTCTCAACAGGCAGAGCCCGAAAAATCGTAAGTGCTGTGATACAGCAAACCTCAGTCCATGCTGAGGTAAGGTCTCTGTAAGTACCCGTAGGCACGCGTCCTGTATCTCCAGTGATACCATAAAGTCCCCAGGTTCCAAACATAGTATGATGGAGCATAGGGATTGCCTCCTGAGCCCAGGTAGCTTTAGGAACTGGTTCAGGGAAATGAGACAGAGAATAGGCCAAAGAGGACCATTCAGCCACCGCACCAGAAAGAAAGCAGAATAACCAGTCCCTCGCTGAGAAAGTGGGGATGGCCCAATTAGCTCCGCTTACCGCAACAACTGTATAGCTTTCTGGATTTGTAAGGCCCTGTTCCGAATAAGGGCCTGAGTACCATCACATGGAAATAGGCCGCCTGAGCAAAGAGAGTGCGTACCCTCCTACCCACGTAGCCGCGGCAACTAGACACTAGTACCGGGCAAACTGAGAAAATCGCCATCTCCCAGTGGTAGGCCTGTCTCGTCAGGCTGACGATATATCCGTAGGTTCAGAAGCAGGATCGGCTGGCAGTCCAGGCCTGCTCGGAACTGGATATGTCGGCCCTTGTAAAGGCCGACAGTCTATGAAGAAACAGACCTTTAGGCTGACCCAGAGGACAAAAAGACTTAATAGTCTGAGGCCCTATAGTGAGCATAGCTGAAGGCGGGAAATTTGTACTGCCACTGTCAAGGTCAGGACCCAACAAGATATACCCTATAGATGGTATCTGCACCTCTGCATTCCCAGAGCGCAGCCATAGGGTATTACGGAGGATACCGTCGCAGCCGGAACTCTGAAAGTTAGGAGCTGGTATCCAATATAGGCATGTCCACCTATGACAACTGCATATATTACGAGAGCGACCAAATACATTTGAACCCCAGACGTGTTGGAGGGGAAAAAACATTACAAATGCATCAGCTCAGTATGTAATAGTATTAACCAACCATGCTATAGCCATGGTAGGATGGGTAACAACCCCTGAAAGCGAGTATACTGATTTCAGGCAGAGTTACCACCTACGGATCAGAAGAATCCGACCACGCAGGAATGGGAGGCGTAGTAACGTCTGTAATCAGACGAGTAACATGCCCATCCACCCCAGGAGGGGCTCATGATGACCCTCAGGGAATTTGGGACAGGAGACCAAACACTGTTGTAATACCTCATATCTGGCAACAGCCAGAGTCCCGCCATGCGATCCACCCGCTAGTCAGCAACAGGGAACCAGAAGGCACGCCATACTGAGGGTGTATGATACAGGTGCAGGTCAACATTCACTCTAACCAGAATGGACCTGCCACCAGCCCAAAGCAGGGATAATAATACTTGAGATAGGCTTCCCCCCGTGTAAGAGGGAAAGAGCCCAAAACAGTATCCAGTTCACGGTAGAGCCAAGTGGGAAGTAACCACAGGGCGTCAACCACGCCAATTTGCGTTTCATAGAAAAACGACATCCACCCAGTGTGGCTGTTGTGGTAATCCCTGCAAGGGGCATGACAGACTATTGTGGCACCAGGGGGAATTCATATACTCGAAAAACCCCTGTAGGGAGCGGTAGTCTGTGTCACTGGGGAAGAGTGCAAGAAACTGCGAGATACCCTGAGATGAAAAAGGGGTAGTATGGTGAAGTAACCCCAAGTGAGGTACAACAATGGGGCCCGCCCGGCGATCCGCAATTAAGAGGATCCCGAGAAAACAAACCGCCCAAGGGGGTCGTGAAAGGGGCCGGCACCCGATGACGCCACATACAGAACCCTTTAAGAGTTAAATCCTCCGCACTAACACCTGCAGCACATGGCTTGCAGGATAGTAAAAATGGGTGCAGCATAACGCTCTTGATCAAGCAGCGCTATACTGGTCCTGACTGATACTAAAAATTAGCTGCAGGGACCCATTTTCAGCGTATGCAACACACAGTTCCACTCAAAATATGGCAACGTGCAGCACGCAACAGTATGTGACAAACCTCACAAATATTAACAAGTATATAAATGTGAGGTCTCAGAACCACCCCAAGTACAGCTGTATTAGGGCAGATAAGGAAAGGGATAGATATACACTGACAGGTGAGAGAATAGACAGTCAGCACTAGCATAAGTCACATACAATGCAGATATATACATATATACATAAACATGTCATATAATATACTGCACTATTACACTGCATGCAACTTACCCAGATTCAGTGTCTGGGAAGGCTACAGCGCTGTGTACACTGACCTGATGGTGAGGTACGCAGGGGGACTGGACCAACTGCCATCCTGAGAGATTTCTGCTGCACCACAGAGAAAATGGCCGCTGGAGACCTCAGAAGAAGCGTGGCCCGCGGAGGAAGCAGCTCAGCGACACCAGACTATAGATATTGAAAGGTGCGCTGAGCTGAGGGGAGGAGCCGCTGTAACAGGGAAAGCTTCCTCCCCTGGCCGGCTATTAACCCCCGGGACGCCGGTCCCGCTGAGATCCCCAGATCTGTACTGGCGTCTCAGCGCCAGCGGGGTGACGGAGCGGCAGCTTAGACGTCCTATGGACAGTCTGACGCTGCCGCTCTGAAGAATCCAAAGGAAAAATAAAAAACTCTGTCCTTTAGAAAAAATAAAGCTTACGGGCTGCTAATCAGCTCCCCACTGCACTAAACGGTGACCCGACTCCGGCCGGGCACAACTTAAACTGAGGTGCCTCTGGCTTGGGGGTGGGGTTATAGGGAGAGTGGACCCAAGTGCATCCTGGGAGCTAAAAGCTTTAACTGCGTGGTGCCCGGATTTGGTTCCCAACCTATACCCCAAGGTCAACCCTGTGGACCCCCTATGGACCCTGAAGTAGAAACCCTGAATACACCTGTATGTGAGGGCAAAGTCAGAAAAAAAGCCAAAGATATATACTGACAGTATAGAGAAATAAACAGGCAGGCAGTGCTAGCATAAGTCACATACATTGCAGAAAAACAATATAACTGCAGAATGGCACTACAATCAACGGGTTCAGTATGATTTACCATCGGCCGCATGGCCGACAGAGGAGGAAATCCCTATCGTCCTAAGGTAAGTACTTAGTAACCTATTCTGCCTAAACCTAACCCCCCCTTCCCCGCCGCCTAAACCTAAGTACCCCAGGGGGTAGGTGCCTAACCCTAACCTCCCCCCGGGGGTGCCTAACCCTAACCTTCCCCTAGCCTAAACCCAGGGCCGTTGAGAGTGCTGCCGGGCCCCGGTAAAGAGGGGGCGTGGCCTAATCACGGGAGGCGTTGCCACGCCCCCTCGAATAAAAAAGTAAAAAAAAGCCGGCGCAAAGCCAGGGGGGGGCGCGATCAGTGTGATCGCTCCCCCCCTCAGGCATAGGAGATTGCTCGCGGCTGCTAAGCAGCAGCCGCAGCAATCTCCTGCTGCATCTCAGCACACGCTGTGTGCTGGGAGATAGTGAGGAGGGAGGGGGGGGCAGCGCCGGACCCCTCTGGAACCCCGGGCAAATTGTACCCGCTCCCCCCCCTCTCGGCGCCCCTGCCTAAACCTAACCTCCCGGGGGGGTGCCTAACCCTAAGTCCCTCCCGGGAACATCTAGTGCATCCTGGGAGCTGAAAGCTTTAACTGCGTGGTGCCCGGTCCTCAACCACCACCTACACCCCCAAGGTCTCCCTGTGGAGCCCTATGGACCCTGAAGAAAACCTGTATTATAAAACAAATTTGCAAAAAACTCTACCCTGAAGAGCAAAAATTATACACTATATCCAAGGTTCCCAAACGTGGTCCTCAAGGCTCCCCAACAGTTCAGGTTTAAGAGATATCCATGGTTGAGCCCAGGTGACTTAATTAGTACCTCAGAGATATCCATGGTTGAGCACAGGTGGTTAAATCAAATTGTCTAAAACCTGAGCTGTTGGTGTGCCTTGAGGACCATGTTTGAGAACCTCTGGTTTATACGAAAGAAAAATATTTTGACTATAGAAGTGGCTGCATAGTACTGTTTTACAGAACAGCTTCATTTAGAACTGCATCCTGCAATATATCTGAGAAAGCCTGTCCCATTAGCAGAAAGATGGTGCTGACTTACATTAAGGGGGCAATACACTAAATGGTGATGTCTGCATTGATAGGCAACAGCATTGACCAAGTTCACTCCCACCCAATAGAGATGGGTGGAGAATTGCAAATGTTGCTACTGTATTCTCTCATTGAGAATTCAATCTTAGTTTAAGAGTCTCTGCATGCCAAATATTATACATCCTGCTTTGCCTTCTATACAAGCGACACGATATCACTTACATTTATAAATCAAGGCAGTTTTATGTTTGTAAGTACTGAGATTTTCCAGCTCAATTTAAGTTAGCATAAAACCTCTTCACTATGTGCATGAATAGATTCCACTTCTATGGGAATTACATTTTTCTTTGATTATAGTTACAAGATTTCTGCGTAAAGAGTTTCGGGGGAGCATTTCATACACAGGTAATATGGTAGTCATATCATTGGAGCCCTCAAATGGTCATTTTTTTCATGCAATAGCTTTTAAACAAAAACAGACAGATGTTGGTACAAAAAGCTTCATATTTATTCCATTATAATAGGTTCACTCAGAATAATTCTGTCAAATTTCTTGTCTTTATCAACTTAATACAGTACAGAAGGCAGATGAGGTTTTAAACAACAATCTACATTGTTCAATAACAAAAACATAAGTGCTTGTTCCAAGTTTCACACAACTCGTTAGGATGTCTCAAAGCTCACTGCTCTTGCTGATATATACTCTGAAAGGACATAGTCAATATAATAAATGTGATGGGATCATCTACACATAGTGGGGACAGAAAGTCAAAGAGCTAAAACTGAATTTTGGCCATGTATTATATAGACTAATGCTATTACTGAGACAGGTCTCATGAACAATTGTTCAGTCCACTAAATGGCTGCCTCTACTTGTGTAGTTGTCTGGTCAATTTAACACAAATGGATTTATTTTTAGAAAGCATTGCACGGTAGCAAAAGAATGACCTAATCACAACATAGTATTGGATGGAATACGTCTTCCTACCCAAGCAATTTGGTTTCAGACAAACTGGGTGTGTTATTACGCTTAAGTCTTCAGAAGCCCATGCACAATAGTGAACTGTAAAATAAGTGTAAATGACTTAGTTTTTCTTAAAGTAATCTATAAGAGCATCCAGCAATTCTTGCTTTTTACCACCCTTCAACCCATAAACCCGGCATGATTCCTTAAGCACTGGTACAGTTAATTTTCCCAGGGTCCCATTCTTCACATAGGCCCTAAGTTCTGCTTCAGAAAGAGTGATGTCAGTCTTGGGCTTCTTCTCGGCCTGGCCATCCCCACCACCTACAAAATAACCAAATGAACATTTAAAAAGAGAAATACTTTTGCAACACAGTCAGAGTGATACATACGTCCTGTTTACATTCATAACGTCCACAAGCAGTATGTGGACCCCGGAAGGCCAGCGTTGGGAGGTCGACAATGCTACTTAAAGCATTTCAAGCGTGCCGGCGGTACAACTGTGTTACGATCCTCTAGCAATTGCTGGGGCCGAGATGGAGGTGTTGGAGATACGTGGCACATCGAAGAACAAACACAAGAAGTATGGTTAAATCATGGCATTTTACTAAATAAATGATATGATGGACCAGTGAAATCACAACATGTCAATGGTGCAATAAGGAGCTGAAACCATAGGACAGTCAATAGAATATACTGTAGGTTTACAGACCAAACTAAAGTTGTTAAATGGCCAGGAGGCCTAGTAGACAGCAATGCTTGAAACGTGGTGAAGAAGCAGGATTGCTGGATGGCCTGGAGGGCCTAGCAGACAGCGATGCTTGAAACCTGGTGTAGAAGCAGGATTGCTGTATGGCCTGGAGGGCCTAGAAGACAGCGGTGCTTGAAACGTGGTGTTGAAGCAGGATTGCTGTATGGCCTGGAGGGCCTAGAAGACAGCGGTGCTTGAAACGTGGTGTTGAAGCAGGATTGCTGTATGGCCTGGAGGGCCTAGTAGACAGCGGTACTTGAAACGTGGTGTTGAAGCAGGATTGCTGTATGGCCTGAAGGGCCTAGTAGACAGCGTAGCTAGAAACGTGGTTTAGACGCAGGATAGCTGTATGGCCTGGAGGCTCTGTAGACAGTGATGCTTGAACCGTGGTATAGAAGCAGGATAGCTGTATGGCCTGGAGGCTCTGTAGACAGTGATGCTTGAACCGTGGTATAGAAGCAGGATAGCTGTATAGCCTGCAGGGCTCTGTAGACAGCGATGCTTGAACCGTGGTATAGAAGCAGGATAGCTGTATGACCTGGAGGCTCTGTAGACAGCGTAACTAGAAAAGTGGTTTAGAAGCAGGATAGCTGTATGGCCTAGAGGGCTCTGTAGACAGCGATGCTTGAACCGTGGTATAGAAGCAGGATAGCTGTATGACCTGGAGGCTCTGTAGACAGCGATGCTTGAACTGTGGTATAGAAGCAGGATAGCTGTATAGCCTGGAGGCTCTGTAGACAGCAATGCTTGAACCGTGGCATAGAAGCAGGATAGCTGTATGGCCTGCAGGGCTTAGTAGACAGCGATGCTTGAACCGTGGTATAGAAGCAGGATAGCTGTATGACCTGGAGGCTCTGTAGACAGTGATGCTTGGACCCAGGGTACTTGGGTCACTTAAAAGCCGGTGAGCAGAATACACGCAGCATGTAGAAAATATAGCTGGAAGTCTGGATGCACAGAGAGCAGCTTGCATAACCAAAAGTTCCACATGAAAACTCTATGGCCCACAGGGCGGCGACAGTCCAGGAAGTTCAAATAGGATCAGGTGCCAATCAGACAACACTAGGAGGAAACATGTGAAATCCTCTGACGTCTGGGTCTCCTAGCAACCTAGAAGCATGGTCAGGAGCAGGAGGAATACTGGCAGGAGACAATTCCTGGACTGGACTTGTAACAGAACCCACCCCTTGACGCGGGATTGAAGAACCCCCAGATCCAGGTTTATCAGGAAACTTCTGAAAGAAAAGTCTTTTCAGTCTGGAAGCATGTAGTGCATCTTCCGAAACCCAGGAATGTTCCTCTGGGCCGTAACCCCTCCAATGAACCAAATACTGTAATTTACCTCTGGAGAAGGAGTCCAGAATTCTTTCGACAACAAATTCCTGTTGACCATAGACAGTCACTGGACCAGGTTTGGCACTAGGCTTACTTCCAAATCTCGTGGAAGAAAAAAACGGTTTGAGGAGAGAGCAATGAAAAGTGTTGTTAATACGTAAAGAATTGGGTAGCTGCAACTTGAAAGCGACGGGATTCACTTGAGCAATGATGCGAAAAGGCCCAATGAATCTAGGTCCCAATTTATGAGAAGGTTGGCGCAGCTTGATATTCTTAGTAGAAAGCCAGACCAAATCTCCCTTTTTCAATAAACATGGTCTTCGATGCCTGTCAGCAATATTCTTAGGTGTAGACAACGGAAGAAGAAGACCAGGAGGAGCTGTCCTAGGAGTCTTATTATGGGCACAGACTTCACATGCTAACACAAACTCACAGACATCTTTGGCTAAGGATGGCCACTAGACAGAACGGGAGAGAATGTCCATAGTCTTAGTAATGCCTGGATGACCAAAGGCTTTCTTAGGAAAACTGGATTTTCGTTCTAAGTCTCTCAGGAACAAAAAGAAGATGAGCAGGAACATTCGATGGAGCTTCAGATTGGCATCTCTGGAGTGTCTCAGCTAGAATCCGGGTTAAGGCAAAATTAATGAAATCTTTAGGAATGATGGATTATTCAGAAACTGAGACTTGTTGGTCAGAGAAGAAACTTCTGGAGAGAGCGTCAGCTTTAACATCTTTAGAACCAGGAACTAGATTGATGGCGCAATCATATGGTCGATGTGGAGGCAATGCATTAGCTTTTTGTTTAGAAAACACATCAGCAAAATCCAAATATTTAGGAGGAATGCTACAAGCGGACGAAACTTCAGGACATTGTAGCATCCGCACAAGGAGTGAAAGGCATGAGGACTGACATTCAGGACTCCACTTAATAATCTCCCCAGAGGACCCATCAATGGAAGGATTGTGTAATTTTAATCACGGAAGGCCCAAAACAATTGGAACCAAAACACTATGCATAAGAGAAAATGAAATGAGTTCTATATGTGAAACACCCACGGAAAGCCGAATAAAAGGTGTCGTAACCTTAAGAGTTCCTTTAGGGATTAAGCCTCCATCCAGGCCACAAATGGAAACTTCTTGCTCTAATGGAACTGCAGGAATCTTTAACTTCTGAAAGAACGCATAGTCCAAAAAATTAGCTGCTGCTCCACTAAAAAAAGCCTGTGTCTTGAACTCTTTATTAGCTAAATGAGTGGACACAAGAACAAGTACTGAATTCTTGGAGGAAATTGAGGCTAAACCTAAGTGTAATCCCTACTGTACACTTAGACCCTGTCTTTTAACGAATATCAAAAGGACAGTCTTTTATGGAATGAGCCTTATCTCCACAGTACAAACAGAGACCTTGTGAACGTCTTCTACGCCTTTCTCACGGAGACAGACGAGAAGCTCTAATTTGCATAGGCTCCTCGTGATCCAGTGAAGGAGGCAACAAAGAAGATCGGGGAGACCTACTAGGCAACTGCTGCTCTCTCCGTCTTTCACGTAAACAACGGTCAATACGTATAACTGTCTGCATGAAGTCATTCAGAGTCTTTCCCGGGGAATGTTGCACAAGAATGTCCTTTATTACCTCAGAAAGGCCAATCCAAAATTGGTTACGCAAAGCCGAATCATTCCAGCCTGATTCCACTGCCCATCTACAAAATTCAGAACAATAATCCTCAGCAGCTTTTTGTCCCTGTTTAAGAGAGCGAAGCTTGGATTCTGCAAGTGATACCTTATCTGGGTCTTCAAACAACAGGCCCAGCTGGAGGAAAAAGGCATCCACAGTCTGAAGGGCAACATGCGAGGAAAGTAGTCCAAATGCCCATGTTTGCGGATCACCCTGAAGCAGGGAAATAATAAGTCCAACTCTTTGTGTGTCAGAAACAGAAGAGACTGGACGCATGCGGCGCAGGGCTAGACTGGACGCAGGCAGGGCGCCGGAGCTAGAGAGGGCAACCTTGTGCGTGCGCGCGGGCGAAAAGGGGGCGTGGTCATGAAAAGGGGCGTGTATATAAGACGCGTCCCCTTTTCGTCATACTTGGGGGCGTGCCCGGCACTTAAGGACACGACGGGCAGCCCCCAAGCGCTGCAGAAAGGGAGAATAGATGCCGGGCGCATGCGCCCGGCGTCTATTCTCCGGCGGTGACCGGGTCACCGCCATTTCTTTACCCGCGGGTGAAGACGGCACCCGCAGGCTGTGAGGGCAGGACGATTTTTGCCCTCCTCCTGGAGGGCAGGGTGCTTTTTGCCCTCCAGAAGGAGGGCAGGGCGCCGCGCCCCGCTAAAACAGCCTAGCGTGAACGCTAGGTGTTAGCGGTCACTCCAAGGTGGTAATCTAGTGGCAGCACAAAGGTACTGACGTGTTTCGCTTCCTTTTTGGAGGTTTTATCAAAGATGGTCTAGAGGAGGATTTCTTAGGTCATGAAATATATATATATATTTTATTATTATAAACTGAACTATTAACTAAATTGATTGGAGTCTTGATAATTTCATCTACCATATCCACAAGAGATAGTGATATATACAGTAATACATTAGTGTTCAAACATGGGCATGTTTTATCCAGCAAGATGTCCTTCAGTAAGAAGGTACATATTGTGTACGAGATACTTTAGTGATTACAACCTGTGGATAGTTTGGTTATGAAATACGGTAGTGATGAATAACTATTCAAATTCATGGTGTAAAACCTCCCAAAAAGTGTGTGGTTGTGACTTGTGTTTTACCTTGTTTTCTCTTCACTGCTTTGCCCTCTGGGTTGTAGCCAGGTGGATAAACCAACTCTTTAAACTCTTCCGCCAGACTGCCTAAACGTTTATCAATCATCTCGACCTTTGGCACTAGAAGTAAAATTAAAAATAGTTTGAAGACAAAATCATCCAAGACACTGTTTACTTGGTGATATATTCAAAGATAAAATTTCCCAGCTTAAGAAACTTCACTAAAGACTATGTGAATATAAAATCTGGAGAGGGAAGGTGGAAACACAAAACCCTCCAAAGCATAAACAGTAGGTGTCACAGATTGTGAAATTTCATGTCAGTATAACTAAAACATTCTGCTCCCGACTGGAACACCTTTTTGCCGTCATTAGCAATAGTTGCCTTCTCACCAACATCTACTGCTGAAGACTCTGCACTCCACATGGCATTATACATTCCCTCACTTAACAATGAACATCATTGCAGGCAAGGCTAGGTCTTTCTAATTTTGAACGCATCTACACTAATTGAAGAGGCGTAACACAGGTCAGTGAGGGCATGATGTCAGTCCAAATATGTCTGATTGGAGGCAAATCTTTTGCACCTAGTATAGGGTAGGTGCAAGTTCACACTAATAATGATGACCAGTAGCAAACCAAGCGTACACGCATGGGGCATGGTGCCTCCTGCTAGCATTACCAAAACAATGCTATAGCAGCTGCGATAGCAATAGCGTGAGAACCTATGATCCTCAGCCCAAAGATAAAGCAACACTGGTTTGAATGACAACAAAAATTAGATTTATGCGCTTTCCTGTTGAATAATTTTCTTTGATTCCAAAAGGGGTCACAGGCTCTATGCTGGGTATAGGCTGGTGAGTAGGCGTCTAGGCACTAAATAGTTAATAATTCTTACCCATCAGCCCAGACTCCCTCTCCCCTATGCCCCGCCCCCAGCCACAGGCAACCAGTTAAGTTAGCAAGCCCAAGGCAAGGAGCGAGAAGGAGGAAAAGGAAGACCAGCACACACTCATGTGGACGCCATGTATTCTCTATGGAATAAAGAAAGATATCTTTAGAGCCCGCACAGGAAAAAAAAACAGAAAGAAAACAAGAGCATCCTAAGTGTATGCAGTCCACTAAAATAGGATTGGGTACTAAGCTGTACCAAGGCCAACTTATATATAAGTTATATTATCCAAAATGGGAGAGAGCTAGAATTTCAGAGTTGGCGGTGCTCCCCTGAGTCAGAGAGATACAGATAGTATAAGTTGAGAGAAAAAGAAGACTCTTTGCTGGGGGCACTCAGATATGTATCAAAAGAAAACTTAATGATACTAAAACTTAACTTTTAATCTACCAAAATAGTAAAACAATAGATAATTAACAATACATTACATATAACATACAACACAAATCACAGAATCTTACCACTATTGTAATAGTGGTAGGGGTACCATTCCAACACGTGGAATGAGTTGTGCACCTGGCACAAATGGATGATGTGAAAATAAGCTGACCTTAGCTGTGGGTCAGGCGAATATTACAATTGTTGCAACGGACCAGTAAATTTATGACCTTCAATAGGATTAAATTAAACAGAGTAAATAGTCTCATTAATGCTGCACATGGATAGCCAGATGCTCTCACTGACGGTCACACAGAACCATCATAACAAACGTTTGATGGCAAGAATACCACAAGTTGTCAAATGCCGATATATGTTTATAGCCAATACGCAAAAAAGCTGATCGGGGCTGTATTGAAGGTTCTACTGTATGAAATTCACAAATCATTGTAACAAATGTTATACCGTGGTGGTTCTGCTAGAGAATTCAAGATTGCATCAAATGGTAGTATCTATTGGCAGAAACCTTACTGCTTGGCAGCACACATATCGTATCCTAAGGTATTGAACACAAAATAACTCAGACGTTAGAGTAATAAGCTACCAATAACCTGGGTTATGAGGTTTGATGTAAATGCATTGAAAACATATATCACCGTGTTACCTAAATAAGGGAATAAGATACACGTGGCTAGCATACAGCAGAGCTGAAAACAATTATTGGAGGATATATGGATTCCTATACATAATACCAGAAAGGGTCCCAGATATTTGTCCCCCCGTTTCTGCTGTTTCTGTGTCATGTGCAAACAGAGGACACTGGATGAGAGAACGGGGTTGGCAACTGGTAGGAAGGAAGGGAAAAAGCACGTCTGTGTGGATTTCATACAGTAGAACCTTCAATACAGCCCTGATCAGCTTTTTTGCGTATTTGCTATATACATATATCGGCATTTGACAACTTGTGGTATTCTTGCCATCAAACGTTTGTTATGATGGTTCTGTGTGACCGTCAGTGAGAGCATCTGGCTATCCGTGTGCAGCATTAATGACACTATTTACTCTGTTTAATCTAATCCTATTGAAGGTCATAAATTTACTGGACAGTTGCAACAATTGTAATATTCGCCTGACCCACAGCTAAGGCCAGCTTATTTTCACATCATCCATTTGTGCCAGGTGCACAACTAATATCACGTGTTGGAATGGTATCCCTACCACTATTACAATAGTGGTAAGATTCTGTGATTTGTGTTGTATGTTATATGTAATGTATTGTTGATTATCTATTGTTTTACTATTTTGGTAGATTAAAAGTTAAGTTTTAGTATCATTAAATCCCCTATGGAATCAAAGAAAAGTATTTACCAGGTAAGCAAACAAATCTCATTTTCTTCTTCTTCCTCCAAATGGGACAAAGGTTCTACGCTGGGACATCCCAAAACTAATCCCCTAAGCGAGAGGACATTCCTGAGCTGTACTGAGAACTCTTCGCCCCCAAAAGCCGCATCAGGAGAGGCAAAGGTGTCAAAGGAATAGACTTGAGAAACATATGGGCAGAGAACCGCATGATCACTTTACGAAGCTGCTCTGCAAAGGCACCACGTCAAACTGGGATGAGTCGTCACCACGGCCAGGGGGTCCGTCACAGCATAAGCATGGCTTATAGTGAAACGAAGCCGGCCAAGTCCGTTTGTGACAGTCATACAGGACAAAGAGCATCTGTTTTACGGAAATCTCTTGTCCGGTCCAAACAAATCTGGAGGGCCAACACGACATCCAAGTAGCCCTCCTCCGGTGAAGAATACAGAACCTGGAAAGAAGGGACCAGGATCTCTTGATTGATGTGGAACCTGTAAACAAACTTCGGAATGTAGCCCAATAGTGTTCGAATGACAGCCCTGTTCTGGTGAAAGATCAGAAATGGAAAGTGACAGGACAATGCACTCATATCCAACACCCATCAGGCAGAAGCTATGGCAAGAAGGAAGATAGTCTTCCAGGTAAGCCAACGCTAGTCCACTTTGGTTCTTAGGGCTCTTCAGTAATCTTCTTTGGACAAAGACACATTTCCAAGGAGTCAGCCCTTCTGTCTCTGGAAGAGCACAGAAAGGGCTGAAACCTGTACCTTCAGGGTAGAAAGGTGGAGGCCCAAATCCAGCCCCACTTGCAGGAAACAAGACTAGACAGTGAGACGGAACGACCTCGGGTTAAAATTCCTAGCCGAACACCAGTCGAAGCAAGTCCTCCAAACCCGGTGGTAAATCCTAGCAGAAGAGGGTTTCTGGGCATTGAGCAAAGTGCTAATGACTGACTTGGAGAAACCCTTAGCTCTCAGGATTTTTTTAAGAGCCACCCAGTCAAAGAGAGACGAGCCAGATCCAATTGGAAGCATGAGCCCAGAGACAGAGGATCTGGCTGCAATAGAAAACGCAGTGGAGAGTCGATTGAGAGGCCCTCAAGATCCGCATACCAAGCCCTTTGCGGGCCAATCAGGAGCCTCCCTTAAATTTCAACTTGCAGAGAACCCGTGAAATCAGAGAGATTGGAGGGAAGATGTACAAGAAAGTGAAGGCCTACTGAACCACCAAGGTGTCCACCAGAAAGGCACCCCGATCTCTGGTGCGTAAGCAGTACCTCGGTAGCTGGTGGATTGTGTCAAGACGCCATATTGATATTCAGCAAGCCCCAGAAAAGAACCAGGAGATCTAAGACGTCTGGATGTAGAGCCCACTCGCCTGAATGAACGTCTTGGCAGCTTAGGAAGTTCGCTTCCCAATTTTGCACTCCAGTGATGAAGACTGCCAACAGGGATGGAAGATGCTGCACTGCCAAGAGAATGAGACTGACCTCCTTCATGACTGCGGGTGCCACCCTGATGGTTTATGTAAGTGACAGCCGTTGTTTTGTTGGAGTGTACCTGGAAGGGATGATGCTGGAGGAGTGGCAGAACTAAACAGAGAGCTCTGTAGATCGTTCGGAGCTCCAGAATGTTGATTGGTAACTGGCTCTCCTAAGCTGACCACTGACCCTGAAAAGTCTGATGACAGGTTACTGCCCCCCACCCCCGAAGATTTGCGTCAGTGGTGAGGGGGACCCAGTCCTGAATCCAGAAGGGGCGTCCCCTGAACAGGTGGGACCCCTAGAGCCACCACAAGAGGGAGTGACATGCCTCCTGAGAGAGAGGACAATCAATTGAGACTTGAACTGTAGATGGGACCACCAGGCCAGAATTTGCAACGTGAGAGACCAGGAATGAAACTGGGCATACTCCTCCAAGTTGAAGGTGGAGACCAGAGAGCCCAGGACCTGCATGCAAGAGTGTACAGACACTCGGCAGTGACATAGAAATAAGCACCTTTTGGACTGTAAGTCACGTATTTTATTTTCAGGGAGGAACACCTGCGGAGTCCAGCAAGTCCCCCAAATGCAACATCTCCCGAGATGGAGTCAAAGAGGATTTCTTCCAATTGATGATCCATTCATGGGCCTGGAGAAGGTCCACCATGAGACGAATGTGTTCCCTGAGGAACTATAGTGACTGGGCCAGGAGAAGTAGGTAATCCAGATAGGGTAGAATTCGTATTCCCCTGCTCCGAAGATGAGATGCCATGACTTTCACGAAGACACGAGGAGCCATGGAAAGTCCACATGACAAAGCCCGAAACTGTAAATGTTCCTCCTGAACAGTAAACCTGAGGAAGCGCTGGATGGAAACATACAAATAGGCATCCTGGATGTCTAAGGAGGCCATGAAGTCCCCCGGCTCCAATGCTAGTATGATGGAGAGAAGCGACTCCAAGCGGAACTTGGGGACCAGCAAGTACTTGAGTGACTTCAGGTTGCGGAGCGGCTGTAAAGGAACCGTTCGGCTTCCAAACTAGGAAAAAGATGGCATAGAAGCCTGTACCCCGCTGAGACGGGAAACCGGAACAATGACCTTGGAGGCCAGTAGGGAGTGAATGGACTCCTGCTTTTTCTTGATCTAAAGGAAGACCTGTGGAAAAAAACTGGGCTGGAGGACACTCCCGAAACATCAATGCGTAGTTTTGGGAGACTACCCCTCTTACCCAAGTATCAGTCGTGATCACCTCCAAATCTCGGAGAAAAGCAGAAGCCGGCCTCCCACAAGTTGAGGCCTGTCCAGTCATGCCGCAGGCTTGTCGGCTGGTTTGGTGGATGGGTGCCTGGTAGACCAGAGTTGTTTAACTGATCGCTTATAACTCTTAGAGGATTATCCCTGGGATCTAGAAAATGAAAGGCCCTTGGTCCCTGTGGACGAAAGGAGCGAAAATGGATGATCGTGACCTAGGAGCTGCTGCAGAAGGAAGAAATGCCATCCTGGATGCCGCCAGCAGAGCCATTATCTTGTCCAATTCCGGACCAAAGAGAATATCCCCTGAAAAAGGAAGAGCCTCAAGGACCTTCTTAAGTCTGTGTCAGAGCGACAGCAACGAAGCCAGAGGGCTCTCCTACCTGACACGAAAGACACCGATACCTTGGAAGTTAGGATATACATTGCCCTACCCCCAGCAAAACACCCTTCCTTCACTATTCTATGCACTAATTTGTGTGGTATCTTCTCTACAGGTTTGGTCCTATATCGACAATTAGTTCACTTGGTATCTACAGCTTCATTTGAAAACTATTTTTATTGTCTCTCACTCTCTTTTCTGTACACTGTGCGCTGGTGTTATGTAAAGCGCCACAGAATATCCTGGTTCTACATACATAAATGTTAATAAATAAAAACAAAAAAATGCTAATGGAACTTACAGATAACGAAGTACCATTGTTTGTCCTGAATGGAGTATGGCATTGTACAGCATTAAGCTATATATGTTGGACTTATACTAGGAAAGTGTTTATATGAGGTTTTGAATGAGATATGCCTTTGAAAAATTGAAATCTGTTGGCGTGTCATTGATAACACAATTTAATAATGTGCGTTTGTTTTGTTGTAAAATATGGTTTTGTACATTACTTTGGTGGATATAATAAAGATACTAGATAAGCATAATCAATCGTATATCACATTTTCAATAATTTTATAATGTGATGTGGTATACACTAGTGCTAAATTAGAATGATCTATCATAAAAATTAACTAATTCGTATATAATATGCTGTCACAGAGACAAGCCTGAACCTCCATTAAATGGTGTAGCAATCGAGTGGACAGCCTGGAGCCAAGTGGATAATGCTAGATCTGAGAAGGCAAATATCACATATTAACCTATATTTAAATGGTTAAACAGGCAGCATGTATGGAGTAGTGATTAGCTCACGACCTCAGTGCTATGAGGCAATAATGCTAAACTCCCAGTCATGGCTCATCTGTGTGGGGTTCTTATGTTCTCCCTGTGTTTGCTCTGGTCTCCTCCGGGTGCTCCTTTTTATTCCCATACTCAAAAAAACATACTGGTATATTAACTGGCTTCTGTGTGTTCTTGCAATAGGGAATATAGGCTTCAATGGGACAGGGATTGATGTGTATGAATGAAATATTGTATGTATAAGTGCTGCAGATATGTGTGCGTATATAAAAAACTGTTGTGAATAGAGTGTGAGTAAGGCTAGACTTGTCGAATTAAGGATTATTATCACACTTAAGAGTTTAAAGGAAATAACTGGATGACAGGCAAAATTTCAAAAGGAAGCAGAGAAGGTTTCATAACCCTAAAAGGTGATAGAGGTGTAGAGCAAAAAAGAGGGGTGCTGGGCTGGATCTTACATGTCAGATCTTCAATGGGTTCAGGCTCCGTCAAATTAAGAGCAAGGGCTTCCAAGTTCCGGAAGTGCTGCTGCAGTACAGGATTCTCAAAGGCATAACTCCTAGGAAGCCAAGCACAATGGGGCTTTATAGACACAACCAACTTGTGAGAGCTACATAAAAACATAACATTTGATGGCAGAGAATAATCTACAGGACAATTTAGTTCAGTGATAGGCAACAAGATACACTTAGGAGGACACATTAGACGGCCTGCTAACCTTCAAAAGAGCTGCAACTCTACTCTTAATCTCAGTAGTAAATTAAATTAATACATTTAATCAATGAAATAGAAACATCTGTAATAACATATCTTGTAACACTTCTTTACAATGTTTGATTATAACAAATAAGTGACAACAAAGCAGGAATAAGCTAGGGACTGCAAGTGAAGGCCACCCCTGATCTAGTTTGTTCCAGGAATCATTTAATTCATTTACTTATGGGTCCCCAACACAACTACTGCAAGACTATTTTCTGGGTCCATTAACTTTTAAGTTAAGTTTTTTTTTCCTTATATTAACGTTAATTTTTTCAAACTGTGTGCCCAATGTTCTACATATACCTTATTTTTATGATGATCTGGGATCTCGCTTTTGATACATATGAATATTGCTATCGCCACAGCTTGTGAAGTACTTTCTGGTATGCAGTGCACTCTCCATTTCAATAGTTCTTCTCTGCTTTTTTTCTAAATATATTTTATTAATGACCAGGCCACCAGAATTGTACACAGTACTAGAGATGAAGCCATACCAGTGACCTATAAATATGGCACTATGACAGCCCTCTTCCTGATACTAAGGGGTATATTTACTAAAACAAGAGATTTGTTAAGAACTTACCTTTGTTATCTCTGTTTCTATGAAGTCCATAAGGTCCACAGGGTTGACCTTGCGGTATAGCTGGATCTGGATGCACGGGCACCACACAGTTAAAGCTTTTGCTGCTCCCAGGATGCACTGGGTCCATCCTCCTCTATATCCCGCCCCAGCCATAGGCACCTCAGTTGGTAAGTAGCCAAGGCCGGAGGAGGAAAAAAACAGAGAGAAGGAAGACTGGAACACACAAGAACCATACTCACAGAAAAGTGAGTCGGAAAACCGGTGACCAGCCACATAGCCCATATGAAGCCAGGTGCATCAAGGCGGGCGCCCTGTGGACCCTATGGTCTTCGTAGAAACAAAGATAACAAAGGTTCTCTCTCTTACCATATATCTCTTGTTTTCTACTTCAGGGTCCATAGGGGGTCCACAGGGTTGACCTTGGGGATGTCCCAAAGCAGTACAACTAATGATAGGAACGTTCCTGTGCTGAAAGGAGAATTCGGCGCCCGAAGGATGCATCCTGAGAGGCGAAGGTGTCAAAAGCATAAAACCTTAGAAAGTTCTGGATGGAAGACCACGTGGCCGCCTTACACAGGTGAACAGCCGAGGCGCCATGGCTAACAGCCCACGAGGGATCCACAGACTGAGTAGAATGAGCCTTAACAGAGGCCGGAACAGGCAAACCCTCCTGTGCATAAGCCTCACAAATAACCAAACGAAGCCAACGGGCCAAAGTTTGATTGCCGGCAGGCCAACCCCTCTTGTGAAAATCTAAGAGGACGAACAAGGAATCAGACTTCCGAATGTAACTAGTCCAGTCTACATAAACTTTAAGAGCACAGACCACATCTAAGGAAGCCTCACCAGCCGAGAAATCAGGTGACTGAAATGCCGGCACAACAATTTCCTGATTAATGTGGAACTTGAAAAACACTGTAGGTAGAAAACCCACATGAACTTTCAAAGAAGCTAGGCGTAAGCCTAGGTCCAAACCAGACTGAAGGAACGCCAAAACTCTAGAAACACGAAACGCCTGAGGATTGTAGTTTCTGGACTCACACCATTGAAAATAAGTATGCCACACTCTGTGGTAAATCCTGGCGGAAGCAGGCTTGCGCGCCTGTAGCATTGTGCAGATGACTGAGCTGGAAAAACTCCAGGACCTTAAGACGGATGTCTCAAGAGGCACGCCGTCAAAGACAAACGACCCAGATCCAGGTAAAGGCAGGGCCCGAGACAACAGGTCCCGACGTTGAGGCAGTAGAAACGGAACGTCGATGGATAGGCCCCGAAGATCGGAGTACCAAGGACGTCTGGGCCAAGCCGGAGCCACCAGCAGAAGCATCCCGCCCTCCTGTTTGAATTTCCGGAGGACCCGAGGCAGCAGTGATATCAGAGTGAATAGATACGCTAATTGAAAAGTCCATTTCACTGACAGCGTGTCGACCAGGCTTGCGCCGGGAACGCTTGTCCTGGACCCGTACACAAGCAGCTTGCTATTGTGACGGGAGGCCATGAGGTCCAACTCCGGCAGTCCCCATCTGTCCACGAGTAGTTGAAATACCTCAAGGTGAAGGGACCATTCTCTGGGACGCACGTCGTGACGGTGGCTGAGGAAGTCCGCTTCCCAATTGAGAACTCCTGGAATGAAGACTGCCGCGATGGCCAGAAGGTGGCACTCCGCCCAAGACAGGATGCGTTACACCTCCGGCATTTCTGCTCGACTGCGAGTCCCCCCTTGACGGTTGATGTACGCCACCGTGGTGGCGTTGTGGGACTGAACTTGCACTGCCCTTCCTTGAAGAGCGTGACCGGACAACTGGAAGGCCCTGTACACTGCCCGAAGTTACAGAATGTTGATGGGAAAAACAGATTCTTCCGCCGTCTAACAGCCCTGAAGTGAAAGTGGACCTGTCACTGCCCCCCAACCCCTGGAGACTGGCATCTGTCACCATCAGAACCCAGTCCGGCATCCAAAAGGGGCGACCCTTGGTGAGATGAGATGTCTGAAGCCACCAATCCAGCGACAGGCGCACCTCTGGAGACAACACCAGCATCTGAGTTCTGATCCGGTGTGGTAACCCGTTCCATTTGGATAGAATCAGCCCCTGCAGGGGCCGGGAATGAAACTGGGCATACTCCACCATGTCGAATGTCGACACCATGGACCCCTGAACTCACATTGTCGAGTGAACAGACACCTGGGAACTCTTCAGACAACTGCTCACTCGTAGTTGTAGGGAGGAAATCTTTTCTGGAGTCAGAAAGATCCTTTGCTGACGAGAGTCCACAAGGGCTCCCAAATGAACCATCCTCTGTGACGGAATGAGGGTGGACTTCTTCCAGTTTATCAGCCACCCATGTGCTTGCAGACAAGCAATCGTCATGTGCAGATGTTGCAATAGTATCTCTGTAGAGCCTGCCAGCAATAGGAGGACATCCAGATACGGCAGAAGCTGTATACCCTGGCTGCGCAGATGGGCAGCCATAATTTTGGTGAGCACCCTTGGAGCTGTGGAAAGGCCAAAGGGCAGAGCCTGAAATTGGAAGTGAAGCTGACGTATGGCAAACCTCAGATACCGCTGGTGTGAAGGTGCTATAGGAACATGGAGGTAGGCGTCCTGGATGTCCAGGGAGACCATATAATCCCCCGGTTCCATAGCCAGAATGATGGAATGCAAAGTTTCCATCCTGAATGTGGGCATTCTGAGGAACTTGTTCAACGATTTCAGGTTGAGGATAGGCCGATGAGACCCATTGGGTTTCGGAACCAGAAACAGAGAAGAGTAGTAGCCCGTCCCGCGTTGAGAAAGTGGAACGGGAACAACGACCCCTGCTTTCAGCAAGGACTCTATGGCTTCCTGAATCTGCAAGGCCTTGGTCTTGTCCTGAGATAGACTTGTGCAGAAGAACTGTTGGGGGGGTCTGTGATGGAAGGAAAGGGCGTACCCGAGACCACTTCTCATAACCAAGCATTCGTGGTGGTATTGCACCAGCACTGGGCGAATTGAAGAAGTCAGCCTCCCACTCTAGGATCCCCCAGAGAGAGGCCTGTCCCATCAGGCTGAAGGCTTATCCTCTGGCTTGGAAGCAGGGCGTCTAGTGCTCCAGGCCTGCTTCTTTGGTTTAGGGGCAGCCTTGGTTGACGCCTGCCTCGGGAAGGACTGACCCTTGGACTTACCCTGAGTACGAAAGGACCGAAAAGCTGAGGTCCTAGCCTTAGAAGGCGCAGCTGCTGATGGCAGAAACGCCGACTTAGACTTTGCCAGGGTAGCAACAATTTTGTCCAGGTCAGGACCAAACAAAATCTCCCCATTAAAGGGTAAGGCCTCCAGGCCCTTCTTGGAATCCGCATCCACTCCACAAGAACGAAGCCACAAAGACCAGCGAGCAGAGACCACTGCCGCCGAAACTCTGGAAGTCAGAAGACTGGCATCCAAAGACGCTTCCCCAATATAGGAAGAGGCATCCCTCATCTGTCCAACTAAAGCTCTCTGAACCTCCGGAGCTTCCTCAGGAAAAGTATCTTCCAGCACATTGGCCCAGCTCTCAACGGCTTTAGCCACCCAAGAGATGGCCATGGACGGACGGGCCACCGCCCCAGAGAGAGAATAAATGGATTTTAAACAAGTTTCCACTTTCCTGTCTGTGGGATCCTTTAGGGATGAAATGGACGGCATAGGCAAGGTAGCACTCTTGATTAAGCGAGTAACATGAGAATCCACCGCAGGCGGGGTTTCCCACTTTTTGCAATGACTTGCAGGAAACGGATAACTAGATGCTAAACGTTTCTGAGGCTGGAACTTCTTATTAGGCGACTGCCAGACCTCCGCCATATGATCAGACGGTCCGCGATGGAAGCCAGCACCTGAGAAAACACCGCCCAAGGAGGATCCTGTCCCAAAGTTGGGGGGTTAGAGGGACAAGGTAACTGACGGCACCTCACACACAGCCCATCCTGTGATAAATCCTCCAGATTTACCCCTGCAGCGCAGCGTCTGCAGGAGAGCAGAGTGGGAGCCGTAGAGTGCTCAACTTCCTCATCAAACATGATGTATATAGCAACACAACAGGGAAGCTCAGTGGGCCTGATTCAGACCCGCTCGCGAGCGATGAGCGCTCGCAGGCGGGTCGATGGTGCCCAAGTGCGCATGCGCGAGACCCGAATAACGACGGCCAAGCCGTCGTTATGGGACTCGCACCAAAGGGGGCGTGCTGTCGATGGTGATTGACAGCACGCCCCCTTTGGTGGGCGTGCCGAGGGCGTGGCTGCCCAGACGGAGGCGTTCCCATGGGAACGCCTACAGTCTGGGTCCGGCCCCACTGACATCACTAGTGATGTCAGTGGGAGTGCTTTTGGCTCTGATAGAGCCAAAAGAACTCCTGGGCTTGCGGCAGCGAGACCCTACCGCGGGGTCTCGTCGCAAGCCCGATGGTCTTGACCATCACGACCATCATTTTGGCCGCTCGCTATAGCTGTGGGTGGTCACCCACAGCTATGCGAGGGCCAGAAGGCCGCTCCAAAAAGGAGCAGGGACGGCCCTGATTCAGAGCGAGCGCTCTGTCAGAGCGTCCGGCTCTGAATCAGGGCCAGTGTTTACTCTTGGCGCACCCACAAGCATGCAGCACACAAGCCCACAAATATGGCACCGTGTAACACACAACTGTATGTGACCGACCTCACAAATACATGAATTTATATAAGTGAGATCCAAGAAAAGCCCTTCACACACACACACACACCTGTCAGGGCTGTAGGAGGAGGAAAGGGATAGTTATAGACTGACAGTAAGGAGAAATAAAGCACAGTCAGCACTAGCAAAAGTCACATACAATGCAGAAAGTTAATACTCACTGCACCTTGTCACTACAATCAACCGCCCAGATTCAGTGTCTGAGAGGGCTATAGCGCTGTGTACGCTGTCCTTTAGCAGGGAAGAGGTACACAGGGGGACCGGTACACTCGCTGCCTGGGAGATTTGCAATGCTGCCAGGGAAGATGCCCGCCGGAGACCTCAGAGGAGGATTTACCGCAGGAGGAAGCAGCTCAGCGTCGTCAGACCTAAGCGGAAAGGCGCGCTGAGCTGAGGAGCCGCTAGACAGGGAAGGCTGCCTCCCCTGGCTAGCAATTAACCCCAGGGACGCTGGCTCCCATAATTCCCTGGTGGTCCTGCGGGGCATTCCACCGGAGAGGGAGTGCCCACTGCTAGCTGCCACTGCTAGCGCCTCCAGTCTGTCCCCAGAGACCGGAGGCATGCGACTGCATAGACACGCGGGTCACAGCAAGCAGTGACCCGCATCTTACCTTACCCCAGGCACTCCGGCAGCAGTGGTGGGAGTGCCCAGAGCCCTTGCTAGTACAGACTCTGGGGTCCTCCAGCTAGGCACCAACTAAAACTGAGGTGCCTGTGGCTGAGGCGGGGTATAGAGGAGGATGGACCCAGTACATCCTGGGAGCAGCAAAAGCTTTAACTGCGTGGTGCCCGTGGATCCAGATCCAGCTATACCCCAAGGTCAACCCTATGGACCCTGAAGTAGAAAGTGCGGGTTTTAAGAAGTGGAGTTGTTGCCCATAGCAACAGATTTTAGCCATTATCTTCTAGAAGGTGCTAGATAAATGATATGTAGAATCTGATTGGTTGCTATGGGCAACAATTCCTCTTCTAAAAACCCATCGCTTAGTAAATATACCTCTAAAGGTCTACATTCACCATTCTCCAGTCACCTGGAATTACACCGGTTATCACCAATTAGTTCGAAAGTTTAAAAGTTTGATTATTGGCACTGCAAGTGCTATTTTTACTTTTTTATCTTATTTTAAAACTTTGATGTATATCCCCTGGACCCATCGACTTATCCACTTTTAGTTTGCAATTTTTTTTCCCGAGTTACATCCCTTTTAGAGTGATTACAATTATCAACAATAGTGTATTATTCTTGATTGCATTTAACACTGCACATTTATAAAAGCAACAGACCTGTATTTAAATCGGAGTTTGTGCACAATTTGTTTCATCTTGTCTACCTGTTCGTCATTAGCAGGTATATTTTCTGGGTAGTCAATTTTGCGAATGTCATCAGCAAATGGAATGAAAAAAAGATTGAAACCTGTATCCAGATAAACAGGAAAAAAATAAACAAATTTAGTGTCTATTATATCCACAAAATCCTTATCAATGAAAATAAAAGTCATGAATATTTAATTACACCCAATAATAAGAAACTACTTAACCCTGCTGAGATTGCAAATGCCTTTGCTGAGTATTACGCGGGACTTTATAATCTCCATACTGACAGTACTATAACACAACTGTCTGGCGTTTCTATTTCTGCTTTTCTACGGGACATTACTTTTCCTCAGTTAGGAGAGGAGGCTTTGGCAGTTTTAAACGCCCCTTGGACCGAACAAGAAACTTTGAGTGTTGTCAAAGCATTGCCTACGGGGACCCTGGTCCGGATGGGTTTACCAATTCATTCTATATACATTTTGCGAATTCGATCTCTCCCATACTTACTTCTCTATTTAATTTTGTTTCAGATCAGGGCAGCTTTCCAACAGAGATGTTGGAAGCTCAAATTATCACCTTACCTTAACCGGGTAAACCTCCTTCCTCCTGTCCGAATTTCCGCACAATAGCCCTACTAAATTCAGACATTAAAATTTATGCCAAGATGGTAGCCAATCGGTTGGCCCCTTTTATTCCCCATTTGATTCATCCGGACTAGGTGAGCATTGTCAGCGGCAGACAAGCATCGTATAACACTCGCAGGGTCTTTGACTTAGCAGAGCTAATGCTGAGGCGACGTAAGGCGTTCATTCTTCTTTCCTTAGATGCCGAGAAGGCGTTTGATCACCTTCATTGGCTGTTCCTCTACGAATCACCAAGTCATTTTGGTTTTCAGGGTGCTATTTTGAAGTCTATAAAGGCGCTCTACAGTAATCCCACAGCTAGAGTGTTCAGTAATGGCTTTCTTTCATCCCGATTTAACATTAGGAATGGTACAAGACAGGGGTGTCCTCTATCCCCACTTATGTACGTTTTAGCCATTGAACCATTAGCTTCAGCAATTAGAAATTCCCCTTTATTTCCTCGAGTGAAAGTTGGTTTAACTTCACATAAATTATGTTTGTTCGCAGACGATATCCTTTTGTTTGTGACTAACCCTGTTTCTTCATTACCAACCCTTCATGGAATACTAGACAAATTTAGTGCAGCTTCCCTATACAAACTTAACACTACCAAGACTGAGGCCCTACCTTTTAACATACCTGATCTTGTTTTGTCACGTCTACAAGCCCAATACAGGTATAATTGGAAAACGGATCATCTTTTCTATCTTGGGATTAACATCCCGAACAGACTAGATGACTTCGCTAAGATAAATTTTGATCCAACTCTAAAACATATAGCCGAACTGTTACATAATTGGTTGGGTTTTGATGTTTCCTGGCTGGGTCGTCTTGCGGCATTTAAAATGATGATTTTGCCAAAGTTAAGGTATTTATTTCGCACCATTCCCTTTTCGGTCCCGAAACATTTTCTAATTAAGGCTCGTAAATTAATTGTGTCTTATATATGGAAAGGTAAAACACCACGGCTAGCTTACCAGCGTTTGACTAAACCTAAAATTCAGGGGGTGTTACAAATCCCAGACCTAGAATTATATCAGTCAGCGTGTTTAGTATCACAAATTAGTGACTGGTTTCTTCCCCCTAACACTAAACCTTGGGTTGACCTAGAAAGGGCATTATTGACAGAGTACGCCCTTTACCGAATAATACCCCTAGAGCCATAATCGACTCTCTTAAGAGGTGGGATGACATGATAATTAAATCTAAATGCATCAAACTACCGGCTAAAACCTTATCTTTAGCCGCTATAGCACTTTTAATCCCGGATTTATCGGTGGCGATTTGGCATTCATGTGGGATTGAAACCATCGCTGACATTTTGAGTTGTTCCTCTCTAATCTCGTTTTCTCAAATTCAATCCCAATTTCAAATTGCCTCCTGGAGAGTTTTTCTCCTATCTTCGAATTCAGCATTGGGTGGTTAATATAATAAAAAGTATGTGGTTCCTTGGAATTACCTTCGGCTGATATCTTGGCTAAATTAAAAAGAGGTAATTCTAAAGGTTCTATTGGTTTTTGGTACTCCATGTGTCTTGAGGCTCGCCCTCCAGCTAAATCTAAGTCCCAAGAGCAATGGGAGTCTGATCTTCAGGAGGTCTATACTCCCCAGCAATGGGAATCTATTTTCACTACTGCTCACAAATTGTCCAAATGTTATAACCATTTAGAATTACAGTATAAAATACTCCAGAGGCTATATTTTACTCCAGCCAAACTACACGTAATATGGCCAACGCAATCAAAATACTGTTGGAGATGCAATATGAGTGTTGGAGACATATTTCGTATTTTTTTGGAGTTGCTCTCATATCCAGGCTTTCTGGAAAGATTTATTTGATTTGATTTCCAAGGTATTGAAAGTGAATATCCAGCCATCCCCCTCTTTGGTGCTACTACACGTTTACCCTTTAGGTTTGCCCAAAACTGACTGTTATTTAGTGGGTCGTTCTTTTAGCAGCTAAGACAGCAATAGCACAATTATGGAAATCATCTACTCTTCCTTCTATCCATAAAATTATGCATAAGGTACAATTTGCATTTTTGATGGAAACTGTGGATGTTGCATTCTCCAAGTCTGCTTTTTCGCCATTGATGTTATGGTGTAAATGGCAGGAATTCGTAACTGTTGGTGAAGGTGCAGACCTTCTGCTTAGAGATATGCACTCTGTATGATAATATTTTGATTATTAGACTCTACTCTGATTCAGGCATTTTGAATATGATACAGTTTATATGTATTGTGTATTTTTGTGATCTGTGGTACCTTCTCCTTTTCTTTTTTCTTCTCCTTTTTTTTTCCTATGTTATTTCGGTTTTATATTTATTTTCTCCCTTTGTCTTACTTTATTTTTATGTTACTTATTTGCAACTATTACAATTGTAAGTATTGTGTTTTTACTTTTATTTTACTACTGTATTTGCGTTTTTCTTGTTGAAAAATCAATAAAAATTTATTGGAAAAAAAAAAAAAAGAAAACAAAAGTCATAATGTTTTAATTTGTGCCTTGCAGTAAGCTTTCACATAGGTTATTGGATAGATGGGCACAGAACATACTTAGCAATAACTTACAATATAGGCCTATAGAGATTGCTTTCATATTACTAAAAAATAAAGATAGCCAACAAATTTTGAAATGCCTGAAATGCAAGTTATCCATTAATTTTCCTTTGTTCTCAGCATTCCAAGCAGATTGCGAGTACACTGTGCTGGAGTGGCGCAATATGGACATACTTTAATGGAAGCATGATAGATATACAAAAGTTATGGTATTATGCATATCCTAACCCACCTCATGCTCTTTCCTTCCCATCTTCCCCTTCTGTGTCATGCCTGTCGTCCTGCCCCTCCCCTTCTGTGTCACGCCTGTCTGTCTGCCCTCCCCTTCTGTGTCACGCCTGTCTGTCTGCCCCTCCCCTTAGAATGTAAGCTCTCACGAGCAGGGACCACTTCCTTCATGTGCTTCTCTTTACATTTTCTTCTACTCTCTACTCCCCATTAGGGCACCTAACACGGGACCGCCAATTCCCGGCAGCTTATTGTGAGTGCTTTAATCACTATTTCAGCAATGTATATAAGTTGTGTCCTTGTCCTGTACTGTAAGTTACTTGTTTCTTGTTCACCTATTAGTTCTATGTTCTATGTACTATGTAAGGCGCTGCAGAACACTTGTGGCGCCATATAAATAAAGGATAATAATAATAATAATAATATAAATGCGGCTACTGATCATTACAACAAATGGGATGTGGGATAAGAATGTAAGCTGCCAAATATATCCTAAATTCAGAATAAGACCATAATTTCTAAATAAAATCTAGATGCGTTTTCTTAATTGAATAAAATATGTATAATTCAGCATGTTTTCTTAGATGAATATCTGTATAGTTATATATACTGACAGTAACAGAATTGTAGTGTTTTTTTTTTTTGCTCATAGCAACCAATCAGATTCTACTTAACATTTAACTAGCATCTTGTAGAAGATAATAGCTAGAATCTGATTGGTTGCTATCTCAACATCTCCACTTCTAAAAACTCACTTTAGTAAATTTACCCCTAAGGGCTTATACCACCTGCTGCTTTTGTGCATGCATTTTTTGCTTTTAGCAACACTATACCCAATGACTTTTTCTTCTGGCATCCCATATGTTTTTGGGTCACTATTCTTATATTTTAATTATTATATTTTTTACTTTTTAAAATAAATAAAAAAAAGATTTTTCAACATACAAAATTGTATTATTGTATTTCCATTTGCATATAAATGAATCAATCTGAATGTGCTCACCTGGGGGTTTAACCTGTACATTTTCCTCATCCAGTTTTTCCTCCTGTGCTACCAATGCAACAAAACGTGGTGGTGTATTTCTCCGGGGAGTATATCTGCAAATGGCCATAACTTGTCGTTCTAAGCATTTGATGAGCAAGGCCTGAAATAAAGTGCTGCTACCTAAAGGGGGAAAAAATATTGCATGTCTAAAAATCCGAAACACATACATTTTTGACAATATTGTTCAATCTTTTTCTCTTTTAGTTCATTAGGTGCCAATTAAATTAACTAAAAGATAATGTTAACAGTATAAAATAATGCACACTACAAGAAAAGGACGGAAGAAATACACATTTATTTAAACGGGTTATTCATAGAAGAACCACTGGCAGGAAGGCAAAGAGGTCACTTAACAAAAAATGTGTTTGATTTTAAAAATGCTTTTAAGGTTAGCTTTGAATTAGTAGAGTATTCTGTTTTTCTTGTAAAACATACTTGGGACCCAATAGAGATTACTAAACATTTAGTTTTAATCACAGTCAGATTATTCTGCATTAACTTTTTTGATATAAGCAAAAAAAAGGCATAGCTGACAACTGTGCCCAATAATGCCATAATTTTCTATCCATCTGGGGGACACTGCTCGCTATGGGTTGCTGTGGGGTCTGAAGGAGGGGATGTAGTCAATTTGCTGGAGGACGGGATTCCGGACGTCGATAGACAGACGCTGGAATCCCGCCGCCCAGCATAACGCAGGCGCCAATATCCCGAAGGAGATTAGGATACCGGTGTCGGCATCCCGACCCTAGCCAACCTGAACGTCTAGAGCCGTGTAAGTAGCGCACCATCCCCAGGGATTGGGGGAGGGGGTTAGGCACACCTGGGGGTAGATTAGTGTTAGGCACCCCCCAGGGAGGGTTAGGCTACAGGGACGGTGGGAGGGGGGGGTTAGTGCTAGGTACCACCGGGAGGAGGTTAGGGTTAGGCACCCCACCCCGGGAGGGTTAGACACCACCTGGGGGAGGTTAGCGTTAGGCACTAGGGGGTGGGAGTTATGGGGGAGAAGGGTAGGAATTGTATACTTACCACCCCTGTCGGGATCTTTAGTCTTCAGGGATCCGGCTTTTGAGCCGCTGGTATTACATACCGATCCCCCCGAAGGAGCTGCCGCTTAATACACAACTATTGGATGACAAAGCTCCTCCCCTCTGCAACCCTTGATCTTTAGTACAATTTCATCAAGAGCCCTAAATCAAGGGTAAATAACAGAGAAGCTTGCAAATCAGAAGGAACCAACCCTCAACAAGAATGAGCGTATGGTTGGGAATGCAGTGTCCCCGTATGGATTCAGAATAAAAGGACTTAACGGTAAGTACAAATTCCCACTATCTCAGTTGTTCAAACTGGACACAGTGCTCACGGCTCTGGAAGAGCATGAAGACATGCTCTGGATCCAGGCCATCCCGAACCAGACAGTCTGGAGGATAATGAAGCCACCAAGCCAAAAGGTAAAACTTCCCAACCAGCCAACCTTGGTCATAGGCATCACACAGCACAAGCAGAGAATATGTGCAACGAACCAAAGAAAGCCATGCTAAAACTATAGTCATCAGGAAATAACTTAAGACCAATGTTTTCCAACTGCCAAAAGAGCCCACTGAAAAGTTGTCAGGACCAGATTAAAATCCCACAGGGCATGAAAGTACAAATGGGGCTGAACATGCAAGCCCCCCTGTAAAAAAACAAAACAAAGAAATCTTGAGCTCCGGAAGTAGGACTAACTGCTGTTGAATTAAACAAAAGAGGCAGAGACCGGAAAACGCAAACCGCAAGAGAACAGTCGCAGGCCTGCTTCCAAACCACCCAGTAGAGTAAACAAGAGCCCCAAAAAAAAAAAGTATGATACTACTTTCTCTCACACCACAAAAAGTAAAGCTTCCACACCCTAAGTGAGAGTCTACCTAAAACTGGTGCGCAACATAGTCTGCGCTATACAAGTAGTAAGACCCCTTGCTATCAAAAAGGAGAGTTATGATAAAATGTAACCTTGTACCCCTTCGAAGTCCATATGGTCCGCAGGGGTGACAATGGGGGTGTAGGTGGGACTTGGGAGGACTGGATACCAACAGCAAAGCTTTTCAATCCCAGGATGCTCCGGGTCCTTCCCACTATACCCCACGCACAGCCCGAGGGCAAATCGGTTTTGTTAACAAGCTCACGGCAGGAGCAGGATAGGAGAGAAGGAAGACTGGTATACTGAACAATCACACTCTCACACAGAGAAGGAAACAAGTGACCAAGAAAAGGAAGCCAGGTGAGTCAGGGCGGGTGGCCTGTGGACTCTATGGACTTCGAAGAAAGAGTTAACAAGGGTAAGTTTTGCCATAACTCTCCTTTTATTCTTCGGGGTCCACAAGGCTCCACAGGGAGACAATGGAGATGTCCCAAAGCTGTTGTTCAAGGGCAGGGACGCTCCTGAGCTGAGAGGAGAACCCTGCGCACGAAGGAAGCATCCTGAGAGGTAAATGTATCAAAGGCATAAAACTAGAAAGGTGTGGACAGAAGACTACGTGGTCATCTTGCATAGCTGTTCAGCGGAGGCGCAACGCCAGGCTGTCCACGAGAGACCCACAGAGCGAGTAGAATGAGCAGATACTGTAGCCGGCACAGGAAGGCCAGTCTGAGAATAAGCCTGTGAGATAGTCATGCAAAGTAATGTGGCCAGAGTGTTTGATAGCTGGCCATCCCTTCTTCTATAAGATGAAGAGGGAATCCGATTTCCTGATGGAACGTAGATCTTCAGAGCACGAACCACATCCAAAAGAAGTCACCTGCCGAGAGGTCTGGTGATTGAAAGGCCGGATTGAAAGAGGAAGTTGAAGAGGAACGTCTATGGAGAGACTTTGAAGATCGGAGTACCAATGGCATCTGGGCTATCAACAGGACTGTGACCCCTCCTGTTTGAACTTCCAAAGAACCCAAGGAAGAAGGTGATATTGGAGGGAAGAGGCAAGCCAAACGGAATGTGTCCACGAAGGCCATGTTGGGGTCCCTTGTCCCGGCTCCATACACTGAAAGTTTGTGGTTGTGTCTTGAGGCCATGAAGTCCACATCCGGTAGCCCCATTTGTATACCAGCAGATGTAAGACTTCTGGATGTAGAGACCACTCTCCTGCATGCACGTCGCGATGGCTGAGGAAATCCACTTTCCAACTGAAAATTCCTGGGGTGAACACTGTGGAGATGGCATTTGGCTTATGTGAGAATGCGGGACACTTCTGCCATTGGTGACCGACTTAGAGTGCCTCCTTGGTGATTGAGGAAGGCCACGGCAAGTGGCTCGGAGTTTCAGGATGTTGACTGGTAAGACTGCCTCGGCTGGAGTCCAGCTGGACTCCAGCGGCCTTGGTAGGAGTGCTGACCGGTCACTGCAGTCCATCCGCGGAGGCTTGTGTCCGTGGCGAGGAGTGCATCCAAAAGGGGCACCCCTTTTCTAAGTGGGACGTCTGTAGCCACCGGGCTAGGGCAGGCGAACCTCCAAGGAGAGGCCCATCGTCTGGGATCTGAGCAGATGAGGCAGCCCGTTCCACCTGTAGAGGATCAGGTGTTGTAGGGGCCTGGAGTGAAACGCAGCGAACTCCACCATGTCAAAAGGTGGACACCATGGATCCCAGGGTCTGCATTGCAGAGTGTATTGACACTCGGTGACTGTGTAGTAGTCTGCGCACCCGATGCTGTAATACCGAGATTTTTTCTGCAGTTAGTAAGCATCAGAGGTAAATGTCTCTTCTAGGGCTTATGCCCAACTCTCAATGGCTTTTGCCACCCAGGCCGTAGCCCTAGCAGGACGAGTAATTGCTCCTGTAAGAGAGTATATAGACAAGCTTCTATCCTCCTTCAAGGAGGTTGCAGTATGGATAGGTAAGGTAGCATTTTTAAACAGTCTGGTCACGTGGAAATCCACTGCTGTGGGAACTTCCCATTTAGTGCAATCAGTAGCGGGAAGAGGGTAAAAGGAACTTAAACGTTTAGGCAGCTGAAATCTTTTACTGGGCATATTCCATGCCTCACATATATGATCAGATAGCTGATCAGAGTACTCTGGTAAAACTACTTTTTGTCACTTAAATACTGTCTCTTTTGCCTTAGGAATGGGTTCTGTCTCTTCTATTTGAAGAATAAATTTTACAGCTCTCACAAGTTCAGGTATATTCAATTCAGAGGAGGGTTCCTCGTCTCCCGAGGGGGAGTCAGAGTGAGAGAGGTCTGCGTCTTCTGCCTCCCCAGATGATAGTTCAGAATCTCATAGCTGGGTGGACTGGGAAGAGAACACAGAACACTTAGTAGGTTTACTAGGTAATGGTCTCTCCTTTTGCAGCATTTGTTGAAAGGCTGTAGGAGATATCCATGGGGTAGGCAAAGGATTTGCAGAAGTACCTGCTGTGACCATCCCATAGGGGGAGCCATCAGAGGGACCGCTAGGTGGTCCGCAATTTTTGCCAGCACATGTGAAAAAGTAGCCCAGGGTGGGTCCCGAGGAAAAGACACCGGGGCTGATGGGCCCGGGGCAGTATAACAAGATGCACAAAGACTGAATGAGGTCCTCTGAAGGTAAGCCTGCTGACCAGGACTTACAGGACACCAGAATGGGAGCAGCAGGGTGCCTGTTATTCTGGCCTCTGCCAGACATAGCTGCAAGAATAATGTAACACAAAATCTGACACAGTGCAGTGAGCAACCCAGATGTATGTGTAATATGGCACAGTGTAGTGCACAACAGCGATATATATTGAATGTGATAGCCCTAACAAATATAGGGAGATGTGAGGTACAAAGTGAAAAGGTATAAGCTGACAGGAATAGGAAAAAAGGAAAACACACAACAGCGCTAGCACAAGTCACATACAAATGCAGAATATATATAACTGCAGTGGCCACTAAAATCCACTACACAGACCGCAGTCGCTGGTAGGATATAACGCTGTATAAACCTAGCCCTTGGGAGAAACCTGAATGCAGGAAATGGCTGCCGTGAGTCTCTGAGGGGGTGGAAGGTGAGGTAGGAGCAGCAAGATCACAGTGGAATGACACCCTGAGCTGGGGGAGGGGCTGCAGGTAGAGCACCTTCTCCCCTATGTTGACATCAACCACTGGGTCCCCTGGCTATAAATGTGCCTTGTGCCAGTGCTTGTAATGCCCTGGTGGTCTAGTGCAGTCCCGGAAGAACCAATGTCCTTATCAGCGCCACCGGTCTGTCTCCTGACACCAGAGGCAAGACTGCGCATAGACGCAGGTCCCCGCCAGCGGTGATCCGCCTTACCTGTCCTCTTGAGTCCCGGCTGCCGTCTGTGATCCAGGAAGCCCTGCTAGCTAGGTCCCACTTGGAGCCCCGCCGGGAGTACCTAGCTGAGGACTGTCCAAAGGACTGTCTCGCGCTGCTGCTCAGTAGTAAAATAAATGAAAATACAAGTAAATTATAAAAATAATCTTGGGCTACTTAATAGCAGCCCCACTGTTAAAACGGTGATCCAGCTCCTGCCGGACACCAAGGAAATTGAGTTGCCCTCAGGCTGTGGGTGGGGAATAGGGGACGTACCAAAACATCTTGGGATTGAAAAGTTTTGCTGTTGGTGTCCGGTCCTCCAAGTACCACCTACACCCCCATTGTCTCCACTGTGGAGCCCTATGGACCCTGGAGAAGAAATATCAGCTTCAAGCGCCACTCCAATAAATGCTGCTGAAGATCTCAGGGTGGCTGGAGACTGGTGTAGAGAAAAAAACCTGGCAACAGCCTGTTTGGAATGTGTATGAGAGTGGATGTTGTGAAATTCAGAATCCAGCTACGATCCTCCAACACCTGAGCAGGACGTTCAAGGTGTATCCAGAACAAGGAAGTAGAGCTAGTTTATAGGAGGTTGTCGTCCAAAAAAAAAAGAAGAAGATATGCCTTCTGAACACAACAATGCCGCCATTACTGCTATAATTGTGCAAAGAAATCCACAAAGCCATGGCCAAGCCAAATGGAAGGATCAATGGCAAACCGAAGGAACAAATGATGACCTTCTCAGGTAGGTACCTGTAGATACTTGACCTAAATATCCATGGAGGCCAAAAATGTATGCCAGAAAGCACCGACCATAAGGCCCCTCGGCATTTGATCCCAGTATTGGGGACTTTCAGCCAGTTGAGTTACAGCTCCGGAACCAATACACACACAGAAACGACTGGTCTAGCTTCTGGATTGAAAAGAGATGCGAGAGAAAACCCCTTGGTAATTTGATCTAACGCAATCACTCAATCTAAAAAATGTAGGGAAACTATCGCTTGAAGTATGGCCTCCCACCTATCCTCTCTTGGAATAGTAGAGGAGAAAACAGTCAGGGTGCGAGACCTCTGAGCTCGCTATCCACCTGTCCTCGAAACAGAGCATACAACCACCATCTCCCATCTCTGACAGGTGGAGATGTGCGCAGGCAGACACAAGGCTTCTCAGGCTTTCTGGTCCCAGAGAGCATACCAGACCCGGCAGCTATTACCCCTGGCCAAATTGACCAAAATCTTAGGACCTTTGATTTAGGTGCTGCCACAGGAAGGGAAGCGCAACAGCTGCCTCACCCTACCCAACTCCAGGCCAAAGAGAACACCTGCATTAAGGGGAAGTGCCTGTAGAAATCACAGGGACTCTGAGGGTGCCCTGTTTACCACACTTCCCCAAGGAGCACAGCTACAGAACTCACTTGGTGGAGAAAGCCGTTTAGTAAAAAATCTTGGAAGCCACTTGGGCCCCATCCTGCAACTCCTAACGAATGTATTTTGAAGCGCCCCTGAGCTGTTCCTCTAACTTCATCAGAGTAATCGTTGAGGAATCTAGCTTAAACCCAGCAAGGAGCTGGTCAGGCCAGCATTCCATGGCTCAAGCCACCCAAGCTGTGGTGGCTGCTGGTAGCAGACACCAAGATTCTGAGCATGTAAAACGCGTTATTCCACATTTGAGAATAACTGGAGGTTCATCCAGGAAGTTAACTTACATAAAATCCAATGACAGATGGGTGGCATGAAGTAGATTTTCTATACCCCAACCAGGAGGCGGCATTTAAGTCACAACCTGGTGAATCAACACTTCTGTAAGCCCACCTTCCACATCCTACAAATCCCAATCACCTAAAGGAATTTACGAGGAATGATGGAGCTTATGCATCCTTACTTCCTGTTCCTCAAAGAGTCTCCCTAAGTAGACAAACAAAAATTGAGTAACAGAAGAGTGACCAACGTTCACTAATCTGTTGGCTGGCTCACATCCTGAGGATCCCTCTCCTCCTGCTGCTCTCAACAAACAAGCAATTGGAGATTAAAAATAAGTAAAAAAAGGAAGAACAAAATTTAAAATTATCAATGTAGCCACCTTTTGCAGATAAAACCACTAAACACACTTGTGGCATCAAATATTTCTCGGGAAGTTACGCCAACACTATTGCAGAAATTCCCACAAATGTGTTGCTTTTACCCTTCTGTCCAGTTCATACCAGAAGAGCTTGATGGGGTTTAAGTCTGGTATGCTTTCCCTTCCTTTTCCTCAATGGTAACTGACATAACATGAGGTATGTTTTGGGTCATTTCCTTGTTGTACCATGAACCCTTGACCTAAAATCAACATGCAATACCAATGCTGTGGTAGCCCTTTTGTTCAAGTTGTCAGTCACTCTGTGCAAGTCACTAACTCGGGATTCAGAAAGAGATCACCAGATTATCATGCTTCCCCATCATATTTTCCAGTTGGGGCCACACGTTTATTTACTAAGCAGCGGCTTGTAAAAGTCACCGCTTCGCAGTGTGTTTAAGAACGAAAATGTATATGTTGGGCATAAACATGCAGGGTTTTTGTATGCCGTCGACTGCACAAAAGTCTGTGGGGTTTATGTACGGAGCGTTGGCTTTTGAAGGCTCACTTCTGAGGAAGCCGCTGAAACGCCCATTTAGGCAGAGAAACACGTTAAGCGACTCTCTTGCGCCCGGTGAGAACGTTTGTGGACCATATTATACCGCTCTTCAACTATACCCACAGCAATTCCAGGACAGCATCAGATCCATAGGTGACTGACTACAGGATCAGCAGCTGGGAATTTGTTCAGGATATTATCAGTCCTCCCCAAGACTGCCTAATAGGACAGACCAGCAGTTGGGGGGTAAGAGACTGTACATCCATTTAGGCTGGTGGACTAACATACTAAACACCTGTGGAACTTGCTTCAAGGATAACATTACTAATCTGTGGCCAATAGGAGCGGTCTTATTGGATGGGTTCATATTTCTGAGTTGAAATATAGTGGGGAATTACACGGCCGAGTGATAAAATTTGTTTTATCAAGACATCTATTAAATATTGTCTGATAGACTGCTCCATTTTTGTTTTTTTTGTTGCTTCTACAAACTGACGCTTAGTAAATAGACCCCACAAACTGAGAAACCATCCTATCTCCTGCTCAACAGCATACAAAAACATTGTTTGATGAACCAATGAAATCTTCCAGTCTTCAGCCCAGATAAACGTTTTTCATTGCAGCATAACAGCTGTAAGTTCTTAAAACATGAGTCTTATGCAGATGTGTCCTTATACATCTTTGCTGCAGACACGCTAAAAAGCCCCTCTCGACGATCCAGGCCCCGTCAGACCCTGCTAGCGCCGGGCATCTTTTTGCCGAAATTGTATCTCAAAGTCGCAATGAGATGTGACTAGGACGCAACAGCAGACTCTGCTGGTTAATTTGATGTCTGACACTTGTATATCTGTGTGCGACTGAGTCTCTGAATCTTTATACGAAGTGCTTTCATTACAAGTTCCGTTGTGCTTAATATACAGACTTAGGTACACACAGATATACAAGTGTCACATATCAAATTAATCAGCAAAGTCTAGTGGTGCATCCTATGCACAGCACATTGGGAATTACATTAATTTTCGGCAAAAGAATTAGCCAAACACTAGCAGAGTAGCCTTGGACCAGTCGGTCAACTTACGCAAGGCAAGTCACGCTGCGTGGCGTATTGTGGCTAGATGTAACTCTGAAAATATGAGATATGGTAATAACTTACCCTTGTTATCTCTATTTCTACGAAGTCCATAGGGTTCCACAGGATACCTTGGGGTATAGGTGTGACGTCAGTCGCTGGGCACCATAGGGTTAAGCTTTTCAGCCTCCCAGGATGCACTAGGGTCCCCCTCCTATACCCCGCCCCCGAGCCAAGGCACCTCAGTTAGTTATCAAGCCATAGGCCGGAGGAGGAGAAAGAAGAGAGAGAAAAAAGATCTGGACACATACAAGAATCACATTCTCACCAGAGGGAGACGGAAAACCGGTGACCAGAGCAAAGCCCATCTGCAGCACAGGTGCGACAGGGCGGGAGTCCTGTGGAACCCTATGGACTTCGTAGAAATAGAGATAACAAGGGTAAGTTCTTACCATATCTCATATTTTCTACTTCAGGGTCCATAGGGTATCCACAGGATACCTTGGGGATGTCCCAAAGCAGTAACCTTTAAGGGTGGGGACGCTCCTGTGCAGAAAGGAGAATCCGCCGCCCGAAGGAAGCATCCTGAGAGGTGAAGGTGTCAAACCTGTAATACCTCACGAAGGTATGGACAGAGGACCACGTAGCAGCCTTGCAGATCTGAACTGCCGAGGCACCACGTCGAGCTGCCCATGAAGGACCCACAGACCTAGTGGAATGAGCCTTCAGAGAAGGAGGGACCGGTAGGCCTTCATGAAGATAAGCTTCAGAAATAGCCATACGGATCCAGGCTGCCAAAGTTTGCTTTGAAGCAGGCCAACCCTTTTTACGGAAGCCATAGAGGACAAACAAAGCGTCCGACTTCCTAAACGAAGAAGTGCGGTCAACATAAGTCCTTAAGGCCCGCACAACATCCAAAGAGGCCTCACCCACGGAAAGACCCGGTGAGTTAAAGGCCGGAACAACTATTTCCTCGTTAACATGAAACTGGGAAACAACTTTGGGAAGAAACTCGGGCCGAGTGCGGAGCACTGCCCTGTTCCCATGAAAAACCAAGAAAGGGGGTCTACAAGAAAGAGCCCCTAACTCAGAAACACGTCTGGCCGAAGCAATGGCCAGAAGAAAAACAGTCTTAGCTGTTAGCCATTTAAGATCCACTGAGCCCAGTGGTTCAAACGGCGGTCCTTGGAGAGCCCTCAGGACCACAGCCAAATCCCAAGGCGCCACAGGTGGAACAAAGGGCGGCTGAATGCGGAGAACACCCTGCATAAAGGTGCGCACATCCGGGATTGTAGCAATCCTACGGTGAAACCAGACAGATAGGGCCGAAACCTGTACCTTCAAAGAAGCAAGGCGAAGCCCATGATCTAGTCCCGCTTGCAGGAAGGCGAGAATCCGAGACAGACGAAACTCCCGCGGTGCATAACCTCTCGGTCGACACCACTGGAAGAACGTATGCCACACGCGATGGTATATCCTCGCGGAAGACTGTTTCCGAGCTCGTAACATGGTACGCACCACAGAGCTGGAAAACCCCCGGGACCTCAGCATGGCCGTCTCAACAGCCACGCCGTCAAAGACCCGGGTGAAGGCAAGGACCCTGAGACAGCGGCAACCGCAGAGGACTGTCCACGGACAGACCCTGAAGGTCTGAGAACCAGTGCCGTCTGGGCCACGCGGGAGCTATCAACAGGAGCGTCCCTCCTTCCTGTTTGAATTTCCGGATTACCCGTGGAAGAAGGGAGACCGGAGGGAACAGGTATGCGAACCGGAACGTCCACCGGACGGACAGAGCATCCACCAGAGACGCCCCTTCGTCTCTTGTGCGAGACCCGTACACCGGCAACTTGTTGTTGTGCCGGGACGCCATGAGGTCGATTTCTGGAAGACCCCACCTGTCCACCAGTAGTTGAAAAACGTCCGGGTGCAGGGACCATTCCCCCGGATGAACGTCCTGGCGACTTAGAAAGTCCGCCTCCCAATTTAGCACTCCAGGGATGAAGACCGCTGATATGGCCGGAAGATTGCGCTCCGCCCAAACCAGGATCCGAGAGACCTCTACGAGAGCCGCCCGACTGCGAGTTCCTCCTTGCCTGTTTATGTAGGCCACGGTGGTAGCGTTGTCCGACTGGACCTGCACCGGGCGACCCTGGAGAAACCGCTGTGCCTGCTGGAGAGCATTGAAGACCGCACGGAGTTCCAAGATATTTATTGGAAGCTCCGCTTCTGTCGGCGTCCACCTGCCCTGGAACAAGTGTGGACCCGAAACTGCTCCCCAGCCCCGAAGACTGGCGTCCGTTGTCAACAGGACCCAATTTGGAACCCAGAACGGACGTCCCTTGTTGAGGTGGGTCGTCTGTAACCACCACGCAAGGGACAGGCGAACCTCCTGGGTGAGCACAATCGTCTGGGACTTCAGAGACTGAGGCAGCCCGTTCCACTTGGACAGGATCAGGTGCTGCAGAGGTCTGGAGTGAAACTGGGCGTATTCCACCATGTCGAACACCGACACCATGGAGCCCAGTAACCTCATCGCCGAGTGTAAGGACACCCGGCGGCTGTGCAGGCAACTGCGCACCCTTGACTGTAAAGCAGAGATCTTGTCCTCCGTCACGAAGATCCTTTGCTGTCCCGAGTCCAATAAGGCTCCAAGATGCAGAATCCTCCAAGACGGGATTAGAGTGGACTTCTGCCAGTTGATTAGCCAGCCGTGCCGTTGCAGCAGTGCAATGGTCAGGTCCAAGTGGCGTAACAGGAGCTCTGGAGATCCTGCCACCAATAACAGGTCGTCCAAATACGGCAACATGCGGACTCCCTGCAGCCGCAGAGAAGCCGCCATGACCGCCATCACCTTGGTGAAAACACGTGGTGCTGTTGCCAGGCCAAAAGGTAACGCCCGAAACTGGAAGTGGTCGCTGCGGATTGCAAACCTGAGGAACTGTTGATGGCGCAAAAGAATAGGGACATGCAGGTAAGCGTCCTGTATGTCCAATGACACCATGTAGTCCCCAGGTTCCAGCGCCAGAATGATGGACCGTAGGGTCTCCATCCGAAACTTCGGGACCCGCAAAGACTTGTTGAGTGCTTTGAGGTTGAGAATCGGACGATATGACCCATTGGGTTTCTGTACCAAAAATAGATTTGAATAGAAACCCTGGCCCCTCTGGGAGAATGGAACAGGCACTATAACTCCAGCCTGGAGCATAGTGTGCAATACCTTCCGCAGCTCCGTAGCCTTGTTCCGGTCTGATGGTAGACCCGTGGTGAAGAAGCGAGCCGGGGGTCTGTGCCGGAAGGAGAGGGCGTATCCGTGGGAAACCACCTCCAGAACCCAAGTGTCTGTCATAGTGGTCGACCAACACTGGGCGAACTGTAGCAGGCGGCCTCCCACCCTGGGATCCCCCAAAGGGAGGCCCGGACCGTCAGGCCGCAGGCTTGTCATCTGGCTTGGGGGCCGGACGTCTGGTACTCCATGCCTGCTTCCGGGGCTTGACCGATTTCTTAGGGCCAGCCTGTCGAGGAAACGACTGTGGTTTGGGCCTGCCCTGGGCCCTAGATGACCGAAAGGACGATGGTCCCGAACCAGAAGGAGCAGCGGCCGACGGGAGACAAGCAGATTTGGCTGCCGCCAGCGTTGCCACAATCTTATCCAGATCCGGACCGAAGAGAACTTCTCCGGTAAACGGCAACGCTTCCAGACCTTTCTTGGAATCTGCGTCCGCCTTCCAGGATCGCAGCCACAAGGTGCGACGAGCAGCTACCGCTGCTGAAGAAATTCTAGACACCAGAGTACTAATGTCTAGAGCCGCCTCGTTGATGTAGGTGGCCGAATCACGGAGATTGCCAATCAACTCCGCCTGTTCGGCCGGACAGTCGGATTCAAAAGAAGCCTCTAATGAATCCGCCCAGCGCTCCATCGCTCTGGCAACCCAGCAAATGGCCATAGCCGGCCGTGCTGCCCCCCCTGCAAGGGAATAAGCGGACTTCAGGCAGATTTCTACCTTGCGGTCCGTAGCATCCTTAAGGGAGGACATGGATGGCATCGGCAATGTGGCACTACGGACAAGACTGGTCACGTGAGAATCCACCTGTGGAGGGGATTCCCACTTAGCAAAATAATTATCCGCGAACGGATAAGCCACCGCCAGGCGTTTCTGCGGCTGGTATCTTTTGCCAGGTTGTTTCCACGCCTCCTCTAAATGGTCCACCAACTGACCCGAAAGAGGAAAGACTGTGGCATCGCCCTTCACATCTTTGAAAAAGGCATACTTAGATTTAGCCGCTGGGGGAACTTCGTCCTCAATCACCAAGGCTGTGCGGACCGCCCGAATAAGTCCAGGAATATATACTTTGGACTTAGCATCAGCGTCCCTAGTATGGAGAGGTTCCTGATCGTAAGGATCCAGAATCTCCCCATCATCAGACGTCCCTTCGTCATCCTCATAAGGAGCGGACAGAGACGCCACCGGCCTTTTATGAGGCCGCATCACAGACTCCCCTTGCAACACATCCGACAAGTGCTGTACAGAACTCGTCAGGGAGTTAACCCACGCTGGCTCCTGAGAACCTGGGAGCGGGGAAATAGGGAGACTGTGGGGTACCACCAATTGTCGTGGGAACCCCTGCATGGGTGACGACACCACAGACTGCTGGGACAAACCCATCGGAGTAAACGCGGGCTGCGGAGCTAACTGGCCCACTAAAGCTGTTAACGCCTGAGCGAAACAAGCCCAGGGCGGCTCCTGTACCGGTGCCGTAACCGTAATAGGCCGCGCCATGGACAAACACTGCCGGCAAAGGCCCTCCGCGCTACCCTCCCCCTCCGCTAACGGTACTTTGCACGTGGTACACTGTAGCCGGAGGGGAAAATCACTTTCAGACATGATGGCACCACGTATGTGACCTCTCTCACCAATTAAGTATTAAATAGGCGAGAGACCACCCTGCAGCACCGCACCGCAAGGGCTTTAGCAGAAAGAACAGGGACAGTAATAAAGCTGACAGTTTAGAGAAGAAAAGTTACAGGCAGCGCTAGCACAGTCACATACAATGCAGAGAAATAACAATTCCTGCACGAACAGCGCTGATCACTCAACTACACAGACACAGGGCTTGGTAGGACACAGCGCTGCATACACAGACCTGAGCCACAGCGGAGGAGAGGTATGCGGGGGGACCCAGACCACGATGCTTCCGTCCAGCGCTTCCAGCAGCGTTCACCATGCGTTCTGGAGAAGATGGCCGCCGAGGCGCAGAGAGGAGGCTGGCCTGGGGGAGGAGCGCTGCCACAGGACCAGTCGGCAGCATGCAGAGAGGGCTGTGTGCAGCGGGGGAGGCGCCGGCTGTGAGACAGGGAAGGCGCGCTCCCCTGGCATGCATTTAACCCCTGGGACGCCGCAGCGCTACCGCTCTGCTGCGGTCCGCTGTCCCAGAGGGTAGTGGAAAGCGCAGGTTGGTCGCCTGGCTCCACGCTGCAGCCAGTCCCCAGGGAGCCCCCTGCCTGGGGACGTAGGACCATGTGACCAGCGGGGACCCACCGCGGGACCCCGCTGCTTACCTTTGTCCCCCTTGGATCCGGCCATGGTCCGGAACATCTGGGGTCACCGCTAGCTGTGACCCCAGATGCTCACCAGCATCCCCGGATCGGTACCGGCGTTCTGGTACCGGCGGGGGTGTAGGGAAGACAGCATGGACGTCAGGACTGACTGTCCATGCTGTACATCCAGATGTGCAGCCACAGCTGCACTGAAGAAAGCTTCAGGGGCTCTTCTAGCCCCCACTCCGACAGGTGCACCCGACGCCGGCCGGGCACCAAACTAAACTGGGGTGCCTTGGCTCGGGGGCGGGGTATAGGAGGGGGACCCTAGTGCATCCTGGGAGGCTGAAAAGCTTAACTCTATGGTGCCCAGCGACTGACGTCACACCTATACCCCAAGGTATCCTGTGGATACCCTATGGACCCTGAAGTAGAAATGTACATTATTTTTCAGTTTTTGCAAACCGAAACTTGTTTTCTTAACCTAGTGGTTTACTGCTTACTTTGGTATCGTTTCAGGTTATTCACATGAACTGCTTAATAAAAACTGGATTAATGGGGGTATTCTAAAGATTTCAACTGGTAGTGTATGAACTTGTAACTTGGGTAATAAGCAATCATCAACATACCCCACATAGAGGAATAAGATGGGATTTACAACTCTGTTATGCCACTTCCCGATTCCTTCTGACTTACCACTGATGAGAGACTCCTCTGGGTAAATAAATTGTGCAGGTCTTATAAAATGGTGCTTCTTAAGCAGACTGATTGGTTTAAACCCAATCAACACCAAGCTGGGATCATCAAACCTCTTCAGCTCTTCTGTCTCCTCCTTTTCGAGAACAATCTGCCGGTTGCTGTAAGTCTGCACAAAGCAAAATGAGGAACATTAAAGATGTGTTCATTGTCTAGCACTTCAATGTGAATTACTACAACTATAATGCTCCCATTTCATAATTCCATTATTAATGTTTTTGGTGGTGTTAAGAAACGCACTTCTTTTGCAGATTGTGGCAGCAAAAAGGGGTGGGGTTGACTTATCAAAAGTGATTCATGTACTTATTTTTCTTTTCTTTTTTTAAACAGAGTGTATTTTGAAAGTATATGTAGTTTTACAAACAACTTAAACAAGTACATACAACAAGACAAACAGCATGTCATCAAAACAGGGTCAAGATACTAACAAGAAAGTGTTAAGTTGGCATGGAGCATTTTGTGTGGTCACTGTTCCTACTTAAGAGCTTTCCTGACAAACTTCCTATGTCTCTGAAGCTAATTTCTCTTAATGTAAATGGTCTCAACTCCCCCTACAAGCGAACCATTACCCTCCAATACCTTAAGCGACAACAATTCCACATAGCACTACTGCAGGAGACCCACTTTCTTAAAAATCACCCAAATTTAACCAACAAAACATTTGCCCATACTTACTATGCTTCTACTGACCATAAATCTAAGGGAGTCGCAATCTGTCAGGTTTGACGTACTGGAATCCCCTAGTGAAGGGTTGTGATGGTAGTTTGGAAGAATTCGGGGAACTGGCCTGGACATCAGGACTCCTCATCCACAGGTCTTGGATGTTGACGAGACCTGGTCAAAGGTGCGGAGTCTAACCTGCAGGGAGGTGTTCGCCAGTGACCCCTCCAAGTGGGATATGGGCTTAGCTGCACCTTGCAGGCAGGTCGCGGTCCTTTGACCAGGTATCCAAGCCCCGTCGGAATAGAGACTCGAATGTCAGTGGCCCAAGGGAAGTGCCTAACCAAGGGACTATTGCACCGGGAGATTCACCAGGAGATGCTGTTTGTGAGGTACTTGTAAATAGCACTTGAACTGCGGGGTGGCACACAAAAGATACACAGGGAACAGTGTGTGGGCACACTTAGCTACACGGAATGGCACTGGTAATATACACAGGTTGAGATGGAATGGTACTGTAGCTCACAGGAGACACTGGTAGCAAATATTCAGGCAGTGATGGAATAGCACTGTAGTTCACAGGAGACACTGGTAGCAGATATTCAGGCAGAGATGGAATTGCAGTGTCACTGAAAACAAAGCTCTCAGGCTGGGATGTAATCAGCACTGTTGCTCACAGGAACACTTGTAGCTTGTAATTGGTGCAGCTGTGAAACACTCAGGATAACCTTGTAGCTGGGAATCACAAAACAGCATGCACAGGTAGAGATATAAATCACCCTGGTGCTGAAAGGAGACACTGGAACTCCAACACACACAGAGCTATAAAAGCACTGTAGCTCGCTGGAGGCTAGATACACAGGCCAGGAGTGTTATAGCTCTGTGGCTCACAGGAATACACAGGAGACTTGGAACACAGGCAGGAAATGTTGTAGCTCTGTGGCTCACAGGATAATACACAGGAGACTTGGAACACAGGCAGGAATGTTATAGCTCTGTGGCTCACAGGAATGACACTGGAGGCTTGGAACACAGGTAGGAATGTTATAGCTCTGCTGCTCGCTGGAAAGCACTGGAACAAAGGCTTGGAATCCGAGGGAACCTGAAACAAAACTCAACTAGTAAACTAGGATTGACAACTGTTGATCAGGCAACTTCCTGGAGTTCTCGAGGCGGATTTATACCCAGGGGTAGCAGATTACTGGAGCACAGCGTCAGCTGACTTAGATCAATCTACCATTGGTTAGGAGGACTGTCACATTAGAGGAACTGTCATGGCCGGCGCCCATGATGGGAACTCCGATCCCCAAAACACACAGCCAACCATGGAAGTCCGCAAAAGCGCCTAAGGTAGAATACTCAGCATCACACCCCTCATTGCACCAGTCGTCTGACCACAAGGAAGTCAGGGGAAGCCGGCACAGAAGTAAGAGATAGCCGATCCTAGGCTGAACCCTGACAGTACCCCCTCCTTTTAGGGTGGGCACCGAACACCCATAAAGGCTCAGCTGGAACTCCTCAGAAAGACACAAAAAATACTTGAAAACACAGGAAAGTCAATAATCCAAACATCAAAAAATCTTTGCTTGAAGACATAAGATGATTTTGAAGATTAGAAGAACAAGATACACAACTACCAAATGGTCTCTCAAACTTCAATTGGGACTAAATAATTGAAAAAAATGGTCAACTAGTCATAGAAAGGTTGGTCATAGGAAGTTATCGATTTTTCTTCTTTTTCCGAGACTTTTTTGAACCACTAGAAGAAGAAGATTTAAGTTGCAAAGTGTCTTTCACGGGAACTACCGAAATCATTTTTTCATCATACTCAGGATCGTAGTCAGAATCTGTATTATAATTCATCATCCTTATGCCTCCTTGAGTCTTATCCTTCTGGACAGGTTGTTCTTGTAACGGATCTATTTGAGAAGGACTCAAAGAAATGTATCTGAGCTTAATAGTAGAGGGTGGTACCCTAGAACATGAGACTTTGTTGAGATGAGTATCCCCGAGAGAACTGTCAGGATAAGTTGGACTAAATTCTTTAATGACTGCCGCAGAAAAAGTCACTAAATCTGACAGCATAGGATCCTTTGAATCATAAATAGGCTCAACCCAGTGCCAAGTTTTACCTCGGAAAGACGAAATTATAAATGTAACTACATTAGTAGGCTTGATTTCAGACCATGAAGGATTTCATAATAGCGATGAAGTGATCCTCCAAGACATAATACTGCGTTATATCTCCATCAAAAAAAATGGGCATAGAAACATCAGATGGATCCTGAGGGACATTTATAGATGTAGTGGTAGCGTCATCTTGTGAACCTCTTAACTGATGGGGCACTAAAACATTTGACTTTGACACAACACTAGAAGATTCTTCCTTGAGTAAAGAACCAGCGATCTTTCCCTGGGATACGGATTTTGAAATCCCTTTTTGGGATGCAAGACTTGAGACTTTCTCCTGGAGTATGAGACTTGATACCCCCTCCTGGGGTGTAACATTGGAAAACCCTTGCTGAAGTATATAACTAGAAACCCTTTCCTGAGGTATGATGCTTGCAACCCCCTTCTGGGGTGAGGAACTCAAAATGAGGACCCTCTCTTGGGGTGTAACACTAGAAATACCCTCCTGGAATAGAACACTGGAAACCCCACCCCCGTCCTGGGGTGAAGAACTCGAAACAAGAACTTTCTCTTGGAACGTAACACTGGAAATCCCCTCCTGGGGTATTACACTGGGAACCCCATCCTGGGGTGAGACACTTGAATTCCCCTCCTGGGGTATGACACTAGGAACCCCAACCTGGGGTAATATACTTGGACCTCCGTCCTGGGGTAGAATACTTGAAATCCCTTTCTGGGGAATAATATTTAAGACTCCCTTTTCGGGCATAACACTAGAAACCAACTCCTGGAGTATAGCATTCGAGGCTCCTCCTTGGGGTATAACACTTGAAACCCCCTCCTGGGGTATAGCATCAGGAAACCACTGTTGAGATACTTGACTTGAGGCCCCTTCCTGGAAACAAGATTTGAAACCTTCTTTTGAGGTGAGAGATTCAAGGCCCCTCCCTGGAGTACAGAACTTGGCACTCCCTGTTGGAGTATGGGACCTAAAACCCCCTTCTGGGGAAGCTGACTTGGCTTTTCCTTTCGGGGTACGCAATATGAAACCCCCTTTTGGGATGCAAGAACAGAGACTTCCTCCTGGGGTGAGTGGCTCAAAACCCCCTCTTGAGGTATGAAACTTGAGACCCTTTCTTGGGGAGTAACACTTGAAATGACAGCCCTCTCCTGGGGCATAAGACTCGAAATGAAGGCCTCCTCTTGAGGCATGAAACTTGAAATGAATGCCCCCTTCTGATGCATGAAACTCGAAACGAAGACCCCTCCTTGGGACGTGAAACTTGAAACAAAAGTCCCCTCCTGGGGTACAACACTTGTAACCCCCTCCTGGGGTGAATGACCTGAAACTTTAATTTGCGTAGAAACACTCTCCTGGACGGAAACACTTGAGATCCCCTTTTGGGGTGTAACACTTGGAATTCCCTTCTGGGTGGCAAAACTAAAAACCCCACCTGGAGATGTGTCACTGACTTTGGGAGGATGACCTACTCCTCCTATCTTCCCTACACAAGGAAGAAACATCTAGTAGCTGGGCCCCAATTATAACTTTCCTTGGCAAGTGTCCTCTTCTTGTCTGAAATTGGAGTATGAGTCACCAATGGAGACAGGGAAGGACTGGAAGTTCCATCTGTAAGGAGCACCCCTTGATCCCCACCTCTGGAAGGACGAAGAACACAGTCTCTAATGAAATGAACTCCTGAGCCGCAGTACAAACATAAATGCAGCTCCTGACGGCGCTGACGTTCATTTTCCGAAAGCTTGGGGCGTAGGAAGCTTCGATGTTTAGTTCCAGTTTCTTTGATGGAATTTTTAGACACATTAGTGGTAACACTAGAGGGTTCAGAAGTAATTCCCAAAAACTCAGGGATAAATTTGAAAAAATTTATGAGGGACTCCTGTACTTGCCCTAGTAAATACTGGAATGTATTCAGCTGATCCGAAGAAAATTTTTTAGAACATTGGAGGGACTCGATGGTGTTAAACTGTTTAGTCAGTATTTGAAAACTCTGTAAAAGTTGTGAGTGTGCTAGTTCCTGGTTTCTCAGACGAAAGGCAATATCTTGAATAGCCCCGATATCCAGGGAATTATCGACTTCCATAGTGGCCTGATCAAACTGTCAGTGTTGACGTACTGGAATCCCCTAGTGAGGGGTTGTGATGGTAGTTTGGAAGAATTCGGGGAACTGGCCTGGACATCAGGACTCCTCATCCACAGGTCTTGGATGTTGACGAGACCTGGTCAAAGGTGCGGAGTCTAACCTGCAGGGAGGTGTTCGCCAGTGACCCCTCCAAGTGGGATATGGGCTTAGCTGCACCCTGCAGGCAGGTCGCGGTCCTTCGACCAGGTATCCAAGCCCCGTGGGAATAGAGACTCGAATGTCAGTGGCCCAAGGGAAGTGCTTAACCAAGGACTATTGCAGCGGGAGATTCACCAGGAGATGCTGTTTGTGAGGTACTTGTAAATAGCACTTGAACTGCGGGGTGGCACACAAGGGATACACAGGGAACGGTGTGTGGGCACACTTAGCCACACGGAATGGCACTGGTAATATACACAGGCAGAGATGGAATTGCACTGTAGCTCACAGGAGACACTGGTAGCAAATATTCAGGCAGTGATGGAATAGCACTGTAGTTCACAGGAGACACTGGTAGCAAATATTCAGGCAGAGATGGAATTGCAGTGTCACTGAAAACAAAGCTCTCAGGCTGGGATGTAATCAGCACTGTTGGTCACAGGAACACTTGTAGCTTGTAATTGGTGCAGCTGTGAAACACTCAGGATAACCTTGTAGCTGGGAATCACAAAACAGCATGCACAGGTAGAGATATAAATCACCCTGGTGCTGAAAGGAGACACTGGAACTCCAACACACACAGAGCTATAAAAGCACTGTAGCTCACTGGAGGCTAGATACACAGGCCAGGAGTGTTATAGCTCTGTGGCTCACAGGAATACACAGGAGACTTGGAACACAGGCAGGAAATGTTGTAGCTCTGTGGCTCACAGGATAATACACAGGAGACTTGAAACACAGGCAGGAAATGTTGTAGCTCTGTGGCTCACAGGAATGACACTGGAGGCTTGGAACACAGGCAGGAATGTTATAGCTCTGTGGCTCACAGGAATGACACTGGAGGCTTGGAACACAGGCAGGAATGTTACACAGCTCTGCTGCTCGCTGGAAAGCACTGGAACAAAGGCTTGGAATCCGAGGGAACCTGAAACAAAACTCAACTAGTAAACTAGGATTGACAACTGTTGATCAGGCAACTTCCTGGAGTTCTGGAGGCGGATTTATACCCAGGGGTAGCAGATTACTGGAGCACAGCGTCAGCTGACTGAGATCATGCTACCATTGGTTAGGAGGACTGTCACATGAGAGGAACTGTCATGGCGGCGCCCATGATGGGAACTCCGATCCCCAAAACACACAGCCAACCATGGAAGTCTGCAAAAGTGCCTAAGGTAGAATACTCAGCATCACACCCCTCATTGCACCAGGCGTCTGACCACAAGGAAGTCAGGGGAAGCCGGCACAGAGGTAAGAGATAGCCGATCCTAGGCTGAGCCCTGACACAATCCTTTTGCATCAGTCCTCCCTGTTTGTAGTTTAATTCCCTCATATTGATCCCTTAGGTCGCTATCTCTTTGTCACAGGCTTTATTGGTAGTGCCCCAGTGATGATTGCTAATATATACGCTCCTAATGCTTCTCAAGGTGCTTTCCTCTCCATGGTCTTCTCTAAACGGTCTAAGATGATAATAGGAGGAGATTTCAATGCGATCACCTTTACCAGCATGGACTGCACTGGCCCTGCCAAGCTCTCTCCTACTAAAGTTCGTGAATCAATTAAATTCACCTCCTTATTAAAGCTACACAATTTGTATGACTCATGGAGAGTCTTGTACCACTCAGCTCGTGAATACTCTCACTACTCCCATTCACATAGAGCTCTCAGCGGTCCTCCTGGACTGGACTTTCCCCTCTATTAGCCCTCATCGATTTAGATGGAGATTAGATGACTTTCTCATTTTGCGCGAAGAAGTGCACGGCCAAAATCTATAAGCAATCTCTGACTTCAACCAGCATAACATTCCTGATCATACCTCATGTGATTAATTGGGAGGTTCTTAAGGCCTCACTCTGCGGCCACTTTCTTCAAATCTCTTCAGCTCGTAAAAAAAACTGAGAGGGAAGAAATATCAATATTTTCTGTCAAAGAGGCAATTTGAGCTTGGAGGCTCAAATTGCCTCTTTGACAGAAAAATGCCAACGATTCCCTAAAGGCAAATTTTTCCGACAACTCAGTCTGTATAAGGGCCAACTAAACCAGCTTCTAATCATATAAAGCCTCCCGTACCCTTAAATGGCTGCAGCAAAGATTTTATGAATGGGGAGATAAAGCCACCATTCTTGCACGAAAGCTTCAAATCAAGCGAACTAAAAATAGAATTTTAATAGCAAAGATTCAGCTGGTAACTCCTACTATGATCCGAAATCCATAGCCAATAGCTTTAAAGATTTTTACTCCTCGCTTTACAGCCTTCAGAATTGTGAGCAATCTCCTTCCTCCCTTTTGGATGCAACCCACAAGTATCTCTCCTCTTGCAATTTGCCTCATCTTTCCCCCTCACAGCTATCTGCTCTTAACGAAGCAATCTCAACTGAAGAACTTGAAAGTGTTGTGAAGTCCATGAAATCTTCTTCTGCCCCCGGCCTAGATGGCTTCTCTGCGGCCTTCTATAAGCGATTTATATCTCCTTTATCACCCCCTACCGCTGAATCTTTTCAATTTGATTCTTTCTGGCCAAAAGTTGGATAAGGCCACCACCAGGGCGTAAATAGTGGTCATCCACAAGGAAGGCAGAGACCCCAGTTCGTGCTCTAGTTACAAGCCGATTTCCCTTTTAAATGTGAATTTAAAAATCTTCGCAAAAATTCTTGCCTCCCGTCTGGCGCTAGTTATCCCCCTCCTTGGTTCATCTAAATCAAGTGGGTTTTATTCCAGGTTTTATTGATCTTATCAACTTTGCTAACTCGAAATCACTCCCCGCCCTGTTGGTGGCCTTAGATGCAGAGAAGGCCTTTGACAGGGTCGACTGGACTTTTCTGAGATCTACTTTGCATGCCTTCGGTTTCCGATGAAATTTTTTGAACGGAGTGGCTTCTTTATATTATAATCCGTCCGCTCTAGTTGTAGCCAATGGGTTTGCTTCCTCCTCCTTCGGTATCCAAAATGGTACCCGACAGGGATGCTCCTTATCGACCCACCCCTCTTTGCTTTAATTATGGAACCTTTAGCTGCTAGTCTCCAAAGTAATCCTGCTGTCACAGGTATCCAAGTAGGACACACAAGTCACACCGTAGCCTTGTATGCTGATGATGTTCTGCTTATCTTCTCTCCCTGCAGTTTTTGAAGAAATCCAAACATATGGCCGTTTATCGAACTTTAAAATATACAGTGATAAAACGGAAGTTTTACCTTTACTTTTAGACCCCCATACAATAACTCAACTGCGCAGTTCCTATGATTTTCGATGGTGCTCCCGCTCTCTGAAGTACCACGGGATACAACTTACTACTAAAATATTTGCCACAAATTTCCCACCTCTCCTAGATAGGATACGCCGAGATCTTAACACGTGGGGGACACATTTTATTTAATGGATAGGGCGCATTAACACTATTAAAATGAACGTATTTCCGAGATTTTTATATCTCTTTCAAACGATCCCAGTTAGAGCTCCTTCCATTTTTTTTAGCTTCTCTCCAGCGGCTAGTTTCCAGATTCGTTTGGGAGGGCCGCAAGCCCAGAGTTAGATTTCGTATTCTCTGTTATCGTGTCAAAGAGGGAGGTCTGGGCTCACCTAACTTCCATAAATACTACTAGCGGTTCATATAAGCCAAACTGTCCTTGCGCATGCTGCTGCAAATACTAGAGGTGGTTAAGCCTAGAAGCTCAATTACTTAACTTTCTCTTTCTCCCTACTGTCTCTTTTGGATGGAACATAAACACAGACCGCATTATTCTTGTATCCCTCTCACTCTTCGATTCCCCCTGTCCATATGGGATTACTGCAGCAGAGCTCTCTCTTTAGATCAAAACCAACTCCCCATGACCCCTCTTTGGAACAACAAGGGCTTTTTACCTGGTTTCAATCCCAAGCCCTTTGCTCCTTGGGTTTCCCATAACAATACATTTTTAAGGGATATTGCCCCCCTTTGCCTGTTCCCTGAATTCTCTGAGTTACAAGACAGATTTAATTTACCGACTAGGTGCTTTTACCAGTATCTCCAAATACGCCACCTTTTTTCTTCGGTGATCAGCTCTAAAATCCCTTTCAGACGTACCGAGAATCCCGGGAATTTGGCCTGCCTCAGCCAAATTCCCGGGTTGCCACGTATGTCTGAAAGGTACCTACACAAGAACGCGTTCCCAGGTAGCCAACCCTTCAATCGACCAGGGAATTTCCCGGGACTTAAGTCCCGGGAAATTATCCTGCTTATGTCTGAAAGGTGCTACCCGGGAATTTACTACTCCCGGGCTGCACCAAGCAGCTTTTACATAGAGTTGGCTGCTGCCGCTCACCACCCCCCCACGCCTGTGGCTGTGTCGCTGTAGATGGAATCAGTGACACAGGAATCAAGCCGGACGCTAGGGACACCCGCCTGCGCTGGAGACCGCCGACTGGTCTCAGCCATAGCGGGCCACCCACACTCCCACTGGACCACCAGGGCAATAAAAAATAAATAAAACAAATTACTAAATAATAAAATAAAATAAATAATGCTGCATTTTGATTGGCCGGCTTCTGGCAGCCCTTTGATGACATCGATGACATCATCAGCGGCAGCCGGAGAGGGGATAGGTTAGGAGACGCAGACGACAGAGGAGAGGCAGGTAAGCAGAAAAACCCGGCTTATGTCTGAAAGGGGGGTCTGGACCAAATACCCGGGAATTTGCACTGGAGAAATTCCCGTGTCTGAGCAGGAAATTTCCTGGGTTGTATGTCTGAAAGGAGTATTCTTCTCATCCGTCATACTCTCCTTTGGAGTCCTTCTGTCTACTTAGATCTGCTTCTAGAGGCCTCATTTCCACCCTTTTGAGTCTGCTAATTGATAACAATCGCCCTCTAAAAAGGACCCACATAAATTAGCCTGGGAAAAGGACTTGGGGGGAATCTCTGGAACCTAGGGAGTGGTCCAAAATTCGCAAGCTGGCGCAAAGGCTTCAATATGTGTCTGAATCAAAGAAAATACTTATAAAGAGGCTATATAGATGGTATCTAGTTCCCGCGAGTATTCAAGCTATTTTCCTCAAGTAATTGTTGGAGGGGCTGTGGAGAGGAGGGCACCTTTGCATATATTTGGTGGCATTGTCCAAGGATTAAGGTCTTGTGGGCAGAAGTTCACCGCCTAATTCGCTCTGTTACAAATATATCTCTCCCCTCATGTATGTCTTATTATTCACTTCCGAGACCTATCCGTAATTGTGACCAACACACCCAAATGCTTATAAGGCATATTACTAACGCAGCTAACTGTGCAATTGCAGCCTCATGGAAGAAAATAGACCCCCCCCCCCTCTCCTGCTTAATTCCATCTGGCATGTGCACAGCTTGGAGCATATCACCAGTCAAATTCATGAAAGTCCTAATAAATTCTCTGAGATATGGTCACCTTGGCTAGTTTATCATGAAACACACTCTTGAACTGGATTAGCTTCTTGATGGATGCTCTATTTGCCAACCCTCCCTTCCTTATCCCCCTCACTGCTAGTCCCCCCTTACTAACATTCCCCAACATCCCCTACGTTCGTGGATCTTTTCTAGCTATGCTGTTTTTCCCCAAACTCTATAAAAATTTGCCGGGTATTCTCAGACTCTTTTGGCGGAGGTACATTCATTCTATGTTTATATTATCTATGTTTTTGGTTTTAAACCAGCTTGTATAAGCTTATTAATGTATATCCATAGCTGTGCCTTATACTATGTACTCGTGAAAAATGTAATAAATCTTTTTCTCAAAAAAGAAAAACTGTTAAGTTGAAACAAGACAAGCATGTGGGGAAGATAAAAAAAAAAAAAAAGTGAATAAACTCACACAGCACCCTAAAAACGGCACAGACAAGTGGAGATGCATGTGTAGAACTGCATATAAATAAAAATACACATAAAACAGTTGCAGCCTGGTAGTAGCCTGGCCCCGTGAATGTTGTCAGTAATAGCAATGCGATTACTAATAGCAAAGGGGGAGTCCAGCCATCTGAGCCAAATATGGTAATAATTTAGATTACGAATTTCTGCCAGTATATACTAATTTTTCATGGCCAACAGTGGAATTAACTAGGCATATCCAGTTGGCAAGACAGGGACCCAAAATGCCATACAGGCCCGTGCTATGCAGATTTTGGCCAGCATATTAATTACATAATGTCTGCTATACTGTATTTATCTATATTTACCCAAAAGGCAGACTTGTGGGGCTAGTAGGGGAGAGACACACCATTGGAGGGTACTACTCCCATGACCCAGCACCAACCCTAGGGCCTGACCATGAAAGAATGTGCCTTCCAGAGCCAGCCATTTAGGACAATTAGCAGGAGTGAGACAGACCCTATGTAATATAAATAACTGAATCTGTTGGAAGTGAATACAGGTTGATACCCAAAGCCTTCCCCTCATTCCTTGTTCTGTAGCTGTCCAATGTCAGCCTCCCAGCAACCTTTAAGAGGAGACAAAGCATTCATATGTTGTGCACTCAAAAGTTATGAATAACAGAAATCAATTTCCAATGGCCCAGGGTCAGTAAAAAAATTATTTTTTTTTTATTTATTTTTTAATAGGGTACTCCTGCAACTCAAGGCTACTATCACAAATTGAGCATGTAAGGCATGCCTAAGCAATGGTAACGGTAAAAATGTTCTATAGGGATCTTTAACTCAGAGCGAAGGACATATGAACACCCCTCCCTCAATACAACTGATTAATGGAGACCACTCCCCACTGGCCGCAGACAGCTCGAACATGGATTGGCGCTAATTTTTGGCAACCAGACGGATCTCCACAAAGGGTTATCAGAAACTAAACCAGAGGCTCTCAGCTATTAACTAAGTTCCATATTTTGACTGCCTAATGCAGTATGGAAAGTCCAAGCCCAGACAGCCACCTGCCTAACCGATGAACTTGCTTTTTAGTATACATGTAGATTTTCTTGCTTTGTAAATTAGTACTGAAGTGGGTGAAGCGTACCAAACACTGCACTTCAATACTATTTCCTCTTTCCAATACTTACAAAGGCAACCAATTTCTCTCATTAACAAAAAGTGATCATCCATATTTGTTAAAATAAAAAATGCAATGGTTATACTAAGAGTAAGCTGCCTATGTTCTGTTTATACCTATGTTTAAACTTGCAACTGTATGAAACAATTTGACCTCTTTATTGTATTCTCTCATTTTTGTTATGGTTTACTATTTTATGATTATGGGGTCTATTTACTAAGCCTTGGATGGAGATAAAGTTAACGGAGATAAAGGTAACTGAGATAAAGTACCAGCCAATCAACTCCTAACTAATTTTTCAAAAACAGCCTGTTCATATTGTTGTTACTAGAACGGACACCCCCTTCCCGTTTTTAGAAATGGCATAATCCTGCACTAATTACATTTATATAAGCTCAAAGACATTCCAGACAAAATAAACTCTTCTAATTGTCCTTCTGATATGTAAAGTATATATAAATGCCTATTGTACTGTATGTACAGCAGAATCAGTGCTTAAGTGGCTGGAACAACAGAATTTGTGTTTGTAGCAAGTCCCATATCTAGGATATGTCCAAATTATGGGGATACACACGTCTAACACAATGTTCTTTAAGAGTAGAAGAGCAACTATATTTCCTAGATCAACTGGAAATGACCTTTGTGAATGGTGACTTAATAAGATAAATTATTAAATCATTAAAGTATTTGCCCTTCTTTGATAGTAGCACATCCGTTTACACTATGTACCTGAGCTTTCTTTGTGTCACTGGGAAGCAGAAGGCTGCCCGTCTCCTTGTTGAAAGAACGTGTCTTGGTTTTTACGGGCTCATTGGTCTCACGGTACAGCTTTACAGGGTAAGGCTTCGTAGCTTTTATCACCAAATTAAACACACCCACTGTGAGAGACAGGTCATCACTCAGCTTCAAAGAGATTCTGCAATAGGTAAGAGAAATTATAATCTAAAAAAAAAAAAAAACACATTAAAACTGCTAAAAAAGAAAAATGTCTTTGATTAGGTGCATTAAACATATATTATATACTTTCAGCCATGGATGGTAAGCTCTACTGCTAAAACGATGCTTTGAATGCAATCGTCACATACAGGCTATAAGGTCAACAAAAATGCTTTGTTGTAAAACGGGTTGTACAGTGCATCCAGAAAGTATTCACAACGCTTCACTTTTTTACCACATTTTGTTATGTTACAGCCTTATTCCAAAATGCAATAAAATTCATTAAATTAATTTTTGTCCTCAAAATTCTACACACAATACCCCAAAATGACAACGTGTAAAAAGTTTGAGATTTTTGCAAATTTAATAATAATAATAATAAAAAAAAAAAAAAAACACTAAAGAAATCACATGTACATAAGTATTCACGGCCTTTGCCATGAAGCTCAAAATTTAGCTCAGGTGCATCCTGTTTACACTGATCATACTTGAGATGTTCCTACAGCTTAATTGGGAGTCCATCTGTGGTAAATTCAGGTGATTGAACATGATTTTGAAAGGCATACCCCTGCCTATATAAAAGGTCCCACACTTGACAATGCATGTTAGAGCACAAACCAAGCATGAAGTCCAAGTAATTGTCTGTAGAACTCCGAGACAGGATTGTCTCGAGGCACAAATCTGGGGAAGGGTACAGAAAAATATCTGCTACTTTGAAGGTCCCAATGAGCACAGTGGCCTCCATCATCTGTAAATGGAAGAAGTTCGGAACCACCAGGACTCAGCCTAGAGTTGGCCGGCCATCTAACCTGAGCGATCAGGGGAGAAGGGTCTTAGTCAGTGAGGTGACTTAAGAACCTGATAGTCACTCTGTCAGAGCTACAGCATTCCTCTGTGGAGAGAGGAGAACCTTCCAAAAGGACAATCATCTCTGCAGCAATCCACCAATCAGGCCTGTCTATTAGATTGGCCAGATGGAAGCCACTCCTTAGTAAAACACACATGGCAGCACACCTGGAGTTTGCCAAAATGCACCTGAAGGACTCTCAGACCATGAAGAGACAACGATTGAACTCTTTGGTGTGAATGCCAGGCGTTATGTTTGGAGGAACCCAGGCACCACTCATCACCAGGCCAATACCATCCCTACAGTGAAGCATGGTGGTGGCAGCATCATGCTGTGGGGATGTTTTTCAGTGGCAGGAACTGGGAGACTAGTCAGGATAGAGGGAAAGATGAATGCAGCAATGTATAGAGACATCCTGGGTGAAAACCTGCTCAAGAGCACTCTTCATCTCAGCCTGGGGTGACGGTTCATCTTTCAGCAGGACAACGACACTAAGCACACAGTCAAGATATCAAAGGAGTGGCTTGAAGACAACTCTGTGAATGTCCTTGAGTGGCCCAGCCAGAGTCCAGACTTGAATACAATTGAACATCTCTTTAGAGATCTGAAAATGGCTGTGCACAGATGCTTCCCATCCAACCTGATGGAGCTTGAGAGGTGCTGCAAAGGGGAATGGGTGAAACTGCCCAAAGATACGAGTGCCAAGCTTGCGGCATCATACTCAAAAAGACTTGAGGCTGTAATTGCTGCCAAAGGTGCATCAACAAAGTATTGAGCAAAGGTTGTGAATACTTATGTACGCGTGATTTGTTAGGTTTTGGGTTTTTTTTTATTAAATTTGCAAAAAAAAAAAACTTTAAACATTGTCATAATGGGGTATTGTGTGTAGAACTTTGAGGATAAAAAATAATTTATTCCATTTTGGAATAAGGCTGTAACATAACAAAATGTGGAAAAAGTGAAGTGTTGTGAATACTTTCCAGATGCACTGTACCTAACCCACCTACAAACCTACAATGCTGTTAGTGAAAAGCAGGGGGTAGTTTGAAAGAAGGATTGGTGTTCTCACAACCATCATATGCAGCCAATTGTGATATTAAACATTCCCTCTCCCTTTCAAACTTCACCCACATGTAAGTGCTAAAAGCCCTCTTAGATAGCGAGATGCTGCAAAAACAAACAACCACTCGTCCAGGTATCTCCTGCTCTCCCCACTCATCCGTCACAAAGGAGAATACCTGGTGATTTAACAATTACATGATGTCACTATGTAGTGCTAACTTTTGTTTTGCAGAACACAGAATCCAGATTGAACACTGTATTATGAATGGAGGCCAAAAGGCCAAGAACTACACATTATGGCCACGCTACCAAACATTTAGACCAGTGTTTCTCAAACCCAATCCTCATGGAAACCTAATTGTGCATGTTTTCCTGAACATCTAGCTGGAGCTCAGGGGTGTTAATTGACTAACAATAGATCTAGAGGTGGTACTAATTATTCCTGAGGGCACCTTGAAAACACGCACTGTTGGGGCTCCATGAGAACGGAGCTTGAGAAACACGGCTTTAGCTATCAATCATCATCTCGGTCCATCACAGTATGGCGTGATCAGCCACCAACTTTAGAAATAGTGGATAAAATGAATATGACATTTACAAAGAATAGTCTTAGGATGTATATAAATGTTTCTGCTTAAAACTTAATGGTCTATTTCAATAAAGCCTCACTGCTCTTCCACAGTTCCAGTTACCAAATAAAAAAGAAAAAAGTTTAGTTTCTTATATTGCAAATTTCTAAACTATTTTAATGTAAAAATAAATACAACTATATTCCTTATTAGTTTGCTACATTACTGTGACACACCAGAAACACTGGTTGGGATTTCTATTGAAGTTTTACAGAAAAATAAATAAAAAAAAAAGAAAAAGCCAGTTTATAAATGCAGGAGCTTTTCCTCTTACATATAATATTTGAATCCAGGTTGGTGCATCATTTATAAATACGCAGGTGCTGTAAACGTTCTGAATTTCCACACCGCTACCAATAGCTGTGGAGGACAGACAAATGTCAAACGCTGGCAGTTACCTGCATTGGGCTCTCTTCTTGTTCTCCTTGGCCCGCACCCTTCTCATGAGGTCCTCTACCTTGCTTGAAGGTTTATTCTGCACACCAAGATCCTCATCCTCATCTGTGTTCACAATATCACGATAAAATAAAGATATGTCAAAGCCACCAACTTTCTCAAGATTCATGAGGTCCAAGTAGATCCCTGAAAATGCCACAAGCAACTTAAGTTAAGTTTGGTTAACAACTTTATTACTTTGTATGAAAACTAGATTCCCCACAGCTACCCCAAACATCTTAGGATGTCAGTGAATCAGAGCTTACTTCAATTTTAAGATTCACAATATTGCCATGAATCAAATGTATCATTTATTACTGTAATTGTCCACATGCCCATATCCAATTCCACAAACACAGTTTCAGACATACAATGCATAACACTTAAGAACGACCACACTTGGGCAGTCACAACATTTGTAAACAATACAAGTTAACCCTTACCAGTGTCACGCAGGTCCTTTGCCTTGATTCTTGCCTGTGTTGTTTTGTCAGCATCATTGGAGTGTGGATTGTCTTCATTAGTGAATAGCATTATGCGTTTGTGACTCATTTGTAATTTAACTTTACTAAAGAGGTTTGAGCATTGCCAGAGAGCATCCCCCAGGGAGAAGTCTTCAGAATGGCCTATGGTTTCAGAGAAGTACAACCTTCCTTTTGCCTCTCGGTACTTGTCCAGATCCAGAATTCGCTTTGCACCTATACACAGTACGGACAGTATAATGATCTACAGATAATCTCTTAACATTAATCTTCTACAAATGCATCTTTGAATAAGAACGTAAGATTTTCTTTTACGTCACACAAATTAAATCTTAAATAAATTTTTAGATGTATGCCCAGGTATCTTATCTGATCGGTCAGGATACAAAAGATAATTTTCCCTAAAAGGTTTCTTTGTTCCTTTTTTGGAAAACTATTTTATATAGCCGTTAAAGAAACAATGTATCAATCATATTTTATTATTTATAAGCTTTTGATATCATAGCAGTCAAATTTGGATATATTAAAAAAAATTTATTTTGCAAACAAGAGTAAAATTGATTATGTAATACTAACCCCTTCACTGCGGAGGACGAGTGGGGCTCGTCATCCGCATACATTTTAAAATTGGCAAAACCCCCTGCACTATAGAAAAATCATCCAGGGATGCGGAAAGATCTCCCCCCAACCTGGCATCCATGATGTCAGGGGCACCTATTTTAGAAAAAGGAGGATCCCCTCTTTCAAATGATGGGTCCTCTTAGTACTTATTGTCTGGTGATCACAGGACAATGTTACGCTGCGCTACGAAAAATTTACCTTTTCCACTTATGGGGAGGAGGGCACTACATGCTCAGTCATCCCCATAATGACACTGGCAACTTTGTGGGCACCCATATTTGAAAGAGGAGAGTCAGCTCTTTCAAATTATGTGGCCCCTTAGTAGGTTTTGGTTTGTGATCATCAGACAATATTACCTTGCACTACGGAAAAGTGACGGTTTGCGTATATGGGTGGGAGGGAACTAAAAAAAAGGGGAGTCCCCTCTTTCAAATTATGTAGCCCTTTAGCAGCTTTTGTCTGGTGATTACCTGCGATCACCGGCCAACATTGCAGAAAAAAAATAAAATAGTTTTCCATAGATGGGGGAATCTAAAGCCCTCATCTCCCCCCATCTTGTGCCAAATAAAAAATAAATAAATAAAAAAAAAATAATCCCTCATTTAATGTGGTAGGTTGTCTAGTTTTTAAATTAGTAATGCTTGTTGGGCTGCCATATTCTCCTTACACGTAGGAAGAGACCGCAAAAATGTGGAAAAAAATATGCATTTTTATTTATAGTGCAGATTTACACATAGTGGCATATACAATTGGGCGCGAGGTTTAGCGAGTTAAAAACTTTGCGGCCAATTTCGGAATACCGCAGGTATGCGCGCTCCCGCTACCCACGGTATTCAATTAAAAAAATAGTGGTCGCACGGTTTTCAACTCTGAAAACCCCGCGCCGCGTAAAATGAAAAAAACAAAACACCTACCTGACAGGGGGTCTCCGCGGCTCCCAGTGGCTTCCCCTCTCTCTTCTTACTGGAGAGTCACTGATAGAGCCAAATTCACTCCAGGGCTTGCGGCCAGAGACCCTACCGCAGGGTCTCCGTCGCAAGCCCGATGGTCAAGACCATCATCATGGACGCTCGCATATGCTGTGGGTGGTCACCGACAGCTATGCGAGCGGCCAGGAGGCCGCTCCATTTTCATGGAGGAGGGCTCTGATTCAGAGCGAGCGCTCTGGTCAGAGCGTTCGGCTCTGAATCAGGCCCTTTGGTAGGTCCGGACCAAAACCGATGCTGCTTAAGCCGTGCTCCAGTACATGATCCCTCTTAATGCATTTCTCCACCTCGTTCAACGTACAGATGCGTTCTTATACATCTAGCCTCAATACGCCACGCAGCGCAACGTGCCTGGTGTGAGTGAGCCGCCAAGTCCCCTACTACTCTGGTAATGTAGGGCATCTTTTTTTTGCCATATGATTATTGTTTGTTTTATGTATTTTTTTTTTGTATGTTTAATAAATGTTATATAGTACTAAAAATATTACAATTACAAGCTTCTGATTATTTTATCTTGACGTAATATTAGTCACAAATTTAAGTCCTGAAGCTGGTTTCTAGACTTAATCTGCGTCCTAGGCATAAAAAGGTTAAACAGTCAAAAATAGTGAAAAAAAACCATTGTATTATTTTTTGTAATTAAAAATGTTTACTATAAAAGAATGTCATAAGTACATGGTGCATTCCAGTTAAGAGCATCGGAGAACTGTGACATATAAAAATTAAGTGGTTAACCATTAACAGAATGGCAGAAAACTATAATGCGAGTCTGCTGGCAACAGGATCCCGCTGAATGAATATTTTAAGAGCATAAATCAAACACAACAGGATTTTGGTACTTACCGATAAATCCCTTTCTCCGATTCCACAGGGGACACTGGAGGACTTCAAGACAGTGGGGTATAGACGGTGCTGAGTGGAGCTGGCACTCTAAATTTAAATGAAGTGTGACTAGCTCCTCCCCTCTATTACCCCCTATAGGCCAGTATTAGAACCGAGCCCGAGGGGAGCAGAGAAAAAAGATTGACAGAAGAGGAGGAGGCGAAAGTACACATAACAACTGAAAGGTGAAAACAAAGCAAAATAGAATGAAACAAAAGACGTTATGAATGTTAGAGACATGTTTGTCGTCACCCTAGACAACAAACATGTCGCCAACAGGCATAACAGGTGGCAGGAAGAACAGCGCAGGGTGGGCGTCCAGTGTCCCCTGTTGAATCGGAGAAAGGGATTTATCGGTATGTACCAAACTCCTGTTTTCTCCTTCATCCACTAGGGGACACTGGAGGACTTCAAGACAGTGGGGACGTCCCAGAGCTCCATCACGGGTGGGAAAGCGCTGAGAACCCTGCAAAACAGACCGACCATATTGCACTGCAGAAGTCGCAAAGGTGTCAAATCTGTAAAACCGAACAAAAGTATGCCATCCTGACCAAGTAGCTGCCCGGCATAGAGATTCCATAGAAATGCCTCGAGCAGCCGCCCACGAGGCACCCACTGAGCGAGTGGAATGTGCGGTAATGGAAGATGGAGGTTCTCTAGACGAGGCCAAATATGCTTGTCGTATGGTCAGACGAATCCATCGAGCCAGTGTCTGTTTGGAAGCTGGCCAACCCGGACGAGCAGCATCATACAAAACAAAGAGAGTATCTGTCTTGCGAACGGCTGCCATCCTGTCTACATATATGCGAAGAGCTCTAACCACATCCAAGGATCTAGAAGAAGGAGAATCCTGTGGAAGAACCGGAACCACAATAGGTTGATTGATGTGGCAGGCCGTAACCACCTTAGGCAGAAAATCCATTCTGGTGCGTAGCTCAGCTCTATCCTCATGAAATACCAAATATGGTGGACGACATGATAAAGCTCCCAGCTCCGACACCCTCCTGGCGGAAGCCAGAACCAGCAGAAGTATCACCTTCCATGAAAGATACTTCAATTCCACCGACTCCAAAGGCTCGAACAACGAAGACTGCAAGAAAGACAGGATGAAGTCCAAGTCCCATCTAGCTGTAGGAGGAACAAAGGGTGGTTGTAATCTAACCACACCCTGCAGAAAAGTTTGCACATCCGGTAATAAGGCCAATTTCTTTTGGAAGAAAACCAAGAGTGCTGAAATTTGTACCTTCAGAGATCCCAACCGAAGGCCTGCAGAGAGACCTGCTTGCAGAAAAAGCAGAAATCTGGGAAGACTGAACTCCGTAGAAGGCAGAACTCTACATTCGCACCAGGTTACATATGCCCTCCAAATACGATGGTAATGCTTGGAAGTAACTTCCTTCCTGGCTCTAAGCATCGTAGGAATCACCTTGGAAGGTATCCCTTTACGTCTTAAGATGGCCCTTTCAACAACCAGGCCGTCAAACGTAGCTGCTTTAAGTCTGGATAGAGTAAATGACCCTGAAGGAGCAGATCCTCTCTGAGTGGTATGGGCCACGGATTGTCTACCAACAGGAGCTGAATGTTGGAGTACCAAGCTCTGCGAGGCCAGTCCGGAGCTATCAGCAGGACCTTGGCCTGTTCCCTCTTGATGCGTTGAAGGATTCGAGAGAGATGGGGAAATGGAGGAAACAGATAAATGAATTGGAACCACCATGGTGTTGACAGTGCATCCACAGCCACCGCTTGTGGATCCCTTGTTCGAGAGCAGTAAAGGGGCAGTTGATGGTTCTGCCTGGATGCCATGAGGTCGACCTGCGGAAGACCCCACCGTTGGACCAGCTGCTGAAACACCTGTGGAAGTAGAGCCCATTCTCCTGGATGTACATCCTGACGACTGAGGTAATCTGCCTCCCAATTTTCGACGCCCGGAATGAAGATTGCCGAAATCGACCTTGCGTAGCTTTCTGCCCAGATCAGAATCCTGCTGACTTCCTTCATGGCCGCACGACTTCTGGTGCCTCCTTGCTTGTTTATGTATGCCACTGCTGTGGCATTGTCGGACTGGACCCTGACTGCTCGGCCCCTCAGAAAGTGAGCTGCTGTTTGTAGTGCATAGAAAACTGCTCTTAACTCCAATATGTTGATTGGAAGACTCGATTCCTGTGCTGTCCAGCGTCCCTGGAAGTGATGCTCCAGAACTACTGCCCCCCAGCCTCTTAGACTCTCATCCGTGGTAAGAAGCGTCCAATCCCACTCTCCGAATCTCTTTCCCTCCGCAAGGTGAACTGAGTTTAGCCACCACAGTAGGGAAATCCGAGTCTTGGGTTGTAACCTGACTCTTGTGAAGAAACAGGTGGGATCCCGACCATTGTGATAAGAGATCTAGCTGAAAAGGTCTGGAGTGAAAACGACCGTACTGGACAGCCTCGAAGGCTGCCACCATCTTCCCCAGAAGTCGGATACATGCATGAACCGAAACCTGCCGACGTCGAAGGACCAACCTCACCATCTCCTGAATGGAAGTTATTTTGTCCTGGGGAAGGAACACCCGTTGAGACACTGTGTCCATGATCATTCCTAGAAACTGCAATCTCTGTGTCGGTTGCAGATGCGATTTGGGAAAATTCAGGCTCCATCCATGACGAATGAGGTTGTGCGTCACGGTGATCTCCTGTAATAGTTGATCCTTGGAATTCGCCTTCAGGAGTAGGGCGTCCAGGTACGGAATAATAGTGATTCCTTGTTTCCGAAGGAGACTCATCATCACAGCCATAACCTTTGTGAATACCCGTGGGGCCGAAGATAAGCTGAAGGGCAAGGCCTGAAACTGGAGATGTGAATCCTGAACTGCGAATCTCAGGAAAGCCTGGTGAGGTGGCCAAATGGGAATGTGCAGATAGGCATCCTTGATATCTAGAGATACCATGAACTCGCCCTCCTCCAAGCCTGCAATTACCGACTGAAGAGACTCCATCTTGAACCTGAAGATCTGTAAGTATGGATTGAGATCCTTTAAGTTTAGAATGGGTCTGACCGAACCGTCCGGCTTCGGAACGACAAAAAGACTGGAGTAAAATCCTTTTCCCTTCTGATGACTGGGGACTTGGATTACCACTTTCATGGACAGAAGCCTGTCTATTGCTTTCTGTAAGACCACACTTCTGTCGTTGGAAACTGGCAAACCTGTGGTAAAAAAATGATTTGGGGGTTGCAGTTGAAAATCTAGCTTGTAGCCCCAAATTATTAGATCTCGGACCCAAGCGTCCGCACAGGTTTCCGTCCAGACCTCGCTGATGTCCCGAAGACGCGCTCCCACTCTGGGGTCCCCCAGGTGAGAGGGAAGCCCGTCATGCACTGGGTTTAGAAGTGGACTTAACTTCCTGTAGACTCGAGCCTCTGATGGCTGTGGTTCTACCACGACTTCTGGTACCACGGGATGTTGATGATCCTCTGAAACAACCACGTGAACGACCCGGGGCCCGAAAGGACCGAAATGAAGGTTCTGAGTAAGATCGTCTAGGTGGAGGAGCTGCAGATGGTAGAAAAGTGGATTTACCTCCAGTAGCCTGAGATATCCATTTATCTAGTTCTGCCCCGAATAGTACATGTCCAGTGAAAGGAAGTGCTTCCACAGCCCTTTTGGATTCCGCGTCAGCCTGCCAAGTTTTGAGCCACAGCGCCCGCCGTGCTGAAATTGCCAGAGCTGAAGTTCTGGAGGCAATAGAACAAACATCCTTAGACGCCTCTCCAAGGTAAGCTGCCGCTTCACCTATATGTTCTGCTAATGGAATGAGTTCCTCCATTGGTAGTTGATCTTTCATTCCGTCCACCAATTGCTTAGCCCAAATTTCAATAGCCTTGTTAGTCCAGCAGCTAACGATCGCTGGACGAAGAGTCACCCCTGCAGCGGTGTAAATGGACTTAAAAGTGCTCTCCAGTCTCCGATCGGACATGTCCTTTAAAGACGTGACTCCAGGAACAGGGAGCGTAGTCTTTTTTGACAATCGCGATACAGATGAATCTACCGTAGGAGGAGTTTCACAAGCCTTTCTATTATCTGCTGGAAAAGGGTAAAAAGATAATAAACGCCGTGACATCTGAAATTTTTTATCTGGATATTCCCAGGCTGTCGTTAGAAGATAATCCAGCTCTTCCGATATAGGGAAAGCCGTAGCTTGTCTTTGTTTCTTAAGAAAGACTGTTTTGCAGGACCTGAGTCCTCTTCCTGTATGTGCAATACCTGTCGTATTGCAGCAATCAAGGCTTCTATTCCCTCTGATACCTGTTCAGGATCAGACTCCAGAGGCAATTTAGGCGAATCTGGGGCATATTCACCCTCTTCTAATTCGGGCATATCCTCCTCCTCTGGGTCATCCCAATGGAGGACTGAGGGTAACAATCTCTTTTTAGAGACCTGCGGAGCGGACGCCATTGTCATGGCTTTGGAAATCCCCTCCATAGAAACAGCTAGGGATCTCGCCCATGCTGGTTCCTCTGTAGCAGCTGACCTATAAGCCTCTCTTTCTCTGCGAGAAGCCTCCAGTTCAGCCGAGAGAGGACATAACAGATGTAACCTGCGTCCAAGACGGTGATTCTGACATCTCTGCAGATTGCTGATCCGTATAACAACCGTCACACAATCTGGAGGTAGATGACTGTCCCTCTGTAAATTTTACTCCACACTTTTTGCAGGTAAATAACTTTTGCGAAGCCTTAGACCTGCCAGTCATGCTACATACAGACCCCACACAAAACACAAAGAGGTTAAGTGACAGGGTAAGAAAAACAGAATATACTGGGGTACAGAGAGTTTGGAGAAAGTCACACTTGCCCACAACGGCGCTCCTAGCAGTGCCAGAACGCCAGGCAAAGGATTAATTATTATTATGCTCCAAAGGCTCACTTTACATCAGCCTAAACCCCTGCTGTGATACATACAGGTCCGTAGGCTGTCCAGCGCTGCCTCACTCTGTAATGGCCGCCAGCAGTCTGCAGAGAAACGCTGGGGCTGATGGGAGGCAGGAGAAGGAAGTCGGAGCTAAGCTCCGCCCCCCGCATTCTAGCGCCGTGTAAACGGGCGCCTGTACCCAGTACATTCTTTATTTATATATATACTGCCTCTGCAGTATTATGATGAGCCGCCTAATGCAGGGACAATACCGGCTACCCTGCTTGTCAGGGAGCCGGAGCGCACAGGAAGCCGCCTCTATTAGCCATAAGCTGGCTTCCCTGCTAATCAGGGAGCCAGTTGTACATAGAGAGAGAGAGAGATGCGCTGGCGGCTGAGCTGCCGCCGGCGCGCTCTGTGGGGGGTCTAAGAAGTCACCTCTGACCGCTAAGCTGACTTCCCTGCTAATCAGGGAGCCAGCAGTACAACAGAGCGAGACGCGCTGGCGGCTGAGCTGCCGCCGGCGCGCTCTGTGGGGGGTCTGATAAGCCACCTGTGTTAGCGCTAAGCTGGCTGCCCTGCTAATCAGGGAGCCAGCTGTACTGATAGAGAGACGCGCTGGCTTCACTGCCGTCTGCGCGCTCTCTGGTATGTGAGCCCGCCTCTGTCAGCCCTAAGCTGGCTGCCCTGCTAATCAGGGAGCCAGCTGTACTTATAAATAACGCGCTGGTGGCTGTGCCACCGGCGCGGATCTGACTGTGTGGGGCCACCTAATGTAATAAGCTGGCTGCCCTGCTAATCAGGGAGCCAGCTGTACTCACAGGGAGACAATGCAGCAGCATGTGGTCCCCCCTGAAGACTGAGGTCTCAGGTGTCGGGGACCCCAGGCGAAGTGCATGCACTTGCGAGTGGGTCCCCTCCGGCAGCGTCCCACGTAGCAGACAGGCAGTTGCAGCTACTGCCCGTCTGTCCTCAAGATACGAATGCTGAAGTTGGCTTCTTAGTCGGCCAGCTTCTTATTCACTTCTTATTCATGCTCCAGCTTCTTATTCATGCTCCAGCTTCTTATTCAGAAAATGTTACATTAAAATATTTAAATAAAGTTAGATCACTAAACTAACACTATGCAAACAAAGAATTATGTCCCTTACACAGTCTACAATTATTATTTTCCTGGCACAATAAGGATTTGGGCATGAAAAGGGCAGTAAAGCGGGCACAGGCACTATATTTTGTCATTTTGAATAAGAAGCTGTAGTTGTGCAGGGGTTAACTAGCTTTGGTCATCAAATGTTACACTTGAAATCCACAGAGGGTGGTCTAGTACATATGACCCACTTGTCATTTGCCTTGACCAACAAGGATTTTGGCATGAATAGGGCAGTAAACGGGCACAGGCTCCAGAATTTGTAATTTTGAATAAGAAGCTGTAGTTGTGCAGGGGTTAACTAGCTTCGGTCATCAAATGTTACACTTGAAACCCACAGAGGGTGGTCTGGTACATATGACCCACTTGTCATTTGCCTTGACCAACAAGGATTTTGGCATTAATAGGGCAGTAAAGTGGGCACAGGCACCAGATTATCTCATTTTGAATAAGAAGCTGTAGTTGTGCTGGGGTTAACTAGCTTCAGTCATCAAATGTTACACTTGGATCCCACAGAGGGTGGTCTGGTACATATAACCCACTTGCCATTTGCTTTGACCAAGAAGGGTTTGGGTATGAATAGGGCAGTAAAGCGGGCACAGGCTCCATAATTTGTCATTTTGAAGAAGTATGTGTAGTTGTGCAGGGGTAACTATCCTTGGTCAATAAATTTGACTCTTGGAACCCACAGAGGGGGGTCAGGTACACATGACCCACTTGCCATTTCCCTTCACCAACAAGGATTTTGGCATAATTAATTTGGGCAATGGACAAATGATCCGGATCTCGGTACCTGCAGATAAACACAAAACAACAGCCACCTACACGGTTTCACTATACTGACTAGTGTTTACCACACACACTGGCATCACAAGGGGGGTGCGGGCAGGGCCGGTTCTAGACATTGTGAAGCTTAGGGCCAACTTTTAGTTGCCAACTTTTTTTTAGAAGACGTTCCTCAGCTTGCACTGAAAGCGCATGCGCTTCCGGAAAGGGGGTGTGTCCTTGCGGATCACCCCCAATTCATCACACTGTAGGGCGTGCCCAGCACTTACGAAGGTGCTGGTCTTCCCCTGAAGCTCTCCCCTCGTGGCGATTAATTGCCATGTGCAGTAATGCCCTTTATAACACATAATTACACACACAGTAATGCCCTTTATAAACACATTATGCCACATGCAGTAATGCCCTGTATAACACATTATGCCACATGCAGTAATGGCTTTTATAACACATTATGCCACATGCAGTAATGCCCTGTTTAACACATTATGCCACACGCAGTAAGAATTTGTATAACACATTATGCCACACGCAAGTAATGCCCTGTATAATACATTATGTCACACGCAGTAATGCCCTGTATAATACATTATGTCACACGCAGTAATGCCCTGTATAATACATTGTGCCACACACAGTTATGCCCTCTATAATACAGTATCCCCAATTCAAATTACGCCACACATTAGTCCCTTATTCATGTTATGACACACAGTGGTGCCCCTTTTACACAATGCTCAAATTAGTGCCCCTTATACACAAGGCCCACAGTACTGAGTAGTAGTGCCCCTAATACAATGCCCACAGTAGTGGTGCCCCTTATAGAATGCTCACAGCAGTGGTGTCTCTTACACAATGGCCCCAGTATTGGTGCTCCCCATGCAGTGCCCTCAGTAGTACCCACAGTGTTAATGCCCCCATTGGTAAAGTACCCTATAGCAGTGCCTCCATTGGTAATGCCCCCAATAGTGGTGCCCCCTATAGTAGTGCCCCCAGTAATAATGCCCCCTGTAGTAGTGCCCACAGTAGGAATGCCCCCTATAGTAGTGCCCACAGTAGGAATGCCCCCATTAGTGCCCCCTATAGTAGTGCCCCCAGTAGTAATGCCCCCTTATAGACATGCCCCCAGTAGTAATGCCCCTTTATAGACATGCCCCCAGTAGTAATGCCCCCTTATAGACATGCCCCCAGTAGTAATGCCCCCTTATAGACATGCCCCCAGTAGTAATGCCCCATGTCTCCCTTCTGAAAAATAAAACATACAAACATAATACTTACCTTAGGCCCCGCTCCTGCGTCCGCTGCAGTCTGGTCCGACCGCGGCTCCACCACAGATCTATGGGAGAGATGTCATGACGTCCCTCCCATAGTGCTCTCTGCTGGAGCCGGAGCTCAGGAGTGAGCTCCGATTCCACGGTTCTATGGGAGAGACTTCATGACGTTAGGACGTCCCTCCCATAGTGCTCTATGCGGGAGCCGGAGCTCTGGAGTGAGCTTCGACTGCCGCTGCAGAGAGGGAGCCGGGTGCCCGCTGATAACAAATATCAACGCGGGGGTGACTGGCACTGTTTTTTTTTTTATTTTTCTTATGGGATTTTTATTTTTGCCCTCCTGGGGAATCAGTGGTGCCCTCTAGGGGCCGGCGCTCTGGGCGACTGCCCTGTTAGCCCGCCCCTAGAACCGCCACTGGGGGCGGGCCGCACTGGGTGACACCATCCGAAGGGTTTGACACCAAAATAGCAGAGCTGCTCTGCTATTTTGGTGTCACCCCGTCGGATGGTGTCACCGTGATGCCAGGACGCGGAGAGAGGCAGGGAGAGAATGTGGGCTGTCCCAATAGCTGCAGGAGCACTGGGGAAGCCCACTGTGTGACGAGAACGGGAGGCGGTAACGCACCCAAGATCGGCTCACATAAGGGTTTCGCTTCACGGGCGAGGTCACGCCCCTTCCTGCGAAGCCACGCCCCTTCCGGGAGCACACGCCTATGGCGCGCAGGACTCAGAGCATCCGCACCAGGTGACACCAAGGTAGGTGACGCCTCTGACCACACACACCAACTTGACTACTCATACATACATCAGCACCCTGCCAACAGCAACACAGGGTGGATGTAGTGCACTCCATTGTGATGTTCTGGGTTGTTTGTGGACCCGGGGTGGTAGCAGGAGTAGACATATAATGGCAGTAAATAAAAGTCCAGGAATATATAAATGTGCACAAGAGTTCTGTGGTGGGAGTAAAGGGTTAATGTCCAAGTAGAAACAATTAGAGCTGTCCAGGTGTGCAGGTAGTGAAACTGAAAATAAACAAGCCAGGTATACAGGTAGTGAACTGAAGCGCAGGATGTCAGCAGGCTCAGGCACTCAGGTATGGGCAAGGGTGATGGAGGAAATGGGGTAGACCAGTGGGAGCTAGGAGCTGACAGGCAGACAGCGAATTCACAGGAACAGGAAAGCACAGAGAACTCCCTCTCAGCTAGGCTGAGATACACATTGCACTGGCAAAGGAAGGAAGGCACTGACCCTTCCTAAATACCCCATGCCGTGCTGTTACTGGCTGGAGGGAACATGTGACTCACCAGGATTGGCCAGCCGCATCACATGGCCAGAAGGCAAGATGGCGGCGCCCATGCCAAACGGAATGGAGACGCCGCCAGGCCTTACCAGCGCAGAGTGACAACAGGCCCGCACAACAACGCGCGCAGCCAAAGCCCCCCGCCAGACACCAGCTCCGCCACCAGACAGCCCGCGCCACAATGACCTCACAGGTAACACTCACCTAGCGCCATGCTGAAATACCCTGGCCGTGACAGTCATATCACCATGCTACACCTATGCTCCCCAACAATGCATCTACACCAATAATGCAATAATTGTTACAGGACAAGGGAATAATGCAGTTACAAAACATTACCATAATCACAAACAGGTACCTTACTACAACCTACCTTTTAATGGAGGCCTGATTGTAGTAGCTGAGATGACGAGGTAACAAGGTTACAAACCTCAATACATTCTTATCAAATCAGAACAACAGTACTACAGGGCTTAATCATCTTCTGCTGCCTCAGGCCTAGTGCCTGCCTTCTAGGGGATCAATGACACCTAACAATGGGTTAATGATGTGGATCCCAAATTAACCCTATAGGGCCTAATGCCCCTTATACCTTGTGGGACTAGTGCCCTCTCTGGCTCAGGCTTATTGTCCGCCTAACAAAGGCCGTCCCTGCTGGTTAGGGCTTAACGCCCACAGTGGCCATGGGCCTAATGCCTGACAATTAAAATAGCATGCAATTGAATGAAAATACAATGCAATTAGATTTACCAGTCCAGTAGTCTTTGGCTGAACTAAGCCTAGTTCATCCACAATTACTATGTGTTCTTTACCCGAGGTGGGTTGACTCCCACGATCTCAGTGCTTCCTGTAGTCTTCACCTTGAGCTGGCAAACTCCCACTGCCACAGCAGTCTTCACCCAGGTAGCAGTGACCAAGGTCCAGGGGAATAACTATGGTGTTTGGCACCCAGGGCAAGATGAGAAGTTGGCACCTCACTTATTTATGTGACCTGGGCCTATTGCCCAGGGTCAATTATAGCCTTAGGAGCACGGGCCTAATGCCCGCCTATTTGTGCCACAGGCTTAAGGCCTCATGACCCTTACGTGCCTACTGCCTAACAATCTGATGGTCTAGGGAGGGGTTAATGATGGTAAGGCCTCAAAGAGGGTCTACCTGTCGGGTGGGAGAGGATGCAGTGAGGATCTTCATTCGCTCTTTTACTTCCCAACCACTGCAGTACTCTCCGGTCCTCAGCCGCATTTTTCTGTCCCTGGCCCATTCTGGCCAGTAGCGGCGCTGTCAGAGCTCTTCTCTATTGAGCCCAGTGTCTCCTAGCGTCTTCTGCAGCCGCTGGAGCTCTTCTCTTTTGAGCCGGTGTCTTCTGGACTCTTCCACGGCCGCTGGAGCTCTTCACCCATTTCCGCCAAATTGACTCTTCCTCCCAGAGACATCTGACGCTAGACGCCACGGGCGTAGCCAGCCGTGATGCGGCTTACAACGAATGGCTCACTGTGGCCGATTTCTATTGGCTGCCGGTGCACGCCGTGATTGGCTCAGATTGTCAAAATTGTCACCACTGTGATTGGCTCAAATTCAAATTGTCACCCCTCTTCAATGGCCGGCGGTCAATGAGCTGCACTCAGCTATTAGCTGGCGCCACATGTCAGCCGCTGCTGGGCCTTGACAGACACTGAAAACAGACATACTGGGCCTGATTCAGAGCCGGACACTCTGACCAGAGCGCTCGCTCTAAATCAGGGCCCTCCTACCTAACATTGGAGCGGCCTCCTGGACGCTCGCATAGCTGTGGGTTACCACCCACAGCTTATGCGAGCGTCCATAAAGATGGTAGCGATGGTCAAGACCATCGCGACCATCGGGCTTGCGACGAGACCCTGCGGTAGGGTCTCGCTGCCGCAAGCCCAGGAGTGATTTTGGCTCTATCAGAGCCAAAATCACTCCCTTTCACATCACTAGTGATGTCAGTGGGGCCGGACCCAGACAGTAGGCGTTCCCATGGGAACGCCTCCGTCTGGCAGCCACGCCCCCGGCACGCCCACTCACCATCGACAGCACGCCCCCTTTGGTGCGAGACCCCGAGCGACGGATTCCCCGTCGCTCGCCGGGTCTCGCGCATGCGCACGACGGAGCTCCCTCCGTCGTGCGCATGCGCCCTTAGGCACCATCGGACACTTATGTGTCCTGCTGGGGATACATCTCACCGGACTGCACGACTAAGGCGCTGGGATCAAGCATTTGGTCACAGCACTGGCAGTGGCTTAACTAGGGTATATGGAGCCCAGGACAAGTTTAAAAATGGACCCCCCCCTATGTGCGTGTGACAAAAAATGGGCGTGGACACTTAAAAATGGGGAGTGTCAACATGACACACATCCCTATCTCGTCACTCTGAACATTTCTTTCCATTCCATATGCACCTTAATGCAGTGCCCATTATACAGTCCCCCCTCTGCAGTGCCCCCAGTAGTGGTCCCTCTTATGCAGGCCCCCAGTAGTACCCCTTATACAGTACCCCAAGTATACAATGTCCCCAGTAGTGATCCCTCTTATGCAGGCCCTTAGTAGTGCCCCTTATACAGTACCCCTAGTAGTGGTCCCCCTTATGCAGTCACCCATTAGTTCCCATTATACGGTGCCCCCAGTAGTGATCCCCCATATGCAGTGCCCCTTACACAGTTCCCCCTGTCGTAGTCCTTCTTATGCAGCCCGCCATTAGTTCCCCTTATACGGTGCCCCCAGTAGTGGTCCCCCTTATGCAGATCACAGTAGTGGTCCCACTTATGCAGGCCCTCAGTAGTGACCCCCCTATCTAGTAATAGTCCCCAGTACAGCCCCCCCGATGCAGTGCCCCCAATAGTAGTTACCTCCATACGTTAGTAGTAGTCTCTAGTAGAGGTCACCTCACCCCCTGATGCAGTACCCCCATTAGACAAACACACAAGTAAAAAAAATTAAAAAACTAACTTGAATCCCCGCTCCTGCTCACGCCGCCGTCCGCACCACCGCAGTCCTCCCGGGCTGGCGCACTCTGCATTATGGGAGAGACGTCATGACATCTCTCCCATAACCCACTACAGGAGCTGGAAGGCGGAGCTCATGAGTGAGCTCCAGCCCAGCTCTTGCAGTGGGCGCAGCAGCAGACAATGAGAGTCTGTCTGACTCTCATAGGCTGCTGTAAATGCACTGGCGGCTCTATGGGCTATCCTGAGCCCGCCTCCCACCCTTCGCCTGGCGCTATTAGGTAAGCGCTCAGGGGTAGAGAAGGGGCGCGGCTGTGCAGCACAGGACAGTGCTGGGCGCAGGGAAGCCTAACGCCGGTCCTGAGAAAATGCTGACCATACTCAGGAACTCACTCAGAGCCACTCGCGAGCGCACAGCGATCGCAAGCAGCTCGATGTTTGCGTATGCACTGCGTCCAGCAGATGCATGTGCGAGACCAGCTGAGCGACTGAAGGTCAGTTGCTACGTGGCTCACAACAAGACGGGACGACTGTCGATGTTGATTGACAGCTCGCCCTGTTTTGTGGGCAGACAAATGCATGCGTTCCCTTAGGAACGTCTGGCATTTTTAGGAGGGGTTACTGACATCACTAGTGATGTCAGTAGTGGACTTCCTGCTCTATTAGAGCAGGAAGTACACTCGGGCTTGCGGAAGCTAGACCCTACCCCAGGGTCTCGTCGCAAGCCCGACGGTCATGATAATTAAGACTGTCTCCAGCCCGCTCGCACAAGCTGTGGATGGTCACCCACAGCTTTGTGAGCGGCCGGAGATAAAAAAAAAACACCTGCCCACATGCAGAGCGAGTGGCCGCCAGCAGCGACCAACTCTGAATGAGCTCCTCACTGCGGTCGACACTACACTGTTTAACTAGGATGGGCCAGTACCGTGGCCAGCGGTGCGGGGGCGTCACCGACCCTGCCCTAGTTACGCAACTGAGCACTGGACATCACCCTGGACATCAGCTCCCCCCTCTGCCGGGCCTGTCAGATGGTGCCCAGGGCAAGGTGCCCCACACGCACCCCCTTATTACGCCACTGCTGGTGTACCAGCTTTCTGAGAGATTCCAGAAACATGCTGAATAGTCTGGGGCTGGTTAGTGTGATGGCAGGAGGACACCACACTAAGTGTATCTCCCTGCTATAGTGTTACCCCCTCCTCCCTATAACCAGCCTTGTGCTGGATAATGTGATGGCAGGGGGACACCACGCTAAGCATGTCTCCCTGCTATAGTTTTACCCCCTTCCTCCCTATAACCAACCTAGTGCTGGTTATCGGAAGAAAAGGTGAACCCCACACAGATTTTTTTTCCTGTATTCCAATACCAGACCATGCTCAGAGGTTTAGGGAAAGACCCCAATTGTCAAATTTGTTGACCAACGCTATCTAACCCTTGAAAAACTACAGGTAATTATTCAAAATGAAGAAACCTGGTGCATGTGCCCACATTACTGCCCTATTTATGCCCAAATCCTTGCTGGTCAAGACAAATGACAATTGGGTCATATGTACCAGACCACCCTCTGTGGATTTCAAGTGTAACATTTGATGACCGAAGCTAGTTAACCCCTGCACAACTACAGCTTCTTATTCAAAATGAGATAATCTGGTGCCTGTGCCCGTTTACTGCCCTATTCATGCCAAAATCCTTGTTGGTCAAGACAAATGACAAGTGGGTGATATGTACCAGACCACCCTCTGTGGGTTTCCAGTGTAACATTTGATGACCGAAGCTAGTTAACCCCTGCACAACTACAGCTTCTTATTCAAAATTACAAATTCTGTAGCCTGTGCCCGTTTACTGCCCTATTCATGCCAAAATCCTTGTTGGTCAAGGCAAATGACAAGTGGGTCATATGTACCAGACCACCCTCTGTGGGTTTTAAGTGTAACATTTGATGACCGAAGCTAGTTAACCCCTGCACAACTACAGCTTCTTATTCAAAATGAGATAATCTGGTGCCTGTGCCCGCTTTACTGCCCTATTCATGCCAAAATCCTTGTTGGTCAAGGCAAATGACAAGTGGGTCATATGTACCAGACCACCCTCTGTGGGTTTCAAGTGTAACATTTGATGACCGAAGCTAGTTAACCCCTGCACAACTACAGCTTCTTATTCAAAATTACAAATTCTGGAGCCTGTGCCCGCTTTACTGCCCTATTCATGCCAAAATCCTTGTTCGTCAAGACAAATGACAAGTGGGTCATATGTACCAGACCACCCTCTGTGGGTTTCCAGTGTAACATTTGATGACCGAAGCTAGTTAACCCCTGCACAACTACAGCTTCTTATTCAAAATGACAAAATGTGGTGCCTGTTCCCGCTTTACTGCCCTTTTCATGCCCAAATCCTTATTGTGCCAGGAAAATAATAATTGTAGACTGTGTAAGGGACATAATTCTTTGTTTACATAGCATTAGTTTAGTGATCTAACTTTATTTAAATATTTAAATGTAACATTTTCTGAATAAGAAGCTGGAAAATGAATAAGAAGCTGGAGCTTGAATAAGAAGTGAATAAGAAATGAATAAGAAGTGAATAAGAAATGAATAAGAAGCTGGCCGAATAAGAAGCCAACTTCAGCCTCGTCTCAAGATTCTATTTATTAAAAACTATCCTAGCCCTTAGAGTAGGAGAAGTCTTTTTTGTGACCTGCTCCCACTCGGGCACAAACTAATACTGGCCTATAGGGGGGTATAGAGGGGAGGAGCTAGTCACACTTCATTTAAATTTAAAGTGCCAGCTCCACTCAGCACCGTCTATACCCCACTGTCTTGAAGTCCTCCAGTGTCCCCTAGTGGATGAAGGAGAAATTAAAGTTGTAACATGGTCCAATCATGGGACTAGAACAACATTTAGGGGGGGGAATTCAATTAGATGCGATAAAGTGAAAACTTAATGTTGGAGAAGTTTTCGTACACTTCAGGTGTTTTGATGTGATATTTTCACGTCTATGTGCGCTCCCGTTTTTTGCCCTATCCTATTACAAAAGACACGAAAACGCATTTGCACGAAAACAGTTCATGGAGTAACCTGCGAAAAGTACAGCACATTTTGAGGTAATCTGTCTGGACCCCATAAAAAGGCTAACTGACATAGGAAATCCATTTAGAATTGTATTAGTAGCCCTAATCAAAGTATTTGGTGTCAAATGGCTGTTTTTGGGGCAAAATAAATGCTGCAGTTACATTAGGGGTACATTAATTTGGGTGCAAGTATATTTTTCAGTCCAAAAAGTGCCCTTTCAAATTTATTTTTAAAATACACCAGGTGCAGCCACCTGTAATGTTTAAAACACATTTCCCACCATACAGCCACATAAAATACCAGACCCACTACTTTAAAAACCCATTTTCCACACTTAATTTTTTCACCCCAAAAATGACATGTCATTGTTGGCCAAATTAAGATAACTAAAAAAAGGGATTTGGGTTCTTACCATTAAATCTCTTTCTCTGAATCCATAGGAGACACTGGAGTTACACTGGGGTATAGACGCGTGATACGTATAGCCTGGCACTTGAAAAAAGAAAACTCACTCCTCCCACTCCATACCCCATCGGACTCAGTTAAGATAAACCAAGACCAAACGGAGATGGAAAAATACAGAGAGAGTCAGGAGAGAAGTGACAGAACACTAGAGGAGGAACCAACCCATTCAACGGTGTAAGAACCGAAACACACACACACACACACACAAAACATCCACTAGGAGACACAATGGGGACAATGGGGACATCCCAAAGCTACCCCCTCCTCAGGTGGGAGAGCGCTGAGGCGCCTGTAAAACTGTGTGACCTAAACTAGACTCAGAGGACGCAAAAGGTATCAAAACGATAAAAACTAACAAAAGTGGTAACCATAGACCACGTGGCCGCACGGCAAAGCTGCGCCGCAGAAGCACCTCTGCCAACCGCCCAGGAAGTACAAACAGAGCGCGTGGAATGCACTGAGATGGTAGAAGGCGGAGGCCTGGCACTAGCCACATACGCCTGGCGTATGGCCAAACAAATCCACTGTGCCAAGGTCTGCTTGGAAGCGGGCCAACCCCTACGGGCCGCATCGTAAAGGACAAAAAAAGAATCAGATTTACGCAGGCACTCGGTCCGAGCTAGGTACATTGGAAGAGCTCGCACCATGTCTAGGGAAGTAGAAAAACCATCGGCCTCTGACAAAACAGGCACCACCAAAGGCTGGCTAATGTGAAAGGCAGCAACTACCTTCGGCAAGAAGGCCTGTATCGTCCTAAGCTCCGCCCTGTCGTGGAAGATATGGAGCACGACAGGACAACTCCCCCAGTTCCAAGACACGGAGCTACCAGGATGACTATGGTCGACTCGCGCTTGATGCGTTTGAGCACCAGCACAAGAAGAGGAAAGGGCAGAAAAGATAATCCAGACTGTACTTTCACGGGACAGAAAGTGCGTCCACTGCCGGATCCTTCACCCGGGAACAATACTGTGGCAGTTGGTGGTTCAAATGAGAGGCCATAAGATCGATCTGAGGCCTTCCCCACCACTGGACCAGCTGCCGAAACACCTCTGGATGAAATGCCCACTAACCGGGATGGAGATCCTGGCAACTTAGGTAGCCTGCCTCCCAGTTTTCTATGCCTGGAATGAACACGGACGAAATGGCGCTTATGTATGGTTCCGCCCACAGGAGAATGTGCCTGGACTCCTGGCAAGGTCAACTGGCTGCGAGTGCCGCCGTGACGAATGATATATGCTACAGCTGTGACGTTGTCCGATTGCACTCTGGATGCCCTCGTAGAAGAGGAGCTGCCGCTTGTAGAGCACTGTAAACCACTCTTTCCAATGCATTGATAGGGAGAAGCACATTCTGGCGAGACCAGCGACCAGAGCAGACACACCCGGGTCCGGGAAGACAGCCAAATCATTTGTGCATGTGAATATTTGATCCCGACCACTGGGATAGAAGATCCAGCTGGAAAATCCTGGAGTAGAATCTCTCAAACTGAAGTGCCTCGAAAGAGGCCACCATCTTGCCCAACAAGCAATGCAGAGATGCACAGACACTTTCTTCGATTTAAGACCCATCCTTACCTGGGCCCAAATAACCTGGGCCTTATCAATCAGAAGAAACACCTTCTGCACAGCGGTATCTAAAATCATGCCCAAGAATTGGAGGCACTCACTCCAACCGTGTTGAAACAGAACCTGGTGAATCAAGGATACATGGTCCTGAAGCGTCTCTGCTGACGAGGCTTTGATGAGAAGATCGTCCAAGTATGGCACAATGATCACTCCCAGGAATTGAAGATGGGCCACCATCACCGCCATGATCTTGGTAATGATCTTGATAAAGACCCTTAGAGCCAATGAGAGACCAAATGGAAAGTCTCGAAACCTGATAGGAGTTTAGAATCGCAAACCGAAGAAAAGCCTGATGAGGCTCCTAGATCGGAACATGGAGGTAGGCATCCTTGACGCCCACTGACACCAGGAATTCCTCAGCTTCCAGCCCCGCAATTCCAGAGTGCAGAGATTCCATCTTGAATCGATAAAGTCATGTAAACATTCAAGGATTTTAGATTTAAAATAGGCCGGACTGAGGCATCCGGTTTCTGGACTACAAACAGGTTGGAATAAAACCCCTGCGAACACTGAGGGGTCGGCACTGGGACCAATACCTTTGCTGTCCGAAGCTTGGCTATTGCGTGCTGCAAATACCGCTGTCTCTGCACGGAGGTCGGTAAGGCTGTGGTGAAGAAGCGAACTGGACGAGAACAAAGATCCTCGATTTTGTAACCTAAGGATACTAAATTGCGGACCCACGCATCCGAGCAAGTCTGGAGTCATATCTCCTTGAACCTTAGGAGGCGAGCACCCTCCGTGGGAGCCCCAGGAGGGCGGGAAGACCGTCATGCTGCAGGTATTTCTGTACGCTTGGGGTCAGGACGGCGCGCCGGGCCAGACTGACGCCCTGTAGACTTACCACCTCTCGGTACAGATGCTGACCCCCTGGACTTGGTGCAAAACTGGGAAGAGGAACGAAAGGAGCGAAAATAAGAAAAGGTCAAGAGTAGGACCGTCTCGGCGTCGCTGAGGAAGAGGGTAAGAAGGACCTCTTTCCCCCTGTGGCCAGGGCAATCCACTTATCCAATTCTGGGCAAAGAGAATCTCCTCGCGAATGGCAGAGACTCAACTGCCCTCTTAGACTGCACATCAGCCTGCCAAGTTCTAAGCCAAAGAGCCCGGCGTGCAGCCACCGCTGAAGCTAAAATTCTGGAACTAACATGGCCCACATTTATGAAGGCATCCCCCAGGTATATGGACAACTCCCTAATGTGTTCAGCTAGGGAAATTAGGTCAGAGCGTGGAACGTTAGACATAAGGCCTTCCACCAATTGCTCCACCCACTTCTCCACAGCCTTATTCACCCATTCCCTGACTAATGTCAGTCTGAGGGGCATACCTGCTGCGGTATAGAAAGACTTTAAGGTGGTTTCTAGTCTATGGTCCAAACCAGTGATCGCAAATACGCGCTACAATGCGTATTTTACCCGGTATCGAGGACCGCGGACTCACTTTTTCGGAATGGGTGGGTCCCTAGGGACGCACTCCACTGCGGCCAATCCATGCCTCCCCATTAAATGATTGATTGGCTGCCGGGAATAAAAAGCAGACAGACCTCTTTGGCGCCCGCTTAGTGTCATGCTGCTGCACCACAGGGACTGGTGTGACGATGATGGCCCCTGCACCCGGAGTGAAGACGTCCTCCAGTAAGTGTAAGCGGGTGGGCAGCGGCTTAATTATGAGCGGGCGACTGGTGCTCCGGGACGGCTAGATGAAGAGCGGCTATACAAGCGTGCTATAGTGCGCGGTGTGCGGCCGCCGGAACCCACACACCAGACTGCCAGGAGCGTTTGGGAGGACAGCTTATTATGTTTGCACCACGGGAAGGGGGAGTTGCCCGACGGCTGCCCATACATGGAGCACGGAGTGTCATTTGTGACAGGCAGCCTGGCAGTGACATCAGATTGGCTGCCTGTCATTAACGCGTGGTGGCTGTGCGGAGCTCAGTGTGGTGAGAAGGGAAGGTCCAGGAGACTGCTCACCACACACCGATATACTGCAGAGCCGACAGAGCTCTCCGCAGCCGGTGCACTGTAATGACAGGCAGCCAAACTGATGTCACTGCTACCGGGCGCAATATAGAGTATAGTGCTGCCACAAGTTTTTCTTTTTCAATATATATATATATTATTACAAGACCCCATGTGCGCCTCTGCCCCAGCCCCCATGTGCGCCACTGCCCCAGCCCCCATGTGTGCCACTGCCCCAGCCCCCATGTGTGCCACTGCCCCAGCCCCCATGTGTGCCACTGCCCCAGCTACATGCCGCCTCCTGCTACAGTGATGCAGAGACACAGCAGGAATTTGAATCAATGTGTTTGTATTTGTTTCCTGTGGGGGCCAAAGTGTTTGGCCCTGATAGGATAAAAAAAATACAAACACATTGGCCCCCATATGAAGAAAAACACACACATTGGCCCCCACATGAAGACAAACACACACTTTGGCCCTGATTGTATTTTTTTATCCTATCAGGGCCAAAGTGTGTTTTTGTCTTCATGTGGGGGCCAGGTTGTGTGTTTTTCTTCACGTGGGGGCCAATGTGTGTGTTTTTCATCTGCTACATGCTTCATGGGATGTAGCTGCTAAATTGATAGACTTACAGAAAACCTTAATTTAGATGGGACTCAGAAAAGGTCAGGTAGGACCCGGATTATTTAAACTAAGGGATCCCTGGGACCCACATTTTTTTGGCTCAGCACGATCACTGCAAACTCTCTCGTAAGGACACAGCACTTGGAACCGGAAGCGCCGTCTTCTTGGACAGACAGGACACGGATGGGTCCAACTGAGGAGTCGTCTCCCATTTAGCCATGTCAGAGAAAGAAAACGGGTAAAGGGAAAGAAACCACCTGGACGTCTGAAACTTTTTGTCCCGCTGTTTCCATGCCACCATCAGTTAAGACTCCAACTGAGGAGAGGAGGGAAATGTAACAGCCAGTCTTCTCGTTTTGCTAAAGAGAGAGGTATCTGGGGACTCCGTCACTTCAGAGTCGGCAAATTTAAGGACTTGGCGTACCGATAAAATAAGGGACTCCACTCCCTGCGTACAAGAGTCCAAGTCCAACACCAAAGGTTCATCTACCTCTGAATCGTCCTCAATCTCACCCCTTTCCCCTTGGGAAGAACAGTGCTCTGACTGAAGGACCACCGCAAGGTTTTGCTTCGGGGGAGGAGGGGGGGTCGTTTTGTGACACTATCCAATGGGACCTGTAGCCAATGGCATGTTTTTAAAGAAAACATCCCAGCAGGTCTTCAGCGGCCCGTGACTTACTACACACCATCCCCCCTGCTAGTCAAGGGGGGTGGGTATACTAATCGCTGCCTACCCACGGTCTGAAGAGCACATCACTCGCAAGCGGGTCGATGGTCCCCCTCTGCGCATGCGCACGCCAGAGCCGGCTCGCGTGAGACCTGGCCAGCGACGGACGCTCCGCCGCTACAGGTCTCGCACCAAAACGGGGCGGCTGTCAATTGTGATTGACCGTTCGCCCCACAGCTTAGCGAGCGGTCAGGAGGCCGGCTCGGAAAAAGGAAAAATGCCGCCCTGATTCAGAGCGGGCGCTCTGAAAGAGTGTCCAGCTCTTAATCAGGGCCTGAGTTCATAAAGGGGTTCTGTGTAAGATCCAATGAACAGTCAGTCAACATAGAAAGGAGCTAGTAAACCTATAGTATGAGCTGGGTTAATTTTCTTCTGAAGGGCCTATAAGCCAAATATTTTAAACACACCATTACCATTAAATATTTTAACTAAACATCCATCCTTCAACTTATTATATCCATATGGAACAACATGTATTTGTAATAAATGTGTTATTTTATTGCCACTATAAATTACAGTGATTATATCTGCTAAACTTTCTCATTAAAGAAAATGTTAAAAGAGCGATTCAGTTAAAAAAGCAATAGCCAAGATGTCCGAAATCGCACATTGCGGCCAGCAACATTGCCAGTTTTTCCTTGCATTCCACAGGAAAACTACTGATATTAATGGTACCAGTGGTGTAACTATAAATGTTGCTCCCCCCTGCCAAAAATATTTCTGACGCCACCCCCCAATGCCATTTTGGTAAAATAATTACAGGGCCATTTATACGCAATTTGGCTCCCAGTGCAAAAGTTAAAAATGTGCCCCACCCCCTAGACAGTTTACAGTATTTTTCCTCCTTGTGGTAATGCCCCTTACACATTATACCACACACCGTAATGCCCCTTACACATTATTCTACACACCATAATGCCCATTACACATTATGCCGCACACTGTAATGCCTATTACAAAAGTGCCACTTACATATTTCCCCCTGACACCATTTTATACCCCACAGTAAGGCTTCTAATTACTTTTAAATTACCTGCTTGTTGTCAGGGGTCTTATACAGTGCCCCCAGTAGTGGCCCCCCTATGCAGTGCCCCTTATATAATTCCCCCAGTAGTAGTCCCACCAGTGCAGTGCCCCCAGTAGTAGTCCCACCAGTGCAGTACCCCCAGTAGTAGCCCCCCCCAGCAATGCCCCCAGTAGTAGTCTCCCCCCAGCAGTAGTCCCCCCCAGCAGTACCCCTAGTAGCAGTCCCACCCAGCAGTGCACCCAGTAGTAGTCCCCCCCAGCAGTACTCCTAGCAGCAGTCCCACCCAGCAGTGCCCCCAAGCAGTTTTCCCCAGTAGTAATCCTCCCCAGCAGTACCAGTAGTAGTAACCCCCCAGCAATGCCGCCCAGTAGTCCCCCCCAGCAGTACCAGTAATCCCCCCAGCAATGCCCCCAGTAGTCCCCCCCCAGCAGTACCAGTAGTCCCCCCAAGCAATGCCCCCAGTAGTCCCCCCCAGCAGTACCAGTAGTAGTAGCCCCCCCAGCAATGCCCCCAGTAGTCCCCCCCAGCAATGCACCCCAGTAGTAGTCCCACCCAGCAGTACCAGTAGTAGTAACCCCCCCAGCAATGCCCCCCAGTAGTAGTCCCCCCAGCAGTACCAGTAGTAATACCCCCCCCCCCCGCTCCCAGCAATGCCCCCCAGTAGTAGTCCCCCCAGCAGTAATACCCCCCCCACTCCCAGCAATGCCCCCCAGTAGTAGTCCCTCACCCAGCAGTACCAGTAGTTAAGTGGAGTAGACCTCCACTTACCTTGATCCCCACTCCGGAATCAGCTCCTCCGTCTGGCGTCCTCCCGGGCCGGCCCACTCCGCATGATGGGCGCAGCAGCCGATGAGAGTCTGTTTGACTCTCATCGGCTGCTAAAACAAACACACAGCAGCCGGCGGCTGTGTGTTTGTTGTACTAATAGTGTAGTGCGGACGGCACTTATCTACTGTCCGCACTACCGCCTGCCTGGGTGACTAACAGATGCTAGAGGTCCAGTAGGACCTCTAGCATCTGTCTCCTCCGAGGCGGCGGCCATTATTTTCTGCAGATATCATGCGGACGGCTAGTCCGCATGGAGTCTGCAGCCACAGTGCCCCACAAGCCCCCGCGGGGCCTGCGGGGGCTGTAGTTACGCCACTGAATGTTACCGTATATGGTGCATATGTGCGCAGCAGAACATCGTCCTGAAATTAATCTGCCCCCAAGATTGTAATGTATAACATGATTTTAGATATAATATTCTCACAGAACCAGCACATTTAAAATGAAACCAAGTTACTTCATTATGTAGATCTGTATTTTGCAAACTTTCAATAAAAAATTGTCAGATGAAAAAAAAAAAAGAAAAAAAAAAAAATTAAAAAAACAGATAAACTACTATGTACAAGAATCTCTTACCTGGTGTATCCAAATCATGAAGAACATAAGTGTGTTTAAAGGAGAGTGGATCTTTGCTTTCTTTGGTGCCAAAAAACACCACAGACAAGAGATCACGGTCACTGCTAATGATCTTGCTGGTGTAGACACTACGGATACACTAAAATAAAATAAAAAATTGGTCACATACAAAAGTGTTTGATAACCTTTCAGAGGCTAATCTTCACTGTAAAAGTGCATCTTTCTGTACCCATATTCTGTAGAAGTGACTGTGCTCCCGTAATGCAGAAAACAAATTCAATTTCTATTACGCCATCTGCTGCCTTGTCAATACTACCAACTAACTACTTATGTTCTCGTCAATATTAACTAGGATACTTTTCTTCTAAAAATAATTACAGAATAAAAGTATGAGTTTTTGGATTAAGAAAAAAAAAATCCATTGTAAATAGGAAAGCATTTACTCCTTTTGGCGGTCAGGGATCGCAAAATATGCGCTATAGTGCGTTTTTGCTCGCTACAGCAAGTTGGGGACCCGGTTTTTAAATCTCAGCGGGTCCCTGGCTGAGTGTGCTGCCTGTGTGTGCTGCAGCAGCCAATCACCACCGGCGGATTCGCGCTGCAGCAGCCAATCACCGCCGGCGGCATCTTCTCCACCAATCACCGCTGGCGGATTATCCTCAACCGATAGCTGCCGGCAGCATCTCCTCAACCAATCGCTGCTGGCAGAATCTGATTTAATTGCTGCCTGACACCACCCCCCTCCTGTGCCCGCGGCGCCAGCACCTTCTTCAGAAGATGGATTACTCCAAATGTGAGACAGGGACAGCGGCCAGGAGGACTCAGGTCCAGAACTGCTGGGAGGACTCTCGGCTTGTACAGATGATGTGCTGCTCTGACGGCTGGTGACAGAGAGGAGACCCTGAACTCAGACAGGTCAGTCACTTACAGTCTACAGTCATCACTGTGCAGAGTCCCCCTGACTTCTACTGTATGACCATGCACATCCCCTCTAACACTCCCTGACTGTGTAACTGTGGCCACCCCCAACACTGATTTTGTAACTGTGCGCACCCCCATAATACGTGATGGGACCCAAAAACAGTGGAGTAGGACCCTAATTTAATAAAGTGAGGGGTCCCTGGGACCCACATTTTTTTCTCTTAGCGCGATCACTGCTGGTATTTTAAATTTTGTTTAATTTTAACCTTTTAGCACATATTTTCCATGCACAAATGAATTATAAATGTATAATAAGAGACAACAGTCATTCTAAAAAATAAAAGCCTAACGTTAGTAATTTAGACCCATTGTTGCATAATTCAAATCCACTGGGAGCAATTAAATTCAGTGGGAGCCCCCAGAGCTGTTCAATTCACCACGATGTTTACTCCGACGGGAAGCAGTTAAGTCGGAGAATACCAGTTCTTGCAACTTAACCTGGGTGTTTAGTCGCGAGAACTGGCATCCTCCGACCAAAATGCAGACTGCAAGGCTACTAGCGCCACTCTAAGCCGGAAAACAGCCTCGCGGCCGACACTTTAGTCTGATTTCTCCTCGCACGAAAAGAAATCATTAGAAGGACTATACAGCGCGCTGAATTGTATCGCCCCCAAGAGGAGACATCCTCTCATCCCTTATATCCTCAAGCCCTATTATATTGTAAATCTACAGATTTAGCAGCCAACTACAGATGGGAACATTGGGTTGGACTTAATATTAAAAGGTTCACTTTAATATGATTCATAGAGAATTATGATGTACTTAAAAAAAAAAAAAATGGAAAGTATGATGCAGTTACAATTCCAACAGAAAGGGTTAAGTAAAATTATTTATCAATACAAATGGTTATTACCTGCAGAGCAATGTCAAATGGTGTTGATTCATCATCCTTCAGACTCTTAAACATTTGTTTTGAGGCATCAACAAGGAAGATCAGGCTATCTCTACCCCCGAAACGAAACTCTAATCCAGTATAGAGAAAATGAATGTGAATGAGAACTTGCACCAATTGAGAAGAATATTATATGAGGGATTTAATTATTAAACGCAAGCTTCAAAAACCCAGCATGATCATGCCCAAAATTAAACAGGGCAATGGTTTAATTAGCCGTGTTTTCCTAGTAAAATCATTGCCCTTTTAAATTTTGTGCATAAACATGTTCAAAATGCCGGATTTTAGAACTCAATGCCTTAAAAAATAAACCTCTAACGCCAGGTACACACTAGACCATATGTCGTCCTATTCTGCATATCATCTAGTGTGTACCCCCTATTTCGCGGACGATGCGCACTCCCACAAGTCGTCACAGACATCACCCGTCAGACCTGCATGCATGTCCGACGGACGAGATTGTTAGCGGGGGATGCCAGCACCCTGGATAAAATCGCTATAACTGCACCGCCCTCAGCCCTCCATCCACTTGAGCAGCTGTTAACACTTACTTAAAGCTACCCCATACAAGGTAGAAGAGATACGACTGTAATGGGCCTCACCTCTGTATAGACATGACTCAGAATATGGTATAACTCTGGCTAAACGCCTACTAGGACGTTCTCTTACGCGATGATGCCCAGTTGAAAAAGATAACGCACTTTTCTTCTTCAAGGTCCATAGGGATCCACAGGGATACCATGGGGGATTTTACGGTTGTAAGACCATACACCAAACAGTTAAAGCTTCTGCTCCCAGAATTCCCCGGGTCCTCCTCCAAATATACCCCGCCCCTAACCATTAGACTTCAGTTGTTAGTTTGGTGCAGCAGGATCAAGACGCACCTTTGTAACAGGAGGACTGCTCAGAGCAGTCCTAATCTTTTATTTTAGGTTTTTCTGAGTTGGCAGTACCAAGTATCTGAATTAAGACGCACGTACTGCGGCTCGATCTACCTCCGCCGGGCCGCAACATCAGTAATTGTGCTGGTGACTTCGGCGGGTCGCGGCCGAGCTTCATTTGCAGCAATACTGCGACCCGGACTGCGCCGGATGCTCAGAGATGTCGGGATTGTCCGCGTCCTCACTACACCAGGAGGGGCATTATCGTCTCACGCCGGGGATCGGCAGCAGACACTATCTGCTGCCACGAGGCCAGCGTACCCGGCTGGTTAACGCAGCTTAGGGGGAAGTAGACGCTCCCCCGGAAGCTCCTCCCCCGACCGAGATGCAGTCCCTACAAAGGGTTTTGCGCGTCTGATTTGCTCCGCCTACCCTCCACGTGTATATGAGACGGTCACGGTCCACGCTCAGTGTGCGCGGTAGCTGTTGGTCTCAGGAGGGTATGGGTCAGTCTCCCTGTATACCTCTCCCTTTGTTAAGGTATATGGTGCTCTATGTCCTACTATTCCTTTGCGTTGCTGTAGTTGATTTAGAGCAGATTGTAATTACAGTCAGGTGCATAAATATTGGGGCATTGACACCGTTCACCTGATTTGGATGTAATTACCCTCAAATTAAATCTGAAAGTCTGCAGTTAAAGCACATCTTGTTTAATTTCAAAGCCATTGTGGTGGTGAATAGAGGCCAAAATATGAAAATTCTGTCAATGTCCCAATATTTATGCACCTGACTGTATATTACATATGCATTGTATGTGACTGTTCGCTAGCTGCTGATTGACACTGTCTTTTATTTCTAAATCTGTCAAATGTAACTATCACTGTTTTCTCTCCATCCTCTTGGGATGGAGCGATCTTTCTTAGTACTTCCCATTCGTTTGTGTGTGGTCTGTTATAAAGAGCCACCTCAGTTTACCTTCCCTGGAGTAGAGCCATCTTGGGCTTCCTCTTTGTCCCAGGTTATGATGAAGGTTGAATGGCTGCTCCTACGATGCCTCCCTTAATGGGGTGTCCACAGTAAACTATATTTGCACCTCCTATGCATCCTTCATGGAAGGATGTTTATGGCCATTCTAGTCAGAGTATGGCACCATCTAATGTTGATAACAGACCGGTAGTGACCACAGCACCTAAGCGAAAATCATCTTTTTATCAGTCTGCCCAACATATGGATTCAGACGCATCATCAGGGGAATCAGATGAGGTACAGGGTTCCTCTCCAGGATCTAGTTCTGGGGAGGAAGATCATCCGTCCATGGTGGATGTTCTTTCTTTGGTGAGGGCAGTAAAATCAGTCCTAGATATTAAGGATGATGAACCAGCTCATTAGTTAGAAGGCTCCAATGTTTAATCACCACCGGAAGGTGGTCAAAACAGAGTTTCCTGTATCTGAACAGCTTACAGAGCTTATCGAGGAGGCATGGGGTAACCCTGATAAACGATTTCATGTGAATAAAAGAACAACATCATTGTATCCGTTCCCACCTTCTGTATATACCAAGTAGGAGGTACCTCCTACTGTAGATGCTCACGTAACACATTTAAATCAGAAATGCTACATTCCATCAGCGTCTTAGCTGAAGGATTCCACAGATAAAAAGATTGAATCCCGTCTTAAAGCAATATTTTTGGCATCTGGTTACTCGTCCAGATATGGCTGGAGTCTGGGTAGCCAAAGCTGTCGAAGAATGGATAGGGGCATTGGAAGATTCGCTATCAAATGCTACCAGAGAACAGATGAATATCTCCCACATATGGGGAGCAGCTTCCTATCTGGGATGGACTGCAGTGGATTCTGGTATTTTAGCTTCTAGGGCATCAGCAGCGGCACTAGGGCCCTTTGGTTAAGATCTTGGAAAGCTGATACAGGATCAAAGAGGGTGCTGGAAGTCTTACCTTTCTATGGAAAGGTACTTTTTGGAGCAGAGTTGAATAATATAATCACTCCTCTGGCGGCTTCAAAATCTGCAGGCCTGCCATCTACATCAAATACTAAATCTAGGCAGGTTTCTTTTCAGTCCTTCCGTCCTCAGGGACGAGCAAAGGAACAGTCTTTCTCTAGGCCAACTAGTTTCCGCAAGTTTAAGCGACAAACTAAAAGGTCTGGCCAGGCAAGACGTCCAACTTCTAAGCCGGACAACAAGCACTCGGCCTGATGGAGTAGGCCTCCTCCTGGGGGATCCCAGGGTGGGAGGCCGACTACTTCAGTTTGCGGATTATTGGCGTCAAACAACTACAGATGCCTGGGTCCAAGAAGTGGTCTCTTAGGAGACATCCCCACCAGAGGTGTTTTTGCACAGATCCTCCATCAGATGCGGACAAGGCCTTAGCTTCAGGAAGCCATTCACTCCCTTCTACAGGCAGGGCTAATAGTACCAGTACCTGTGTCTCAACAGGGAAGGGGTTATTATTCCAATCTGTTTCTGGTTCAGAAATCGAATGGGGCTTATCGCCCTATACGAGATCGAAAAACCCTCAACAGGTTTATCCATGTACCAAAGTTTCATATGAAAACTCTCCGGTCAATTATTTTGGCAAGGGAGCCGGGGGATTACATGGTTTCCCTGGACATTCAGGATGCATATCTGCATGTTCTTATTATACCATCCCACAAACAATTGTTACGGTTTGCTGTCCTTCAGCAACATTACCAATTTCAGGCTCTACCCTTTGGTCTATCTACGGCTCCCCGGGTATTTACCAAAATAATGGCATATGGCCTCTCTCAGGATCAGGGAGTCAGAATTCTGCCATATCTGGACGACCTTCTGAAATTGGCGCAGACTCCGGTTATGTTAAAAAACCATCTTCAAATGACCATAGCCGCCTACAAAAGGCACGGCTGGATAATCAATTGGAAGAATTAGTCACTTTCTCCAAAACCACAGATGGTACATCTGGAAGAGTTTTTGGATTCTCGGTCACAAAGGGGGTTTCTGCCAGAGGACAAGATTGCGGATCTATCATTGTGAATGCGCAAGCTGCTACGCAAGTGAAGGGTATCCATTCTGTTAGAAATGCAGGTCCTGGGATCAATGGTATAGACCTTCGACATGGTGGGGTATGCTCAGTTTCATTCCAGGCCTCTACAAAGATTGATTCTCTCCAGATGGAACGGACAGCATTATCTTATAAGGTCTCAGATGAGCCTTCTCACTCCAGGAGGTCCGTCACTCCCTCCTGTGGTGGCTGAGAAAGGATTATCAAAACAAAGGGCGCCCGTTCTGGATTCCAAATTGGGTGCTTCTCACCACGAACGCCAGCCTTTGCGGATGGGGGGCAGTGGCAGGTCATCACACCTTTCAGGGAAGATGGACAAATCAAGAAAGTTATCTGCCAATCAACAGTATACAGAGCTCTTGTCATGGCACAGGACCTGCTCCAGGGCAGGCCGGTCCAGATCCAGTCCAATAATGCAACTACAGTGGCCTACCTAAATCATCAGGGAGGCACAAGACATTATGCAGCCACGAAAGAATTGACAAAGGCTCAGATTTGGGCAGAATGTCATCTTCCAGCCATCTCGGCAATATTCATACCGGGAGTACTCAATTGGGAAGCAGACTTCCTAAGTCGCCAGGCCATACACGCCAGAGAGTGGTCTCTCCATCCAGGAAAATTTCAGCTCCTGGGAAACCAGAGATAGGTCTCATGACGTCACGCCACAACCGCAAGGTCCCCAGGTATGGGTCCAGGTCCAGAGACCCATCAGCAGTCTACCAGAGATAGGTCTCATGACGTCACGCCACAACCGCAAGGTCCCCAGGTATGGGTCCAGGTCCAGAGACCCATCAGCAGTCTTCGTGGACGCACTGGCAGTAAGATGGGACTTCAAGCTGGCGTATCTCTTTCCTCCGATTTCTCTACTCCCGAGAGTTCGCAGAAAATTCAAGCAGGAAGGCGGAACGGTAATACTGGTGGCTCTGACTTGGCCCAGACGTCATTGGTTCACCGACATACAGAATCTGGGCCTGATTCAGAGCCGGACGCCATTTGCGGACGGTCGTTCCAAAAAAGGGGCCGGCTATTCAAATTGAGCGCTCGCTCTTTGCGGTTTGTTGACGCCTCTATGTCTGAGCGAGCGAAAAATGCGCCCGCTATTTTGTAAAGATGCCCTTTTTCGTTCGTATCACACGTCATCTCCGGTATTTATTAGATATCGAAATGCATCTGCACTGCTCGCAGTGCTTGTGGTAGGTTTTTCCTACCACAATCACTGTGAGCAGTTCAAGCTAAATGACAACCAAGTGACGTGGTCGAAGACGCTCCTTTACTAATTATGCACTCCCATTAAACGCCCTTTTAACCATTTGGCACGCCTGCGTTCGGATCTCCACTCCCCCGTTTTCAAGCACCTTCCCCTGTTACCACCCACAAACAGTACATTCTGTCAATCAAATTAGCAGCCCCTCGCTGTTTTGTGAGCGCACGATTTCCGACCGCAATGACTGGTTTGCACATGCGCATTACGACCCATACGCAGTTGTGCGAACATCGCTCAGAGCGAACGAGCGGCCGCTTACGAGCAGCTCTGAATCAGGCCCTCTGTCCGTAGACCGTGCATACCCTCATCCTCTATGGCAGGATCTGCTAACGCAGGGTTCCTGCCGACATCCGGACTTACCTCGTCTGGCTTTGACGGCGTGGCTCTTGAATCTTCCATCCTAAGAGCGAATGGTTTTTCCAGTTCTGTAATTCAAACGATGATTAGGGCATGGAAGCCTGATTCTGCCCGCATCTATTACAGAGTTTGGTATTCTTTTGGTCAGTGGTGTTCCCATAGGAAGTATGATCCTAAGATATTCAGGATTTCCAGGGTACTGGCTTTTCTTCAGGCAGGATTAGACAAAGGTCTACGCCTGGCCACTTTTAGAGTGCAGGTTTCTGCACTGTTAGTCTAGTTCCAGAAGATTGCTTCATTATCAAATATGAGAATTGTTTTCCAAAGGGTTTTACAAGTTTCGGTTATGGTACGAGTTACGGTAGCACCGTAGGATTTGTCTAAGGTTCTTAAGGGACTACAAGCTTCCCCATTTGAACCTTTGGACTCTGTGGAGTGGTTAACAGCAGAGACACTTTTTCTTCTCGCTATTTATTCTGCTCACAGAGTCTCCGATTTGGCAGCGCTATCTTGTCGCTCTCCATTTGTTATTTTTCACCAGGATAAAAACAAGAGATATGGTAAGAGCTTACCTTTGTTATCTCTGTTTCTACGAAGTCCATAGGGTCCACAGGGTTGACCTTGGGGTATAGGTTGGGAACCAAATCCGGGCACCACGCAGTTAAAGCTTTTAGCTCCCAGGATGCACTGGGTCCACTAACCCTATAACCCCACCCCAAAGCCAGAGGCACCTCAGTTTGTAAGTAGCCAAAGGCCGGAGGAGGAGAGAAAAAGAGAGAGAAAACTGGAACACTCAATAACCATACTCACAGAAATGGGAGACGGAAAACCGGTGACCAGCCACACAGCCCATATGAAGCCAGGTGCGTTATGGCGGGCGCCCTGTGGACCCTATGGACTTCGTAGAAACAGAGATAACAAAGGTAAGTTCTTACCATATCTCTTGTTTTCTACTTCAGGGTCCATAGGGGATCCACAGGGTTGACCTTGGGGATGTCCCAAAGCAGTTCGACCAAGGGTGGGGACGCTCCTGTGCTGAGAGGAGAATCCGCCGCCAAAAAGGAAGCATCTGGAGAGGCAAAGGAAACCAATGCCTAGAACCTTAAAAAAAAAAAGGTGTGGACAGAAGACCCCGTGGCCACCTAGTAAGGCAAAACAGCCAAGGCGCCACAGCGAGCCGCCCACGAGGGTTACATGGCCCGAGAAAAAACAAGCATCAACAACAGAAAGGCCTACCCATGAAGACATACGAGGCAATCCAGCCAACATTTGGCTATAGGCCGGCCATCCTTTCCTGTTAAAACCAGAAATCTCAAACCACCAATAAGGAGTCCGATTTCCATAAGGAACTTGAACGGATCACATAAATCCACAGAGGCCGGACCACAGTCAATGAGGCCACACCAGCAGAGAGGACTGGGGACTGAACGGCCGTACCATAAGTTCCAGAATAATATGGAACCTAAAAATCACTAAGAAGAAACACAAGGCGAGAGCAACTCACACCCTGACATGATGCCCATCAGAAGAGGGAGCCACATGAGAACGCTCCCAATTCCGACACTCACCTAGTCGATATAAACACCCTGAGAGAAAGCAATAGACCATGTAATGGCTATAACAACCAGCGGTTCCATTGACTGTCCCCGGAGGGAACGAAGAACCACTACTAACTCCCAAGGAGTCCCTAGGGAGGACAAATGGAGGCATAATCCAGAAAACACTCCAAAGGATGAACTGGATACCAGGGGCGGAGCAATTCCATATCTTAATCATACTGACAGTGTAGAGATCCGCACTGTCAGGAAGGCCAGGCCGAGGGTGAAACCCAAGCCAGCCGAAAGGAATGCCAGAATATCTGGAAATCATGGACACCGGAGGATCGTATCGACAGGTACAATACCATACGAATTATGGCTGCCACAGTTTGTAGTAGGTCCCAGCAAAAGCTGATCCATGTGCTCTAATCATTCCAACGATGACAAAGCCAGGGAAGCCGTAAGACCACTGTAGGGACACAGTCAAAGACAAACGACCCAGGTCCAAGGCAAACCCCAGGACCCTGAGACAACAGGTCCGGGCAGTGAAGCATCAGGAATGGAGTATCGATGGAGAGACTCCGAAAATCAAAGTACTCCTGACATCTGGGGCAATCAGGAGCCACCAGTAGGAAAGCATCTCTGTCTCGATTGAAACACTTCCCTCGAGGAAGAAGGGAGATCGGAGAACACAGGTACGCAAATTGGAAGGACCACTTCACCGACAAAGAGTCACTGAAGGTTGCCTCAGAATCCCCAGAGTTGGACTGTAACACCATAGTGTGATAAAGTCAGAAGGCCATGAGGGTCACCTCAGGAGGGCCCCCCCCCTCACCAGGAGATGAAACCTCTCTTGGGGAAGAGACTAGTCCCCGGGATGCACGTCGTGATGGCTGAAGACTCCCACTTCCCAATGGAGAGCACCTGAAATGAACGCTGTCAAGATGGTCGGGAGGAGACCCTCGGACAATGTCCGAATGTATGACATACCTGACATTGCCACCCAACGAACAGTATTGCTAAAAAGGAAGCCACTGTTGTGACCCTGTCGGACTGAACTTTTTCAGGTTCACCGGGAAACAAGAGCTATGCCAGAGTGAAGGCCCAAGACAGGCTAAAGTTCCAACAAGTTAATTGACAGGGTGGAATTGACAGACATCCAACTGCACTGAAATGGATGCGAACCAGACACTGTCCTTAGCAAAGAATACCCTGGACGAGATGGCCATAGCCACCCGAAAAGGGACCGACTTGCCTCCGGGGAGAGCATCATCGTTTGAACAGTGATCAGACAGAAAAAACTTGTTACATCTGGAGATAAGCCAATTATATAAAGGCCTGGAATGGAACTAAGCCCATTCCACCCTTCCAAAGGCAGACACTGAATAGTGGACTATGCATCCCAGAGTGTAAAGACATATGTCGACTGCGCAGACATCCATGTACTCCTAATGGAAGAGTGGAGATGCCGTCTTACGCCAGAAGAATTCTCAGATTCTGAGAATCCAGCAGGGCTCCTAGGTGAAGACTACCAAGAGAGGGATGCAGGGAGGACTTTTTCCCCGTTGATTAAACGTCTGCACCCTGAAGAAGCCACAGTCAACCTGACCCGGCTGTAAAGTACCCCGGTGATCCTGCTAAGAGCAGGAGGCCGTCCAGGTACAGAAGCATTGGGATATACTGAACAGAAGAACTGTCAGAAAATCCAAAACGCTGGTAAACCCCTGTGGGCTGAGGACAGTCCCAACAGGAAGAGCCCGAAAAATTGTAAGTGCTGTGATACAGCAAACCTCAGTCCATGCTGAGGCAAGGTCTCTGTAAGTACCCGTAGGCACGCATTCTGTATATCCAGTGATACCATAAAGTCCCCAGGTTCCAAACATAGTATGATGGAGCATAGGGATTGCCTCCTGAGCCCAGGTAGCTTTAGGAACTGGTTCAGGGAATTGAGACAGAGAATAGGCCAAAGAGGACCATTCAGCCACCGCACCAGAAAGAAAGCAGAACAACCAGTCCCTCGCTGAGAAAGTCGTGATGGCCCAATTAGCTCCGCTTACCGCAACAACTGTATAGCTTTCTGGATTTGTAAGGCCCTGTTCGGGTCCGAATAAGGGCCTGCGTACCATCACATGGAAATAGGCCGCCTGAGCAAAGAGAGGGCGTACCCTCCTACCCACGTAGCCGCAGCAACTTGACACTAGTACCGGGCGAACTGAGAAAATCTCCATCTCCCAGTGGTAGGCCTGTCTCGTCAGGCTGAAGATATATCCGTAGGTTCAGAAGCAGGATCGGCTGGCAGTCCAGGCCTGCTTGGTACTGGATATGTCGGCCCTTGTAGAGGCCGACAGTCTATGAAGAAACAGACCTTTAGGCTGACCCAGAGGACAAAAAGACTTAATAGACTTCGTCTGAGGCCCTGTAGTGGGCATAGCTGAAGGCGGTAAATTTGTACTGCCACTGTCAAGGTCAGGACCCAACAAGAACTACTCTATAGATGGTATCTGCACCTCTGCATTCCCAGAGCGCAGCCATAGGGTATTACAGAGGATACAGTCGCAGCCGGAACTCTGAAAGTTAGGAGACTGTTATCCAATATAGGCATTTCCACCTATGACAACTGCATATATTACGTGAGCGACCAAATACATTTGAACCCCAGACGTGTTGGAGGGAAAAAACATTACAAATGCATCAGCTCAGTATGCAATAGTATTAACCAACCATGCTATAACCATGGTAGGATGGGTAACAACCCCTGAAAGCGAGTATACTGATTTCAGGCACAGTTACCACCTAGGGATCGGAAGAATCCGACCACGCAGGAATGGGAGGCGTAGTAACGTCTGTAATCAGAAGAGTAACACGCCCATCCACCCCAGGAGGGGCTCGTGATGACCCCCAGGGAATTTGGGACAGGAGGCCAAACACTGTTGTAATACCTCGTATCTGGCAACAGCCAGAGTCCCGCCATGCGATCTACCCGCTAGTCAGCAACAGGGAACCCGAAGGCACGTAATACTGAGGTTGTATGATACAGGTGCAGGTCAACATTCACTCTAACCAGAATGGACCTGCTACCAGCCCTAAAGCAGGGATAATAATACCTGAAATAGGCTTCCCCCCGTGTAAGAGGGAAAGAGCCCAAAACAGTATCCAGTTCACGGCAGAGCCAACTGGGAAGTAACCACAGGGAGTCAACCACGCCAATTTGCGTTTCGTAGAAAACGACATCCACCCAGGGTAATCCCTGCAAGGGGAATGACAGATTATTGTGGCACCAGGGAGAATTCATATACTCGAAAAAAACCCTGCAGGGAGCTATAGTCTGTGTCACAGGGGAAGAGTGCAAGAAACTGCAAGATACCCTTAGATAAAAAGGGCAGTATGGTGAAGTAACCCCCAGGTGAGGTACTACAATAGGGCCCACCCGGCGATCCGCAATTGAGAGGATCCTGAGAAAACAAACCGCCAAAGGGGGTCGTGAAAGGGGCCGGCACCCGATGACGCCACATACAGAACCCTTTAAGAGTTAAATCCTCCGCACTAACACCTGCAGCACATGGCTTGCAGGATAGTAAAAATGGGTGCAGTATAACGCTCTATCTCCTGGTCAGACATATCTGACCAAGCATTGCGATCAAGCAGCGCTATACTGGTCCTGACTGATACTAAAAATTAGCTGCAGGGACCCATTTTCAGCGTATGCAACACACAGTTCCACTCAAAATATGGCAACGTGCAGCACGCAACAATGTGTGACAAACCTCACAAATATTAACAAGTATATAAATGTGAGGTCTCAGAACCACCCCAAGTACAGCTGTATTAGGGCAGATAAAGAAAAGGGATAGATATACACTGACAGGTGAGAGAATAAAGTACAGACAGTCAGCACTAGCATAAGTCACATACAATGCAGATATATACATATATACATAAAACATGTCATATAATATACTGCACTGTTACACTGCATGCAACTTACCCAGATTCAGTGTCTGGGAAGGCTACAGCGCTGTTTACACTGACCTGATGGTGAGGTACGCAGGGGGACTGGACCAACTGCCATCTCCGGAGATTTCTGCTGCACCACAAAGAAATGGCCGCTGGAGACCTCAGAAGAAGCGTGGCCCGCGGAGGAAGCAGCTCAGCGACGCCAGACTATAGATAATGAAAGGCGCGCTGAGCTGAGGGGAGGAGCCGCTGTAACAGGGAAATAGAATAAAACTATTTGCAATCAGAAATTGCAAATATCCGGGCGCTCAATATCAAAAAGGTAGTAAAATACGTGCCTGCTGCAAGTAATAGGGGTTTTTGCAAAAACCCAGAGACACAAGTCTCCACAGCAAAAACAACATGAAAACAGAATCTTTACTGCGCTAGGCACTATAGGTAGATTGGAATCTATATATCAATATATGGTTTGCTAACTGTTAATAAACAGGAGGCATGTGTTAAAAATTAAAACAAATATTTATTATATACAAATGGATCCACATATAAACATCAAAAATTCAAAAATTGCAACCTAATTGCACATGAATGGATTGACATATAAAATCGCAGAGATCATATGACTCTCTTGCTACGATGTATGAAGAAATAACTTGATACTATATCAATGGGGTTCCACAGCACAACGTTCTAATTGCTGCCAATAGTAATGCAACAGTGTGACTTAAAAGTAACAATTTGTTTCCAGTGAAATCAGCTGAATTCCGCTATTAGTGGATGATCACTCTGGCATCCCAGTGTGATATACAGTCACGCTGAATATGTAGGTGGAATAGGGGAAAGAAATGATAGTACCTCAGCCCTTGGAATGCTGTATCCAAATCAATAGGCGTCCTTGTTTGGCTTGTCCGCTCGCTGTGTGAGCTGCGGCTGGATGATAATCAGCTGCCGTGCAGCGGGATGACAGAGCTGTTCACGGGGCGGTGATTGGGTGGCGGCTGGCGGTGCACTCCGATTGCACAGTGGAGGAGCAGCACCGACCACGGAGCAGCGTCTGCAGACCAGCCGGCGGCGAAATCCAGGAACTCAGCGGGACACCAAAGCATGGGGCGGTACACCTGTCAAACCGTAACGCAGGTGTCCTAAGGCGAGCTCAGGGAGGACAGAAACCTCCCGTGGAGCAGAAGGGCACGACCACGGAGCCGTGTCTGAACACCAGCCGGCAGCGATCTCCAGGAATGGATCGTCACTTTCCAAAAGAACCTCCAAAGTGTAGGTGCAGCAAACGGTGTAGTGCTGTGGATACCTCCAGTGCCTGGGTGATGACGTCAACGCGTTTCGTCCCGTAAAAACAGGTACTTTCTCAAGACTGTGTGCCGGTAGTTTGTGGCACTTCCTTAAATACCTCCAGGCATTGGTCATAATTACTTAATTGATTGAAAACATAAGATACTCATTATCTTCAAACTTTAAGTTACTCCGTATCTCAAGATAGAAATCTATTTATGTTGCATAGAAAGCCTAAGATGCACATTTATTAAACTGCATGTTATCTTAGAAAAATAATAAAATACATATATATATATATATATATATATATATATATATATAACATTTCTAAAAACGCCTCCTGTTTATAATAGTTTAATGATATCACTAATATACTATACTATTAAAGCGACTCTTTATTTTGGCAATTTATTTATTATTAAAGTCCATGACCACAAAACCCATGTTTTTTTGTAAATACTCAATACTTCAGATCATAGAGGTATTCTTTAATGTCTACACCCTTCGCTGGAATATAGATGGTCTATCTGGAACACAGAAATTATCCCATCTAAATAATATATACCTATATTACGTTCACAAAAATTCTGGATGTTGTTTCTCAAGAGAGTTTCCACAGTAAAACATATATATGCCTAACACTACTGATGGGAACTGAAAATTGTGAAAAAGTATGGAAAAGTAAGTGCATAATTATACCATTGTGTATGTACACATATATAGAAATATACATGTGCACATATACACATCTAACCACAAGAAATGAAAACAAATGGAAGAAATAAAATGTGTGTGTTGAATGTCTCTGAGCACTACCCATAAGGAGTAGAAAGTGAACATGTATAATTTCCTGAACCTCTCACATTTACAAATATAAACATCACAGATAATGTATTTAGAATAACTCATACCTCATAAATGCATGACTCATTATATACCCATATAAAAAACTATATATGGGATAAAAATATTGAAATAACAATAAAAATAATTGAAATAATATTTATAATGTAAAAATAAATAATAATTGTGTGAAAACTTGTTAGAGAGATTCAATTCCTAATGATGAAACTATAGGAGATCTTTGATAGAGGCGGCGACAGACGTCCCTTGCCACAACAATTTCTCCTCTCACAATAACATTGGGTTATTAATCTAATCAGTTTAAATTTAGTGTCAATCGAATGAGATGTGATCTAATGCTTCATTTAATCCTGCAGGGTAAAGGGTATCCAACTTGAAGATCCAAGCTGACTCCTTCATACATAATTGATGGAACCTATTTCCCCCTCTTGTAGTGGCTTTAATCTGCTCAACTCCTACAACTGTCAGGCTCGATGGATCACTTTTGTGGCAATTCAAAAAGTGTCGTGAAACACTATGCGTTGATAGTTTATTAATAATGTTGCGTCTGTGTTCCCTGAATCTACATTTAAGTGATCTTGTAGTCCTACCAACATACAGTTGTAGGAGTTGAGCAGATTAAAGCCACTACAAGAGGGGGAAATAGGTTCCATCAATTATGTATGAAGGAGTCAGCTTGGATCTTCAAGTTGGATACCCTTTACCCTGCAGGATTAAATGAAGCATTAGATCACATCTCATTCGATTGACACTAAATTTAAACTGATTAGATTAATAACCCAATGTTATTGTGAGATTGTGAGAGGAGAAATTGTTGTGGCGAGGGACGTCTGTCGCAGTCTCTATCAAAGATCTCCTCCTATAGTTTCATCATTAGGAATTGAATCTCTCTAACAAGTTTTCACACAATTATTATTTATTTTTACATTATAAATATTATTTCAATTATTTTTATTTCAATATTTTTATCCCATATATAGTTTTTTATATGGGTATATAATGAGTCATGCATTTATGAGGTATGAGTTATTCTAAATACATTATCTGTGATGTTTATATTTGTAAATGTGAGAGGTTCAGGAAATTATACATGTTCACTTTCTACTCCTTATGGGTAGTGCTCAGAGACATTCAACACACACATTTTATTTCTTCCATTTGTTTTCATTTCTTGTGGTTAGATGTGTATATGTGCACATGTATATTTCTATATATGTGTACATACACAATGGTATAATTATGCACTTACTTTTCCACAATTTTCAGTTCCCATCAGTAGTGTTAGGCATATATATGTTTTACTGTGGAAACTCTCTTGAGAAACAACATCCAGAATTTTTGTGAACGTAATATAGGTATATATTATTTAGATGGGATAATTTCTGTGTTCCAGATAGACCATCTATATTCCAGCGAAGGGTGTAGACATTAAAGAATACCTCTATGATCTGAAGTATTGAGTATTTACAAAAAAACATGAGTTTTGTGGTCATGGACTTTAATAATAAATAAATTGCCAAAATAAAGAGTCGCTTTAATAGTATAGTATATTAGTGATATCATTAAACTATTATAAACAGGAGGCGTTTTTAGAAATGTTTTATATATATATATATATATATATATATATATATATATATATATATTTTATTATTTTTATAAGATAACATGCAGTTTAATAAATGTGCATCTTAGGCTTTCTATGCAACATAAATAGATTTCTATCTTGAGATACGGAGTAACTTAATGTTTGAAGATAATGAGTATCTGATGTTTTCAATCAATTAAGTAATTATGACCAATGCCTGGAGGTATTTAAGGAAGTGCCACAAACTACCGGCACACAGTCTTCAGAAAGTCTCGGTTTTTACGGGACGAAACGGGTTGACGTCATCACCCAGGCACTGGAGGTATCCACAGCACTACACCATTTGCTGCACCTACACTTTGGAGGTTCTTTTGGAAAGTGACGATCCATTCCTGGAGATCGCTGCCGGCTGGTGTTCAGACACGGCTCCGTGTGCTGCTTTGGTGTCCCGCTGAGTTCCTGGATTTCGCCGCCGGCTGGTCTGCAGACGCTGCTCCGTGGTCGGTGCTGCTCCTCCACTGTGCAATCGGAGTGCACCGCCAGCCGCCACCCAATCACCGCCCCGTGAACAGCTCTGTCATCCCGCTGCACGGCAGCTGATTATCATCCAGCCGCAGCTCACACAGCGAGCGGACAAGCCAAACAAGGACGCCTATTGATTTGGATACAGCATTCCAAGGGCTGAGGTACTATCATTTCTTTCCCCTATTCCACCTACATATTCAGCGTGACTGTATATCACACTGGGATGCCAGAGTGATCATCCACTAATAGCGGAATTCAGCTGATTTCACTGGAAACAAATTGTTACTTTTAAGTCACACTGTTGCATTACTATTGGCAGCAATTAGCTGTAACAGGGAAGGCTGCCTCCCCTGGCCGGCTATTAACCCCCGGGACGCCGGCTCCCTGCACCGATCACTAAGTCCCTGGTGGTCTAGTGGACACACGGGGTATGGGGGGGCCCGCCGCCACTGCCGGCGCCTCCGGTCTGTCCCCAGAGAGGCACAGGACTGCATTTCAAATGCGCGGATCAGATCCGGCAGCAGTCCTGGGCGCCCACAAAGTCCGGCTAGTACAGACTCTGGGGTCCCGCTGAGATCCCCAGATCTGTACTGGCTTCTCAGCGCCGGCGGGGTGACGGAGCGGCAGCTTAGATGTCCTATGGACAGTCCGATGCTGCCGCTCTGAAGAATCCAAAGTAAAAATAAAAAACTTTTCCCTCTAGAAAAAATAAAGCTTAGGGGCTGCTAATCAGCTCCCCACTGCACTAAACGGTGACCCGACTCCGGCCGGGCACCAACTTAAACTGAGGTGCCTGTGGCTTGGGGGTGGGGTTATAGGGAGTGGACCCAGTGTATCCTGGGAGCTAAAAGCTTTAACTGCGTGGTGCCCGGATTTGGTTTCCAACCTATACCCCAAGGTCAACCCTGTGGACCCCCTATGGACCCTGAAGTAGAAGCTGTTCTTAATACAAGGTAGGGTTACCTTCCTAAGGTAGTGTCCAGTTTTCACTTGAATGAAGAAATTGTTGTTCCAGCTTTTGAGGCTCCAGACCTTTCTGTAGGTGAAGCCTCTCTGGATGTAGTTTGTGCTCTCCGTATCCATGTGAAGCGTTCAAACTCTGTTAGAAAATCAGATGCTCTTTTTGTATTATATGGTTTCCACAAACAAGGATGGCCTGCTAACAAGCAGACCCTGGCTCGATGGTTACATATAACTCTCTCTCAGGTGTACAAACAGGCTGATCTCCCTGTCTCAAACACGGTGACAGCACATTCTACTCGGTCTGTAGGGCCATCGTGGGCATTTACTTGTGATACCTCTGCTGAGTAATTGTGCAAGGCAGCCACGTGGTCTTCTGTCTACACCTTTCTTAGGTTTTATGCCTTTGATACTTTTGCCTCTCAGGATGCTTCCTTTCCGCGACAAGTTCTCCTTCCTGCTCAGGAGTGTCCCCCACCCTAGGGGAACTGCTTTAGGACATCCCCATGGTATTCCTGTGGATTCCTATGGACCCCGAAGAAGAAAATTAGAGTTATTGTAGACTTACCTAGATAACTCCTTTTCTTCGAGGTCCATAGGGTCCACAGGGCACCCACCCTGACGCACCTGGCTTCATTGGGTTATATTTTCCGGTCACAGATTCCCTCATCTTATGCAAGAGTGTTTCTGGTGTATGATTGTTCTTCCTTCTCCTGCCTTGAGACTTGTTAACTAAAGTAAAGTCCTATGGTTAGGGGCGAGGTATATATGGAGGAGAACCTGGGACATTCTGGGAGCAGAAGCTTTAACTGTTTGGTGCCTGGTCTTCCAACCATAATATCCCCCATGGTATCCTTGTGGACCTCGAAGAAAAGGAGTTATCTAGGTAAGTCTACCATAACTCTAATTTTTACGGACGGATAGAAATGACAAACATCCGTCTAACTCAGGAACGCTCGGATATGCAAAGATGCGTATGTTCATCGTGGGGCATGCGCATGTTTGCTAAAGCTCACTAGATATGAATGCATTCAAACTTGCATGTGACTCAGAATCAGGACCAATGGGGAAGATTTAATAGTTTTGTGTGCATCTATACGAACAGGCGCCCAACAGAGCAATACAACTGTTGCGCTGTTCGGGCACCTATTAGTATTTCTTTGACATCAGTTCTCTTACCACTATGCTCTGCTTCTCCATCTTCCTGTTCTTCATCTTCATCCTCCTCCTGATTAACATGATAGGATGCCCACTCTGGCATGATTTCAGATGTCTGGAAAGAATGCATACTTTAACCACAATCGTTGATTCATAGGTATTCGGTTATTATTAACCTATATAATATTTGCCTATGGTCTGGTCTGTCTTTGTCATGCACAGACGAATCAAACGCCACTCCACCAAGAATGGACGGTGTGAAAGGACAGCCTGGAGTAAGGGGCAAGACGCGACAATGGCAGGAGCTGGAAATTGTCTGAAAGATGATGTGGCCTGAGGTGTGTGGGGAGATGGGGGGAACCCCTCAACTTGGGCAAATGGCAGACAAATATGCTAGTACTTCTATATATTTGCATTCACTCAAGAATAGTTGCACTTGTTAATCTATCATAGTGCATAAAACACACAAACAAGGGCGTATTCAATTAGAGTCGAAAAGCCGCGATCGGCGCAAGTTTTCTCCAATGCGCAATTTTCGCCTGTTTTCAAAGTATCGCCGTATTTAATTCCAGGACGTTTTTGCGTAGGCGAAAACTCCATAGGCATAGACAGGCGAAAAAGTTTCTCTAGCAAAAGGCAGGAGAAAAGCCGTGCAAAGGTACAAATGGGGGACAAGGTTCAGAACCCTTTGGACACCCCCCTAATGAATAATTAGGCAAGAAGGTAAAAAAATTATTTAATTCACCCCAAAAAAGACATATCACTCTTGGGGTGAAATGCAAAAAGTGTTTGAAAATTGGGTTAAAGTACTGGGAAGGGTATTTTGGGGTGCTGTATGGATGGGACATGTGATTTTAGGGTTGCAGGAGGCTGCAGCAGGTGTATTTTTATAATTTTTTTATTCTGTACTTTACAAACCTCAAAATATACTAATATCCATTTACATGTATCCCCAATTTAACTACAGCAATTTTTCATAAAAGACATTGCTTAATATAATTTTTCCACACTTATGCAAATAAGCATAAAACAGTCCTTTGACTTAAAATAAGATCCCTAATTACTTTTATTATAGCTAATAATAATACACTTCTATAATGATTCCCTGGGTGAGTTAGGCTTTATTGGGGGTACAGACTGATTTCCCCCAAAAAAATTACCTTTTTGCCGGTTCCGCTAGTCGCTGCATTCACCCATTGCGTTTTCGCCTGATTTACAAGTGAATAGTGCAAAAAGCGGGTGCGCGCATTGAGTAAGCAGGCGAAACCTTCACCTGAAAACACGCGAATAAGGCGAAAACATCGCGTTTATCATGGCTTTTTGCCCCTAATTGAATTTGGCCCTAAGTCACACACAGATATACAAGTGTTGCATATCAAATAAATCAGTACAGTCTGCTGATACCTTCTAGTCGCATCACGACTTAGGGGCGGATTGAATTAGCCACGAAAAGCCGAGGTCGGTGAAAAGCTCAATGTTTTCGCCTGATTCGCCTGTTTGGACGCAATGTTTTCTCCATGCGCTTCCCCGCTTTTCACGCCCTATTCAATTCCGAAACAGGCGAAAACACGGATAGGCGAATGTAGTGAATAGCGAAAAGGACAGCATATTTTTGGGGAAATCGGTCCTAATAAAAGTATTTAGTGATCTTATATTGAGTCAAAGGGCTGTTATATGCATATTTGTATAAGTGTGGAAAAATTATATAAAGCAATGGGCCTGATTCAGACCCACTCGCAAGCGGCTGTCCGCTCGCAAGTGGGTCGATGTTGTGCTCTGCGCATGCGCACGACGGCGGGAGCTCCGTCGTGCGCATGCGCCAGACGCGACGAGCGAAGGACTTTCCTTCGCTCGTTGTGTCTGATCAAAGGGGGCGTGCTGTCGATGTTGATTGACAGCACGCCCCCTTTGGTGGGCGTGCTGTCGATGTTGATTGACAGCACGCCCCCTTTGGTGGGCGTGCCGGGGGCGTGCCTCCCTGACGGGGGCGTTCCCACGGGAACGCCTCCCGTCAGAAGCCGGCCCACTGACATCACTAGTGATGTCAGTGGGAGTGATTTTGGCTCTGATAGAGCCAAAATCACTCCGGGGCTTGCGGTTGAAAACCTCAACCGCAGGCTCCGGCTCACAGTTTCGATGGTCGCGATGGTCAAGACCATCGCGGCCATCAAACTGCACGCTCGTATAGGCTGTGGGTGGTGATCCACAGCTATACGAGCGTCCAGGAGGACGCTCCATTTTTATGGAGGGCGGCCCTCATTCAGAGCGTGCGCTCTGCTCAGAGCGTACGGCTCTGAATGAGGGCCAATGTTTTTTGTGAAAACTAAGTACCGTAGTTAAATTTGGGGTACATGTAAATGGGTACTAGTATATTTTGGTGTCTCTAAGGGGCATATTCAATTAGACGCGAAAAGTCGGAAAGGTTTCGCCTGCTGTACTTTTTGCCGACGTCGCCTGTTTTGGAGGCAAAAACTTTTCGTGCACGGCCCCGCTTTTCGCCTTCTTCAACTCCAAAGACGTGAAAACGGGACCCGGCGAAACGCAAACAGGCGAAAAGTGCTGTCAGATTTGTGGAAATCAGCCTGACACCCAACAAAAGTTGCACTAACATTGGGGATCAATGTAGTTGCCCCCGAATATCCCTACTGAAGCTATTTGGGGTACTTAAATGCTCTCATTAGCTGCTAATTAGTGTCTTTGCACAAGTGGTGAAGAATAGCATTTAGCGGGGTTTTTTGGTGAAAATAACTAGTCCCAGCAAATTTGGGGTACATGAAAACGGGTGCAAGCATGGTTAAAAATCGCAAAAGTGAAGTTTAAAAAAAAAAAAAAAAAAGCACCTTAAGCAAGCACCTGCAATCAAAAACAACACCACCCCCATACTTGCAGACCCCCTCAAAAGCTTATTTGGCTACTTTTTGAGTTTGTACCCTAACTTTGTACTTTTTGCTCCATTTTTCATTGTCATTTTTTGGGGTGTTCAATTTTTTTTTTAGAATTATTTTGACGCAAGTAACCTTTGGGGACCTGTCCAAAGGGTGCAGGGTGGTTTCCTCACCTTTGCACCCCAAAACCGCAATTCTACACTTTTTCTCCGCCTGGTTTCATAGGCGAATCTTTTTCGCCTATACCAATGCATTGACTTTCCGCCTAGGCGAAAAGTCTTTGGAATTGAATACGGGGATAAGTTTTCGCCAGGCGAAATTACGTCATCGGTGAACCTTTTTTGCCGAAAAAGGCTTAGCACGGCTAATTGAATATTCCCCTAAAGTAAAGATTTACAAAAAAAAAATCTAAAAAAAAATACACCTGCTGCAATCCTAAAAACACCTATCTCAACCTTATAGCCCCCAAAAATACCAGGCCCACTACTTTTTACCCATTTCTTAACACTTTTTACATTTTCGACCTAAAAATTGTTTTGGGTGAATTAAGATAAATTTTTATTTTTTTTCCCAATTAGTCATTAGGGGGGTGTCCAAAGGATTCTGAACCAAGTCCCCACGTTTGTACCCCAAAATATGGATTTTGCACTTCTTTTCTCCTGCCTGTTGGTGGAGAAGCTTTTTCGCCTGTTTCTGCCTAAGGAGTTTTCGCCTGGAATTGAATACGTCGATACTTTGAAAACTTTTCACAGCTAATTGATTTCGCCCCTAAAACGCATTTTTGTCGAAAGAGACGCTAGCAGAGTAGCACGGGACGGGCTTGGCAACTCACACCAGGCAAGTTGCGCTGCGTGGCATATTGAGGCTAGATGTATGAGGACACATCTGAAAGTGAATGCAGCAAATTATACAAAGTGAGAAAACACAAGATCTGCATAGTGGTTTAAAAAGTTAGAAGACAGCACTTTTTCAGGTGATAAAATATGCAAATTAAGGGGGTGGAGCTTTTCATATTGGTGGGCATAGCTGTGCAAACCAGCACAATGACATGTTTATACTGCTCTTACATGATCGGTTGCTTTGACAGTCTGTTGGTTAGTAAATCAGCTCCTAAGCCTTTTACTGTACAACTGAAGGAAGATTTCTTAAATATTACCAGTTATGTGGCTACACAAGGATTAGGCAACATGTTACTTTCTAGCTGTTATAGAACTTCCAGTACTAAGGACCTTATTTATCAAAGACTTATCGATCACAATGAGTGATAAAACTTGTTGCGTATGATAAATGTTGCTCCAGCCAATCAGCTCCCATCATTTTTCTAACAGGTGACAGTTGGGAGCTGATTGGCTGGAGCACCATTATCATACGCAACAAGTTTTATTAATCCTGCATTATAACTGTGTATATAAGCTGCTTTTAGTATTTTCCACAATTAGTTTTTCTTGAACATCAAAATAAACATGACATTTGCAGGCACATTTTAGAATTGAGCTGATGCAGTTTCCTCCCGTGCTAAGGCTGGTGTAGAGCAGGTGGAGCTACTACAGGCTAGAATGGCAAATCTCCATGGAATGTAGAAACCATTTGGAAGGTGCGGAACATTGGGCTCGTTTACTGTATCTGCACAGCACCACCACTGCTAAACCTGCCCAGTGATGTGGCCAGACGAGAATAAAGCAACATGTCCGGACTGCTACAGAACTATGTCCCAACAATCCATGGCAGGAATGCTGGCGCTTGTAGTTCCACAGCAGCTAGACAATCGCGGATAATAAGTCACCTCGGTTCTCGCGCTGTAAGATATAATACACTGTAATATAGGCAAATAGCTCCCGCCTCACACTCAGCCGCCACAACTTCTCCTCCTCGGTATTTGCGTTCCAGCTTCCTGAGTCACTTTAGTGACGTCATGCACTATACGTCATTCTCCAGCGCTGCAGCCCTGAGGGGCGTAACATGATGGATCAGCATGTTCTCTTAGTGACACAGCAGCGTCCTTATTGGTAATGACATGGCAAATGGGCGTGGCCTCCTCCATAACGTAATGTGCGGCCTCCGGTGGGTGTGTTCTAGTGTACAGAGTCATGGCTCTGAATGGCTGATCTCCCCGCAGTGGGCGTGTCCAGTACTGTGTTAGCCCGCCCGCTGCTGCCGGGTTGTCAGTCAGACGCTGCTGCCGTTCCCGGAGTTCGGTGGGTGTAATACACTAGGTTGTTGCAATGGAGCAAGCCCCGGTACCGAATCCCGTCCGTCTGTACGTGTACGACCTCTCCCGGGGCCTGGCTCGCCGCCTCAGCCCTGTCATGCTGGGTAAATGCGTCTCTGAGATGTACTTGTATGTGCTGCTGTATGTGTGTGCATGCCGCCATGTATAGGGTACTGAGGTAACAGTGATTGTAGGATGCTATGCCCCAAGATGTCACCTGCGGTAGCCACTCGCTGGCAGAGTCACCAGGTGGAAGGAGATCCTGGAAACCTATATAGTCATGTAGTCAGAGATTTGCTAGAAAGCTCATATGTTGTGTGTATGTATATACTATATGCTGCTGCTGTCACCCAGTGAATTCTCTATATATTCTCTATATATTTTCATAATCTATCTTTGTTCTCCTCAGGGAAACAGCTAGAAGGGATTTGGTAAGTGTCTGTTTTTATTCCATTGTAGAACTTCTAAAAAATAATCCTAATGCTAAGCTAACTTTTTATTGTGCATTTTATAAAATGAAATAAAACTTCTGACAGCCATGCCCACCTTCAGCTGTTATTGGGAAAAAGTGGTCATGTTGCACACAAGTGCCATGTAGTAGGGCTCCCGCGTGTCCTGGTTTTGTTATATCAGCCTTGTTTGTTTCTCCCACTAAGATATGTACTTCATTGTGCCTAACTATCCCGTAATTCAAGCTTCCTATAGACCAAACGTAACGGAAGTGGATAGATCCCCTTTTGTATTTGTACCCTGACGTCGTCAGTAATACCTCTTTTCCACCAAAAACCTGGATCCGACCTGGGTTTTCAGACATGGTTCCACCCCAATTCAGACACTGTTTATATAGCACCATCAGTCTGGTTTATTTTCAGGTCAGCCCTGTTCACACTGAACCTGGGTCTGACCTGCTAAACTTGTAAGGTCGGTGACTGCTCCACAACCACCAATGAGCTAATTTTAGGCATGGTCGCATAACCCGGGTTGCGCCGTTTATACTGCACCATTACCTAGGTCCGACCCTGGTAGCTACCTGGGTTGGATTGCCGGGTCACTAGACCTGGGTTATTTTTCAGGGACCCTTTTACACTGAGCTGCCACCCGGGTAGACCCAGCAAAAACCAAGGTTTTTGCTCTGGTGTAAAAGGGGTATTACTGACCAACGTCATTCCCAACTATCCACGTGGACATAGAAGGGGAATCTAAACCTGTGGCGAGCGAAGTCAGCCACCCTGCTTGAAGTGTGGTGAGCAAACATGAAACCGCACTTATGCCTTCACTTCCAGGTACAAATACTGAAGGGGATCTATTCCATTCCAAAACGTAACGGGAAGGATGGGGATATTTTCTGATTTAATATAACTTTAAAAAAAAAAAAAAAAAAAAATTATTTTATTAGAGTTCAAAATAAAATATGGGTTAAATGATGGGGGAACTTCATTGTCAAATGAGCACCCAGGTTTTTCACTTGTAGTATGTAAGCTCTAAGGGCCGGATTCATTGCGGATCGCTATTGTGCTCACAGCTGCGATTACGCACGCAGTTCTGCTGCAAAAATATGCAAATGTTTGCACATGCTCGGTCAGCATAGAGAAGCCCACTATCTTTCTCACATCTGTATGACCTTGCAATCCTGCGTATACATTGGTAACATCGGACCCTCACGCAGAATTCTAGCAGGCCTGTTCTGTCTCAGAAATTGCAAGTCTTGTCACATGCAGTGAGTACTCAAGCTGTGAATGCTGTCGCAGTGGCTAATTTATGCACGCCCAGGAAACTACGTTCAGTGGACAGGCTCGCCTGCTTTTCTCCAACCACTCCCCCGTCACCATCCCCCAAACTATCCCATCCTTCACTATGCGATGGTTTTGTATCTGCGTACGTGATCGCAGCGCGATCGCAATACTAACCTGTGCATGCGCAGTACGCACCATCGGCCGCCTTCCACCCCATCTGTTTCCCACCTGTTTGTCTGCCCCTCCCCTTTAGAATGTAAGCTCTTATGAGCAGGGCCCTCTATCCTCTTGTGCTTCTCCTTACTTTACTTTCATCTACTTCAGTGATTCCCAACCTCGGTCCTCAAGGCACACTAACAGTCCTGGTTTTAGTGATATCCATGATTGTGCACAGGTGGTTAAATCAATATAACTGAGGTACTAATTAAGGCCCTCATTCAGAGCCGTACGCTCTGAGCAGAGCGCACGCTCTGAATGAGGGCCGCCCTCCATAAAAATGGAGCGTCCTCCTGGACGCTCGTATAGCTGTGGGTCACCACCCACAGCCTATACGAGCGTGCAGTTTGATGGTCGTGACCATCGCGACCATCGAAACTGCGAGCCGGAGCCTGCGGGTTGAGGTTTTCAACCGCAAGCCCCGGAGTGATTTTGGCTCTATCAGAGCCAAAATCACTCCCACTGACATCACTAGTGGTGTCAGTGGGCCGGCTTCTGATGGGAGGCGTTCCCGTGGGAACTCCCCCGTCAGGGAGGCACGCCCACCAAAGGGGGCGTGCTGTCAATCAACATCGACAGCACACCCCCTTTGATCAGACACAACGAGCGAAGGAAAGTCCTTCGCTCGTCGCGTCTGGCGCATGCGCACGACGGAGCTCCCGCCGTCATGCGCAGAGCACAACATCGATCCACTTGCGAGCGGACAGCCGCTTGCGAGTGGGTCTGAATCAGGCCCTAAGTCACTTGTGCTCAAGTATGGCTATCCCTAAATCCAGGACTGTTAGTGTGCCTTGAGGACCGTGGTTGGGAACCTCTGATCTACTTCTTACTCCCCACTAGAGCACCTAACACTTAGTTGCTTAAGCTCTGCTGCTTATGTGGGTGTTGTGGTCACTAATGTAGCAATGTATATTATCCATGTCTTTGTCCTGCATTCTATTGTATTGTTCTGTAAGTCACTGGTCTCGTAATTGTTTATATATTTTGTAAGGCGCTGCGGAACACTTGTGGCGCCATATAAATAAATTATGATGATGGTAATAATAATCGGCTGATCTGCGTTCGCTGTTGGTATTGCGAAATCCGTGATGAATCAGTCCCTAAGTTGAGTGTCTGGCTTTCCTTTTTTAAATATAGGTGTTGAGGTTTGGATAGCTTAATAGAAACCCCAAGTTTTAACTCGCGAGAACTGGGGTAGCTCTCTGTTGTTGCACTAAATAGATAAGTGATTTTGGGAACAAAATTGCTAAAGTGTAATCAGAAGTGTTTCCTTCCAACATGCCTATCTCTTCATAAAGACAAAATTGTGTTATCATGAATTTCCCTGTGTATGAAAATCAAGACTGCTGTATAGGCGATCTGTATTGGTTTTCCCCTACCTGTGATCAGTACTTGGTGCAGTGTAAAGCTGGGCATACACTATACAATTTTCTGTCAGATATCTGTCCAATCTCGCTGGTTGGAATGAAAACCTGGTAATGTATGGGAGCCAATGACAGTCGTCCATTTGCTCACAAACGCTGGAAAATAGCCAAAAATGGTTGTTCAGACAAATTGGTTAAAGGGGCCTATCCATTAGCAGATCTTTCTGAAAGACAAAAGATTTATCTTTTGAAACTTCCTGGGGCTGCTGTGACAGATATCTGTCATGTACATGACAGATTTTTGCGAATGATGAACGATATTGCATAACATCATTCTGGGAGTGGATTTGTTTTATGTTTCTATTCATTTTCATAAAAAAATCGTTTGTCGTTTACCATGACAGATGTTTCTAATATCTGTCAGCGATAAACGATAATTGACTAACATGTTGGAGAGACAAAAGACCCAATTTGTCGGCCGCAGGAGTGCGCATTTTTATCGTTCAGAGCCTATCCATTAGCTTATAAATTGAACGATAAATTGTTCAAAATTATCTGCTAAGGGATCGGCCCCTTAAAACACACAAATTGAACCAATTTTATAAATTTGTTGTGTTTTTTTTTGTCCTTTTCAGTGTTTAAAACCATATGATCGACTGTCATTTGCTCTCATACATTACCAGGTTTTCATTCCAACCAGCCAGATTGGACAGATATCTGACAGAAAATTGTATAGTGGATGCCCAGTTTTAAGTTGGGTACACATTATATGATATGTTGGTCAAGCTTGCGATCCACAATGGCTTGTAATGACAAGCGTATAGTGCACAGGTTCTCAATCTCTGTCCTCAGGACCCCAAACAGTGCATGTTGTCCATGTCTCCTAACAAAATCACAAGTAAAATTAATTACTGCACCTGTGGATATTTTAAAATGTGTCAGTGAGTAATGAGTATACCTGTGCATCTGCTAGTGGTGACCTGGAAAACGCGAACTGTGTTGGGGTCCTGAGGGCCGAGTTTGATAACTACTGGTATAGAGTGTACACCCAATTCGTCATTTGATGAATTGTGTGTTCTCATCTTTCCAATTGATGTGCAGACGCAATGTAATTACATTAAGCACGTAACGATATATATCACTTTGTACGGTGGATTGCCTAGCGTGTATGGCGATGCGATATATTGATACATTACATTGCTGCTCTGCTGGATCGGTGCATTATTGATATGTGTACCCAGCTTTACACATACTTAATGATTGCTAACATTTCAGATCCAGGTTACATTGACTTTGCCAACCTGACAATAGTAAAGAACTGATACGGGCTCCCTGATTTAAAAAATAAATAAATAAAATTTTAAAAAAATTGTAAGAGGGAATTTTTAAATACTGATACTCTTTGTAGAGAAGTATATATGGGAAAGTATTATAGCTTTCTAGACACTAAGGGGTATATTTATTAAAGTGCGGGTTTTTATAAATGGAGATTTTGGCCATAGCAACCAATCGGATTCTACCTATTCTCTCCTAGAATTATCTGATTGGTTGCTATGGGCAACATTTCAAATTCTAAAAACCTGCACTAGTAAATATACCCCTAAAACTAAAGTAAGTCTTTATATAGTGTGTGATACACTGTATCAGGGCTATTTTTCTGGAAACATGTTCAGGAACTGTGAGTGGAGCTATAGAAAAACAATAATAAAAAATAAATGAGATATATAATATTCGTGTGGAAAAAAAAAATGTGTGTATATATATATATATATATATTATATATATATATATATATATATATATATATTTATTTATTAGAAGGGACTTTAAAATAAAACTTATCTTATGGGAAAAATACAATTTTGGCCCAGGATATTACATCATAGTTAATGAGGGAATCGGTATGGAATCCCGGCTGGCCGGCAGTTCGATGCCCGGCAGCGGAAGCCCGACAGCGCTAGAAATCCTGATCGTCCCTTAGGTAAGTATAACCTAACCCTCCTTATGGGTGCCTAACCCTAAGTGTCCCCACCCCCCTCCCCCTGTCCGCTCACGGCGCCCAGCATCCCTTCGGTCGGGATGCCGGCGTCTGGTAAATGACAGGCATCTACATATAGATGCCAGTCATTTATCCCACGCCTGGATAAAGCGGCCGGGAAGCTGGCTGTCGGTATTAAGGCAGCCGGTTTCCCGACTGCATACCATTAATGAGAGGGCCAGGAACTGAGTTCCTGCTGAAATATAGCACTGCGAGGAATCCACTTTATTTTTAATTAATATATTTTATTTTACTTTGATTACACAAGTAGTCTGTCATAGAATATAGTGGAATACCTGCCTGGCTATGCCAAGCAATTACTTCAGAAAAGAGGGGAGGGGGGGAACCATGGCTCATCAGAACTAGAGATTGTAATGTTTTGCTGATACTTGTAGTTCCATAACATCTGGAAAGTAAGTTGTTCCCTTTTGTCTTCATTTAAAAATCCCTAAGGCAATAATGTGTTCGTTTGTTTTTTGTGTTTTGTTTTTTTTGACGAATTAATGTAATTTTTCTATAAATCTACACTGTTTTGGATGGTATTTTTTCTTCCAAGATAAATAGTTGACACTGTTAGATGGTATTTAATATATTACTTCTTGAAGGCCCATGAAACGTTAATACAAATGGTTCTGTCCAAAAATCAGTGTGTTTATTCTCCTAGCTAAGCGTTAAGTGGCTGTAGAACAGTCTCCCTAATCACCAGATGCCGCTAACAGTTCTGTGCTTTGTTGCCTAGGCACACTTCCATCATTGTCTTTGAAGAGGAATTCTTCTACGGTGGAGGGGGCATAACAAGCTGTGTGCCGGTAAATACATTAATGCCAGTGTCTCCAGTGTTATGGGATGGCTTCCTTAGCTTGTACAATCTTTTAATTAACAGGAGCATAACATAAATGTTTTACAGTATGCCACTTTAATGAAGTTTGTAGAGGATCAGTACTTCCAAAACATATAAAATACACTATGCTCATTTGGTTAGGGCCAACTTTACCTTTTATCTCATACTGCCGTACATTAGTTTTGTCTGCAATATGATCCTATTAATTTATAGTTATATAGTGAATTAACATTTCAGGTTTAATACAACAATCTTAGATTTCCAGCTGTATCAAAATTTTAATAGTTTATTGTGTTAAGAAAGAAATGTCAAATGTTTCACTTTCATCATAGACCTTTTTCAAGGTTAGTAACACCACACAACCACTCTAAACCTTGTGCTTTAATTTTGTAAGGTCTGAAGACCTGTTCATTATGTTGAATCCATGACTGCTGCCCTTCTGCAGTATTATTTCAACCTCTTCTTGGATGGCACCCAGAACTTTGCAAGGAGTAATGCTATGAGTGACAATTAGATATAATTATATCTCAAGCATATTCCAGAATGTCCAGAAGTAAGCCAGCACACAATATTTACTAAAGTGAAAAAAAAAAAGTGCAATAATATAACATCCTGCCATCAGTCACACTAAAAGGAGCAAAAATTATGTATAGTCATTCTATGTCCGGCACAGGTGTGCGTGTCTATAAAGGGGGACATGGTCACGAGAAAATGGGTGTGCCGTTTTAATTACTCTTGGGACGTGCCCAGCACTTATCTGTAATTTTCATGTGGATTGTTATAAAACTCCAGCCTCCTCCTCTATGGAGGGTCTTTTGCCTATGACGACCACCTGCTGTTCCCTAAGTGTTGGATGCACACACTGGTACTTAGGTGGCTGCCATGTCTTGTACCTCCGAACAGTAGGGGCTTATGCAACAGAGACAGGAGATCACTAGGTAATAACTGGAGTAGTAGTATATAAGCAACAGTAATATGGCAAAGACACCGTTAACTCAAGTACTGCCAACCCCCACTAGTTTTGTCCAGTACACTGGAACAGGTAGTAGCAAGGGTATAATATGCAGACAGAGGATATGGACACTGACCTAACTGCCGTAGATGCAGGGGGTGCAGTTGCTACGGGGCCGGGCAACCTCCGGGACCCGTCCCTACACCTATGGTGCCAGGCCAAAGCTGGATTAAGGGGTGGGCGCAGGGGGTGAGTACCCCGGACTCCCTTCTCTCAGGGGGACCCCCAGCCAGAACTGCTACAAACCAAATTGTTCCCACTGGTGCTGCTGTGTGGGAACGATTGCCACCACCGCCCCGTGCTGCTGCTGGCGTAGAGGCTGGAGAGTAACAGATTTGTTCCCCAGTCAGTGCGGTGGCCGGCACCCGACACCTGTCTTCACTCCTCCAACGGTGAGCTGAAAAGCCGCAAGCGGCGTATAGCTACTGACACTGGGGAATAAGATGTGATGATGTCTCATCCCCAAGAAGACGACGAGGGAGCCGAGGGGCAGGAGGCTGGACTCTGGAGCTGCCTCTCAAAACTGTAAGGGATGGGGGGATAATCATTAAATATATAAGGGCTGGTGGTGAGGGGTGATTATTAAATATATAAGGGATTTGTGTGAAGGAGGAAGAGCAGATCATTACATATGTTTTATAAGGGGTGGGGGGGTGTGGAGTAGGAGTGAGAAAATTAATACATATATTGCTTAAAGGGTGAGAGTGATGAGTTGTTAGGAGGGGAAAAGATTAAAATATATATATGTATATTGGGAAGGAGGGTGGGGAGGGGCATTTACTGTGTGTGTGAGCACAGCCGGGGGTGGGGGGTTGGTGCTGACAACGAGGAGTGGGCCCCCCTGTCTAAAGTGCCCCAGCCCCCCAGTGGCTTATTCCGGCCCTGTGCCAGGCCAGCAGTGTGCTGCGTAAGGCAGGCACATTTGCTCCGTCTCTTCTCACTAACTGATTACTGAGAGGAGGTGTGGCCGTGATCAAGGGTTGTCCCAGCATGGCTCCTCCTAGCATCAGTCAGTGAGGAGAGATGGAACCGATCGGATGAAGAGATGCAGCACGTTGCTGAAGGAGGACGCGGCCACGGAGCAGAGGTAAGTCAGGGGGCCCCACTAGGTCTAGTTACACCCCTGGATATGGACATCATATAAAGTAATGCAATTCTAGAAATGCAGCAAAGTTATAGTACACACAGATCTGCACCATAGTTAATGCAATAGCAATGGTTAAGCACAATGGCTAATGGCTCATGCTACACCCAGTAGATAGCCACAGCTAGGAAGATGAATACGGCCACTTATTATTGCAGCCACACATTATAGAAAAGCAGTGGTATTTAAACAGTGATTCCAGCAAGGCACAGGTGGATTACTCAGCAGATGATGAATGCACAGGTCACAGCAGGATACTAACGAGTAAATAGTAGCAGAGGCAATGCATAGTAGTGAACAGTAAACAAGATTAGGGACCAAATGACAAGGCTCCAAGAAGAACTATCACCGACATGGATGTTTGGATCTTGCTGCCTTTTAACAGCACTGATAGCCAATCAGTACTGTACTTAACCATATGAATTGCAGCTGCTGGGCTGCACGTAACTGTAACAAAGCCAGGACCAGAAGGCACTGCGACTGCAGAGTCCTAGTAGCCTAGCAACCACTGAGACCACCAGATAATGCATCTTGCGTGACGCTGTGTCCCGGTTGCCCAGCAATGACTAGGATCCATGATGGAGGAGAGCTGCAACTGCGGCTCGTAACATGAATATGACAAGCCTATATAAAGTTCTACAACAAAATGGCCGACCAGGTCAGTAAATAACCAGTAAAAAAAAAATTGAATTACTGTTATCTATACTTTGACAAAGACAGTATAAATAAAGCCACTACATTCCATTTCACACCTTTTTTATATATAAAATAATTTAATTCCTAAAAATAAAAACACCTATAGATGAAGTACTGATAATATGTGAACTAGCCAAAATGGCCACTGATGTACAGTACTACTACCTCTAGTGTGTATTATCATGAAGCTGGATAAAATGCCTTTCCCAATATTTTATATAGTTTGGGATGTTCTATTTATACTGATTAGATATAATTTTGGATTAATGTTATCTGCTTTCAGCCGTATAGGCCGAGTCAAAATCGTGCCTGTGTTTTAGTCAGCACTTTAATGACATAAGGTGTAAGGGGGTAGCGTGGATGTGTTTATTATTTAAACATGACACCCTGTTGAAGCTAATTTAGATGTTCTAGTGTTCCTGATAGACTTCAATCACCGGGTGCTGCACCCTGTCCCATTTTTAGAAGTTACAATGCGGCCAGCACCTTTTCCAGCACCCTGCTGGGATCGCTGCGGTGACAACCTGCAGAGCTATATCAGCTCGCTCCGGCTGTCCGCTCTTCCCGGCTGCATAGCTCCCCCGGCGAGTGAATAGATGCCGCACGGCGCATTTATTGACAGTAAAATCTTATAATATACAGTCTTGTTTTGTACAATGTTTCCAATTGCAATCCAATGTGGAGTATAAATAAATGTTGACAATATTATTAAACCTATTCTAGATGATGATTTTTTTTTTAGATACACAATATTCTATCTAAAGTAACTTTTTAAGGGCCTGAATTCTAAGCACTTTTTTTTATTTTTTTAAAGAAATGTATATGTTGATATGTATTCTATATAGCAATAAAAATAGTTGACCCTGTATTGTAGAAAAACTGAATTCAAAATCTTAATATGAAAAGCTACTAATACTATTTACAATTGTAAGTATTTTGGGATTTCCTTTAACAAAAAAAAAACAAGTGGCGTTTAGTGTCCAGGGGATTCTAGATACACAATATTTTAATTGTGTTCTCTACCACAATCTCTGAATCTGTTTTCTTCACAATATTTTCATGTTAATAATGTTTTCCACTGGATGACGTTTGTTATGTTATGGGAGCATAAAGACATCAGTGTAAAACTATTCTGGAATGTTCATAAATACAAATGGTTTATTGGTTAGTATTATCAAGTTTGAGGTCAAGGACTATGATGGTTAATTTGTGACAACTATTTCCTTAACTTCTAAACAAGCTCCAATTCATTACAACTGGTAACTATTAAAGTGTATATGTTCTGATTATCTGTGATGCTTCCATTTTTGTGTTAGGGAGGCACACTGTTGGGTGACCCAGACACCGTGGTGGATCTTGGGAGCACTGAAGTGACAGAAGAGATCTTCCTAGAGTACCTGTCTTCTTTGGGGGAATCTGGCTTCAGGTAGGCCTTGGACTTATTAACAGTAAAACTTTAATGTTTTTTTTAAAATTTAAATGAAAAAATAAAATGAACAAGCTAGAAAATACCTATCTCCTTCCATTGGTGTCATGTAATTGCTACAGATGTGTTCTCGTACAGCCAGCGTTTTTGTGCTATATAGTGGGAGGTGCTTGGTGCGACGTAATGTCTTGCTATGAATAGCTAGTTTTATACTTTCACGTTTTAGTATTTTTTTTTCGCAGTGCAGCCACATTCTGCCCTCCTCCCTTTTTTTTTTTTTTTTTTTAACCAGGTAGGGTGCGGCGCCCCACTAAATTAGCCTAGCGGGAACGCTACTCTTATTTCCATCTTTTTCTAATCCTTTACACCGATATACATTGTCTCTTGTTCTAATTTTCAACCTTTTACAATTTTTCTGTCCTATTTTTTGTTTTGCTTTGTGTTGCGTTTTTTTCTTTTTTTTTTTTTTTTCTCTCTAACATCTAACTGTGGGATACTGAATACTTTGGAGTCTAGGTAGCAGTAAAAGTAGCTTGGGCACTGTAAGCTTACTGACAAAAGCTCAAGTCCCCCCTCAGCTTGGAATGCCTGAACCAAGCTGCTGAGGTGTGGCACTTCCTACCACTTATCGCAAGCTTCCGCCTCTGGGTTTGAGTGGTCCCTGCCGCTGGACTGCATGGCACCAGAAATGGAATTGGGCAGAGATTGTCCCTTCCATGTTAAGAGAGCCACGTTATGTGACGTTGCTGCCCATGGAGTGTTTGACCAGGGCCTTTTGGCCTCTAACTAAGCTGTATATGAAAAACTGGTTTGGTTTTAGGGTCTGGCACGGTCTGTCTACTTCAGGTATCCTCTTCATTGGAGAGGGTTGACTACTGACACCACTTGGGAGTCTGACTTCCTCCCATTTGGAAGGTGAGGTGTTGTGTTGTAAGGCTTTGACGCTGAGGTTTCCGCATGTGCTTAAGAGAATTCCAACAGGAAGCTGGGTGAAAGGCGTCCTAAGTTGAAGATGCATCATAAATCTAAAGTCCTCACCCAGGTGCTTTGTCACTATGGTGACAGCTATTTTTTTTTTCTCTAAGGAAAGCCACCTAGTCCCTTCATTCAGAAAGTATATTTATTCCATTCCCAGAACAGCAGGGAGGATTGGGCTTTCTTTCCCTTTGACCTAATCTGAACCTCAAGTCCCTAAATGGTTTGGGGTGGAAAGGTTCAAGATGAAGTCCGTGAGTTCATACATCCGTAGCATGGTACAGGTGGTTCTTGTGTCCTAGGACCGCAAGGACCCTTGCTTACATGGCACATTCTGGAAGGATAATCAGATGCCGCCTCAGGTTTTTCATTGCATATTGTCATATTTTGTTTTGGGCCCTGTCCATTAATCTGGCCACAGAACCAAGGGTGTTCAGCAAAGATCTTGGCAGTGGTGGTTGCCCTTCTAAGGTCCAGTGAGGTGATGGCCATCCCTTACCTGGACAATCTGCTTATCAAGACTAACTCACCAGACTTGCTTATGTTCTGAAGACAGCTAGAACTTGGAATCTCATGATTGGATTCTCAATATCAAGAAATTCAGTATGTCACCTTCCCACTAGATTCTCTTCCTGGACTGTCTATTCTTTACCCATTAGAAGGTGTTCTTTCTGGATGACAAGATTCTCTGGCTACAGGGGTTGGTAAAATCCCTGTAGTCTTGCAGGCAGGTGAACCCCACTTTTGCATGAACGTCCTAGGAAAGATAGTTTCCACCTTTTTAATGCAGTACAATTTGCAAAGTTTCAGATAAGGGTGTTCACAATACATTGTGATCCCAGCTTTTGACAGGGATAAATCTCCAAAAGAAAATGCTCTTCTCTTCTCTCACAGACACTGTAACAACATTTAGTGGTATATTTACTAAAGTGAGATTTTTTTTTTTTTTTTTTTAGAAGTGGAGATGTTGACAATAGCAACCAATCAGATTCTATCTATTATCTTCTAGAAGGTGCGAGTAAAATGTTAAGTAGAAACTGGTTGCTATGGGCAACATCTCCACTTCTAAAAACTCTCACTTTAGTAAATATACCCCTCAGAATCAACATCTATAGGACCTAGGAATTGCGCAGACAGCCATTTTATGTTATATTACTTGTCAAGGTAGCCTGTCCCTGAAACTGAGGGAGTAATCTCCCAGATCAGTGGGAGCATTCTTATGCTGGCCATACACGCTACAATTATCGGGGCGCCTGATATCGGCGGATTGCCCCGATAATTGTAGCGTGGGGGGGGGGCGACCGAGGGTTAAATATTGCTTGGTCGGGCATGCCGGATTGTCCAGCATGCCCATCCGATGCGATATTTCCCGTTAAACTGTCGGCCGCATCGGGCAGTGTATGCCCAGCCGCGGCCAACAGACAGACATTTCCTGTGTTCCTCCCTACGGAAGGAACAGGGAAATGTCTCCTCCCCCAGGGGCGGAGCGCAGATGTCTGCCAAATACACTGTGAGAGAAATCTCAGTGTATGCCGGTGACATCTGCGCCTGGCAGCCGGCCAGATAAAATGTCTGTCGGTCTGACAGGCATTTTATCTGGCCGTGTATGCCCAGCATTAGCGATGTGGCACAGGGCCTCTGCTGAGCTGCTTTTAATACTTTTGCGTTGTGTACCCTTATGTCCCAATAGTAGCCAGTATCCCAAAATGGAGTTTCTATTCCTACGTTAGATCCTTTTCTCTCCCGCCATTGGGGGACACTAGACCCTCACTATATGCTTTATGGGCCAAATGTAATAGGGTGAGAGTTTAGAAGTAAAACTCTAACATTGGTCGAATCTTATCTTCAAAATGGGAAACATCTGGATGAGAGTTTAAATTGTTAGTTTTTTAGTCTAAAAATGTGCAAGTTTGCCTGTTCTCAGACTCCATTACCATTGGGCAATTTAAAAAATGTGAGTTTTCTCACCCTATTACATTTGGCCCTGAGTTTGTATTTCTATTCTGTTTTTGTTCAGTGTTTTTCACTGTTTTCCTAGTAAGAAATGTTTTTGTTAGAGAATGTTGTTTATTTTCTCCTCTTTTTGATCTGTACTCCTGGCCTTCCCTTTTCTGCTTTGTTAGAAAACTACTGAAGACCATAGCGGCCTATGGGTGTATAGAGGGGGACGAGCCTCAGCTGGCAAATTTAAATTGCCTAAGCCTGTTTCACCGCACTGTATATTCCATAATATCCAGTGTCTCACAATGAGCGGTGAGAAATGGAATTAACATAAATACAAATATCTATTTTATTTTCTTAAATATGTGGTAAGGGGTTCCTCTAATCTTACCAGTGTGCACTAATCACCCCCACTTTAAACTGTGTCAGTTGATCCAGTTTGCCAGTCATGCTACCACAATATTCTTGATTTTCTCTTTGCAACAGGACTTATTGAATGCATACTTTATACCCACATTTAGTTGCTTTTATCTTCTTCGTTTTTATTTTTTTTTCTCTCACTCATCTATAGCCACAGTCTGTAATGAACGTCTTGTCGCAGGTAGTCACCACCTCACCATACAAGCTCTGTGTTACTTTGGTGTATGAGGATCTACCTTACCTTGGTACTTATTTTAGAATGTAGTCACTCATTTAGCATCTCCTTTCGATATCTGTACCAAGGACCAGCAAAAGCCCTGGGTTTGCCCTAAGCTGTAACCCTCCAATAGGAAGTGTGCACCCCTGCCCTCAATAGTTACGGCCTTAACAGGTGGGAGAAAGCCTCTGGTCTTGGGACTGGTAGTTTGGGTCTTGGCTGTGATATGTTAGCATACCTTTGGCATGGGGCAACTGCTTAACATTTAAAAAGCAGCTGACTGGTTCTAATTCATGTCAGAAGCTGGCACCCTGGTTAGGAACTTTAAAAACACTGGATGAGTGAGATTATTTCACTCCTTCAGTTTTTTAGGTGCCACCTAACCATTGACGAGCCTAATGCAGTGTTCTTCCCATATAAAAATAAATAAAAAGGACCAGATCCTACAGAGTGTGCCGTTTTTTCATAATCAGATGACTGGGCCTCTTATAAGAAGGAGAATTAATATATAAAATGTTATTTCAAATCATTATAAGAACATTTTATTATTGCGAAGGCCCCACCTGGCTACTTCTTGATGCCACACGGCTGGAAACATTTTCTGGGGAGAACACTGCTAATGGTAGTGCTTGCCTTTCTCTACTTTCTTTACATTGGGTGCAGAATACAGTAGGTCAGTGCAGTGGCTCTTCCTATCTTCCATTTTTGCTTCTCACCTTTGCAAATTCTTCCACAGTATTCGGTTTAATGGAATGTTTTTGCTCATGACACCCAGGGCCTGATTCAGACCCGGTCGCAAGCTCTGAGCGCTCGCAACCGGGTCGATTGTGGCCCAGAGCGCATGCGCATGACGGAGCCGGCTTGTGGTCACTGCTGCTATTCCTAATTTTGTATCATGTAATATGTAAAGGTTTTGTATTTCTCTACTGTGCAGCACTGCAAAATATATTGGTATTTTATAAAGGAAAGAAAAATAAATAGTTAAACATTTGAATAGTTATTAGTGTTTTGGGAATTGTTTCCTGTTCGGTTATGGAAAGGTTTGTCTGTATTTTTAATTTTCAATATAAGCCAATCCATTTCAATTTAAAACATACTGTTATTCTTTATTTTATTAAAGTGTTCATGTACTGTATTACTTCAATATGTACATCAGTACTTTTATTGCATGGTCTTGTTTTTTATCCAGAAAGTGTTCCATTGCATGGCTATGGTTACCTCATCACAAGCTCATTTATATTATTGTGCTGTAAAAGATGAGGTTGCCATTCCCTCGATAGAAAGACCAGGCTACTCTATTACTTTCATACACATTTGTGCCCCATTTAATGGCAATAAAGTAGAAGTGTGAAAATAAATTTTTTTTTTTTTTTTTTTTTTTTGTAATAAAATGTAATTTAGCAACAAACTACCGGTTTTAATTTTTTTAATCTCCATAATCAGGCAGAGATAGGTTTCATATTTGCTGCTCTGTTTTTGTTTCACAGTGGGGAGTCATACCACTTGTTTGATCACAACTGTAATACATTTTCCAATGAAGTGGCTCAGTTCCTAACTGGGAGGAAAATCCCTTCATACATCACAGAATTGCCGTCTGAGGTCTTGTCCACGTGAGTGCCTTCACTACCTAAGTTAATGAGGGTCACAACCTGATACAAAGTAGTAATAATTGTGAAACCCTTTTACAGCTATGGGAAGGGAAACAGAAATAAGTAAAACATATATATATTGACTAGACAATGTAAATATTTGCATGATTTGTGGTGCAACTTTTTCCCATTTTCCAGTTCATCAGCACTTATGCCCCCTTGATTTTGCATGGAGTTCACACTATATTGGTTCCCTTATTTATTCTTCCATTCATCCTCCGCTGAACCTTAATCTTTATTTAGCTGATTTTTTATTTTTTTTTTCTCTTTAAACTCCTCCTGTGCTTCTGTTATGGAGCACCAGTCACCATGTTGACATGGAAATGTCGACGTTCTTCACAATGCCGACATTCAATTTAGGCACTAGGGGAGGGATAGGGGTAGTGAACCAATTCATCAGATGACTAATCTGGAACTCTGCAGCACCGCTGGAGCAGGTTAGTGAAGCCACTGTACCACCGGGACTGTTTTGTGAACATTTTAATCATGTCAGCATTTCATCACTGACATGAATGTCAGCATTTCATCACTGACATGAATGTCAACAAAATAAAATGAACCCCTCTCATGCTTGGTCCATAATAGAAATGGGTATTATACCGATCCCTTAGTAATACCGAGGTAAGAGTTATATTCTGTTACCATGTAAATACGTATAGCATTGTTCCCTCCCACCCACCGGAAAAAAATAAAACTTAGTTTCCGTCTGCTTCCAATCTTCCGTATTAGACGATGCACACTGATCCCTATATATCTGCCTCACTGATATCTCGCACACGTGATGCACGTTGATCACTATGGAAGTGTCTCACTGACTTCAAGCAAACTGGGATACACAGTCATTAAATACCACTTATTTACCTCTGTGGAGTCTGTCCTGGGTAGCGCTGAGATCCGCTTGCGCTGAGGCCGTACATCACTCCCAGATGAAGCAGTGGTTATCTCAAGTTGCACACCGCACCTGGCTGGTCTCGAGATCTGTCTGTACTGTTCCTGCCCAGTGTTCTGTGTCTAGGCATGGAGATGGCTCCCCGCAGCACTCTGCTCAGTGTGCTTGCTCAGCATTGTGGTACACAGGCCACACGCCAGAGTTCCCTCCAAAACTACAGTATGGGTGCAGCCCTGTTGGGGCACCCGACACTCCTCCCATTACTCTGAGCACTGCTCCCAAGACCAGCTGATTGCGGCATCCAAGGTACTTGGCCCTATAAGATCTGTTTCCGGATTGGCCCACATTGCCAGTACAACGTCAGTTCTGCTCAAGTTACAGCTCTGTGCTGAGCTCCCAGGTACTTTGTATCTGTACGGTTCTAGTCTGTCCTTTCCAAATCTGGTACATGCAAGTCTCCATTCCCATCAGGGCCGGATTAAAGCTTGTGGGGGCCCAGGAGCAACTAAGTTGTGGGGGGCCCATCTATAAAATTGCACTGCCTCACACAGCAACTACTATGCCCCTTACATTGTCTCTCTTTACTCTCCATGGACTGGCAAGGTCGCAACATACTACATAATGTCCGCGACACTGCTGGGAATGGACTCCCGGCTGCATAGCGGACATGATCTAGTACACTGTCGGGGGCAAACGCAGGATTATGAGTGCTGGGATATATAGATGGATAACATAGATGTATAAATCGAGATATATTTATAGACCGAGATAGGGGGGAGAGGGAAGGGGAGAGATAAAAATGGGAGGGGGGAGGTAGTGAGAGAGAGGGAAACAGCGATGAAGGGGAAGAGAGGAGGTAGTTAAGGGTGAGAGTGAGCGGGAGGAATGGACTGAGAGTGCACACACAGTACCTGCATCATCAGCTTTTTGATGGGGGCGGTCACTCTACTGTCTTAGGCCCCGCCCCCTACCCATACACCTGCAAATCATGCCATCAAGGGGAGCGGGGCTTCCATAGTCGGCACAGCCACGGTCAGGTCCATCAGTGAGTGTGTGTACTGTGTAAGTGATGGTGCCGGCCAGGGAGAGTCAAGACTGCCGGCCAATATTTGCGGCGGTGTGGGTGGCCCTGGGCCACCGCCCCGACCACCATGCCTATAATCCGGCCCTGATTCCCATCAGCATTCTAGTCGGGATTTACCAAGAGGCTTGTTTCTATCTCCGACCATAGGTCCTAAGCTGATACTGTATTTCTGACAATATCTCCAACATCCGTTCCAATTCAACATCCAGTTCAATAAAGTTATTCTTTATCTGTTTTTATATTCGGGCTAACCATCAGCCATTCCACTGCCTCCTCTCTTCTCCCAACACATGACAAAGAGTTGTCTCAAACCACCCAGTTTCATACATGCCTCTTCAGTCTCCACTTCAGCCTCCCACTCCTGTACCAGCCAACCCCAACCCTCAGGCATGACAGATACAGTGATACCTATACACTGGCTACATACTTGCATACATTATGATCCCTACACATAGGTTCCAGTTCTACTCGACAATATTACACACTACATAAACATCTGATTCAAGGGTATTGTCCCGCATATCTGCAAGTTTGACCAATTCGAGGACAATTGGGAGATATCCCAAGGGTTCTGCAGCGCCTTACAAATGAGCAAAACAAGAAAACAGTGACTTACAGTACAAAACCATGCAGGATAAGGACATAGTTTATAAACATTGCTGCAGCCATGATCAAATAAGCAGCAGGATGGCAGCAACCAAAGCTTAGGTGCCATTGTAGGGATTATAAGATAATGTAAGTAAGGGAAAAGAGAAGCACATGAGGGAAGAGGGGCCCTGCTCATGAGAACATTCAAACGAAGGGGTTGGGACAGACACTGGGGTGATGCAGATGGGGTAGAGAGTGAGGAAGGAGCATGGAACAGTGGGTTAGGATGAGAGCTAGATGGCTTTGATGAAGTGAGTTTTGAGAGCCCTTTTGAAGTTTTTAGTGGCGAGTCTGATGGTGAGAATTCCAGAGGTAGGGAGCAGCACGGGCAAAATCTTGGAGTAGCAGGAAGTAATCATTTGGCAAGAGAGGCGTCATGCATTTGTATAGCGAAGAAGGTGGTAGTGTTAAGAGAAATAAGGTCAGAGATGTAAATGGGAGAAGATTGGGTGAGGGCTTTGTAAGTGAGTGTGAAAAGCTTGAATTAAGTTCAGAAGGGGATTTAGTGTAGGAGAGAGGAGGCAGATGTACATTTGGAGAGGAAGATGAGCCAGGCAGCAGCATTGAGGACAGCTGGAGTGAAGAGAGTTGTGAGTCAGGGAGGCCAGAAAGGAGGAGGCAACAGTAGTCCAGTTGGGAGATAACCAGTGAGTGCATGAAGGTCTTAGTTGCCTCCTGGGTGAGAGTCTCTAATCCTGGAGATATTTCTCAGATGGAAATGGCAGGACTGTGAAAGGTACTGTGTGGCTTGAAGGAGAGGGAGGAGTCGAGAATAACTTCAAGACAGATATGGAAACAGAAGGAGATTTCCAGTGAGCTGTTACCTGTAAGACAGAAGATGAGATGGATAGATAAAAAAAATATTTTTTTTTTTTTTTTGGACCATCATTCACCAGGTCACTAGCTATTTTGTTTTTCATCTCTTCTCCCCCACAGTACACACCAGTTCAATCTCTGGGTGGGCTCTGTCCATGTATTGGAGAGGATCTCTTAGACTCCTCCATTAGCAGCAGGATGTGAATTAATGTATCCTAACTTTCTCCTCTGAGTGCTCTTTCCACTACAGTGCACCTGCTAGGTCCCCTGGATTCTTCTCCACAGCTCTCGGTGTATTAGATAGTCTTGGGGCCTTGGAGCTCAAATTCAGCTATAGGGCGAGTACTGCCAAGAGGACAGAGGTGGTACAGTGCCAATATGTCCCTAGTGCAATTCGTCATCCTCGGGGGTGGGTTTCTTACCATCACATGTGCACATGCCACAGTCACGCAGGTGCGGCGCACATAGGATTTTTACCATAACTGAGGGGGAGAACATCCACACATGGGCGTGCACCTCCCTTTAATCCTCAGTAAGCTTGTGTGCACCACCAGGGGGCGCCCGAGTTGCTAGACTGCCAACATACATAATTATACAGTATATTTAGATATTTTTATGTAGTGTGTGGTTTGTTTTTTTTTTTTTTGTTCTGGTGTGTGGGATTGGCAATGACACATGTAATAGAAAGTTAGAACTATCGTTAAATTGTAGCTTTCTGCCACTGCAGTACTATTATGGGACCAGTATATTGGCCATTCCTAGTATGAGTTTGACATAAGAGAAGTACAGATTCCTTTAAAGAGGATAGAATTGTAGAAGCCACTCTAAGGGGGTATTCAATTGGGTGCGAGAATAGCAAAAATCCTGCACCTGCTGGCTTTCTCTTGCAGATGCAGGATTATTGTTTTCAATTCGGTAAGGGGTTTATCATTTTAATTTTTTTTATTTTATTTTTTTTCTCTTGTGCACCTCCACAGCACGACCTAGTTTTCCTAAAATCCATATTTTTAGGAAAAATGGTCAGAAATTTCTCTGGGACCCCTGCAGCACCCCCCTTTATGACTAAGCAATTAGAAGTTTCCAATTAGCTTAATTAGTCATTACTCCCCTTCCGAAGTGTGTGTGTGTGTGTGTGTGTGTGTGTGTGTGTGTGTGTGTGTGTCCGTCCGTCCGACCACAGGAGAAGTCGGGTGTCTTTTTTTTTTTTTTTTTTTTTTTCTCTGGCAATGCAGGGTTTTCAAGGTTTTAGGGGCATATTCGCTCCCAATTAAATATGCCCCTAAATGCTTATAAATATTGGCTTTTGTGTGTTTTGCCATTGCACCAATGACATGTTATTGCCATATGTATTTTTTTTTATTTGTTTGTTTTGCCCGTCCCATACAATCCTTTTGTGTAGTACTTTTTCACACTATAATTGCAGCAAATGTGCCATGCCTATTGGCATCAAGAAAATCTGCCTACCCTTTTAGGATTTTCAAATTATGCTATGGTTGCAGGCCACATTTCCTGCCTCAGTTTATCAACACAAGGGTTAATATTCTTGATTGAGATATAGAGATATATATATATATATATATATATATCTCTATCTCAATCTCAAATATAATTATTTATTTATTTATACTATAATCTCTCACAATCCCTGAAACATACTTCACTCATATATTTCTAATTTCTTAACCATAAATGTTTTGTTTTTTTTCCAGACCTTTTGGACAAGCCCTTCGTCCATTCCTGGATTCTGTTCAAATTCAACCTCCTGGTGGAAACAGTTTTAACAGGCACAGTGGACCAAGTTAGCCGGGATGTGCTGCTTCCCAGTGAGGGCAGTGCCCCCACTTTTTAACTTAACACTTTTAGTATCTGTTTCTGACCATAAGTGTTCTTTTGTTTATATCCATTTACACCAGGATGTTATAACATAATGTGATAATTCATGTTTGTCATTTCATCAAAAAAGAGCTCCATTAAAAACCAATGCAAGTGGTTTTTGGGTGGAGTACAAAGTGTCAATAAAAACCGATCACATGACCTGCTGCACTTCATTTCCTGGATCCACCAATGTCCCGACAGGTCTAATTGTTAAATGCCGTTCTCCTATATCTTTTTTTTTTTTCTTTTCTGTATGAGCAACTGTAGATGCACCGAGTGTCTTATTCACCTGAATGTGCATTTTTCTGGTGAGGCACAGGACTCTGGCAAACAAGCAGCACTACTACAGCTAACTGCTAGTGTTGCATTAAAGGAGCTCTTCCAGCTAAATGTCAAAGTTTTTAAATGAGCTGCCATTCCTCTTTGGGAAAATGCATGTCTATTCCACTGGCTAACACTTATAACCTGTGTAGTAAGCCAGGACCTGTGTCACTGGAACAGTGTAGCCCTAGGAAACTGTTAAGCATGCAATTCATGGGGTGTCTCTAAGGGGAAGATCAGCTCCATTAATCTCCATTTTTTTAACTGGTTGTGCTCTTTACTCATATTATACATATTTGCACATTGGTGGATACAGAGAACAGAGAGTATGGGTATGTATGTGTGATTATTTTTTTATTTGTACTCTACCCAAAATAAGATGTTTAGTTCTCAGTGAAATTTTCTTTCAAGAAAAACAATACCATAAAGTTAAAAAAATGTAATATAAGTATTTCAGGAGTGTTGGTCCACAGAACTGAATGCTATGTGTGGCTGAAAGTACAACACATAATGCACCTGCATCTTGTATTGTATTTGTGTGTGTGTGTATATTTATATATGTATGTCTGTACATGTGTAAGGGAAGGATTACCTAGAAAAGGAAAACACAACCCCCCAGTATGCTGCTGTAACAAAAGCTAGCAATCCGTATGTAGATAAAATGTAGAAGTCTTCAATAACGACACACATTTGCAAATATGACACGCTACTCGCCACTTAACCACATTTAGTAATGAGTGGTCCTAACTCTAAACGTTAAGGGGTATATTTACAAAAGTGCGGGTTTTTAGTAGAGTTTTTGCCCATAGCAACTAATCAGATTCTACTTGGCATTTATCTAGCACCTTCTAGGATAATAGCTAGAATCTGATTGGTGTCTATGGGCAACGACTCCACTTCGAAAACCCTGCACTTTAGTAAATATAGCCCTGAGACTCCCTATATTGGGTCATGTATTTTTTTAAAAAAAACACTCTTTGCAGAAATGTCATGAAGTAGCTTATCATATACTGTCAAATGTTTGGTTTATGGCATGGTGCTAAAAATGCTCATAATTCTCAGATATTTTAGAATTTACAGATTATATTTATGACTGGGTTCTTTCCAATTTGTCATGAATTGAACTGAAAGAACATAACTTTTAGTATGCTCTATATAACTTTTTTTTTTTTTGTGCATTCTGTTTTTATTAAAGGTTCCAAAAAGAAAACATACAGAATCCTAAAAAAATATGCAAATGTATACAAATTGGGAACCAGTATAAAAGTTATATAAAAAAACAATAACTATAGTGAATAACAAAAAGAATAAAGTATAGAGATAGAAAGGTACAAAGGAAATATCAGATGGGGATGGGAGGGACATCATATATTAAAAGAGTAAGTCTAGCCAAAAATAAGGAAGCCAAAACATATTACGGAATAGAAACTGATGGACACATAGTTTTTATACTCCGTCGAGGATTTATACTGTAACCATGGAAGCCAAGTAGTATTGAAAGAAGAAGGCCTATTGGTGGAAAGAGGTAAAAGATCCTCCATTGACAGATAATAAAGTCTCTGGAACCAGTCTTTACGTGTGGGTGGGTTACAGGAGTTCCAAAAAATTGGGATGACTGCTCTCGCTGCATTACTTAAATGGCGCAGTAAGAATTTCTTATAACATCCCAGTGATGTATGTGAGTAATTTAGAAGCCAGAAAGCTGGGTCAGTAGGGACAGGGGCATCTAAAATATGTTGTGAGATGGCGATAACCTCTGACCAGAAATTGGATAACTGAGGGCAGTCCCACCATATGTGTCGTAGTGATCCTGGGGCTTTTGAGGCATCGCCAGCAAGAGTTGGATTTCACTGGGAACATGGCATGGAGTAGCGTAGGGTGTCTATACCATCTCATTAAAATCTTATATTGGGTTTCCTTGATAGTCGAGCATACTGAACTACAATGAGTTTTGAGGAAAATAGTTTGCCACTCTTGCTTTGTGTGGGAGATCCCCAAATCTAATTCCCATTTTTTAGCCCAAGAAGGAATGGAAAAGGTAGGGTTGGTTAGGAGTATCTGGTAAATGGCAGAAATTGTGTTAGAGGGACTAGTTGGTGAGATATGAAGTAAGATCTCTATTAGAAATTTTCAGTATATCCAGAGTGGACAGAAAGTGGCGAACCTGTAAATGCTTCCAAAAGTCAGAGTGTGGAATCTACCATTTTTCCTGGAGTTCAGTAAATGCTTTAACACCTGATGTAGTGGCCAGTTGGCCCTTTTGAAAAGGGCCTTCTCGCACCCATATAGGAAAGTGATTAAGGTTAATAGCCAGGGGGAAATCCGGGTTAGCCAAAAACGAAGTAAGAGGGCCAAAACGTGAAGAAATGTGAGGTAAGTTTCTTAAAGATTTCCAAATAGAAAGAGAGATTGTTTGATGAGGGCTGTCTACTTTAGGAATAGAAGGAAGCCAAGGTGTAATTTCAGGGGGGAGTTCCATGAAGCACCTTTCGAGAGCGACCCATTGCTTAACCTCTCTATATCTGGATGCTGTATATAAGTTATGGGTGCCCAGTTAACCTTGAACACTGAGGACCTGATTCAGAGTTGCACAAAAAATTGCCACAGATATGTGCTCGAATATAAATGTGGATGTTTGCCTGTAATTTAGGGATGGCCATCGGTGGATTTACCACCGATTGTACCATTGGTGGTTATCCTCGATGGTATGAAACCATCGACGGGGAACCTTTCGCCCACTGATGGTCAGCCCAGCTCTATTACTCACCGGGCAGCAACCAATCAGAGGTGGGAGCAAAGCTCTGCAGGTCACATCGGTGCTAGGCTCCATGTCCCAGCAACCATTGCGGGGCTCTCTGTCATAGGTGGCAAAGCCATCAATGCTTGTTAACCATCAATGGTCGATAACCATCCCTACTGTAATCTGAGTTGGCTGCGTCTGTCCCCCCTTTCCCTCTGCTTGTGAAAGTAGCTATCATCACTATCAGCAAGCATTTGTACTTGTCCTATCCTTAGTGCAAGTGAGCTGTCTGAAACCAGATGGATGCTCATAGTATGAAGAAAACAGTGCTGAGACCGTTAATACTAAAGTTTAATTTAAAAAAACAAAACCATGTTCGTTTGCAAATGGCATATAGAAATTTCAGTATATGAATATATAACTTATATATATTTAAATTACTGCTGTATGCCAGTTGCAGACTAAAGCTGTCCAACCAGCCAACTAGTTGATTTGGTTGGAATGAAAATCTGGTAATATATGGGAGTAAATGATGATCAGCAATTTGCTCCTAAATGACAGAAAACAGATGTAATGATCGTTCAGCCAAGTTTGTTAAATGTTTGATCTAAACAATTTGTTCAAACATCAGTTTTTGTCCATTTTCTGGCGTTTGGGAGCAAATTGCTGATTGTCATTTACTTTCATACCTTACCAGATTTTATTCCAACCAATCAACTAGTTGGATGGCTGGACAGAAAATCTTTAGGTGTGTACCCAGCTTAACACTGACTTTTTTTATTTATTAAACTTTGCTATAACAGTATGAAGAAAGCAGAGCCGAGACAATTAGGTTTTTAGTCCTTAATGGGACTGATTCAAAATTACCCGTAGTTGCTGAAAGCTACATATGTCGGCTATGGAGTATGTGTAGTGCTGAAAATCTCAAGATCCATCCACAAAATAGACTTGCGTGCAGCTGAATTGGCCAGCGAGTATTTGATCCGTCATTGTCTTCATTCAACAAAGGGGCAAAGTACATTGTATAGCACTTCACCATGTTTTTCTCCAAATCCACATGGGGTTTGTTTTTCTGCAAGTTAATTTTTAACCAATGTTCTTTCTTTACATAATTCTGACTTGCTATCTTTAGAGGTGTAAAGATATAAATATGATTAACATAAAAGTGAAGAGGAAGCGCTATACCACTGTCAAACCAACGCGATTCCACGTTGAAAAGGCCACTTGCTGCTGTTTCACAGTGAAACCACTTTGCTGTGATCTGTTTCCTCATCAGATAATGGCGGTGTTGTAAAATGTGTTTTCACAGTGCCCTAAATTAGTTGTTTTTCTGAGAGCTTAATTTTGCATTTGGAATTTTTAATATACTTTCAATGTAATTTATGTTCAGTATACTGTTTTTAGTGTTTCTGCACAGAAAATGTTGTTTTTCTGCTCATTTGTAGTCCTAGTGGTGGATAAGCATGGTCCTTTTTATACTAATGGTTAAATCTGTTCAAGCTATAGTCCTGCAGCTAACAGCTGTTTAAAATATTGTTGATCTCTATAGGGAACAAGGACCACCATTTCCCAACCACTTGACAGACCACGAATGCTACAGCATTCATGGCCCCATGCGTTCAAGAAATTGTCAGTGTGTATTGACAATCCCCTTCTGTACAGAGATCAACTATCTCCACACACATCTAAGCTGCAGTGACTTTTTACTTTTAACATCATGTATCCATCCTTCAGGTATGAGTTGTAATATAATCGGTAACCAATCTTAAAAATTATTTATTTTTCAAATGCTGCTTTCCTCACAAATCTAATAAAAGTTTCCTTTTCAAGATCTGCAAAAACTGTCACAATCTCGTGAAACTATTGTACGTCATTGCCATGTTTTATACGACAAAAGTATTTTCTGCTGTCAAAGACCTCCTATTACAAATTAAATGTTAAGTTTGTTTGGTGATATGGTAACTATGGGCATACAGATGTGTCCTTGCACATCTTTGCTGCAATCGCACTAAAAAGCACCTCTTGATGCACCCGGTCCCGTGAGATTCTGCTAGTGCCAGCCGTCTTTTATTGTCGAAAATGTGACTAAGTTGCAATTTGATATGTGACACTTGTGTGCTACAATGTAGCGGCTGCAGCTTTTTACATTTCAAGTTCCATTGTGCTTTAATATACAGACTCAGGTGCACACAGATATACAAGTGTCTCATATGAAATTAATCAGCACAGTCTGCTGATGAGTCTAAACTTAAATACATTTTCGGCAACATAAGTCGCCCAATGCTAGCACAGGAGCACGGGACCTAGCTGTTCACTCACAACAGGCAAGTCGGGCTGCATGGTGTATTGAGGCTAAATGTATGAGGACCCACCTGTATATGGACCCTGAGTGATGGAGCTGAAATCCCCATCAGAAGTTTAATAGTGCATGCTTTGTTGAAAGCACTAGATTAATGGAGCCTTTATTGAATTCAGGTAGCTAGGGTTTCTGAAGCTGGAAACTTAACTTCATCTCCCAGATTTCCTATACATTCACTTTTGTTCTTTCTCTGTAGCCTTATAATTACAATGTCCTAGAAAGCTTTACTGTTGACTGTCAGATGCACAGCTTCCAGCATTTCTGCTTTTAGTTGAACTACATCTCCTATGATGCTCATCAAGTTACTACTTCTACAATTTCATCAGTATGCAATGCTATAATACTCTGTTTACTTCAAATCGCACCTTTGCTTTCATTGTTTCATATGAAGTATATCGTTCATAGCAGACTTGGGATTGGCTAAACGCCATTGACTCCATGGCCAACTGACATATTATAGCTGCTGAACCACCTTTTTTTTTTTTTTTTTTTAATACATTACATACATGTTGTTAAATATGTCTTTACATGAGTTTAAGCTATGTATGTATGAGCAAATAATATTGTCATTTTGCAATATAACCTTTAATTTAATACATCATACATGGTATAGTATCTGTTTTGCACATACTTTAACATGATTTTTTTTTATTCTTTTTGTATGTGTTATGGATTCTTTCCCTGTGTAATTTTCCCATGAAAATATAGGAATTAAATGTATAATAAAAATATATGTTGAATTATCTTAATTTTTTTTTTTTCTTTAATAATTACTAATGCTGCTGAGTTTGCTTTGCTACCTGAGGTACTAGCTTTAAGTAAACTCAAGATGCATATTTAAAAAACATCAAACTTAGTATGAGGTTCCCTGTAAAAACAAATACACTTGTACACATTTGTCCAATCCTCTGGGGATCCAATTCCAGATCAGATGGTTGACTCAATTCTACTGCAGACCTCATCGCAGATTCTAAATCCAATCTGTGTACACACTTGTCCAATTTTGCAGTAGATCTCCAATCTGCATCTACTAAAACAATCTGATGAAAGGATTGTTTCACCATACACTCTTCCAATCTGTGGCAGACTGGCTGCCACTCACTGGGATGAATTGGGAGAATAATTGGACAAACCAGTCTGAGGAGAGTACACACTTCTAAATTGGTCTGGTGATTGGTGATCTGGTCTTCGGATTTTTCAGCAGGTTTAAAAAGCTTTTAACAAGACCAAAAGACTAAGATTGTATGAATCCAGAGGTTTTGTGAGCGTACACACTCTACCAATGTCTGACAAACCAGTTGGTCTGAAGTTGGATTGGATGAGAATTGGACAAGTGTGTACCCAGCTTAGGAACTGAACGACCAAGGGCCAAATTGTGATAAAAGGGGGTGGAGATTTAAGACCAAATGAGAATGGAAAAAGGTTGTAAGGATGTTGCTTAAATAGTGATGAGGGATGACGTGCTAAAGGAAATTTGCATACCTGATACCTTACAAGCGGAAAAAGGCCCCTTTTTGATTTAAAAAAAATAATTATATATATATATATATATATATATATATATATACAGTATATAATTGCCGTGAATTTCCTTCCCATGGCCTCATTAAGACGTACTGAAAAAAAACAGTCTGATATGTAGATTTTGCTGTGGACGGCTTGGAATAGGTGAACTTTTAATTATAGACACTCTGTGTATATATACATATATGAAGCTCCCATTTTGTGCACATATGCAGGCTAGTTTGGTAGGCAGAAGGCAATATCCTATGGGACCCAGTTGAATACTGCACACCATGCTAGAGCTCATTCACCTCCCAGTGCTGCACAGTAGGATTACCAATCCTCATGATTGCTGGTAAACTTTTAAGGTCACGCGCAATGATTTGTGGCCAACCTGGGATAAAACTACAAAATTAACCAATCATTTCTGCATCTTAGTGCTTTTAATATACTTTTAATTTTGTTAATCATATACAACACTTTCTAATTAGACCAAATTTACCTTTAATAATTACTAATACTGCTGAGTCTGCTTTGCTACCTGAGGTACTAGCTTTAAGTAAACTCAAGAGGCTTTGGAGTGTTCAAATGTTAGTTTCTACACTCTGCTACCTACCACTGATAGTATGTTATACCGTGGTATACATTCTACTGTAGCCCATATTATGTGCAAAACCCAAGAAATGTGTCCGACTGGAAGCAAGGCAGAGCCTGCAGTCTGCATTTTACACGTGAAGGAAAAAATCTAAGAATTATTGATAAAGTAGTTGATGCATTACCTAAAGTGGGTGGTGATACATGAAATAGGTGGGTTTAATTATCATGAGATCATGGCTCATCTGAATATTTTAAACCCGTCCTGTCATATGAACATGGTGACCTACTTTTTAGTCTATAATTGGTCATAATACTCACTTCACTAGGCCCTGTGTACAAGCTGCAATGGGGCAGCAACTGAGGTCAGTGATGATATGCTCTCTGTTAAAGCACTGTCTAACATGAAGGAGGTCGGCAGGGAGGTTGTTCCAACATCTTAGAGAACCACAGATCTTCTGTGGATATAGGCTTGCTCAAATCCTGTCTCTTCATGTAGTCCTAGGCAGACTGGTTGATGTTGAGAATCGGGGCTCTGTGAGGGCCATATCATCACTTCCAGGACTTGTTGTTCTTCTTTACACTGAAGATGGTTCTTAATGAAATTGGCTGTATGTTTGGGGTCGTTGCTCTGCTGCAGAATAAGTTTGGAGCCAATCGAATGCCTCCTTGATGGTATTGCATGATGGATAAGAATCTGCCTGTATTTCTCAGCATTGATGCCACCATTAATCCTGACTCCCCAACTCCATTTGCTAAAATGCAGCCACAAACTTGCAAGGAACCTTATTGTACCGCTCGTCGCAAACAAACTGCCTTCTGTTTATAGCCATTTATTTAAAATTTTGACTCATCAATCCTGAGTACCTGCTGGCATTTTTCTGCATCCCAGTTCCTACAGTATATATTAGTTGAATCGCTTGTCCTTGTTTTCACATCGAAGGTATGACTTTTTGGCCTCAATTTTTCTATGAAGACTTTCTCCAAACAGTAGATGGGTGTACCTGGGTCCAACTGGTTTCTGCCAGTTCTGAGCTGGTGGCACTGCTGGACATCTTCCGATTTCGAAAGGAAGTAAGCATAATGTGTCTTTCATCTGCAATAAGTTTCCTTAGCTGACCACTGCGTCTACGGTACTCAACGTTGGCAGTTTCTTTGTGCTTCTTCAAAAGAGCTTGAACAGTACATCTTGAAACCCCAGTCTGCTTTGAAATCTTTGCCTGGGAGAGACCTTGCTGATGCACCTTGACCTTGTGTCTTGTTGCTGTGCTCAGTCTTGCCATGGTGTTGTCAGGACTGCTCAGTGGAGGCTCAGGTACTTGCTCATGGGAGGTTTGCAGTAGAGATGGTCATATATAAGTGTCAGGATGCAGCCTGGGATCGACCATTACTCATGTCTGCGATGGCGTCTTCAGGCTCCTAAAGAGTCTGGACGTCAGCCGTAGAGACAAGTGATTCTGCCCAGGGTCTGCTAGAGCCTTCTGGTGTGCATCCTGGTTGCGGTCCTGGGTGCTGCCATGTTGGTTTGCGTCATCTGATCAGTATTCTCCTATGGTAGTTCTGCGGTCGGTCAGCTGCTGTCTCTGGCCAATGAGCAGCTACCAAGGGGTATATTAGGGCACTTCCTGCAGCAGGAAGTTGCCTGTTCAACTTCGCTCCTATAGTGGTTTTCTACTGTGACTGAATCCCAGGCTCCGCAGTGTACCTCTCCTGTGTACTCTCGTGTATGATGTCTTCATCGCTACTCGGCATCTCACATCAACTGCTGGTTATCACCACTACTCAGCGTCTCACATCAAGTACTGGTTATTACCGCTACTCAGCGTCTCGCTATTCGGTGCTGATTATTGCCACTACTCAGCGCCTCACATCCAATGCTGGTTCTCATCGTTCCTCAGTGTTCATATCAAGTACAGTTTACCATCGCTAATCAACATCTCATATCAAGTACTAGCTATCATCCGACCTGTTCACCTGGTGCAGCGAAACCCACATTCCGATTGGAGGGGTCAATGGTGAAGACCATCAGGTGGACTAGACTCCGCGTCTTGGGGCTCGCCAACACCTGGGAGAGCTGTATGAAGAGGACTTGTATATTGTCTTCCCGTTTCCTATCATCCGCTGCCCTTGGCTCCCTGGTCCGTGTTCCAACTACAGAAGCCCTGAAACTTCAGGGTTTGACAATAAGTCCTCGTAGATGGAATAAGCAACAGGACAATATATACGTGGGTGTTTATCAGATAGCAAGGACTAAGAGCAGCACTTATGATAGGCACTGGGCTGAACTGCAACGGGAGTGGATCCGGATTTGGAGAAAACATTGGTAATTGAATGAGACCAGACTTGGAGATTGCACTAGGTGCTGTAGTGAGACCAGACTTGGAGAATGCAATTATGCTGTAATGTGACCGGACTTGGAGAATACACTGGAGCTGGAGTCATCAGAATGATTAGCGCAACTAGCATGGGAGCTAGAAACAATGCATGTGTCAGCGACTAAGTTCAGGCACTGAATGCAACTTCCTGCTACAAGCTTTATACTTTGGGCATCACCTGAAAGGGCTGATGCCGTCAGGTGGCCGCCGACCTGGATTCCCTATTTTAGATTTAGCGGTCAGCTGACCAGGATCAACATGGTGGCACCCAATGTTCAGGGCTTGATGGAATGCCGCCGCTGTCTTGGAGTTATCCTAGACTCCTCTCTCTCCTTCAAACCGCACATTCAGCACCTCTCGCAGTCCTGCCGTTTTCACCTAAAAAATATCTCCAGGATTAGACCCTTCCTCACCCAGGATGCCACTAAAACCCTCATCCACTCACTGGTCATATCCAGATTGGACTACTGTAACCTTCTCCTAGCTGGCCTCCCTGTCTCTCACCTCTCTACTCTACAATCAGTTCTCAATGCTGCTGCTCGGCTCATCTTCCTCTCCAGACGTTCTACATCTGCTTCCCCTCTCCTCTCTCCTTCAAGCCCTACACTGGCTCCCCTTCCCCTTCATATGCCAATTCAAGGTTCTTACATTCGCCTACAAAGCCCTCACCAAATCCTCTCCCGCATACATTTCTGACCTTCTCTCCTTTCACACTCCCGCCCGTCCACTTCGCTCAACTAATGCATGCCGCCTCTCTTGCCAACTGATTACTTCCTCCCACATCCGAGATTTTGCCCGTGCTGCTCCCTACCTTTTGGAATGCTCTCCCTCTCCCTGTCAGACTCTCCACCTCTACAAATCTTCAAACGGGCTCTCAAGACCCACTACTTCATCAAGGCCTTTCAGCACTCATCCTAACCCACCTCATGCTCTTTCCTTCCTATCTTCCCCTTCTGTGTCACGCCTGTCTGTCTGCCCCTCCCCTTAGAATGTAAGCTCTCATGAGCAGGGACCTCTTCCCTCATATGCTTCTCTTTACATTTTCCTCTACTCTCTACTCCCCATTAGGGCACCTAACCAAGACCAATCCCAATTTTTCTTTTTGGCTCCTTGTTTAGACATATTGGAAGGGTAGCACAAGGCATATTCTGGGTGGGCTTTTAACGCTATTATTGATCCTCACTTAGACAGATCTGGCATCCCTAAATTAAAAAGATATGCTTCTCCATCCCGGGCTTCTCCTGGCACCTTAGGCACTCCTCGGCTAGGGACTATACCCACTACTCCGCATCACTCCAACATTATTTTCGTATATATATGATCCACGTCTCTTAATTATTCTCCTCTCATGTCATTGATGCTGGTATCACTCCATTAACATGGACTGCCATGCAGAAGTTTATATCCTTTTAGATATCTTCAAGACTCTCCATGGAGTGCGCAAGTGGTGCCTGGATGATTCCCTTTTACTACATCCTTCGACCCTCTCAAACACTAAGACAGCCTTGCTACATTATTTTAGTGAAAACGCCTCTCTCAATGTTTTCCACGGCATTCTCTGGGAGGCGCACAAGGCCACCATTAGAGGCCATTTCATAGCTAAAGCATCTGCTATAAGGAAAAAAGTGTCACAATAAATTTTATCCCTAGAATCCCAAATATCGTTCTTGTCAGCTCAACATAAAGCTTCTCCTACTGCCTCTCTTCCATCCCAGATAGATCACCTTAAAGGCCAGCTGATGCCCTTCTGTCTCGTCGGCCTGCAGCTATTTTGCAGAAACTGCGTCAGCGATTTTATGATAAGTCTAACGAGATCGATAATCTCTTAGCCTGTTTACGTCTCAGTTTATATGCTGTGAATACGGTTGGTAAATTTATATTCTCACAGGTCAGGTAATGGTGGAGGAGTTTCGTGACTTCTACAGTTCCCTTTATAATTTACCAGGGCCCCCTTTTCACCTCTTCTGGTGGATTTGAGGGAGTGCATTCCTATTTGTCTACTATCTCCCAGCTTTTGATTCTTAATGAGGATAGCGCAGTATTATAAAACCTTTGTGTGAGACCTTTCCCCCAACTTCATGTCCCTCTTTATTAGTGTATTGGAGGGTGCGTCCTTCATGCCAGCTTCCTCCCAAGCAGATATTGTAATTTCGAAAACGGACATGGACTCCACACAGTGCTCCAACTATAGGCCGATTTCACTGCTAAACGTAGATCTTAAGAGTTATGCTAAATTATAGCTAACAGTTTGGCCCCCTTCTTACCAAGCTGATCCACCCGGACCAGGTGGGCTTTATACCAAGTCGCCAACCATCAGACAATGCAAGAGGAGCTTTAGATTTGATTCACTCCATTCACAGGCAGAAATTGCCCTCTTTGCTTTTCGCTTTGGATGCTGAGAAGGCTTTCATCCATATTTCGTGGTCATTTGCCTTCAGAGTTCTCCAAAGGATGGGTATAGTGGGGAAATTTCTAGATTGTGTCTCAGCTGTATATAGATCCACAGTCTCTCGATGACATCTCCTCTCTTTGCTCTAGTTATGGAACCCCTGGTGGCAAGGATGCACAGCAACCCTGGCATTTCTGGGGTAATGACCAGCCCTTCAGAGCATAAAATTGCGTTGTACGCGGACAACGTCCTGATATCCTTAGGAAATCCTGCTCAATCTTTGTGCCGTCTCTTCTCTGAGATTGATCTTTACTCTGATTATTCCGGTTATAAAATCAACACTAGCAAAATAGAGGTGCTTGACTTCTATATTCCTGGGCCAACAAAACTCCCCCTAGAAGCATCTTTCCCATTTAAATGGCATAAGCAGAGCTTGGAAGTTGGATCTGGGTACTACTTTAGATGATAAGGAGTGGGCTGAAGTCTAGGATAATGCTGCCTCTAGCTCTCTTTGTGTCAGAATTAAAGAGAATTTCTATAAACTACTATACAGATGGTACTATGTGCCTTCTCGACTACATAGAATATATCCAGATACATCAGATGCTGAAGAGGATGTACCAATGAGGGCACTTTTTTCATATATGGTGGTCCTGTGCAAAGGTAGTACCTCTTTGGAAGGAAGTCATTGGTCTTATCACACGTTTACTTATCTCTCCTGATATTTGTTTTGCCTATGTCCCTTTTTGTGTTTTTTTTTTTTTGTTTGTTTGTCTTGGTTTTTGATGTATTCTGTGATCTCAATAAAATGTACATAAAAACGTGCAACCCTACAGCCAGGTACACACTAGATGATATGCCACATATCGGGCAGTGTGTACCCGCTATGTCGCTGACTATGCGCGCTCCCGTGCTTCATCAGCTACATTGCCCGTTGGACCTGAATGCAGTGGGAGCAATGCTGCCGAATGCAGTATGGCCCCCGCTGTCATTCCTGTGGCTGCCGGCATCGGCCAGTGTGTACGCACTTGACGATACCGGGACATCGTCCTGGGTACACATCGTTAAGGGCATAAGCCATATATACACCAGTACTAGATGGAGTAAACACACCCCTGAATTGGTCAAATCAGCATTTAAACAAACTAATTTGTGTGTAGATAGAGAGGTGTGTATGTATGCGATATATATATATATATATGTGTGTAGCTATACATGTACGGTTTGTCATTCATTTGGCATCATTGTCTGGGTCTGTTCAGGAAGCCCATGTGGTCCTTGTTCTAAAAGTGCCAATTTTATATTGTGTAATAAAATATGCCCCTTCATCTTGACGATATTGGATCAGAACCTCTATATACCCCTGCCTGTACCTTCTAAAATCCTATCTATAAACCTCTAAGGATGACGCCAATTTGCGTACGCAGTCATACTGTAAATAAAAGACTCCAGACTTGGAACGTGTGGTTCCGAAGCACAAAGTATTATTCAAGTAAAAAGTACAGTCAGTTACACGCTATTGATCCATACACAATTAGACGCAAAGGAATTATACAGACCCCAAGTATAGTATACATACGCATGCGCTCTGGACCAGATCCCGGCATTCAGAAAGTAAACCTCTGTCAATCAGCATTCAGCAAGAAGACTAAAGACCCAGTGTTTGAGCACACGTGTTTATACCACCCCAGAATAGACAGGACAATAGAGAAGTTTCTTGCTTATGCCATTGGTTCCCATGGGGGAACCATCTGTTACAGAGCGTTTAACAGGCTGGTTCAAATAGACTCAACCCAGACTCCAACAACTGGGGGTCTCTGCCCTCCCGCCCCCTAACAGTCATCCTAACAGTTATTCATAAAATATACATTTTGTTGCTTGTAGTCTCTGCAGTCCATAAGTTGAGAATGCATGATGCGATCTCCATACCGATAGTACCGGAATTCTGTTGAAAGAGTACGCATCAGTACGAAACCAAACACGGCTCTCTTAGCATGTATAAAACCTTAGTTATCAAATATCTTTATTTCACAGCATTTAAACTAACTGAACCAACTTAAATCTTATACTTTAAAGCTTATTAAACCTTTTATGTGGATATGTAATGTGTGAGTATGCGGGGTTTGATATAAAGACGCTAGTTAACTTGGGGCAGATGCGTGCGTATTAATGTGTGTATGAGAAATGGTGCACTTAACACTTACTAAGTGAACACCTAGCAGTGTGGATTGCTGAGCATGATAGTTCCACATGCCCCCTGTCTCAGCAGCCCCCACCTTTCCTGTGTTCAAAGGAAAAGCTCTTTTGTTCTCCCAGACTCTTGTGTGAATGCAAACGTGTTACCCCAAGCTGTGAAGCTGGGGCCATCCTGTCTGGGTGTGGGGCTAAAACCTGTTTAGGATTCAGACAAATCCAATTGTGTAGATCAATGCCTGGATTATATTACAATTGCCACAACTATACTTGTCTGCATACAGGGATTCCCAATTTGTATGTAAAAACACTCATTGTCTATTCTATTTACTTTTATTAAGGAAGCTGTTCTTCCAGTTGCCCTTGGTAGATTATCAAAAACATTGCCATCTGTACTTAGCTTGTGAGTTGTAACTTAAAATGGCGCTTGCCTCAAAATGGCGTCTTGTAGATTTTGTTTCTAAAATGGAGTCTAGCTGCCATTCGCAAGATGGCGTCGTGCACGCTTCAATTTTAAACTGATCTTGTCTCAGCCAATTATCCAGCTTCGACAGTCCACCTTTTGATAGCGAACAACATGCTATCACAATTTTGCTATTAGAATTTAATTTAGGCTTACATTTACATATTATTTAGTGTTATTATGGGATGGCACAAGGTGGTTCTTAATCCATCAATAATGTGTCTCTGAGTGGGGACATAAAACTACTATTGTACGCACACTGCGGATTTTGGAAGATCATGTGAAAGGTGTGGGGATGCACCAGTCTTATAAAAGCAGTCTTGAAGGGAAATTTAGACTTTACATTATCTGAGGTGTTTTAAAAATAACATTTCAATAATACATTCTATGCATGTCTAAATATAATACATTAAATGATGGTATTTCCTAGCTCAGGGTTGTAATGCAGTTCTGTATTTACCTCGGTATTCATACTTGCCACCATCATAATTTCGTTCTTTCGTTTTACTCTATTTTTAAATTTTCCACACTTCAACACAATAGGAACACACCGGACGCATATGCCAATTACTATGATGACAATTAGTATAAGGATCAAGAATTTGCCTATGCTGACGATCACTTCCTGGACCCATTCCCCTAGACCTGAGAACCATTTCACTGGGTTCAGCCATGAAACCCATCCTTCTATCTTTTCCCCTACTTCAGCCACTGAAGCATTATGGTTCTTACGAAACTCCCCTTTTAGCTGCAGAATTTCATCCATCCTCCGGTCTATCACTTCCTTAGGGACGCTGGTATCATTGGTGACATAGGTGCAACATTTTACTCCAAATTGGGTGGCTAACGTTACGCAATACCCTCCAGTAACAGCAGTTAAATAATTCAACACTAGCCTGTGTTGCACTAGTTCTTTCTTGTACGCTTGCAATTCTCTCCCTGTATACCTGAATGTGTAATCGTACATCTCAGTGATATTATCTATCAATTTAGCAAGTTCCTGAATATATTTAAAATTTAGTGTTCCCCGAGCGATCCTGGTGGGATCCAGTGCCACTAAAACTTGAAAGCCAGTTGTCTCACTAATTAACTGAGTGGCTTTATGCACATCACCAGGTATCATGTTTCTTTTGCCTCTGTGTTCATATTGCGTGTGAAGATATGGTGATGGTGTGTTTTTATGTATACTAAGCATTTGAACATGTGTGAGGGTCATAACTTCTGGAAGTATTCTTCCCAAATAACATAACAATTACAATACTAAAATTGGTCAGACACTCCCCTGATTGGCATTGCATTCCTCCTGACTCCACTCCATCAGCACTGCCATCAGCTCCCATTTCCTCAATCGGTCCTCCATCACAGACACTGAGTATCCTCAAACAGATCATCACGACAAAAACTCTGGAAAACAAAAACTAGGATGACCACAGCAGACCACTCCATTGCTGGAAGCACTGATCTACACATTTCTTTAGCTCAGATATCTCACCGTGACCTTTTTAATCCTTCCGGCACAAGCTCGCAATCGAGAGGTCCACGTTATCGGCCTTGTCTCCGCCTTGTATCTCCACCGGTTGGTTAACCTCCCAAAAGTGAGTGGAATGGACCCACGTATCTTCCTCGGCCACCCTTTGAGGATGTTGTATCGTCAGATACAGACCTTTCCACCGATTAGTCAAACAACCTGAGCTAAAAAAAATTTGGATCATAACAAATTCTCCAGATTTGACATCATGACAGTTTGCATTAGGCATGTTAGTTAATAACACTTTCAATTTCTGTTATTCGCATTCATCTTCATGAGACCCTTTACAGTAACCTCATTATCATATTTTCACATGAGGCTGCCTGTTTGAACAGTATCTCAAAGGGGGGGAAAATAAAGGAAAAGACAGTCTGGGATAATCTTAGTGTTGTTACCCATCACCTTACACATGTTCTTGGAAACGTCACCTGTAAAATAAGTCCCCCTATCATTTTTAATAATTCTAGGGATATAGTATCTGCATACAGGTTCCTGCAATTAAATCTTGTTATTAATAGCTACTGCTCTAAATAATGCCTGGGCCACTGGGTTGGATAGTATTCTGAGTAGTCGACTTCAGCCTGGAATGGCTGCCGTTTATCCTTAGCAACCTTGTGTCCTATGAGTGGGAGATAAAGCACAACAATTTAATATCATTTAAACATGACCTAAAATACAACAATAAATCGTCCACATTTTACATTAGAACAGATCCATTGATAGGTTGAAAAGATTGTAAACAGTCATATAAGCCCTGGGAGAAGATACTGGGGTTACCTATGAACCCATGGGAAACTCGTGTTCCCGTGTGGTGTTCTTCACTTTGCACTTCTTACTTATGTGTCCCACTTGTTGACAGTTAAAACATAATTTTGAACGGGGTGGATGAAAAGATTGTTGTGGGATTTGAGCAAGAGGGAAAGATGGTGGGTATAGGTAAGGATGTGAAGGATAAGGGTATTGTGGGAGGTATGAAGTTTGTGGGTAGTATGAGGCCTGTGGTTGTGTATGATATGTGGGGTAAGGATGTGTTTGCTGTGGTGTGGTATTGGTGAGGACGTGTAATTGTTCAGGTGTGTGTGTGGGTGCTGGTGTGTCGGTTGGCTGTGTTGTTATTGTCATTCCTTCCAGAGCTTGGATACTGACAGCCATTAGTTTTTCACTCTGGGTCTCTCTCTTCTTTGTGATATTTTTATCATGTTCTATGGCAGACTCTATGAGGTTATCTATTGTGACTCCCCTCCAGCCCGGTTGTGAGGTCTGAACCCGAGTCTTTAAGTCGTCTTTCAGACCGTCCATGAGTACCGTGACTATCATTCCCCTGTGGTGAGTGCTATCTTTAATATCTTCTATCCCAGTGTACTGGGTGATAGCCTGCAGAGCCCGATCGCAATAATCCTCTGCAGATTCACTCTCCTTTTGCTTAATGGTGAAAATTTTGTTCCAGTTAACTACTACTGGAAAATATATACCCAATTGAGTTACAATGCTGGAAATGTTACCTTGGTTTACTTGGTCTGTTAAGGGAACGTCGCCATCCAATACACAATCCGTGATAAATTTTGTCATGTCGGTATTGCGTGGCAGACAGGCCCTTAACACCACACGCCAATCTTTATTAGTTGGCTCATGAGAACTACCCAAATTCCTCAAAAATCTTTGACATTTGGCTAGTTCCTTTTTTGGATCGGGGAAGTCATTTATGATAGAATTTAGTTCTGCTCTTGTCCAGGGACAATGCATTACTACTTCCCTCGTGGGCACTACACCGTTCGCATCTGCATTTCCATTCGGAACAGTTATCGTCCGAATGGGATGCAGACCGGTAGCGTTGCTACCTCTGATCTGGATACCTGGCTGGGGGTTTAATCTGCTGCTGCTATGTATGGTATTAAGAACTTCCTCTACGGGTGCAGAGTGTGTTAACACTTCCCTTGCTGTTACCGATGAAGATGGCGGCACCACCCGTGATTGTGGTGATGCAGCATCTATCATTTGCACAGAATGGGAAATGGCAGACATTACAATAGGCTCATCATCCACATCATAAACATTTTCTTTATGGTTGCTTAAGAGAGGGTACAAATTGCTTGTTACATTTTTATGGGTATTTTTGGTAACTGTACTTGCACCTCCATCCACATAAGGTGGGGGAGGTGAGCGTGAACTGCTGGCAATACTTTCCACAATGCTACCTCGCTGCACGTGCGCGCCAATTTGCAGCTCGCCCATATTGCAATTTAGCGTCGCGGATATATTTTCTGGCAATGCGCTCGCGACGCTAGTTTGCGTCGCTTGCACATTTTTAAGCCACGCATCCCCATCATGCTGCCACAATTTCAAACATTCACAATATTTGACCTTTTTCTCTCGGGAGCGCATCAAACTGATGTGATCCCGGACATTATCTAATACATCCTTATCAAAACTACCAATTTTGGGAAACGGTCTAACACTCTTCACCGTCATTTTAAACCATACATCACAATACCTTATTGAATAAGTACCGTACTTAGTATGCATAATACGACGGGCCGATCCAGTCGGAGCTTTCATTAGCAGCACATCATTGTCTAACATCTCTACTGTTTGCGCGGCTCCTATTCTGAGACAAAATCCTACGCTTTTCAATAAAGATTTAAACTGGTGAAAGACAATCTAGATACTGTCACTTACCTACGGAAGAAATTTCTAGATGCCCCCGCTCACCTACGGAAGAATTTCTAGATGCCCCCGCTCACCTACGGAAGAAATTTCTAGATGCCCCCGCTCACCTATTATCTCTCAGCTCACAATCACACCTAGTGCGGCTCAACTACAATGCTCAAATAACCCAACCTTATTATTGAACATTGCAGTCACACTGAGAGCCGGTCCCTAACAAAAATAACAAACCATACACCTGCTCTGTGTACTGAACGGTATGCTGCTTACCAAGTGGCTAGACTAACCTTTGCACCTAGCCCTTAAGGATCATACGATACCCTTAACTGTCCAACATATACTCACTGTTACACACTTTTTCCTGCGCAGAAAAATAAACGTTAACACAGATATTGCTAACAATTGAAAAATGTAAACCTCAACGGCTTTGTTTAAACACCATGGCAGCACAACCGGAAGCACGTATATGCTATTGTGCGACCAGCCACATACAAACTAATGCGACTACCACACAACCATATAATGACTTTTTAGCTGCGTACGCAAAAGTAAGTCTTTTACTGCGCGCAAAACTGCGACTCAGCCGCGTACTCAATACTGCTGCACCCCTTTTAAACGTTAGGTTCTATCAACAAAGGAAAACAAACTTTTTCCTTTCTTGTCGCTGGATTCTAGTCAGCTTCCTTTGCTCACACGAAAACGGATAGCGATTTTTCAGCACAAAGCGGTTGCAGGAAAACCCTGCATGTGGCCACTCCACCCTTTGCTGAGATATCGATAGCCGTATGTGCCGTGTGAGTAGGTAAGTGACTTCACTCGATGGGCCCCCATCTGACGATATTGGATCAGAACCTCTATATACCCCTGCCTGTACCTTCTAAAATCCTAGCTATAAACCTCTAAGGATGACGCCAATTTGCGTACGCAGTCATACAGTAAATAAAAGACTCCAGGCTTGGAACGTGTGGTTCCAAAGCACAAAGTATTATTCAAGTAAAAAGTACAGTCAGTTACACGCTCTTGATCCATACACAATTAGACGCAAAGGAATTATACAGACCCCAAGTACAGTATACATACACATGCGCTCTGGACCAGATCCCGGCATTCAGAAAGAAAACCTCCATCAATCAGCATTCAGCAAGAAGACTAAAGACCCAGTGTTTGAGCACACATGTTTATACCACCCCAGAATACACAGGACAATAGAGAAGTTTCTTGCTTATGCCATTGGTTCCCATGGGGGAACCATCTGTTACAGAGCGTTTAATAGGCTGGTTCGAATAGACTCAACCTAGCCTCCAACAACTGGGGGTCTCTGCCCTCCCGCCCACTAACAGTCATCCTAACAGTTGTTCATAAAATATACATTTTGTTGCTTGTAGTCTCTGCGGTCCATAAGTTGAGAATGCATGATGCGATCTCCACACCGATAGTACCGGAATTCTGTTGAAAGAGTACGCATCAGTACGAAACCAAACACTGCTCTCTTAGCATGTATAAAACCTTAGTTATCTTTATTTCACAGCATTTAAACTAACTGAACCAACTTAAATCTTATACTTTAAAGCTTATTAAACCTTTTATGTGGATATGTAATGTGTGAGTATGCGGGGTTTGATATAAAGACGCTAGTTAACTTGGGGCAGATGCGTGCGTATTAATGTGTGTATGAGAAATGGTGCACTTAACACTTTCTAAGTGAACACCTAGCAGTGTGGATTGCTGAGCATGATAGTTCCACATGCCCCCTGTCTCAGCAGCCCCCACCTTTCCTGTGTTCAAAGGAAAAGCTCTTTTGTTCTCCCAGACTCTTGTGTGAATGCAAATGTGTTACCCCAAGCTGTGAAGCTGGGGCCATCCTGTCTGGGTGTGGGGCTAAAACCTGTTTAGGATTCAGACGAATCCAATTGTGTAGATCAATGCCTGGATTATATTACAATTGCCACAACTATACTTGTCTGCATACAGGGATTCCCAATTTGTATGTAAAAACATTCATTGTCTATTCTATTTACTTTTACTTAGGAAGCTGTTCTTCCAGTTGCCCTTGGTAGATTATCAAAAACATTGCCATCTGTATTTAGCTTGTGAGTTGTAACTTAAAATGGTGCTTGTCGCAAAATGGCGTCTTGTAGATTTTGTTTCTAAAATGGAGTCTAGCTGCCATTCGCAAGATGGCGTCGTGCACGCTTCAATTTTAAACTGATCTTGTCTCAGCCAATTATCCAGCTTCGATAATCTCTAAAGTACATGTTATGCCAACATGTACCTATGCCATGGGGGTACAATCTGTACTGATCCTATACAATCTACTAATCTATAGACTTCTTTAGTGTCTAGGTTCAACTTTAACAAACTTAGGGGTCTATGTACTAAGCCTTGGAGAGAGATTAAAGCAGACAGAGATAAAGTACCAACCAATCGGCTCCTAACTCACTTTAGAGGCTGTTTGAAAGTTGACAGGAGCTGATTGGTTGGTACTTTATCTCCGTCCTCTTCATCTCTCATCACGGCTTGGTACATGGAACATTTGAGTTTTACCTATGATGAATTAGATTTGGATGTATACTTTATAGTTTATAAAGGACATATCCTGGATTGAACAGTATGATTGTCATATTCTGAGCGTTGACCAGAAATATGAATACGTATTTTAATTTTTGGGCTAATGTTCATGCTTCATGTTCCAATTCTGGTGCTTAGTGCAATGGATTTGTCTGTATACTGCAGACTAGTTTGGTAAGTGAGAATTATTAAGTAGATGTTTTTGTCAATATAAGAATTTGGTTTGCTTACTAGGCATAGTTTTTTGTGACTGTGTTTTTGCTACTCTTGTAGATCTTTATCTATCTTTTAGATCTTCATTTATCTTTGTAGATTTTTCTTTGTGCGGACTATTAGTCATCAGCATCCAAAACTCTGGCTGCTCTTTGCATCTGCCTTCTCTAGTTGATCTCTCTGGTTACATTCATTAGGTGTAAGGTCACCACCCTTTCTCCTCAGTGACCTATAACCCACTTAGCTTTAGTGTTATTGTAGCATGCTGCAGGAAGAAGTCTGTGGTACGTGATCAGTCTCTTGTTTATCACAGCCAGCTGACTATGAGTCTGCTCTTTAATTGGCCAGCAAGGCTGCCACACCTCCCTTTGCCCTGAGCCAGCCCCCTACCCACCCTACTTCCATTCATTGTACAGGCAACGGCCTCTGCAGATGGAGATGCAATGGCAGAGACAGAGATCTCAAAACAGAGAGAGACACTGTGTCTTTTTGATGTGGATGGAACATTAACCCCGGCACGAAAGGTATGTCACAACTCTACTGCACACTACGACTGTTAGTTTCTCCTATGTGTTTTCAGTAAGTTTTTAATGTGTTTATCTGACATCCAAAATATAATTGTAATGAGTGTTGTTTCCTATACTTGCAAGGAATGTTATTTTCTGTTACACATTTGTTGTAAAACGATCTGAATTATGAATGCATATTGTAGAAGAGAAAGGACATTGCTATATTGCGTAAGTATTTTAAAAAAAAATATTAAATGGGTTTTTCAACTTGTACTAAATCTCTTCTCTCCCAATAGTATCATTTTGAAGGGGGTCTTTTCTGGGACTTATAGCTGGGACCTCTGGCGATCACTTATTGCGTCGCCCTCTCTGTATCGGACAAGATCTAGCGCAGCAGCTGTAATGGAAAGTGTTAGAGCTGCTGTGCTGGATTTCCCTTTCTAACCAGAGAAACTGATACATAACAGTGTTAGTAGTAATAACAGATGTTTTATGACAATTATCACACAGCTGTGTTTTGGGGACCTATGAACACTGACATTAATTGCAACGTTTTTTGGATGTCTGATGATATAGCTGTAATACCTCATAACCACTGGCATGAATTAAATTAGTTTTTAATAGTAGTACCAGGTTTGGAAATGGGTATAAAAATATAACCCATTGTTTTAGCAATACCCACTGGAATTTTTATTAGGTTTCAAGTGTTGTTGTTTTTTTCTCTGAATGATCCTTGTCCTATTCACTTATTTGTAAAAGAAAAAAGCCAGTGGGTATAAGACCTAAACGATCTCATTGTTTGACAGGATAAATCGGGCATATAAATCTGAAATGACTCTGCAGACTGTACTAAGCTATTAAAACTCAGTGAGCATCATGCTCTAATGAGGGCCCCACATTTTCTTGAGAGAGAGTTGCATTATTTCTATAGACAGTTTAGCAAACATCCTTTATATTTCTTAGGAATTTGACATTTTAGAGTACCGCAGTTTACTTTATTTCAACGCTAATTCTAAGGGGCGCATGCAGTCCATATCCCTTAACCCTGTTTTGATATAAATCGAGGATAGACAACCTGCAGCCCCCCAGCTGCTGTGGAACTACATATCCCAGTATGCCTTGCCACAGTTTTAGCATATCAAAATTATGGCATTTCATTCTTTGATGTGTAGTTCCACAGCAGCTGGAGCGCCACAGGCTGCCTACCCCTGACACAGATAACAACAAAAAATGGTCTCATATATATTTCCCATATCTATAAAAAGGAATAATCCTAACTGGATAAATATTATTTGATTTAACAGATTCTGGTGTAAGCAAGGTACATCAGTGGGGGCTTAGGGCCTGATTCAGACCCACTCGCGAGTGCACAGCGCTCGCAAGCGAGTCGATGGTCCCCGACTGCGCATGCACTCCCCCCGGCGTGCGCATGCGCGAGACCCGTGCTGCGAAGGCAGCTCCGTTGCAATGGGTCTCGCTACAAGACGGGACGGCTGTCGATGTTGATTGCCCATTTTGTAGGCGGAGAGGGAGGTGGCTGCACAAACGCAGGCGTTCCCTTAGGAACGCCTGGCGTTGGTGGGCGGCCCTACTGACATCACTATTAGAGCAGGAAGTCCACTCGGGCTTGCGAGAGCTGAGACCCTACCACAGGGTCTCCTCACAAGCTCGATGGTTGTGATAATCGTGACCATCGCCAGGCCGCTCGCAAAAGCTGTGGGTGGTCACCCACAGCTTAGCGAGCGGCCTGGAGGCAGGAAAAAAAAAATCCCCACCCTAATTCAGAGCGAGCGCTCGCAAACAGCGAGCGGCTCTGAATCAGGCCCTTAGTTCAGATTGCACTGAGTGCAGCTCATGACTTTTACTAATAGCAGGTCTGAGAAGTTTAAAATAATGGTGGGTACACACTATACAGATATATCTGCAGATGATGGTCGTTCATACACACTGAACGGCCATCATCTGTCTGGCCCTGGGTCACGAGGGGCAGGTCGGGGATGTGTCCCGCACCCCTCTGCGCGGCTGCCGCTTTGTGTGTGTACAGGCGGTCTGCAGACTGCCCGTACAGACTTGCCGATGGACAAATCTGTCCATAAACAGATATTCAAGGTATTTGGTTTGAAATATGACAGAAGCTGATTGGTTGGTACCTTCTGTCTCCACGTTCTCGATCTCCAAGCTTTGATAAATCTCCCCTTTTACCTCTCTACTTTTATCTCTTTAAGGCTTGACACAATTTCCCTCAATGCCACTAAGGGAAAATATAATGTCTTGCTGACACCTATTGCTTCCCCCCTGCTGACTACCAAGTATACATTTTAATACTGCTTGCAACTAATAGTTCAGTGACCACGGTATGAATACATAGCATTATTATAAACATATGTTACTAACATTACATGTAGTCAGTGATGCAAAGTATACTGAATATATAATATTTTGTGCCATAGTATCTATAAAGTGACACTATCTCTAGAGTCAAGTAACTATGGGCCTGATTCAGAGCCGGTCGCTATTTGCGCTCGCTCGTCCAGAAAATAGGGGTGGCTATTCAAAAGAACCGTTCGCTGTTTGCGGTCTGTTCACGCCTCTAGGTCTGAACGAGCGAACAAAACTTGCGGTCGTTTTTTGGGAAACTACGCCCCCTGGCCGCTCGCATCCGACGTCATGTCCGCTATTTATTAGATTAATCGAGTACATCGACCAGGGTCTGAGCTGCTCGCTATTCTTGTGGTTGGTTTTTGCTACCACAATTTTGCGAGCAGTTCTGGCTATAAAATAACCCAGTGACGTGGTCAATGACGCTGCTGTTTTAATTATGCACACCCATAAAACGCCCGTTTTGACCTTTAAGCACGCCTGCGTTCTGATCTCCACTCCCCGTTTTCAAGCACCTTCCCCTGTTACCACCCACATACGCCTCATTCTGTCACTTAAATTGTCAGGCATTCGCTATTTTGCGAGCACATGAATTTCAACCGCACTGACTGGTTCGCGCATGCGTATAACGATCCGTACGCATGCGCAGTTGGGCAAACATCGCTTGGAGCGAACGAACGGCCGCTTACGAGTGGCTCTGAATCAGGCCCTATATCCTTATGTTTTCATTGGTTATCCTCACTACCATATTTCATTGGAAATGTTTTCTATGAGCCCTAGTGGACCTAGGCAGGGGTGGAAATACTGGAGGCAATGGAAGGCATTCGCTTCTGGGCACCAGCCATGAAAGGGGCACACTGACCTCCATTGCTTGAGGTCCTGCTTTATGCACCCCACAACAGGAATAAGCAGGGAGCCCAGGGAGCATTTACTGCGGTCCTCCTTCTCCCAGGGCCTTGGAGTCCAGTCTTTGGAGCCAGACCTCCAGCAATGAAACTGCACCAATGTACATAAAAGGGGCAGGATAGAGACTAGAGTAGATAGCCCCTCCCTTCTTTGTTAGTTCTTCCCTCTCACACTCACTGGATCTGCTTTCTCTGCTGTTGCTGTGGGAACAGAGAAGAGCAATATTGGAAGACCCTGATCAGCAACAGGTAAAGTTTGTGTGCTAGGGTGTTGGTAGTTAATTGGGGGAGGAGTGTGTGCCTGGGTGCTGCTCTGGTGTTAGCAGTGAATGCAGGGGGAGGGTGTGTGTCTAGGTGCTGCTTTAGAGTTGGCAGTAAATGCAGGGGGAGGGTGTGTGGGTGCTGCTAAGGTGTTAGTAGTGAATGCATGGGGAGAGAGAATGTAGGTGCTGCTAAGGTATAGGTAGTGAATGCAGGGAGTGTGTTTTGGGTTTTGTTATGTTGGCAGTGAATGCATAGGCAACAGTGTGAAAACTGCTGGGGTGTTGGCAGTGAATGCAGGGGAGAGTCCTGTTCTGCTAGGGTCTTGGTAGCAAATGCAGGGGGGTGTCTTGGTGCGCAGGGGTGTTGGCAGTGAATACAGGGTGAGGAGAGCATGTGTCTGGATGCTGCTGTAGTGAATGTGGTTTATGGGGTGTGTGTTTTAGTGGTACTGGGAAAGGGGTGTTGGTAGTGAATGCAAGCAGGGGGAGGGCAGCAACAAGTGTCTCGCCTCCAGGCCCCTGTTATGAACTTACATCCCTGGACTTAGGACATGTGCTGTGCTCACATCTACTGTAATAATCTATCATTACATTGGATGCATGCATTGACAACATTGCTCACAATTGGGCCAGTGAACCTGAAGTGTGCCTCCAGACGATGTATTTTTCATACCTGTAAAAACAGATTATTATTTTTTTTGTGTCTTGCTGTTCGTCCATTGTCACTTAGCCCATAGACTGTTCCTTGTCATAGCTGGCTGGTGTGGAGTAGACAGTGCTTACACATTGTTTGCTATGAGTGACTATTGATGAGAATGACTCTAGCACCTTTTATAGCATCTCTGTTATCAGAGTTGAGTGAAAGATGAATAAGCTCTAGACACTGCACATGAAAAAGGTAATTGTTATTGTAAATGGTATAATAGTGGAGATGTTCTGTGCTGCAATGGAAGGTCCATGTGCTTGGGAGATCTCTGCATTGCAGGGTTTTCGTTGTGTTGGGTCTATGAGACGGGCATATCTGTGAAGAGGGGTTATCACTGTCCAATGGCAATATAAAGATATTATTGTAGTATTGCTGAATTTGGGTTAGCGCGTCCTGCCTCCAGCTTTGTGCTAGGCCCAGAGTGTCACGATCCGGGCTGAGAGGCTGCTAGGGTTGCAGGTCTTACCACTCCGGGCGCTCTAGCGCGGGTCCTCCGGTGGTGGAGCGGGTCCCTGGAGAGCGGCGCTGGACACAGTGAGCCTTCACAGGCCGAGGGTGCCCATCTGGAGACAGGTGTGAGCAGGTGAAACTGACAGCGCTTCTGTGCTGGAGACTACTGGGCTTGGCCATTTTGGATTTTGGTCAGTTGTCTGGTTGGAGCTAATCAGGTCACAGCTTGTCCTGGGAGTGCTAGCAGCCAATCCTGCACTACCTGAGGGTACTAAAGGGCTGTCAAGAAGTCCTTTAGTTGCCAGTGCAACGTCTATCACAGCCTGTGAGCTAGTTACTGTGCTCCCTTGCTCCTTGCGTGCTGCAGTTCCAGTGTGTCTCAGTGAAACTACCTTGTAGCCCTGTACCAGACCAGCCCTACGTACCAGCTTGCCTCCGGTGCCCGCTACCTGCTGTCGCCCGGTCGCTGAGTTCTGCTTGCGTCTCTTCAAGCTACTCCTCACCCTCCGTGCACCAGTCACCTCATGAGTCATACCCCATTACGACCGGCTGCCTTCCAGTTCCAACAAGCAAGCCTCCATTCCACATCCGACTCCACTCCGGGTCCAAGCCCACGCCAACACAGAGGCTCCCAACTTCATCACTAGACGACTAAAGGGTAGCTGTATCTAGCCATGGAGAGAGATAAAGTGGAGACGTTGCCCAAAATAATCAATCCGCTTCTAACTGCCATTTCAAAGACTGTGCTAGAGACAGTTAAGGGACCTATACATTGACCCGATTCCCCGTTCTGCTGATTCGTGGATCGACGGTCATTCATGATTGGTGATCCATCGGCGGATCAGGGAAATTTAACTTGTAAAAAATCACAGACTCGCCCATTTTGACCATTTTCAAGTCAGGATCAGGAAATCAAGATTTTTCGACATGTTGAATATTTCCAATTCCCCGACCCTGCCGTTGGCAGGATGGGAATTTTGGAAATCAGTTGCAGGTGTATGGGCTGCTTTAGAAGGTGATTGGTTGCTATCAGGGCCGGACTGGGACTAAAAATAGGCCCTGGCATTTAAAGAGCACACAGGCCCATCTGTATCCTGGCATAGACTCCTCCCCTAACTATTCCTGACCCCTCCCACTTTAGTCTATGCTCTTACAAATGTAATTAATATTAGAACAGACAAGTACACATCTATTAAAATACATACAACAGGGCACATCCTGCATGGGAGTCAAACATTTGGTATTGTGTTGGTTCTGTTAAGTTGTGCAGACACCTATAGATATATCTGTCCAATTCATGTGGTGGGACAGAAAATCTGGGAATGTGTGGGAGCAAATAACAATAGAAATTTGCTCCCAGATGCTGGAAAATGGACCAGATGTTCTTTCCCACCAGACAGATTGGGCAGATATCTATAGGTAAAGCTGGCACTTCACTGGTGTAGGTCATACACAAGAAAGGGGAAAGCATTTTCCCAAGCGATAGTTTAGCAGTTGTAGAAGATTAGATAGTGTTCACTGTAGGACTTTTTTAGGGCAGGGGTGCTGAATGCAGAGGACACCTCTGTGCACACCAAAGCAGAGCCACAACGACACATTTGAACAAAAGAGCGTTTGTGCCGCCAACTATAGGGGAAGCAGGGAGAGCGCGTGCCACATGCACGCGCAAAAAATTTCAGGCGTAGTTTTGCTGGGAAGGGGCATAGCCGCCTAATATTTCACGTTACGTCACACAGTAGTGTCCCTTTTTCACATTACGACACACGGTAGTGCCCCATAGTCACGTTACGTCACACAGTAGTGTCCCTTTTTCACGTTATGTCACACAATAGTGTCCCTAATTCACATACACATATATGAATATTTTCACATATTATAAAATAGAAATATACTAAACAATATATTGTATACAATATTAATACTACATGGATCTGCAGGTTTGAAATGGCAACATACTAAAAGGAATAGAGAGACAGGAAAAAGAGAGGAAGAAATGGGGGAGCCAGGAGAAAAAGAGAGGAGGAAAGGGGGGAGCCAGGAGAAAAAGAGAGTAGGAATTTGGGCAGCTGGGGAGAGAGAAGGAAAGAGGGGACCCAACAGGAGAATTAGGGAAAGCCAGGAGAGAGAGAGGAGGAATAGGAGGAACTGGGGTAGAGAGAGAGAATATGGGGAGCCAGGAGAGACATAGGAGAAATATGGGGAGTAGGAAGAGAGAGAAGAAATAGGGAGAGCAGCGAGAGAGTGAAGGAACAGGCTGAGTCGAGAGAAAGGGAGGAGGAACTGGGGAAACTAGAGAGACATAGGAGAAATAGGGTGAGCTGGGAGAGAGAAGGAATAGGGGAAGCTGGGAGAGAGAGAGAAGGAATTGGGGAGGCCGGGAAAGACATAGGAGAAGGGAGCTGGGTGATAGTAGGAAGGAATAAGGAAAGACGAGAGAGAGAAGAGGAATAGGGGGAGATGAGAGAGACCTAGGAGAAAGGGGAAGCTGTGAGAGAGAAGAGGAATAGGGGGAGATGAGAGAGACATAGAAGAAAGGGGAAGCTGGGAGAGAGAAGAGGAATAGGGGGAGATGAGAGAGACATAGAAGAAAGGGGAAGCTGGGAAGAGAGAAGAGGAATAGGGGGAGATGAGAGAGACAGAAGAAAGGGGAAGCTGGGAGAGAGAAGAGGATTAGGGGGAGACATAGAAGAAAGGGGAAGCTGGGAGAGAGAAGAAGAATAGGGGGAGACATAGAAGAAAGGGGAAGCTGTGAGAGAGAAGAGGAATAGGGGGAGATGAGAGAGACATAGAAGAAAGGGGAAGCTGGGAGAGAGAAGAGGAATAGGGGGAGATGAGAGAGACATAGAAGAAAGGGGAAGCTGGGAGAGAGAAGAGGAATAGGGGGAGATGAGAGAGACATAGAAGAAAGGGGAAGCTGGGAGAGAGAAGAGGAATAGGGGGAGACATAGAAGAAAGGGGAAGCTGGGAGAGAGAAGAGGAATAGGGGGAGACATAGAAGAAAGGGGAAGCTGGGAGAGAGAAGAGGAATAGGGGGAGACGGGAGAGATGGAGGGGGAGAGGGGGAGACGGTAGAGAGGGAGAGAGGGAAAGGGGGAGACAGAGATGGGAGAGGAAGGGGGAGACGGAAGGGGGGAAACAGACGGAAGGGGGTAGACAGAGACGGAAGGGGGGAGACGGAGAAGGGAGGGGGAGACAGAGATACTAGAGGGGGAGAGGGAGATAGATAGGAGAGGGGTACAGAGATAGGAGAGGGAGTCAGAGATAGGAGAGGGAGACGGGAGGGGCATACATAGGAGAAAGAGAGGAACCTGGAAAAGAGAGAGAAGGAATAGGGGGAGCCAGGAGAGACATTGGGCTCGATTCAATTCAACGCAAATTCAATAGCACTGGAAATGAGCTCCCGGAGCTATTTAATCCGTTGCGCTACTAAGCCTGACTAGGGATTTCTTCTCGCGTCCCTCCTGGGATGCAAGCAAAAATCCAACAAAAGTCCAGGCGCAATGCTGTTTTCTGCCCTTAGCGCGGCAGAAACAGCATTGTGCCGGGAAGTTTAGTCAGAGAATGCCCGTTCTCGCGACTAAATACCTTGTTTAAGGCGGGAGGCACAGGAGAAGGGCATTCTCCAACCTAACAACACGCAGAATTGAATTGAGCCCATGGGAGAAAGAGGGGGAGCTGGGCGAGAGAGGAGGAATAGGGGGAGATGGGAGATAGAGGGTAGGAATAGGGGGAGAATTGAGACAGGAGGAATAAGGGCAGGCAGCAGAGTTTAGGATTAGGGGGAGATGAGAAGGGAATAGGGGGAAACAAAAAAAAGAGAGAGAAGAAATCAGCGAAGATAGAAGAGAGAATAAGAGGAGGAGGAATAAGGTGAGATGAGAGAGAGACAGAAGGAAATTAATGGCGGAGATGGCAGAGATACCTGATGTAGTTTTGGTGTGCAGAGGTTTTACCTACTCACCATATGCAGCCCCCCGTGAAGCAGCATCCTGCTGTCCTGTAGCTGAAACCCGGAAGTGCGGCTCCTCTGAATGGCATGTACTCCTTGTGCGGCTCCGCTTCCCAGGCAGCAGACTGTCTGCATAGCGCTGCCCCAGATTCCTTCCCACTGACCCCAATCCCATGGGACTTGGTCGCAGCCAGGGCAGTTTCTAGGGTCTGAGGCTCCCAGTGTGAGCAGTCAAAATACGCCCCCCCCCCCTCCCAAGAAGCGGTAATATTGTGGAGTGGGCGTGGCCTCATCGTGAGGGGGTGTGGTATCACAGTAAGGGAGCATGGTCTCGAAAGAAGACAGAATGTCAGCCGCTGTACACCCCCCAACTGACATAGCACACGCTGCACACCCCCCACTGACATAGCACACGCTGCACACCCCCCAACTGACATAGCACACGCTGCACACCCCCCAACTGACATAGCACACGCTGCACACCCCCCAACTGACATAGCACACGCTGCGCACCCCCCAACTGACATAGCACATGCTGCACACCCCCAACTAACATAGCGCACGCTGCACCAGGGCCGCAACTAGGGGGGGGCTGAGGGGTCATGTGCACCGGGCGCCATCCTCCAGCGGCACCGGCCACACACTTCTCTGTGCTGGAGGTCTGCAGATAGAGACCTCCGGCAGTGGTGCGCGCCACTGAAAAATCGACGGAAGATCCCGCCCTCCCTCCTCCCGTCGGAAGTTAGGGTAAGAGCTCAGGGGGTGGGAGGAGGGGGCGGTGAGGGAGTGAGAGGGGCGGCAGTGCTGCACAGGGCACACTGCCGTCTAGCTACGACGCTGGCTGCACCCCCCCAAATGACATAGCACACGCTGCACCCCCCCCAAATGACATAGCACATGCTGCACACCCCCCAAATGACATAGCACATGCTGCGCGTGCACCCCCCCCAGCCCCAACATCCTGCTGCAGGCTGCACTGCACCCCACACAACTGACATTATTTACACATGCTGCTCGCACCCCCTTTCCCCTTCTTCGCGTAACGCAGCGCATCTCCCTGCTGTGCGCTTGCCTCATGATCCTACCCAGTCAGTGCCCAGTTCGGAGGACGGGCGCGGCAGATGGGAGTGGACAGCCTGGCCCCAACCACCGTCCAGAGAGAGGACAGACTGACAAGTGCAGCCAGCAGCAGGACGCGAAGGCCAGTCTCAGCCGGCGCCCGGACTCTTCAGTGCGGCTGTGCTGGTCGCGGCAAGGCAAGGTACTCGCCTTGCTCAGTAAGAAGATTTCAGGAATGCGCGGCCACGTCATGACGCAGCGTGATGACGTCACTGCGTCATGACGCGGCCGCGCATTCGTGCAATCTGTTTACTGAGCAAGGCGCCGCCCAGGAGGTTGTACTGCCGGGTGAGCCTGTGCTCAGCCAAAGCAGCCCATTTGGCCATCGTCCCTTCTGGCATTTGCCAGAAGTGCCCAAAGGCCAGTCCGGCCCTGGTTGCTATGGACAACTTCTCCACTCTCTCTCTCCAAGGCGCGATACATCTCCCATACCAATTAAGGAAAAACAAAATACCTACATTTTGAGAAATTACCCTGTCACCTTTTCCTGCACTTTCTGCTTTTGTTAGTAGTCTTTCATTGGCTCAACATTGTATGTACACCTAGTAAGTCTGCAGCTTCTATCACTGTCTTCTCTCATCACACATCAATGTCCCCCACTCCCATGCCCTTACATTTCTTCATTGGCCTACAATCTTAACAATTGGTTGCTAGGGGTAACTTCTCCACTGGTCTACTACTCCATGCTTTTCACTGCTTGATACATAAACTTCTAAAGGTGATCACACTGATGACAATAACATAGTTTTATAGCCAGGATCTATATTTTTTTACTATTGAAATTTAAATTTACACGTTACAGTAGATAAACTGACTCACCTGTTTACTACTGGAACAGCTGACCTTTAGACTACTAATTTGCTTATTTTTGTTATTCCACATGTTATGTTATAAAGGTGCAGCCTAACATACCTAGCGCATGTCGTTGTTTTTCTATTTATGCCGACATTTCATAGCAACACTACACATAAATATACAAGGGCATAACCGCTTTATGTAAGTGTTTTTTTTTTTTTTTACTGCTAATTTGCAATCTTCAAACATATTTACTTTTATATATTGTAATTTAGTATAAAGAGCATGGCTGGTAAAACTGTCTACAATGAATCTGTTTTTATACTGTAACACATGTTTTGATATAATTAGTCATTAGTAAGAAAACCTCCTCTTAAGTAATTTCCTAACTTTAATGCGAAGTGTAGTGTTTACAGTGGAGTATAAACATTTCTGCCCCCTTCCTGATTTAATCTATTTTTGCATATTTGTCACATTTAGTTGTTCAGATCTTCAAACAAAATGAAATATAAAACAACATAAGACAACCTGCGGAAACAAAAAATACAGCTTTTAAATGATCATTTAGTTTATTTAATTAAAAAAGTATCAAACACCAACTGGACTTGTGTGAAATAGTTATTGCTCCTTTAGTTACTCATTCAACCAAGTTGAATTGACAATTGGGTTCATTAAGATTGGACACAATCAGGCTTGATTACGGCAGACCCTGTCAGGGACAGACGTATGGGAGACAATGGAGGCGCCTGAACTAAAGGGGTACCTCCTCCATCACCCATAATATAGTCACCCCACTTAGGGCTGTAAATACGGGGGATGGGGGGCATTAAATGTTAACTTGCCTCCGGGCGTCTGGGATGAAATTCCGCCACTGAGCCCTGTTGAATTGAAACGTCACTTAAATAGAACCTTTCCAGGGGATGCGGTTAAGATACCGCCGCCCAGAATGCCGCCCGTCTGAATCCCGATGCTGGAAGCTCGACCAGGGACTAAAGATAGGTGTCTAAATCCTGACTCCTATCTTTAGTCCCACACCAAAATCCTGACGCCCGACACCCTGAATGAAGGTAAGCCGGGGCTTTCTAGCTGTTAGCTGCGAGGGGGGAGGGTTAGGTTTAGGCACCCCCAGGGGGAGGTTAGGGTTAGGCCCCCCTGCCCGGGAGGGTTAGACTTAGTGGTGCCTAACACAGGGGAGGGTTAGGGTACTTACCAGCCCTAGTCAGGATTTTCAGAGTTTGGGCTTCCGGTGTCGGTATTTGGTCTGCCGGGAATAGATCGGGTGGCATCACATACAGATTCCCTTTCCAGTAATATGAAGTTTTGCTAAAAGGTTTCAATAAGCAGCACAGTATGACGCGATCAAGAGAAAGTTATTGAAATATATCCGTCTAGAAAGGGTTACACAGCCATTTCTAAGGCTCTGGCACCCCAATGAACCACATTGAGAGCTATTATCGCCAAAAGGAGAGAACTTGGAACAGTGGTGAATCTCCCCAAGAGTGGCCAGTCTACCAAAATTTCCTCCAAGAAAGGACTCATCCAGGAATTCATACAAGAACCCAGATGAACATCTATGGACCTGCAGGCCTCACTCACTTCAGTTAATCTCAGCATTCATTATTCCTCCATAAGACTGGGCAAATATGGTATTCATAGGAGAATTGCAAGATGAAAACCACTGATAACCAAGAGGAACATAAAGGCTCTCACATCTGCCAAAAAAACACATTGATACCCTGCAAGGCTAATGTTAAAAATGTAACGTTTTGGAAGACATGGGTCCCATTACATCTGGTGTAAAGCAATCTCTGTATTCCATAATAATAACATACAGGGGTGTATCTATAATAGGTGCAAGGTGTGCCGGGCCCACACCGCACACCCTGCACCCATATTTTTTTTATACTTGCCTCTCCAAAGTCCCACCTCTGCGATATCAATGCTATAAAAAAATCACCTGGAAAATGGCTGCCGCGGCCATTTTCCCAGTGTTTTGCGCATGCGCAGTAGGGAAATTAGTAGTGCCCAGAGTCTACTGCTGCGGCACTCCGCCGGCCGCTGGTGAGAGAGTTGGGGGCCCTGGACGGAGCCCCCTCCTATCTTAATACGCCCCTGACAACATACCAACAGTCCTATATGGTGGTGGTAGTGTGATGGTATGGAAATACTTTGCTACTTCAGGGCCTGGGTGACTTGTCATAGTTAACAACATCTTGAATGACTCAAAAGAAGATAAAATAAGGTTTAGGCCTTGTCAAAGTCCTAACTTAAATCCAATTGAGATACTGGGCCTCATTCAGAGGCGGTCGGAGGATGCAAGCGGTGGCTCAGAAACTGGGCGGCCGCTTGCATCCTGACCGCCCGCCTCTGTTGCGGTTGTCAGGCTGTGGGTTAACACCCACAGCTCTAACGATCGCTCCGGTGATGTTCGCGATGGTCAGAGACCATCGCGACCATCGGGGCTTACGACGAGACCCTAGGGTAGGGTCTCCCTTGTCGTAAGCCCCGGAGAGCTTCTGACTCTGTCTGACCCCGAAGATCTCCACTGACATCTCTAGTGATGTCAGTGGGGCCTCCCCCAATCGGTAGGTGTTCCCATGGGAACGCCTCCATTTGGGTTGCCACCCGCCCGGCCCGCCTTCCAAACGGGGCGAGCTGTCAATCAACATCGATAGCTCGCCCCCTTTGGATCGAGACCCGCTACGACCGGCGCTGTCGGTCGTAGCGGGTCTCACGCATGCTCTGTGGGTGGCCATCGACCCGGTCCGAGCGCATCGGCGCTAACGACCGGGTCTGAATGACCCCCACTGTCTCAGGACCTTAAATGGGCACTTCATGCTTGAAAACATTCCAGTGTGGCTGGAATGCCTGATCTGTGATGTAAAAGACTGATCTCCAGTTATCAGAAGCCTTTGGTTGCAGTTGTTGCTGCTAAAGGTGGCACAACCAGTTAATAAGTTTAGGGTGTGGGAATTCATTTTTCACATGCTTGATATAGCTGTTGGATAACTTTTTTTACTTCAATAAATTAAATGATTATTTAAAAAATTTATTTTGTGTTTATTCAGGTTGTCTTTGTCTTATTTTCATTTTTGTTTGAAGATCTAAAACAATTAAGTGTGACAAATATGCAAAAATTAAAGCAATTAGGAAGGGGCAAAAATGTTTTCACACCACTGTATAAATAAAGTACAGAGGTGTGTTCACTGATTTACAAAATAACATCTCAGCAGAAATCAGTGGTTGCACTGATTTGATTACATAGTGCAACAAGATATTAATGCCTGTAACCAGCCAGTATAGAGATTGATAATACTTGGGTTAATGTACAGGTGTTTTGTGGAGGGCTTGACTTGTTTTGATTTTTGTATGTGTTAAGTATAAACCAATATACCTGTTGCTCAATAGCGGATAACCTGATATGTGGTTGCTAGGGTGGTGCGGCCAGTGCCATGGCTCAGGGCACCGCAGGGCAGGGGGCGCTGTTTGGGCCTGTCAATTTTCCTGTTTATTATTATTCTCACTTGTAGCTTCCTCTTCTTTTATCCCCAGCATCTCCTGGCCTCCCCTATCTCTTCCCTGGCCCTTTCCATTAAGGCCATGGCCCTTTTTCAGGTGCACTGTCTTATGTCTCTATTTATAAAATGGGGGGGGGGGCGGGGGCGCCAATTCTCTCTCTAGCACAGGTCATCAAAAAGTCTAGTTACAGTTCAGTGTGGTTGAATTCTAGCACTGTGTCTACCCTCCCTCTTTGCTCTGTCACCTTAACTGCGATTGCAATAGTGATTATGCGGGCAGTCTCACTGTGATAGTATGCTAATCCACTGCGATCACTATGCCATCGAAGCACAACATAAGGACGCCGACTTTACCTATGGCACCGCAGTGTATAAATTATGCACGCCCATGCAATGGCGTTCAAACGCACTGGCACACTTGCATTTCGCCGACCACACCCCGTCCCACTTCCTGTCAATCACTCTGCGATGGGTCTGCGTGGTCACTGCAGTGGCTGGTTCGTGCATGCGTAGAATGCAACAATCTGCCGATTGTGTGTGTAATCGCAGTTGCGATCGGTAATGAATCAGGCCCAATATCACATGTAAAGTGTCAATAATATTTAAGTTGGGGAAATAAACTTGTACAACAGACTAATATTATTGAGATTACTGATGTGTGGATACAACTAATAATAATGTTCCTTAAATTTATGATAATTGACATTACTGACTAGTACATCTGAGAGATGTAGTACATTAGGCCAATGGACCTCTAATCCACACATTACAAAAGAAACAAAATGCACCATTACATAATGACTCCAGGCTTGTATGTCTGCTATGTATGGAATGATAATTACCTGGCTATTGAGAACAAGACATGGCAGACACCTCAAACCAGGAGCGTAAATTCATCCCAGATGCCCGGAGGCAAGTTATAATTTGGTGCCCCAACCCATAACAGCCATTGACACTGTGCAACATAGCATTTTGCCTGTAGATTCACCCGCAGTCGCACACAGAATATAGGCATGCCACAGATCATTTTAATAAGCAGAAGCTGCTTGTACATCCTCTTCGCATCGCTGTGCGAATAAGATGCATTTGAAGGGAAAAATTTGCACGAAAAGATGCTTGGCGCTACCAAGTTACTCTGCGCTCACATGTTACATACGGAGGATAGATGTATGTGGACTCATCTGCATGCATTAGTCACAGATAAGATAGTGACCTGCATGGTGCAATTAGCATGAGGCTCAGAGTCCTCCTGGTGAAAGCCACCTGATGTAGGGTGGGGAGCCCTCCTGATACCCCTGATAAAGGGGAAACCACCTAATGTGGTGGCTGAGTTTAAGTCGACATACTGTAAGACAGCCACTGTGGTGGGACTACAAATTACAAAATGCCCAGTCTACTGCCGACTGCATCACATGCTGGGAAGTTTCTCCACCAAAAATCTACCCCCCAGACTCAGTCGCTGATGCCCCAGGCCCTCGCTTCCCATGCCCTCTTACCCGCAGCTCCGTTCGATGCATCCTTGTTGACATCCAGCTCCTGGAAGATCTGCAGCTGCGCTTATCCTCAGGCCAGTCACTCTGCTGCATAGGCCCGCGGCTAGAGCTGCCACCAGGGAGGAGTGGGACGGAGAGTTATAGGTGTGGGGGCGCTGGGACTGCTGCACAAGTCCACTGCTAGGGCTGACCCCAGGGAGGTGTGGGAAGGGGAGTTGGTGAGGGGATGCGCCGGAACTGCTGCACTGGTCCAAGCGGCTAGGGAGGAGTGAGACAGAGAGTTGTGGGTGAGGGGGGCACCGGATGTGTCACACTGACATGAGGAGCAGCGACACCAATGAGTAGGGACAGGCTATAGATAGACGGAGGCGGCACCTGATGGTCTGACACGGAGCTCTCCACTAGTGTATGGTGGCTTCTCAGGTGTCGGGAAGAGGTGTCATGTATTGGGCGGTACACTGCAGGTACATAGTTACAGGTACAGCCCTAAGTGCGGTGAATATATTGTGGGGAATGTAGGAGGTGCCCCATCAGTGGTGGAGCCCGGCGGCAGGCGCCTCTTGTCTCCCATAGTTCTGCCCCTGCCTCAAACTGCATTAATAACATATATTATGTATTCCTGATGCTAATAAGTGAAAGAACTGCTGCCTCAGGATCTTATATTGAATAGCATCAAGTATAGAGTTTGTTTAATGCAGGTCTGAATGAGGCATTACATTTAGCTGGCCATGGCTCTCAAACACAATGGGGTGATGCAGAGGGTATGCACTCTGGAAGCCGGCGGACGTAATCCCGACAGCCGGCTTCCCGACTGCTTCATCCTGTCATTTTACCGACGCCGGCATCCCGATCGAAGCGATGCCGGGCGCCGCTCTGGACAGCCGCGGGGGGGTTAGGGTTAGGCACCCCCCCCAGGAGGTTAGGGTTAGGCTAGGGGAAGGGAGGGTTAGGGTTAGGCACCCCCAGGGGGACTTAGGGTTGGGCACCCCCCCGGAGGACTTGGGTTTAGGCGGCGGGGAAGGGGGGGTTAGGGTTAGGTGGGGGAGGTTAGTTTAGTTAATACTTACCTTGGTACGATCGGGATTTTCAGCCATGTTGGCCAGCTGCTTTCGGGATTTGAACCGATTCCATGCAGAGAGAGTATAAAAAGCTATTTTGTGAGAATTTCCTATGCACAATGGTGGCACACACACAGTGCTATTATTCAGCAGGAACAAGCGGGGTCTCAGTTCCTGGACCTCTCATTAACAATGATGTAATGTCCTAGGACAAAATTGTATTTTCCATAAGATATGTTTTATTTTAAAGACCCTTTAGAGAGCCTTCTTTCCTAAATACTATATAAACATGTATATAATTTATATTTGTTTTTCTATAGCTCCACTCCCAGTAGCTAGACCCACAGAAAAATAACCCTGTGCACTCATATACACGAGTGTAGTTTTACCTCTGTATAGGCCGTACATAGGCGTTCTAGTATAGGCTGAGTAGAGTAAGAGCGTGTTTGTGTAACTGCATATACGGGAAAAAGATGACTATATGCCTTATGGAAGCCGTATTGTTTGGGAGTCGATAAAGACAGATGCCAACAGCGGATGATGATGGTCATGGACACGAGGGAACAGCTTGTGATTGACTGTTTGTGACATTTATTGGTGCTTATTATTCATTGTAACATGCTTTTATTTTGTGTGTCTGTATGTTTAGAATAGATTTTATGTTTTTACATGTGTTGTTTCTGCTGTATTACAGAGGAATTAGCAGTTGTACTGATACTTAATAGCAAATGTTTGTTGCACCTAAAATAAATTATTTTTGAAAATGGTGGTAAGTGGGATGTAACATACTGTATGTTAGCCATACAGGGCTATATGCATCTCCAGCTCTGCATATAAGTGTAAGTACACTATTTTTGCTTGTGAATTATGCTCATTTTGTGGTGAATGCTATATCTGCTCCAGTGCCTCATTCCTTCCTGAAACAGACACGCTGTTATTCAACACATTAAAAACACATACACAAGTAGCTGGTTAGTACAACATGTTCAGCATCGTACAGGTGACAAGAATATGTAAGATTAGTGTAGTTTCGCGATAAGATAGAAATAACAAACTCCATAGATGGACTAAACTATATATGATGTTTGCCCTATGAACCTTTGTTCCCTATCGTACAGTTTTGTTTCTTTGTTATTTGCTGATTTTCCTATTTTTCAGTACTCTCTGAACATGTCACTGTTAAATACTGTGATCACTTTGTCAACATTATAGTTAGGACTGTTTCCCCTTAAGATGGGTTTAGCTCTAAAAAACAGCATGTAAATCAGTCTGACACTATAAACCTTTATTTCTGGTGTGTCACCGTCACCACTGACGCTTTTACTAACATTGTATTGGTATTCTTGTTACATCGCAGTTTTTATAGCATACTGTATTCGATTTTATTGTATTTGCCATTGGTAAACACTTTGGGGAAGCCTACAGCACTAAATGCTAGTAACAAGCGCAGCTGCCCAAGTGTAATAGCCTGCAAAAGGCCCAAGTGTAATAGCCTGCAAAAGGCCCAAGTGTAATAGCCTGCAAAAGGCCCAAGTGTAATAGCCTGCAAAAGGCCCAAGTGTAATAGCCTGCAAAAGGCCCAAGTGTAATAGACTGCAAAAAGGCCCAAGTGCCTGCAAAATGCCCAAGTGTAATAGCCTGCATAAGGCCCAAGTGTAATAGCCTGCAAAAGGCCCAAGTGTAATAGCCTGCAAAAGGCCCAAGTGTAATAGCCTGCAAAAGGCCCAAGTGTAATAACCTGCAAAAGGCCCATGTGTAATAGACTGCAAAAAGGCCCAAGTGCCTGCAATGCCCAAGTGTAATAGCCTGCAAAAGGCCCAAGTGTAATAGCCTGCAAAAGGCCCAAGTGTAATAGCCTGCAAAAGGCCCAAGTGTAATAGCCTGTAAAAAGGCCCAAGTGTAATAGCCTGCAAAAGGCCCAAGTGTAATAGCCTGCAAAAGGCCCAAGTGTAATAGCCTGCAAAAGGCCCAAGTGTAATAGCCTGCAAAAAGGCCCAAGTGCCTGCAAAATGCAGGCAATGGCACAATTTTGGCGATTTAGCTCCTAAATGTAAAGTACCAATAATTTAAAAGCTCAACCTGGTTTTGCCTTTTAAGTTATTGTCGTTTTAAATCTAGTGGCTGATTCAGCAGAATCATTCTGGTGCCTGCAACTCACAGGCTATTACATTTTGTCCAATGTGTTTTTACTTGTGATTAGTGGTTTCAAATGTGAAAAAAAACCTTCGTGGTCTCATTTAGAGTTGGATATGTCTATTTTTGTTATTTTTTGTTTATGTGCATAAGATATACATTTACAAGTAAACATGACATGATCACCACACAGGCGTCACTCTGCATGCACCAATGCTAATGCTCAGAAGAGCAGAAGGGGCATCTGGAGTGGATGACCAGCTTAGCTACCCTCTCCCTCCCCTCCCCAAACTTTGCTATAGGGCCCAGACATGTTGAGTTCTGCTTTTGGCTCCTTCCCTGTGATCCTCCCCATCATCCTTTTGTAGTTAGGAGTGGGGAGAAGAATGTGAGAGTTCTAATTTCTTTCATTTAAGACTAGATTGATACATGTTAGCTAAGACGATTTGTCCCTTTGTAATCAATATGACAAATAGAGGGGTAGGAAGAATGCAATTACTTGCATAGAAGAGGGCTCACTACTGTGTTTGTCTTCTATGCACACTGAAAGCCATGCACAGCACTTCAATACAGCTTTATGGGATTGTTAAAGATTAAATAATGGGACTATGATGTACTAAGCTTTGGAGAGAGATAAAGTGGATGGAGATAAAGGGGGTCATTCAGACCCACTCGCAAGCGGCAGTACGCTCGCAAGTGGGTCGATGTTCCCCACTGCACATGCGCACGACGGAGGGAGCTCCGTCGTGCGCATGCGCGAGACCCGGACTGCGACAGCCAAGCAGTCGCTCCGGGTCTCGCACCAAAGGGGGCGTGCTGTCAATGTTGATTGACAGCACGCCCCCTTTGGTGGGCGTGCCGGGGGCGTGCCTGCCAGACGGAGGCGTTCCCATGGGAACGCCTAGCGTCTGAAGCCGGCCCCACTGACATCACTAGTGATGTCAGTGGGAGTGATTTTGGCTCTGATAGAGCCAAAATCACTCCAGGGCTTGTGGCAGGGAGACCCTACCGCAGGGTCTCCGTCGCAAGTCCGATGGTCGCGATGGTCAAGATCATCATGAAGATCTTTTTGGACGCTCGTATATGCTGTGGGTGGTGACCCACAGCTATACGAGCGTCCAGGAGGACGCTCCATTTTAATGGAGGAGGGCCCTGATTCAGAGCGTCCGGCTCTGAATCAGGCCCAAAGTACCAACCAATCCGCTCCTAACTGTTATATTTCAAGCTCAGCCTGTAAAGTGACATTTAGGAGCAGATTGGGTGGTGCTTTTTATCCATCCACTTTCTGTCTCTCCAAGGCCCTTAGTACCTAGACCCCTAAGTCCCCCAGAAACAACAGTTTGCTTTCAAATTCAGGAAACAGTGATACTTGAGGGAAGTGATCATTCACTATGGGGATGATTTTGAGTTGGGAGCAGAGCCAAGCAAAAAAAGTGCAAGTAACTTTGCACTTTGACAAAACCAGGTGAGACAGATATAAAATATGAGAGATAATGAGATATGAGATAGGCAAACTCATATCTAAGTATCAGTGCAAACATATTGCTCTGCTCCCATCTCAGAATCAGGCCCCATGTGTGGACGGGCAGAACTGATTAAGATCAGATGATGAAACTCCATTAAATCTCCTACTCACACAGACATCTTTAGAAGCAACAGTATTATATACTTGTCAGGGATGGGATTCTCTAGGTGCTAATGGGGTATTATAGGATAATATGGTCTGGATGGTTTGTAGACCTTTGCAGAGCTTGGGGGCTACAGTTGTTGTGCACTATGGAATGGCATATGTGTTTTGTAGATTGAAGGGTGAGATTACTTACAGGGTACAAATCAGAGGTTACAGTCATAGCATTTCACAGTACATTAAAGATAATCAAGAGAAAAGCCTGTGTGGCAACTAATTTCACTCTAGATTGTAGGTTCAAATGCAAAATCATCTTTTGTTAATTGGGTATGTTCATTATCAATACATTTGTGCACCCTTTCCAATCTTCCTGTCTTCTCTCTCACACAGAAAGTGGACCCAGAAGTGGACTTGTTTTTACAGAAGCTCCGGCAGAGGGTAAAGATTGGAGTGGTGGGAGGCTCAGATTACTCAAAGATTGCAGAGCAGCTTGGAGATGGAGATCAAGGTAACCTAAACATCACAGCTTATTTCTTACAGGATGGTCTCAACCAAATTCTCCAGTCATTATTTCCATGTTAGTGCCTAAAAGAATATTTTAATGAGGTATTGTGGGAAATGCAGTTGCCCAATGGCCTCAATCAGTAGGTGTCAGCTGTCATGGGATGAACACTCTAATTGAGCACCATGTGATCTTGCTCTTTGGCCAATGTGACCACATATTCAGTCAGTCCTGAGTCTGAATAAATTAGTCTTCCTGCTTGTGGACAGTTCCAGATATGTTGCTTTGAGATCACATACTTGGATTATTTTTAGTGTAGTACATCATTTACACATGATTCTTTATATTTAGGAAGCCATGAGTGCCACACACCTGGGAGGGTTTGTTTAATGGGAAGGGGGAGGGAGCTTGGACTGAACACTCTCATTTTAAACATAATAAGAGGTGCTACCATGCTGAGACTTGTAATACAATGTAGCAGACAAGGAATACCGATGCACACACTGAGTACTAAGAACAATGATAATCAAAATAATCCTTATAAACTCTACAAAAAAGGGTTTGTTTAATGTTTATTGATTGTCCACTGGGACCCTGAGCTACACTAATGTGACCTCTGCTATGTTAGGAAAGTATCACTGAACATGTATATCAGCAGGGCTGGCGGAACCTGGTGGGTGTTGCACTGCAGAGGCACCTCACCAGCAATGAGAAAAACATTCTTCATCCAGCAAATGGGGTTTCATAGCACCTGTGCCAACCTCGTGCAGGGCAGTGCCAAGGAATCCGGCATCAATAAATGTAACCATACAGATTTTTTTTTTAATGCAAAATGTATGTCCATGTGTTTTAGGGCCATTCCATTGTAACTATTGTTGTTATTATTTATTATAGGTCTCATTACATGTTCGCTATTTTCATATGGGAACTGCAGATGAACAACATTAGTAATTGGTTACAATCATTAATGTTAAATACCTTGAAATTGTCTAACATTTAAAAAAAAATATATAGAGATGTGACTGAGGCAAAAACAAAAAAAAACACCATTTATTTCCAAGTGAAGTCACATGAGATATTCTCTGGACCACAAATAATTGTGGTTTCTGTGCGCCCTAGGTAAGATTTGACCAACCGTCCCTGCTCCATCCATTTCATAACATGCCACTCATCAGTCTCTCCAGTTTATAATATGCCACACAGCAGTGTCCCAAATTCATAATATACTATATAGAATATGCCACAGAGGAGAGCGTCAAAATCATAATGTACCTCATAACACTACTGCCAATTCATAATATACCACTCAGCTGTGGCACAATATTATATGTCACTCAGCCGTTAATTATGCCATTCATTATTTTATTTTTTTGTGGACTCAGAGGCGCCCTCCAGTGGCCAGCGCCCCTAAGCTGCTGCCTAAATTTGCTTAATGGTAGCATCGGACCTTTGCCTGGTATTTGGTATTAAATAATAGTCCAATGTATAGTGTACAAGATTGCTATGGTAATTTCATGTATTTATAAGTTCAGCATTATTTTGTGACTGAATGACCAGTGGAATTAAACTTTACTGATCATGTGCAGAAAATAAAGTAAAAATCAGGTATACCTATGAATAGGGAATATTCCCTTTTAGGGGTACATGTACTAAAATGAGAGTTTTTAGAAGTGGTGATGTTGCCCATAGCAACCAATCAGATATTACTTAACATTTAACTAGCACCTTCTAGAAGATATTAACTAGAATCTGATTGGTTGCTATGGGCAACATCTCCAATTCTAAAAACTCTCACTTTAATAAATTTACCCCTTAGTGCTGATATTTGCCAATCTAAAAAGATGTGATTATCTCTCCAGGTCCTCCATGAGGTAAATCAAAGTCAGTGTAAACTTACAGTATAAGCTCAGCAATGGAGATGCCTCTGTATTTTAAGTCTGTAATTTTGATTTATTTTTTTTTTCCTAAAGGGGGGTATCCACTTAGCGATTTAACCAAGCGATTGCACGATAACGACGTCGTTATCATGCAATCGCTTGCAAATCGTGCATGCATCGAGCATGTTTTGGTCAGAAGCGACCAGCGATGCACGTGCCCACTGGTCGCTTCCGACATCCGACATCACCTGTACATGCTGGTCAACCTGACGATCTCGTCAGGTTCAGCATGTGCGGGGATGAGGGATGTGCCTGGACTGAACGTGTGAACGTTCAGTCTAGGCACATCACTAGATATACAAACGAGAGCACGACTGCAATGTCGCAATGGTGCTCTCGTTTGTATATCTATAAGTGGATACCATCTTTTAATTTCCATAAAATGAACCCGCAAAGTAGGGAGAGTGCTGAGAGTATAGCTTCGTAACTTACCGGTTGCCATGGAATACTGTACATATGCTCAGATTAGTTCTTCCTATACATGTGGTAGAATAGAATGCGGTATGCCTTAATTTTGTGCAAGTTCCAACTCTTCTTCTACAATAGCAATACAGCAATAGATCTTATTTTAACTAATACAAACAAGATTGTTGTCTGGGTTTTTAGTGCAATTCCAACTGTTATTTGCATATTACAGATAAGGTCTTGATCTACAATGCTGATCACTGGATCTGTCTTTTCTGTCTCCTCATGTAGTGGTTCAAAAGTTTGATTATGTGTTTGCTGAGAATGGGACTGTTCAGTACAAGGATGGCCAGCTGCTTTCAAGACAAGTAAGACTCAAAAACATGTTTTGTCTATTAAGCTTAAGGCTCATACACACTAGACTATAAAGTGAACGATATGGACTATAACGATATCATTATCGTTCATAGCGTTCAATATAGTCCAGTGTGTATGCACGATATCGTTAACGATGCGTGATCATGTGGATCATTAACGATGTCTGCCATCACCTGAACTTGCAGGACAATCTGACAATATCGTCAGATTCTGCAAGTTAGGGGATGTGGCAGGATGACGTCACTAAACAATATCGTTAATGACATTGAGCCCAGGAGTTCAAGGGCTAACACTTAACGATATCGCTCATGGAGCATATCGTTAAGTGTGTATTAGCCTTCAGTTTGGTATAAAAGTTTCATATAATGAGTTGTGTTGTAACTGAATTATTATTTTGGTGAAAATATGTGTACTGCTGCGCTACTGAAACAAATTATATACAATGTAGCAGCTCACTTTACAGTAGAAACAATGTAAGTAGTAGATAAAAAGGAGCGCTTGTGATTAATAAAACTAAGTATGTTTGTGGCGCGATTCCTGTAAAAAGAGGGGTAATTAGTGAATGTTTATAAAGCTCTTTTGCACAGTTAAAAAGTCTTTTGAATGCGTTATCTGTGGATTCCAATGTTGCCAGTAGCAAAGTAATGACCGGGTGGCTGCAGGTAGAACTAACTAGTTAGCCCTGTCTCTGCCTACCTTCCGTGTGCTGGTCTTCTCTGCGGCTGGCTGGTACCCTCTGTGCTTGTACGAGTATAATTCTTCCGCTGGTGTGCGTGATAAAGGGCAGAAGTGCCTGAAACGCGTAGGTTGCTGACACCACAAAGAATATTCTTCCTACCCTTTAGTAGCGCTTTTAACATAACGAAGAGCACAAAAAAAACTAGGTGCATCAAATTTGGGGTACATGAAAGTGGGTGCAAGCCTATTTTTAAGTCCCTAAGGTGCATTTTGAAAATTCTTAAAAAAATGCACCTGCTGCTATCATTCGCATTCTTTAAAACACCTGCCGCATACTTGGGAACCCCACCTGAATCTGCAGTGCTGGGCCGGCGCTGCAGAGCATCAAAAATTGCGTATGTCCCCGGGCATAAGGGGCAGGCCCAATTTTCCTGGGGACCTGCGGATGCGCTGTAGATTCTGGCATTAAGCCAGAATCTAATGCGCTGCCAGAGAGGAGGGGGCCAAATGGAGACTGCACACGGGCGCCCTTCTCTCTTAAAACACCCCTGATTACATACTATAATATGATTGCTAGAATATTAATCCTCCACTTGTCCTCTTTAGAAGGTGTTAATAATCTATCGTCACGTAACACTCTTTAGCCCTGAAGCATTAGAGACCTATTTATTAAGGTCATTAGGCTCCTTTTTACTCGAATTATGGGGAAACTGCAGTCTCCACATTATTTTAAGTATTGGGGGTATGTAACAATAGCCTAGTGCAGGAGATATCACAAGTAAAATTAACGCTGCAGCCTGGCCTATGTACCAACCTCTGCCCAATGGGCTCATACTTGTCGACTTTTTGGCTACCCCCTCCGGGAGAGGGCAGCCAGGTGCACTTCAGGAGGGGTGTGGTGTGATGGATGTGGGCAAGTCTGGGGGCATAGACGCCATCATTCAACGCGTACTGCGTCATCAATGCTGCGTCTTTGTATGCAGATACTGGATTTGTACAGACGCCGGTGGGAGTCTCAATACATATCCTGGTGGCTTAGACATTTGTATATTTTCGCACAGCAGCTAGCTGTATACGGGATCGCAGCTGCAGTGGTAAAAGCGTACAACTCTGAATCAGGCCAAATGTATGTATGAAATAGTGCATAGCAGGTAATTCCATCCAGACCTTCTCTGAACTGAGCCTACATAAGAATGCCCATTACCACCTAGTTCTGCACCTTCAGCTGCAAGTGGGGATGTGAGTTGTGTATTGTGTACAACTACTTCGCCTGTAACTGTGTATGCTCCTCTGGAGTATATACTTCTGTAAAACTGACTTGTGTTCTGTGCATCGTAACCAATATATGTTATATAACAAAATAGTATGAGAGAGAATTCCTGGAACTTCATTTATGTGGTGTTCAACAGGACCCTTTATATCTGATTACTATACAAACAAAAGTAAGCCCTTACTTAAATCGCTTTCTATTAAAATCACAGTGTTATTGGTCACAACTATGTCTTGTTAAATGTAACAATATCAAAGTAGAACAAAGATGAAGTTTAGCCCTGTGATTGTACAAGGAGGTGGGATATATAAGAGCTCACTTGTTTATTGCAGGCAATCTCTCATCTCCTGGCCCTGTGGTGGTTGCACCCCCTACAGTCAGTGTCAGTCCCTCTGTGGCTGTTAACTGTCAAATTAACGCGTGTAAATGCTACTGTGTATTTAATAAGTCGGCCATAAATTATAAACTGGTGGCTGGTAATAGCTTAGTACACATGCTTCTATTAATGACCTATTTGCCGGTCCTGTTTGTGCTGCATTTGCATATATTGTGCAGTGGTCAATTAACCCTAGTAAATACAGCTATATTAATTGGCCTGCTGTGATATAGTTATATGATCGATGCTAGAAGAGTCTATATGGCCACTATACTAATGTATGTGATCACAATTTACGGGATTTAGTAAAAATGTCACCATCATTATGTCAACATTAAACATGTCAGTGTGTGCGTAATGTTGATATGTGAAAAGCCAACATTCTGAAAAGATCGTCAGATTAGGGTTAGGCTACGAGAGGGGAGGTTAGGGTTAGTCACTATGGGGAGGGTTAGGCTACTCACCACCACAACTGCAGCAGTATGCGCCGGAAGTCATCGTCAGATGACCGATGGAACCCGGAAGTCATCGATGAAGACGCCAGACCCGGTAAGTCACCGCTAGACCACCAGGCATATTTTGCTGACATTCTAATCATGTTCACATTTAACTTGTGTAGACATGATGAATGTCAACCAGGTCAATGACGACCTGCTGCAAGAGCACATTACTGTATGACCATTATGAATGTCGATAAAATATACTATACCCCAGGGCTTAAAGTGGTCCTGGAGAGGTGGTGGAACTCTTCTCCCCCTCCGTCTACTCCACCTCCCCTCCCACGCTAGGGGGAGCTACTCTGAGAGGCCAGAACAACTGTGAAAACTGTTATTTACACACACATGCACACATACACTGTTGTGTATAGGAACAGAAGGTTTGGGAGCTATGACAGTGTGAAATACATTTTAGATGCTTTTTTAGCAATCCTGACATCAACTGAGTCTACAATGTTATGTAAAAATTAAAAAAAAAAATGTTCTACATCATCAGTGTAACTCTGACACTGGACAGCATCCTCCTACCTCTCTCCAACGTCATCCCCCTACATCTCTACAGTGCCACCCCCCTTGCTACTCATCAGCACCATCCCCCCTGCATCTCACCTGCTTCATCCCCTCTACGTCTCTCCAATTCCAATCCCCCCACCGTCTCTTCAGCACCATCTTCCTGTGTTTCATAAGCAGCCCCTCCTGCATCTCACCAGCACCATTCCCATGTCTTCACTCCAACACATCCCCCTATGTCTCTCCAGCTTATCCCTTTGTGTCCTTCCAGCAGCTCCCTGCCCCTGTGTCCCTCACCAGCAGCTCCCTTCCCCTGTATCTACTCTCCCACCAGCGGCTTATCCCCCTAGTGTCTCTCTAGCAGCTTGTCCCTGCCCCTGTGTCTCCTCTCCCACCTGCAGCTTATCCCCCCTCCCCCCCATGTCCCGCTAGCAGCTGCTCACTTTCATGCCTGCCCTGGCCCTTGCTCCTCTTCGCAGCTCCTCAGTGCACTATGCAGCGGCAGCGACGGCATTACGTTACATATGCTGTGCCGCAAAAGGGGCCGTCAGGATGCAGGCCCACAAAGTGAGTGACAGGTGGGGCAGGCCGTGGGCAGAGGATGAGGAATATGGAGCCGGAGAAGGAGTTGGAAACGGCGGCCCTCAGACAGAGTGGCTCTCTGTCTGTGGGACTTCTATGCAGGGACATGGCGGAGGTGGAACTAGTTCCGACTACGATTAGAGGTGACGGAACTCAATTCCACCCCGTTCCTGCCCACTTTAACCCCTGCTACACCCCAATATACACTTGTGTGCATCCATATTGATGGTCATGCCGGGGATTAAAGTAAAAGATCAGCAGGGCATCAATAACATTGCACAAATAACATTGCAGGTGTAACAATTTTGTAATATTCAGTATTGTCAGGCAAATGAGTATCCTTCAGTCAACTACACAGATCCATACAGCAAACAAGTAAATCACTGGCGCTATGAATCTCTCAGTTCTTGCCCCTTTTGGTCACATGGATGTACACGAGGGAGGGGCTTTACTACAGTAAAAGATAAAAGGACACCCGGAATTGCATCCAACTCAGAATTAGACCCTCAGTGTCCACTTGTTTAGGTAAACCTGTGCACCTACTTGTAAATCCAATTATCTAATCAGCCAACATGTGGCAGCAGCTCAAACAATTAGAACATGCCATAAAGAGGCTCAGTTGTTTAAACCCAATGACAGATTGGGGAATAAATCTGATCTCAGTGACTTTAACTGTGGGAAAATGCTTTGTAATTTTTTTGTTCTATGTTTGAACTGATATTTATTATAATTTTTATCATTTCTATGGTAATTTGCATGATGATCACCCACTAACGTTTTATCATGAGAAGCCTTTAGAATTGTCTGACTAGTTAAACACAAATACACATTTGAGAAGTAACAAATGTTTTGTCCGGAGTATCCAACACATTGACATGTGACTTGTTTTCCAAGGCCATCCAAAATCACCTGGGGGAGGAACTGCTTCAAGATCTCATTAACTTCTGCCTGCGTTATATTGCTAGGCTCAAGCTGCCAAAGAAACGGTAAGTGACAGCTTGCACATTCTTGCCAGTCTTCTGAAACCAGGGCACAATATGTTCAAGGCTACATTTTCTGAAAAAGCAAGAAATTAGCTGAAATTGGGAAATATAGATACTGATACTAGGTATAATAAACATTATCATAGGAAATATTAAAAAAAAATATTTGAAAGCTAAAGGCTTAAAAGGCTGAATACTTTTCAATATATTACTCGCAGTGGTTCTCAAACTCGGTCCTCAGGACCCCACACAGGTCACATTTTGCAGGTCACCCAGCAGGTGCACAGGTGTAATCATTACTCACTGGCACATTTTAAAAGATCCACAGGTGAAGCTAATATCTCACTTGTAATTCTGTGAGGAGACCTGGAAAACATGCACTGTTTGGGGTCCTGAGGACCAAGTTTGAGAACCTGTGTATTACTGTATTGCAAGGAATATTTTCTTGAAGCCTAGGAAAATTAGTTAGCATCTAAATGAAGATTTGAAACCCACATCAGGATATTCACAGAAGTGCTATTAGATTCATCCTCTAACCTGCCCGGACCATTACATGCATTGGTAATATCATATGACACACAATTCACCAAAGATTATTTTTTGCTTCTCTTATTCTCATTACCACAGTTGGGTAAATATGCTGCTTCCTGCTTACACAATAATTAGGCCATTGTTATGTGACTGGCTGCCAAACTTCTTAATAACACAAATTCAGCATTTTTACCACCTTTCCCACAGGTGGTGATGGAGAGCCCACTTCCTCTATTGTAAAGATATTGTACTGATTGTGGTTCGCACTGTGCATAATGCACAAATATATTCAACAGAAACTGAATATTTGCACATCAAATATATGTTTAACTTTATCTTTCCACTGACAAGGGTTGTTTGAGAAAAGATTCCAAATCATACACTCATTTAGAAAAAATAATTGTGACCTAGGATTCATAGAAAGGGTGCAATGTATGAAGTGGTGGATTATAAGACCACACACTTTATATAGACTTGGTCCTCATTGGCGAGCTTGGTGAAATACTCTACGTGTCTTTTTATGATGCCTATACAAAGTGCCTCATTTACAGTTGATCACTAAAATGCAGCTGTAAAAGTCAGACACAAATGATATTTACAACATGAATTACTGCATATAGAGCACATATGGGAAAGATATCATCAACAAATAAACTTGCACCAGACCTATGGGACACACCGTTTAAGTGTCAATAATTGTGCATGTAGACAAAACTGTGTACATCACAATGAGAAATAATGTTTTGCATGCTGTTCAATTTACATTTTTGTCGTTTGCTACAAACCCCAATGCCACTGTAAGTCATCTTTTAAAATGTCCACACATTGGCTTCAATTTTATGTGAACCACAGATTAATAATTAATGCAGTCTGTGTCTCAAATGCGCCTCTTATTCAAGGCAGTTTTAAAACTGCATAATAAAACTCTTTTTGATATACTCACCTCCCATTGAGGGGCTGATGCAGAATTGTACACAATCCGATGTGCGTCATTATCTGGCATGTTCCTAGCTTAACGCAAGCTTCTACAGGGGATTCATAAATGTACGCAAATCAGCTGCATCTCCACTTACAGACGCAGTGATGTAACTTTGTGGTAGTGAGGCGGTTATACATACTGTAGGCTAAGTTTATTCAGGGCATGTAGATGACAGATAGACAGATTACAGGCTATGCAGAGATTTATTTGTTTTCAGACTCATCTAGAGAACCAAGTATAGGGCTGGTACAAGTGCACACTTATAATGATAACTGCTATGAAACCAAGTGTATAGATAAGGGTTCTGCATATGGGTAAATATCCTCATTTAGGGGCTGATTCAGAGATGGACGCAAATCTTGTTGCGCCCATGATTCCGTACACAGCAAACTCGTGAAAATATGCAAATTACTTATGAGCAGAGACGCCCACCTCGGGCGTTTCTCACATCCGCCGCTTACATAGAAAAGCGTAAGCATTGGCAAACAATCGCTCCAACATTGACATTGCGTCCATCTCTGAATCAAGCCCTTAGCTCTAAGCACACAATGCCTGCGCAATTGCGGCCTACTTGCATGCATCGCTATATCTGCCCCCTGATTCTCAAGCAGAAATTTCATACAGAGGCAATGGTCATTTAATGGAGATGGTTAAATGGGACATAATGAATCCTGACACAATATTTTGGTCGGCATACATATACAAATTATTGTCAGTCTTTTTATCTATTGCTGTGTAAGCACGAGTACGATACGTTATTGTATATTGCTCACTAATTTACAGTGCTTTTTTTGATGAAAGAAGGTGCAGACACTCACATAAAGTTGATATGATTTATAGTAGCTTCCATACTCAGGATAAGTATACAGATGATTATTTTATTCATTTCTGCAATGATTTCACTGATTTCTTCTTTGTCGAACTGATAATTAGAATTTAAAAAGTAGACAAAAAAATAAAAGTTGCCGGTACTGCGTACCCCTGTGTACCACCACAAATAAGGCATTGTTAATTTGCGCTATTCTTACAGTCTGGGGAAGCTGTTATTCGTCATAATGTTCTGCATAGAATTGCTCATTGTCAATGATTTATGGCTTACCACCATTATTGTGTATCTGCAGGGGAACATTCATTGAATTTCGCAACGGAATGTTGAACATCTCACCCATCGGCCGTAGCTGCAATCAGGAGGAGAGGATTGAATTCTCTGAGTTAGATCAGGTATGTAATTAAACTGCAGAACTAAATAACAGAACTATTTATTGCCATGTTTTGGGATTAAATATAAAACAAGAGTGTTCACACAGATACTATTCCATGCAGGGGGGGAACTTTCCAGTAAGACATCACAAGATGACAAGCAGCCCAGTTCAGTGGTCGTACAAAAGTTTAGAGACCACTACAGTATCTGTAATAGGTTCTGAGGGCCTGATTCAGACCCGCTCACGAGCGCAGGACGCTCGCAAGTGGGTCGATGGTGCCCTACTGCGCATGTGCACGACGGAGGGATCTCCGTCGTGCGCATGCGCGAGTCCCGGCTAGCGACGGGCTCTCCGTCGCTCCGGGCCTCGCACCAAAGGGGGCGTGCTGTCGATGTTGATTGACAGCACGCCCCCTTTGGTGGGCGTGCCGGGGGCGTTGCTGCCAGACGGAGGCGTTCCCATGGTAACGCCTACCGTCTGAAGCCGGCCCCACTGACATCAGTAGTGATGTCAGTGGGAGTGATTTTGGCTCTGATAGAGCCAAAATCACTCCAGGGCTTGTGGCAGCGAGACCCTACCGCAGGGTCTCTGTCGCAAGCCCGATGGTCGCGATGGTCTTGACCATCGCGACCATCATCATGGACGCTCGCTATAGCTGTGGGTGGTCACCCACAGCTATGTGAGCATCCAAGAGGCCGCTCCATTTTCATGTAGGAGGGCCCTGATTCAGAGCGAGCGCTCTGGTCAGAGCGTCCGGCTCTGAATCAGGCCCTGAGTTCCTGGAACTGGCATGAATGTAGCTGCTATATTTAAAGTTGCAATTTGTTTTAAGGCAAAACCAGGGTTTACCTTAAAAAAATTGCCGCTTTAAATTTATATGCTATATGACGGAAACCACTTCCTGGAACTTTAAACCTGTTACGTGTTCTTCAGTCCTCGAAAGTAAAAAAAAAACTAAAAACCCCCGAAACAGCCGTTGGGCTGTCTATTTCTGGGATGGCATGCATTTGGATATGAATACAATGAGTACACTGTTTTCTTATGAATTAATTTGTGCCTTATATTGTGCTGATTTTTATACTGAAAAGCCTCCCTATTTCGCTGCCATGATGCAGTTAATACTGTGATGCATTTTATGGATGTTATTACATTTTATACGCTTATTCTGATAAACTTTTCTATTTTTGATGTATTTGGAAGTGCTGGCTCTACTTCATATCTACAATTATCCATTTATGTGACAGGCACTTTAGCTATTGGAAATTAAAGTGTGTGCTGACTGTCTAAAGTGAAATAAATATATGTATGATTTAGGAACCTAGGCCCTCATTCAGAGCCGTACGCTCTGAGCAGAGCGCACGCTCTGAATGAGGGCCGGCCTCCATGAAAATGGAGCGTCCTCCTGGACGCTCGTATAGCTGTGGGTCACCACCCACAGGCTATACGAGCGTGCATTTTGATGGCCGCGATGGTCGTGACCATCGCGACCATCGAATCTGCGAGCCGGAGCCTGCGGTTGAGGTTTTCAACCGCAAGCTCCGGAGTGATTTTGGCTCTATCAGAGCCAAAATCACTCCCACTGACATCACTAGTGATGTCAGTGGGCCGGCTTCTGACGGGAGGCGTTCCCGTGGGAACGCCCCCGTCAGGGAGGCACGCCCCCGGCACGCCTACCAAAGGGGGCGTGCTGTCAATCAACATCGACAGCACGCCCCCTTTGATCAGACACAACGAGCGAAGGAAAGTCCTTCGCTCATCGCGTCTGGCGCATGCGCACGACGGAGCTCCCTCCGTCGTGCGCATGCTCAGTCCAGAACATCGACCCACTTGCGAGCGGACAGCCGCTCGCGAGTGGGTCTGAATCAGGCCCCTAATCAGTATTTTTAAATAGAGAATACACAAAAATATGAATATCAGTAGTGCCAGTGTCCTTCTGCAGTTACAAAAATCAGACTTCCTATGTATGATGTTTTCATCGGATGATGCACTAATGTTGTGTGTCAGAAGTGATTAGTGACATTATTGGAACAGAACTGACTGACCTGTCTCTAAGCAACGGCCTTAGTTGTTTATCCTTGAATTTTTCTGTTTTGACAGAAAGAAAGAATCCGAGAGAAGTTTGTGGCAGCTTTGCGGAAGGAGTTTGCAGGGAAAGGACTGCAATTTACAAGAGGTGATTTCTACACCTTTCTCTTATGTGCAGTTTCATTCATGTTATCATCTTTTTCTTGTTCACTGATATTTCATGTTTTCCTCTCTAATCTCAGTTTACTTCTCCCACAGATGGATAGGGCACTGTTCCCTGGTTTCTGTCACTTTTTTTTCCCAATGCTGCCGTCATTGGCTACTATATCTGTCAATCAGAATGTGAAAGCGGTGGAGCAGTTACAGTGTTGTTAGATCTCCTGTATCTGCTAATTTCCAAAACACAATATTTATATTACTTTCCTAATCCTCATTCTCTTGGAAACCCCACATGTCCAGTAATCCTGTGTGATCCTTTTCTGTAACTGATTTATATTTGGTCTCCATAGAAAAGTGCATGAGGCTTTCATAGGCTGAGCTGACTGTCTCATTGGTGTTTCTGTGATTTATGTCTGACCATCATCTGCTCGTACAGCACCCTGTAAGCCCTGGCAAGAGAAGGAGAGGGGACAGAAGCAGGGGCCATATGTTGGCAGTTATGGGCCACATCATGCCATGTGCAATTTGTCAGCTCATCTAGCAATTCAGGATCTCTCTAGTGGTCAGTCCGTGGTTACTGTTACAGTAACCAATAGGGAGCAATCTAACCACATGCATCCTTCTGGTTATAGAGGTCAAGATCTGTAGAATATGCCTAAGTAAGCCATAGGAAGTGAGAAGTTGTATAAAGCGTATATATACCATACCACTGTAGCAGCAGCACCCTTTATTATTACAGCAGCTCCACACTTGGTAAGAAGGTTGGAAAATATTATTAAAATGACTATATGTTCCATCAGATGATTGGGAGTTATGCCATTCAGTACAGTATGCAGCCGGGAAGCCGGCGAACCTAATCCCGACAGCCGGCTTCCCAACTGCTTTATCCCAGTGAGGGTTAAATGACAGGCGTCTAAATCTAGACGCCTGTCATTTTACCGACGCCGGGAGGCTGGTGCCCGGCATCCCGATCGAAGAGATGCCGGTCGCCGAGCGCGGACAGCCGTGGGGGGGGGGGGAGGGTTAGGCTTAGGGCTCCCAGGGGGGACTTAGGGATAGGCACCCCCCCTGGGAGGTTAAGGTTAGGCTAGGGGGAGGGAGGGTTAGGGTTAGGCACCCCTGGGGGGGACTTAGGGTTAGGCACCCCCCCAGGGGACTTAGGTTTAGGCGCCGTGGGAAGGGGGGTTAGGTTTAGGCACTGGGGGAAAGATTAGGGTTAGGCACCCCTAAGGAGGGTTAGGGTTAGGGGAGGGAATTAGGTTATAAATACTTACCTTAGGGACGATCAGGATTTTCACCCATGTCGGGCAGCCGCTATCGGGATTCCAATTCATACCGATTCCATAGGAAGCTCCTTATTCCATTAGATATATACATATGCACTATTGTATCAGTGAGCAGCAATTTTATGTAAGGCTGTAATCTCTCCTTCTCCGTGTCACTGAGGCCCACATATTTCGTATCATAATCCCCCAGGAATATTTTCATCTTTCATAAAATAAGTTATTGTATAAGCTGCATGATTGCTGATGAGCAAATGATGCCGTACAAATATTATTTATCTTTGATATTACCAATCCGCTCCGTATTTACTCCCACCCAAGACCTCTTACCTGTCCTCTCTCCTTTTCCTACCTCCCCTGCTTCTAGGTGGGATGATCAGCTTTGACATATTCCCGGAAGGTTGGGACAAACGTTACTGTCTGGATGTTCTGGCTGAGGAGCAATTTAGCAGCATTCACTTCTTTGGTAACGAAACATCACCGGTGAGATTCAGCCTTTATTTTCCAGATAGAAAAAAAAGACATAAGGACATACAGGCATTTCCAAATAGGGATGGAGGACAGGTGCATTGTGCATACAAAGTACATGGGTATGAGGTTCCCTGTTCTATCATCACCTAGTGCACAGATGTACAACTCACAGCCAACAAAGCCACACAGGAAGTAGGACAGATACAGGAACACCTAAGACACCAGCACAGAAATACTACAGTAGCATCCCAGGTTATCCTTTGTCTGTCTCATCGCACACAGCGTCGGGTTCCACAGTGTAGCTACTGTATGTGGGGAAAGGAGATAGACTGTACCTGTTCCCTGCTCTAAAGCCGCAGTGAGACCTGGCGATTCGTCGTGAGGTCAGTGAATTAGAATAAATCAGCTACACTCTGATTGAGTGTCAGTGTGCTGCTAAGCTTGGTATCCCAGTTAGACAAATCTCTGCACATTAACGGGGAGGAGGAGATAGATTAGATAAATAGATATATTTTTATTTCTATAGTCGTCCCCAATAAAAACAAAATTAAAAAAAGAGGAACAAGTACAAATTATTTAAAAAAAGAACATAACCAGAGGAGGGGAGTGTACAGATTAAAAAAAGAACTGACGACACTGGCTATTTCCAAATCAGAGACTTGTCAGCCCCTTCCTTCCCCTCCCTCCTACATAACTTCCCATTACTCCTCAATAAACCATAAAAATGGTATCTCTATGTGGTATACAACCTTACTTTCCTCACTGGAAGATATGAAGTTAGAAATTCAAACCAAATGGGAGTCAGAACTTCAAATCTCCCTTACTGATGAGGAATGGATTGGGTTGTTTACAATTTAAATTGTCCAAATGTATAAATAATTCTGAAATGCTGATTAAACTTATTGATGGTTTATATCATACAACAGCTAAATTACATTCAATTTGGCCAGATTCTTCTAAATTCTGCTGGAGGAATTGTGGGATGGAAGGTACCTTGATTCATATTTTTTGGTCCTACCCTGTGATACAACCACTCTGGACTGAGTTATTCGATTTGATTAAACAGGTCTCCTCATAATCCCTTCCGTGTCTACCTGAAATAACACTACTACACCATAACTAATATGTGATTGGGCAAATTCTCATTCCACAATAGCAGCATACTGTATATTAGGCATATTCTCATTCCACAATAGCAGCATACTGTATATTGGGCATATTCTCATTCCAAGATAGCAGCATACTGTATATTGGGCATATTCTCATTCCTAGATAGCAGCATATATTGGGCATATTCTCATTCCAAGATAGCAGCATACTGTATATTGGGCATATTCTCATTCCAAGAAAGCAGCATACTGTATATTGGGCATATTCTCATTCCAAGAAAGCAGCATACTGTATATTGGGCATATTCTCATTCCAAGAAAGCAGAATGTGTATTAGGCATATTCTCATTCCAAGAAAGCAGCATACTGTATATTGGGCATATTCTCATTCCACAATAGCAGCATATATTGGGCATATTCTCATTCCAAGATAGCAGCATACTGTATATTGGGCATATTCTCATTCCAAGAAAGCAGCATACTGTATATTGGGCATATTCTCATTCCAAGAAAGCAGCATACTGTATATTGGGCATATTCTCATTCCAAGATAGCAGCATACTGTATATTGGGCATATTCTCATTCCAAGAAAGCAGCATACTGTGTATTGGGCATATTCTCATTCCAAGAAAGCAGCATACTGTATATTGGGCATATTCTCATTCCTAGATAGCAGCATACTGTATATTGGGCATATTCTCATTCCTAGATAGCAGCATACTGTATATTGGGCATATTCTCATTCCAAGATAGCAGCATACTGTATATTGGGCATATTCTCATTCCTAGATAGCAGCATACTGTATATTGGGCATATTCTCATTCCTAGATAGCAGCATACTGTATATTGGGCATATTCTCATTCCTAGATAGCAGCATACTGTATATTGGGCATATTCTCATTCCTAGATAGCAGCATACTGTATATTGGGCATATTCTCATTCCTAGATAGCAGCATACTGTATATTGGGCATATTCTCATTCCAAGATAGCAGCATACTGTATATTGGGCATATTCTCATTCCAAGATAGCAGCATACTGTATATTGGGCATATTCTCATTCCTAGATAGCAGCATACTATATATTGGGCATATTCTCATTCCAAGATAGCAGCATACTGTATATTGGGCATATTCTCATTCCTAGATAGCAGCATACTGTATATTGGGCATATTCTCATTCCAAGATAGCAGCATACTGTATATTGGGCATATTCTCATTCCTAGATAGCAGCATACTGTATATTGGGCATATTCTCATTCCAAGATAGCAGCATACTGTATATTGGGCATATTCTCATTCCAAGATAGCAGCATACTGTATATTGGGCATATTCTCATTCCTAGATAGCAGCATACTGTATATTGGGCATATTCTCATTCCAAGATAGCAGCATACTGTATATTGGGCATATTCTCATTCCAAGATAGCAGCATACTGTATATTGGGCATATTCTCATTCCAAGATAGCAGCATACTGTATATTAGGCATATTCTCATTCCACAATAGCAGCATACTGTATATTGGGCATATTCTCATTCCAAGATAGCAGCATACTGTATATTGGGCATATTCTCATTCCAAGATAGCAGCATACTGTATATTAGGCATATTCTCATTCCACAATAGCAGCATACTGTATATTGGGCATATTCTCATTCCTAGATAGCAGCATACTGTATATTGGGCATATTCTCATTCCAAGATAGCAGCATACTGTATATTAGGCATATTCTCATTCCAAGATAGCAGCATACTGTATATTAGGCATATTCTCATTCCAAGATAGCAGCATACTGTATATTGGGCATATTCTCATTCCAAGATAGCAGCATACTGTATATTAGGCATATTCTCATTCCACAATAGCAGCATACTGTATATTGGGCATATTCTCATTGCCACAATAGCAGCATATATTGGGCATATTCTCATTGCCACAATAGCAGCATATATTGGGCATATTCTCATTGCCACAATAGCAGCATATATTGGGCATATTCTCATTGCCACAATAGCAGCATATATTGGGCATATTCTCATTTCCACAATAGCAGCATATATTGGGCATATTCTCATTGCCACAATAGCAGCATATATTGGGTATATTCTCATGCCACAATAGCAGCATATATTGGGTATATTCTCATGCCACAATAGCAGCATATATTGGGCATATTCTCATTGCCACAATAGCAGGAATATTTTCATCTCTCATAAAATAAGTTATTGTATAAGCTTCATGATTGCTGATGAGCAAATGATGCTGTACAAATATAATTATTCTTTGACATTACCAATCAGCTCCGTATTTACTCCCACCCAAGACCTCTTACTTAGCTCAATATTGGAGGAGATCTGACCCTCTCTGATTACCAAGAATTATCTCTGAGCAGAGCCGTAACTAGACTTTTTGGTGCCCTGTGCCAGAATAGAGCATTGGTGCCCCCCTATTATTGAAATAGGGACATAACGCTCCTGAAAAAGGGCCATGGCTTCATGGGGAAAGGCCAGGGAAGAGATAGGAGAGGCCGGGGATAAAATAAGAGGAAGCTACAAGTGAGAAGGATAATAGTGAGTCAGAAAATTGACAGGCTCAAACAGCGCCCCCTGCCCTGCGCTGCCCTGTGCCATGGCACGGTCGCACTATCCTAGTTATGGCCCTGTCTCTGAGATTCAACGTAGTTATGGAATGGAAACTATAGGTCTTAAATATTCTCCCTTCGTCCCCCATTGTCAAATGGTTCTCTTGGTCTGATCGCAGTTCGTTTTCTTTTTACTACAAATAAGATTGGGGCTCTAATTGTAATTGCCATCGTTTCTGTATTAATCTCCATGGGGTGTATGCACTACCTCTTTTCTCCAGTTCCCCTTTGTTGTGTATTTCTTTTCCTCCTTTTGAAGTTACTCTAAATATAGTACTTTTATAAATACTATACTGTAACCTGGATTATTGTATGTTACATGTACTGCTGTTCTCTTCAATAAAAATGTATTCAGTAAAAAAAAAAAAAAAAAAAGAGAAAAAAAAAACTGACTATCACATCCATAAGTAGGAAACAAAATCATATACTATAAAGCCCTCGGGTTCTTAAGTATCAAGTCACATTGCATAACTCCTAACTTGGAGTACTGAGAATCGTATTAGCGGTGTATGAGCATGCCACTATGGAAATGTAGCCGTGTCAAGATGGGTGCCTACTGGCGATCCTGTGTACATGCTGTAAGTAAAATTGTCAACCATGCCGACATGCTGGCGTCTGCATTCCTGTATCGACATTGTCAATTCTCTAACTACTTCCACATATCCAGCATTAGCACCTGCCCTCCTCTCCAAACACCCATCCACTAATAGAGGGCATGCAGAGCAGCAGTAAACTTTTTGAACCTAAGGACACGATCCTCCCAATCAGGGCAATAGGAGAGAGCCCTCAAATTGGGACAGTCCTGTGTAAATCTAAAGGGCCGTAACTAGGGTGGTGCGACCTATGCCATGGTACAGGGCACCGCAGGGCAGGGGGCGCTGTTTGGGACTGTAAATTTTCCTGTTTATTATCATTCTCACTTGTAGCTTCCCCTTCTTTTATCCTGGCCTCCCCTATCTCTTCCCTGGCCCTTCCCCATGAGGCCATGGCCATTTTTCAGGTTCAGGTGCACTGTCTTATGTCCCCATTTAAAAATGGTGTGGGGGGGGGGGGGGGGCGGCGGCAATGTTCTCTCTGGCACAGGGCACCAAAAAGTCTGGTTACGGCTCTGTAAATCTCTATACTTTGCAGCAGACAGTCATGCTGCAGCAGAGCAGAGCCACTACTCGATCCAAAGCTCGCTATATCAATACGTCTAATGCTGCGTACACAAGGTATGACGGCAACGATGAGACGATCGTTGTCTGATTGTCCTGCATGTGCTGGATCGAGCATCCAGCACATACAGCAGACCCCCCACTACTATAATGATACGCGGGTCCCTATAGTAAACAGGCTAACCTGGTCGATATCGACCAGGTCTCCCTGCTTGCACAGACGACGGCAGTCCGTCATCAACTACCATACGTGGACGCACATCGTCCATCGTATGGTCGTTAGCAGGGCCCAGAAACTGTCAGATTTTAACGATAGGACTGTTATTATTGAAATCTGACATGTTATCGTACTGTGTGTACGGGCCATAACTTGTAGAAATATGGGATTGCCATTCCCTTGTACACTGCTTTTAGTAAAGTGCTTGAAATGTTCATTATCAGGTGTCAAAGCTTTACTGCACCATAGTGTACTAAGGCGGAAATAGATTAAATCTTCTAAAGGGTGGAGAGGTTACCCATAGCAACCAATCAGCTGCAGGTTTATTAAGTTTATTCTATAAAATCATAGGTAGTAGCTGATTCGTTGCTATGGGTAACGTCTCCACTCTTTAGAAGGATTGATACATCTCCTAAATATTTACAGGGAGATGTATTAAGCTTTGGGGAGAGAGAAAGTGGAGAGCGATAAAGTACCAACCAAGCAGCTCCTAACGGTCAGTTTAAAGGCTGTGTTTGAAAAATGTCAGGAGCTGATTGGTTGGTACTTTATCACTCTCCAAGGCTTCGTACATTTTCCCCTATGTTGTTCCCTTAGAGCTCCATTGCATTGTATTGTGCATAATGCCATTGCAAGTGCTGAAATTGATGCAAACCTGTCAGTCCTCAGAACATTGGCTTTCTATTAGCATAAACGTAGCTGTATTTACCAGACCTTACTGGCCATATCATTGCTTTGCAGGGTGGGAACGATTATGAGATATATACAGACCCACGTACGGTTGGACATACAGTGGCTTCTCCTGAGGACACTGTACGGAGGTGTCGGAAACTCTTCTTCTCTGAGAGAAGCCATGAAATTTGAACCTGGTTTCTGAGTGTCCCTCAATATAGAATTGGGCCAGAGACTGTTTAATAAAGACACCCTGCTAGAAATGTTTATTATCCCGTGTCAGAAGCTGCCTCCATGTTCTTAGATGATGTTACTGAGAAGAGCTGGTCACACTGGAAGCTACACCTGGGCTGACTTCTGTTTTCCTGGTGTTCAGGATAATGCACAAGATAAACCACTGATAACACAGCTGAAGACTAGAAACAATGGGCCCTCAGCTAGGGAAATTCAGATTTAACTATGCAGGATCAGTATGATGATGGTTTACATGACACGTTAGATGTTATATGTTATATTATATGTGATCTAACAATGTGTTTCTCACAATTACCAAAGTTCTGAGTAGTTGCTGTTATTGTTGTTGGTTGGTGAATATGGCCTTTTAGCTGGTGAGCCACATCTTTCTTGTTGAAATAATTGTATTGCATTTTTATGGATCATTTCATATGTGGTAACTTTTTATTGATATTCCAGTAACCACCTCATGTAGATAAAATACTCATCATTTTATTGTTGGTTGTTGCTATTTAGTGATCTATGAAACTGTTCATAAACCAGAGATTGAATTACAGTAGTTGTTTGCAGTCCCTTACATTTGTGAAGTCACCAGGTTACTACTGCGTTGGTGTATTCATGTTCCATGTCTGACATATTGGTGAACATGGGTTCTCAAACTGCAAAGAAAAAGAACATCTAAAAGGGTTTCATATCCCCCAAGGATATTTGGATGAATAGTTTTTCTTTTAGATGTGAATATTATAGCCCTGTCTTTCATTACTGTAGTTACTTGATTCTGTGTTACCGATGTTTGATGCATAAATTGTATATTATAGATGCGTGTGGATTTTGTATTGTATTTTTATGTCCATATCTATGTTGAGGTGGTAGTGTGTATCTATATGTTGGTTTATACTAATCATGTTTATTCCTCTTTAGTAAATTCCATGTAACATATCATCAGTTGTATTCAGTAAGATGACATATAAACCACAGAATGTATTGTTGGTACTTCCTACAGTTTGAAAGTTTGTTCTGCCTTGGACATCTATGAAGCTCATACTTTACAGTCACAATAAGACACTTTCCATGATTTCAATTGGATTGAAAAGTGACTGGCAGAGAAAGGATTAGTACTGAAAATATAACTGAGGTATAAAACCATTGCGGTAGGCTCCAATATACAGTATTTTTCTTTTTCTTATTGGACCTTCGCAGGTATAAACCGCACTTTTTATTAAAGCATATGCTATTCATTCATATAGTGTAAGCGGCAATTTTGAGGTCTGAACCAATGCAAGTACTAAAGACATCACTTTGACAGTGATGTCATTAGTTCCTAAGAAGATTGGCTACAGTACATCCTCATTAATATTTGTTCAACCCACAAATGAGCTGTCTCCGCTTTGTCTCCAGACAATTGGTACAAATGATTTCTGGAATAGTTACTCCTTACTGGGTCATTAGTAAATGTAAATAATTGTAATAATATTATACCCAGCTGATGGAGATTACAGGGCTAAATGTCGGGAAAAAACCTGGCACAAACAAATGGCTAGTTATGCACTCCACCCATTTACATAAGGGAATTGTTTGAACAAAGTGAGATGTAGCAGTAACTATGGCTGTAGCAGGTAGACCCGTATTATCTGCCATACTGGAGCTATATAGTGATTGGGCTGCTTTTTGCAGCACTACTGGAATCCAGCCCTTCTCTAACCATCAGTCTCACTTTCCCGGAGGGGTCATCTATAATCCGGCAGTTCTGGAGCCAGACAATATAAATGTTTCAATGCTGCTAAAATGACATGTTATTGAAAGATTGTCTTCTAATAATTTTAAAAAGAATAAAATAATTTCTAATGGAAGTGTCATTTAACTTGGTCTCTCCATGTGTGCTTTTTACTTCTTACTTTTACATTAATGCGCTGTGTGTTTGATAGTTTACATAGATAAGAAACTTATGTAATAATGAATCCTTGAAGGAAAACACATTACCCTGTACTTGATGGGACACGTGTTAAGAATACACACAAGTGTAAGTAGTTTTATTGCATTTTTATTGATTTATTGCCAACAAACTGTGAAACAATTGGACATGAATCTATAAACATAGACGTATTGAACAGTTGTGTTTTTATATAAAATTCCTTGCTGCAAGAGAGAGACCTGCATCATTTATCATGATTAACTGAATTGGGTGGCACTGTACAGTTCTGTTGTCTATATTTTCTTAATTCAGATTGTTTATTATATACTAGCAAAGCAAATGTCATCTGTTTTATAAAGTGTGGCTTTTCCAAGTGTACAGTTAGCAAATAACAGGGGTCCACTTTGTTTCTTTTCCTTGTACTAATGGATTTCATATATGTGAGCCCAAACATCGATCTGAATAAAATGTATATAATGTCATTAGAAAAGTGAAATAATAAAAAAAAAAGTTTACAAATAAATCTGAATTTCAAAAACATAAACAAATAAGAAAATATATATTATAATCTGTTACATTGTACTTTTGTTTTGTATGGATTAATTAGGAAGCATTTCCATTTCTATAGTCACCTAGCCACTATAGAATGCAGCAATTTTTGCAGTGTCCTCAAGATGGCAGTATTGCATGCATCTGTTTTAACACTGCTTTAAATGACAGTCAAAGTGGTGAGGGGATGTAGTTATCCTGTTTGCAATTTAATATACAGCAAAGTGTATTTTAAACCACATATTGAGAATTTGGAATATTAATGATATGGAAAGGAAAAAAACTTGTATAAAGTGTGTGTTTTTATTATACAAAACAGCGTAGCTGTGTGTTTTTATTATATAAAACAGTTTAGTTTATGTTTCCTATTATATAAACCAGGGTAGTTGTGTGTTGTTGTTATAGAAAACAAGGTGGTTGTGGTAATGCTAATTTTGCCACAAAACTTTTCAAGTTATAAAAACAGATTTTTGCAAATCAGATAATTATATTTGATTTTGGTTATAGAAATTTACCACAAAAATGAGAATTTTACCATTTTTAACCAAGCTTCAACATACTACACTATTACTGTCCCACCCGTCATTCAAACTTATTAAAATACATATATTATATCCCCAGACACTTGCACTAGTGAATGCAGATTTGTTTTTACAAATGTTGTGTTCATGTTTATTATGCATATTGGGCAGATGTACAAATGTTAGAATAAAAAATATTTTTGTCAAAAATTCAGGAAGTAAAGTTTGTCCAAAGAAGACTGAATACAAGATCCCGAGAACATCATATAATTTCCACTCCATCTGCTACTTTTCTGCATTTTGAGTGAGGGTCCTTGAGATGGTCCATAGCATTGTCTGTACTGTATCCAGGCACATAACTAGTTATTTGTGGGCCTCATACCAAAAGTTTGCAAGATCCCTAAAGTCATACATCCCAAGCGTTCCAATTTGAGTGTGACAGTCCCGCTTTTTGGGTACTGTCCCACCTGTGGGCCGCTTTGTCCCACAGGCATTCTGGAGGTTGGGGGATACGGTCACCACTGCAGAGCAGCGGCGGTGAATAGATGTTGCATGCATGTGCCTGATGAGAGGCAAACTATGTACTGCCCAATGGTGACAAATATATTTAAACACTTGGACCTTTATCAGGAGGCTGCGCCCCGCCCCCAGCTGTGGGCCTCATAGCAGCCGCACCCATCACACCTATGGTAGTTACGCCTGTGACTGTATCTGAATAAAGCCTTTCCTCCCATCCTATCCATGGTTATTATATCTGAGGAAGAGGCCTGTAGAAGCCCCGGGAAAAGTGGCCAGTGTATCCAACTGGGAGTCAGCCATTCTATGAGACCAGTGTTCAGGAGAATTCACCTAGGTAATTCATGATTAAGCCATACCTTAGGGATTTCACTAATGAATTAATAAGTCCCTATGTCATTAAAAAGAGACCACAAAATGGGTGCCTTCACCACCTGTTAGCATACCCAATCTATAATGAGTATTAAGTGTCATTTCTAAAGAGAAGAGCTGGTCACACTGGAAGCTACACCTGGGCTGACTTCTGTTTTCCTGGTGTTCAGGATAATGCACAAGATAAACCACTGATAACACAGCTGAAGACTAGAAACAATGGGCCCTCAGCTAGGGAAATTCAGATTTAACTATGCAGGATCAGTATGATGATGGTTTACATGACACGTTAGATGTTATATGTTATATTATATGTGATCTAACAATGTGTTTCTCACAATTACCAAAGTTCTGAGTAGTTGCTGTTATTGTTGTTTTTTCCAAAAAATGCAGAGAGAAGTGTATGGATGGGATTCGCAGGGACAGAGCTTTTTTGCAAGCTGTGTCCCTGCGTGCGGATGTTAGTACATCCATTTGATATTTCCTTCGTCAAAAATATCACATTACAATCGCATTTTAAATGCATACTGATGTGAATAGGGACCTAAATATCAGTTTCTTCTAAATGTAACATAACACCTCCATCCACTCGCCTCTTTATTTTGGTTTGACAACTTTCATTTGGGGGGGGGGGGGGGGAGGACTTTAGTATACACTGTGGATATATTTTTCCTTTTTTGTCTTTGTCACATTAGCTGATTTTGAATTTCCTCAGTAGTGTACTATCCCAAAGGGCATAAAGACTGTTGTGGTTCCCATCTTAAATGAAATATGAGTGGATAGGGCACAGGTTCTCAAACTTGGTCCTCAGGACCCCACACAGTGCATGTTTTCCAGGTCTCCTCACAGAATACAAGTAAAATAATTGTCTCTACCTGTGGATATTTTACAATATCAGTGTGTAATGACTACACCTGTCCACCTGCTGGGTGACCTGGAAAATATGACCTGTCAGGGGTCCTGAGGACAGAGTTTGAGAACCACTCAGATAGGGTTAAGGTGCATACACATGGTCAGATTTGATTAACTATTTTTACAATGATTGAACGATTTCTGACAGTATTAAAATGAATGTAATCGTCAAAACCTGACTGCAAAAAACACAGTCGATGTCAGAGATAGTTATTGGACATGCAGGAACGCGCATCATTGGTCGATGCATGCCCTACATGTGAAAGATATAAATGATTTTTACAATCGTTATCGTTCATATCTGACATAATCTGACCGTGTGTATGCAGCATTAGTCCTGTCCACTTTTCATTCTCAATTCCTTATTCCCACATCTAGGTAACTTGCAAACAACTGCACTGTTCATCTCTCTGGTCAGACCTTTCTCTGCACATCTGCTCTGCATCAGTGCTTGGTTTAAAGGACACCTAGGGCCTAATTTGGAGGCACACGCAATGCCAACGTTCACGTAGTTGAACAATTACTGTCAACTGCACGTGCACAAAATATTCAGAAATCCCTACGGCACGTGTTACGCAGAGTGTACGCACAAAGAGGCTGTCGCTTGTGGATCAGACGCTATCAGAAATGGGGGTGGAAAAGTGACAGGCATTCCTGGATGGTGGCCAGAAGTGAACGCAAAAATAGTCTGTCTCATGGGGGCGTGTTATGGGAGTGTTGCGGGCATATCACTAAAAGCGACTGCATTCCCAGACACCCAGTCACTGCCACAGAGGCTCTAGTCAGATGGAGAAACTGCACTTGCCATAGGGCTGGTGCAAGGGTCAAAAATCACTGGTGGTGTTACAGCGTATAGAGACGCTGAAAGTGGTTGCCTCTGTGCTTGCACACTCAGACGCAGGCATCTACACCAGAGGGGGGCTGAAACTAGCATCTGCATATTATTGCCATGGCAACAGACGCAAGAGCAGACTCAGCAGCGTCCCCTTCTGAAATAGGCCCTTAAAGAGAGACCTTTAACTTTTCCAGAACAAACTAATTAACTGGAACTTATCGAGTCCGATTAACAAAAAAAAAGAAAAATCGAATCACATAAACTGATTTTACCAATAGCATGAACAAGTATAATTACTACATACAGTACATATATATACCAGTATCCTGTTTCCCCCTATTCCACTTATGATTGGCGAAAGTTATGTAGTTCCACATTCCTACCCATTGCTGGAAATCAGTGCATATGGCTGACCTTCCTTATGATATGTTCTAATCACACAGCTGGGGATTTCCACAGTAACACATGCCATATAGGTCAATATACATGTCTAACCAAACAGAAGGACATTTGTCTTTTAATAGTTTTAAAGCTCTTAAATAAAAAAAAAAACTATCACAGATCAAGTAAGTCTTACTTTCTGCCCATGTACTCTACCTGCCGCAATAAATTAAATTAGGTTAAAATAATACTATTTTCACTTAATGTGTACTTTATACCATATAGTGCATTGACCCTTTGATAACTATTATAAATCTATAAAGATACAGTTAGGGCAGGACTCTAACAACAATTTTCAGTGCAATTAACCTCAAAATTCAGCGTGTTTAACCCAATACCATAATAAAATAGACTAACTGAAAAAAACAACTTAATATACAGTATTTAGAATAATAAGTGGAGAATGTAGAAACATGCATAGCGCTGTTACACATTGCTCAAGTCTCTAGTCTTTTTTTTAATTCATTTGATTTGCTGCTCCTGACTTCCTTCCAAATCAATTGGGCTAATGTTGGCCACAGAAAAGCATAGTACTCCCAGAAAAAGGTTTGTAAAGTGGGTGGAGTAAACATAATAAGAGGTGCTGCCATGCTGAGTCTTGTAATACAATGTAGGGAACAAAGAATGCAGGTGCACACTCTAAGTGCAAAGTGGGTGGAGTGTCATGATGCAGTTACTGTAACAGCAGAAAGTGGGTGTCCACATTGCATCATCGGGCCTCTGATCACACTGATGGCTGAGCTTTGATCATATGGACATTGCCCTACACGCTTTGCAAGCCAGTGAGTTGCCTTCTGGGAGAATTGTCTACTCACCAGGGAGTATATTTACTAAAGTGCAGGTTTTTAGAAGATGTTGCCCATAGCAACCAATCAGATTCTACTTATTTATCTAGCACCTTCTAGAACAGTGTTGGCTAACCTTGACACTCCAGCTGTTATGGAACTACATAACCCAGCATGCACTGCTACAGTTTTGCTATTAGGGCATGCTAAAACTGTGGCAGGGCATGCTGGGATATATAGTTCCACAACAGCTGGAGTGTCAAGGTTAGCCAACTCTGTTCTAGAAGATAATAGATAGAATCTGATTGGTTACTATGGGCAACATCTCCACTTCTAAAAACTGCACTTTAGTAAATAAATCCCCAGGAGTCTGAAGTTCAATCAATCTTGGAGTATCACAGATATGCCAGGAGAGTAAGCAACTATGCATAAAGGTGATTTGTCAGTCAAATACCCAATATATACCAATTTGACACTCAATTGGTTGTGGTTGTGTGTGTGTGTGGACTTTCACTATTGTCATGAACAATGTAAAATGTTGGAAATCTGTTTTGATTTTCAAACAAGTGGACAACTGTGTTTTTCTATCAGCCAATTGCCCATTGACCGCCATGCAGCCAGATATATCTAATTTGTCATGTTTGACTAAACTGGACACATATTAATTTGTTTAGTGATCATGTCAAAAAGGGCTACATTTTAACTTGCGAGGCTGCAATTGAACATTTTAGGCAGTACATTGCTCCAGCTTTTTTGCTGCCATATCATATAACTCCTCTACATGAGACCATACTTGATAACTTTTTCAGGTTGTTGCCACATTGCATCATTATGGCACCACCCCCTGTTCTTCAAAGCCAGGATTCATGCCATTTTACAGTGCAGCTGGGTCAACAAGGGCCCCACCCTCGCTGTCAAAGCCACGTCATCCAACCTCAGGGCCACCCACCACAGTTGGGAAGTGTGCGGCAATTGGGGGAATGGCCAACTGTATTGGCTGGGAGAGTCCCCTTTAATTCTGGACTCTTGGACATTCCGCACGGTCATGGGTTTAAAATTTTTAGGAGGAATGTTATATCAAAAAATCAAATATATACAAATAATAGAATCCATGAAGATGTCCCTCTGTCACTATTAAGCTGTGCCTGGCCAAATGTATGGAAAATATAATTACCAACCATTCTTTTTCATACTTTGGCTGCAATTTCCTTTCAGTGTTAAGGTGCATACACACACAACAAGTTTTGAACGATTACCGTTAACGATATCATTTATCGTTCAATCATTGAAAGAATCGTTCAGTTTCTGAGTTATAACGATGAACGATTATCGTTCATGCGCGTTCACGTTTGTACTTCATTCAGACTGACCAACTCAACGATTTTCATTAAGGGAATATGCAAAAATCATTTGTAGTTCAAAAAAGTCGTTCATTACATTTTCCCTTGAAATAATGAACGAAAATAGTTTACTAAAATCGTTCATTTACAAAATCATTGTGTGTGTGTGTATGCAGCTTAAAGCTGCATACACACACAACGATTTTTTTTACCGATAATCGTTAAACTATCGTTTAACGATAATCGTTTGAAAAAATCGTTCACTTTCTGAGTCAAATGATGAACGATTATTGTTCATGCGCTTTCACGTTTGTAGTTTGTAGTTCAGTCAGACTTGTCAACTGAACGATTTTCATTAAGGGAATATGCAAAAATCGTTTGTAGTGCATAAAAATCGTTCATTACACTTTCAAAAATCTGACAGATAATCTGACAGAAAATCGTTCATAAAATCGTTGGTAACAAAATCGTTGTGTGTGTTTGCAGCTTTGAGGTGCATACACACACAACAATTTAGTTAATAAACGATTTCAGTAAACGATTTTCTACCTTGAAAAAATGAACTAAAATCGTTTACTAAAGTTGTTCATTTACTATGTTCATTTAAATGTAATGAACGATTTTTTAGAACTACAAACGATTTTTGCATATTCCCTTACTGAAAATCGTTGAATTGACAAGTCTGACTGAACTACAAACTACAAACGTGAACGCGCATGAACGAAAATCGTTCATCGTTTGACTCAGAAAGTGAACGATTTTTACAAACAATTATCGTTAAACGATATAAATGAACAACTTTAGTAAACGATTTTAGTTCATTTTTTTCAAGGGAGAAAATCGTTTACTAAAATCGTTCATTAACTAAATCGTTGTGTGTGTATGCAGCTTAAGAAATAATTTAGTCCTGCTACTGGTAGGGTAGCCCAAAATTCTACCAGTTATGTAGTTGTCTGGTTGACAATCAGAATGCTGTCAACACTATGTGGACCACGGAACACAGACACCATGAGGTGGACAAGTGTCTACCATCATGTTTTCAACTGTACTGCTGGCACCGCCACACGTACAATACTATAAAGGGGTCTATGTACAAAGTCAGTGGTTCTCAAACGCGGTCCTCAGGACCCCACACAGTTCACGTTTTGCAGGTCACCCAGCAGGTGCACAGGCGTATGCATTACTCACTGACACATTTTAAAAGATCCACAGGTGGAGCTAATATCTCACTTGTGATTATGTGAGGAGACCTGGAAAACATGCACTGTTTGGGGTCCGGAGGACCGAGTTTGAGAACCTGTGTACTAAGCCTTGGAGAGAGGTAAAGTGGATGGAGAAAGTACCAACCAATCAACTCCTAACTTTCACTTTAAAGGCTGTGTTTGAAAAATGACAATATGGAGCAGATTGGTTGCTATTTTATCTCCATCCACTTAATCTCTCGCCAAGGCTTAGTACATAGACCCCTTTTTGTCGTCCTCACGGTGCCTGTGTTCCGGTTTCCACATTGTGCTTGTTGACATTCTGATTTAACAAGATGACAAAACCTACCAATTATCTACATGACATAGAGCTGTAATTCCACCAAAAGTATAGAAGCCAGCACTTGAAAAACTTCTCAGTTACATTTGTCTGCTAGGAAAATACTGTAACATGTTAGCAAGGAAATGTATTTCTGAATGGATGCAGGGGCATTAATATAAAAAGGTGCTGACAAACATTTTTTTAGTATCATATTCAGTCAAGTTCAGTGGCGTCCCTCCCCGCGGTGACACCTGGTGCGAGGAGGTAGGCCTTGTGAAAAGGGGCATGGCCTCAGATAAAGGGGTGTGTCCTTGGGTAAGAGGCGTGGCCTCACGGCCCGAACCTGGTGCCTGGCCCGTCTAGATTATGGAGAGTGGTGGAGGGTGCCGGAGGTGCAGGCAGTGCAGGCTCCCTCACTGTGACAGGAGCTGAGTGCTGCACTTAATGATACAGTGCAGCACCCGGCTCCTGTTACTGAGGGGAAGACTGCACCTTAGTGTCACCCCTCGGCGGGTGACACCCGGGTGCGGCCCGCACCCCCCTTGTGATGCCACTGATCAAGTTTCCACTTTTCCAGTGTCTTTTGTATACAATATTATTCTAGTCCAGAGAACAAAATATCTTTATTTATTGTCCATCACTTGTTGTCCACGTTGCATTGATAACTTCATCATTATAGCTGGCAAAAGACATTTGTGAAGCAGTAAAATGGAAGAGGACACAAACCTTTATACATATCAGATTGTGAATTACTTTTCTTTCCAACTATCATGTAAGTCGGAGAGACAGATTTCAGCAGTGTGTAACCAACAAGCAATTACTACCCGGCAATGCATATTTACTCTCATCAGTTATAACCTACTGGTTCTCATTTATTCCCTATACATTTGTTTTTTTGTCATGATACATCCACCAGCAAAGTACTGTTATTTCCGACCTGCACGGAGAGCTCTGCACAGCAATAGGATCCATTCTCCAGACTATCTGAGATCTGTTGTCTTTGGAAAAATTTTTTCTTTCTAGTAATTTGGGGCACCATGCCAAAAAATACTACAAATACATTTAGTAATTGTTGTTCCCCAGACGCAATGACCTTTCTCATTAAATTACGTAGCAGCGCCCCTCATAGTGGCTGTAGAATGAAGCACCTGGCGACCATCAGCATTATTTTCCTTCTAGCTTTCTGCACTGTATGGATGATGGGAACACAGACCAGCGATCCCATACCTGCTGTGTATACTTTATCTTGTGTATTTGTGAGATCTATGCTCTTGCTTAGACTGTGTAGGGATCATCACATCCAACTATTAGGCCAAACTAAACTTCACTTACTACTTACTCAAAAACCTTGATAATACACATAACCTAACAGCAACACTATAGAGGCAATTATACTGATCTAAGTCTGTTTATATATGTTTTAAGTAGCGCAGTTTGTATTCATATAATAGGAACATTGGGCCTGATTCACTACAGATCGCTATTGCGAGCGCAGCTACGATTACACACACAGGTCTGCTGCGAAAATATGGTAATGACTGCAAACGCATAGCCAGCATAGAGACGCCCACTACCGCTATCTGACATCCATAATACCTTACAGTCCTGCGTATGCATCAGGAACATTGAGTAACATTGGCCCCTCATGCACAATTACAGCAGGTCTGACCTTACTCAGAAATTGCTAACCTCGTCGCACGCCGTGAGTATGACGACGCAGTGGCTAATTTATGCAAACCCACTCAATAGCGTTCAAACAGACAGACATGGCTGCTTTTCTCTGACCACTCCCCCCACACCACCCCCAAATGCTGACCTCCTATCACTCAATCTGCAATGGCTTTGTATTTGCGTAGGTGATCGCAATGCGGCAGATCTGCATACGCTGTTGCAGTTACAATCCATGATGAATCAGGCCCAATATCCAAAGTTGGTCTGACTCACCATTCTTTTTTTTTTTGTTGCTAATTATTTAAATGTGCTTTTAACTCTTTTATTTTACTTTTCATTTTAGTCCTCAAAGAAAATACCATTTTCATATCTGTACAATTTACAAATATGTCCTGATTTCCTATACAGTTGAGAATACAGTAATGATTGCAGCCTAATTGGTCTCAGTCCTCTTAAGGGACTGAGGGGATGATTCAGCTTTGGGAATAGAATAAAGCCGCATACACACTTAATGATATGCTCCATGACAGATATCGTTCAGTGTTTCCCCTGCACTGCCGGGCTCAGTGTCGGTAACGACATTGAGCATACACACTGAAAGATATCATTCAGTGACGTCACCCTTCCTCGTCCCTGTACTTGCAGAACCCGACGATATCGTCAGGTGGCCCTGCAAGTACGGGCAATGAAAGACATTGTTAACGATCTGCGGGAGTGTGCATTGTTAACAATGTCTTGCATACACTATAGACAATATAATTCATATCGTCCAACTTATAGTCTAGTGTGTATGCGGCATAAGATAGAACAAGTAACCGTGTACCTGGACAAACCATGTTGCAATGCAAGGGGTGCAAATATATATTTATTGTGGGGTACATACTGGCTGCTTTTGCATGTAGCCCTCAAATGCTGGAAGCTTTATTTTTACACTGCACATTATCAGGTTGGACACACCCCTCCCAAATCTAAATCTTTCTGTACATTTTAAATCTGCCCCACCTGCAGTGCAGCATGGTTTTACTAAGATGATCAGTTACTGGCTCTTTCTTACTCTATTCCCAACTCTGAATCCGGCACTCAGTTTCTAGTATACATAAGGCATAGACTGCTAAATAACTATTTGCTGCCTTTAGCTGCTATGCCATGCAGGATAATTAATATGTAGAAAAATAAATAGATGCAGCTTGAAGGCCATTACCATACCAAGGCCCTATTTATCACAACCTGCATTGGGGATACGGTTGTGATGAGATAAAGGGTCTATTCATGTAGAACATGAACTGGCTATGGTAAAATATAACTATATTTGCATCACATTGATGAGATATATAGTAATGTTTTGTAACCATTCATGTACAACTTACCTGTCCGGCGTTTACCTCCGGTAACTGGCCCCTCCGCAATCCCTGGAAGCAGTGTGAAGACAGACATATTGGGAGTCTGATATGTATTATTCTCACTGTGCATGCTCCAGGGTCTGAGAGCAGCCGATCATATCAGACCTACAGGGGGTGGAGCCAGCGCCAGGTGTCAGACAGAGCGCAGGGAAGTATTCATCCTTCCTGCTCTATTCATTTCACCTTCTGTTCATCTATGAATCGCACTCACCATACAAAAGTATGGTGATGCAATGCATACATGAAGTGGGGGTGCAGCCGAAGAAGGAATAACCTTCTCCACGGTAACCCACTATGAATTGACAAAAGCAGTGACAAGCCCTGTTTTCAGCTAAACCGGACTTTTCACTGCTCTATGAAAAGACCCCAAATTCAACTACATTGTTGCAATATTTTAAAATATATTGCAGGAATCTTGTGGAGGCCGGGACAGAGCTTGCGAGACAGCTCTCTCCCGGCGATGAGCAAGCAGATAGTGAAGTCTGTGCTGCTCTGTCTGGCCTCCCAGCACTGCTGATCCGGAGCCGGAGAGGCCACCTGCAAGCACAGTGGACCACAGCAGGTGGCAGAGGGACACGCAGAACACCAGCGCTGGCAATAACACACTCTGCGGGGTCCCAGGAGACACACTCTTCTGGCAGCCGCCAGTGGAGAATAACCGGCAGCCTCCCAGCAGTCATGGGCAGCAGTGGGAACAATGGCACTCGCATGGGTCTCCCTGGGGCAACACAGCAAGAGAGGGCACCCACCAGCAGAACACCAGACATGGCAGGGAAGTCAGACCGTGGCGCCCCACCGAGCTGGGATGGGTGAAAGCAGGGATCCTAGTGCCCATTGAGGTAAGCTTCATGCAGCCAGAACTAGGGCCACTGTGTGGAGGAGTCTGGGGCCCATTTATCAAAGTGTATGAGGTATAATCCCCGAAAACACCCGTTTTTGGGGGTTTACCTCAAATACTAAGTATCCCCGTATATATTAAGGAGGGACCACAGCAGGAATCTCCGATACCTGGTCGCATTGCAAAAGAGATCATTGATAAATGGGCCCTTCTGTGACAGGAGGCGGTCCCCGGGAGTGCATTCATTCAGATGATCACAGCTGATCATCGGCTACGGAATCAGCTGTGCTGGAAGGAAGGGTAGAGCAGCAGAACGGGGGACTAAAGCCTACATAATGCTATCTAAAGATGGAGTTATGTACAGTAGATACGAAAAGATTTAACAATTGAAGCTTGTTAAATCTGGGATGATCGCATTTCTCCTTCCTCTAATGCGAAATATTTATCAGCATGCAGAATGGGTACTAATTTTAGGACATGGGAGTAGATTTTTGTAAAATCTCCAAAACCCCTGTGATAAATTTATGTGAAACTAAAATCATGTGAAAACATCCGTTGTCACAATTTTTTTTTTTGTAAAAAAAAAGAAAAAGATTGATAAATATTGTCCTCAATAATTGTCCTTATATATGGAAGGAGGACATGGCCAGCACCATATCTTATTCATTTTATTGTGCATATACAAATAATTTCTCATCATTTACTAAAATACTGTACTCCTATAATCATCCATTGCCACCAAAGATGGTGAACAGTTTCTCTTCCTTATACAAGATGGTTTCAATTGAACACAGACATATAATAGAAACAGAAAAGGGTGGCATGCTTGTCAGTCATGCTGAGAATGAAGTGCTTGGTAGGGTGGTACAAATGTGCAGTAATGGTAGTAGATAAGGGGCATAACACTCAACTGCTGGGCCCTGTAGCATCTTTATGGGAGGACAGAGGAACATGAAGGACCATCCACTCCGGAGGCCCACAATCTGCTCTTCTCAGATCACTGCACATGGGTTAGCCACCACCCATGTGTAGAAAAAGAAAGCAAGGACCCCTGTAGTAAATACACCACCCGGGGTCCCCCTTCCCCTCACCACTGGGGCCAATAGCAGCTACATGAGCTGTTCCTGCTTTGGTATGCCACTGCCAAAGAGGAGCACTCAAGTTATCTTCTGAAAGGATAGATATATGAACTGCAACATACCAACAATCCCATCTGTAAACACACTGGTTGTGGCGTATTGCTGAATCATTTTCAAGGTCCAAAATGTTGTCATGACAGAACTTGTTAATGGAAAGAGACCTTACATATCATCTGGTTGTGTAGAATCACGTCACAGATAGGTGGTGAAAGCGACTGCTGGAGCTTATGGTGTGTTTCTACATTAGTAACATCATATGTAAATCTGTATTATATTTTGGGTGAGAAATCCAAGGGAAGCTGTACAGCACCAACATAAAACACAATTGCACTGTTGTGCTGTCTAAGGTGAACAAGACATAATGAATAAATAAATTCCCACCATGCATAATAGGCAACAATAATCTATTGACTGAACAAAAGGAACAAAACATTTATAAAAAATAAAAAACAAAACTTGTGTTCAATGCAAAACAATGCACTAGACTACAAGATTTAAGGCACACACAAAAATATATTAAATAAAAAAATAATTCACAATAAAAAAATTTTGAACAATACTTAAACGGACAGCTAATTTCTGAAGTCTGGAAGCAGGCCACATTCATGTTCAATAATCAATGTATAAAATAATTTTCCTCCTCCATCTATATAGTCAATGTACTATATATCAAGCCCAAAGATTAACCGATATGTTGCGGTTACTGATCATTTATAATTATAATGAAGCATTATAAAATTGTATGGTACAAATATCAATTTAACAATGATAATAATGATACAAAATATAGAAAAGCAGATATTGTTAATGCTTTAAAACTTGAAGTTCCATGAATTCTGGATAGAGATTATAAAACTGTAGAACGCTCTAGAGAGTAAGAGAGCTCTGCAAAAACTATTTAGACAGACACCGTGACCATTATACATATCTGTGAATGAGGAAAATGTCAGCACTAAATAATTACAAGAGGGAGGAGCAGATGAGAGCTCCTCAGTACTGTTACCTTTCATTGCTATCTGCTGATCTCATATTCTAGGCAATCATGTCATGAACACTGGGTGAAATCCAGCTCAATAATGTTGGCTTTAGGACAAGTGACAAATCTAGTAATTGATTCCAGATCTTAGGGACAGCTTGAACCAGTCCATATTCCTCATCTTCCTTTATAAAGAAATATCCCTAGCATGAAACTGGCTCAACCTCTCCAGAAGATCTGGTGCCATTGTTGTAGGTATAGACACTGGGTCTATATGGCAGTTAAAGGTCTGTTTTTGGTCCCCACCACCTATGGAAGGCTGTTACGCAGTCTAGGAGCTGATGATCTGTCCTGACCATGTCTCGTGCTTTGTGTGAGGAGAAAGGTGAGTGAGGATAACCTCCACAGCTTGAAATTTCTGGTTCTTGGGTGGGATGGGACACATCTTGTAAGTTACCTCATCACCTTCGACAGGCACATATTCCCCCTCAATGCTGTAACAGAGTAAAGAATCCAAAGTTAAAATGAAAACACATTGGAATTTCATCCACAAAATATAAATCACACAATGTCCCTAATAGCGTAATTTACTAAAGTGCAAAAATGCAAGCCTGCAATGTTGATGCCATTTTCTAACATTTAGGGCCACCAAGAGACCAGTTAGGGATCTGGCCACATTCCCCTATGTGAATACCAAGAACCTCTATAGAAAATGCCCACCAAAAGGGGGCATGGTCACACCACTTTTGGGGCATGATTATGCCTTTCTGGCAGGACTGGACTTCCAGACAGGTCCGGGTAGCAACCAGCTGACATCAAATCAGACTTTTTGCACTATAACACCCATTTATATTGACACTACATGGATTAGTCCATCAATATTAGTAAAAGAACATGCAAACACAATATTTTCTGCGGGACCAATGGCATCGGAATGGCGGGAGGCAAGGGGGTGGCTCGTGCGCCCCCCCCTGAACATTAGAAAGGAGCGGTGGACAGTCAGGGGCTGTGCTTGATAACAGTAGGCTGCACAGCCCCTGCACCGCATGGAGGAGGAGGTGTAATGTGCGACCTATAAGACTGCACATAACACCTCTACCTCCTATGTGCGGTGTAGAGACCGTGCAGCCTGTTGCTATAAAGCACAGCCCCTGACCACCTGCGGCCGCCACTCAGGTAAGAAACAAGGAGGGAAGAGGGGGCAGGCACTGGAACAATTTCTTGCCCCAACCCGGACTGGACATAGAATGGTTTAATTCCAAGTCGGATGCGTCCAAGTCTGCAAGTTTTGCTGCTACAATGCCCTTCCCTGGTGTACATCTGTGCATCTGAATGTGCAAGGACTGAGACGCCCACTGTCAGTGTCTGTAGACACTCTATTGAAGCTTGCACCGGCCCTATGGCAGATGCAGTTTCTCCGTCTGAGTATGGCCTCTAATGAGAGCAGCTCTGCATCTCTGTACACAACCGCTTTCACCAACACACCCATAAGACGGATCATCTCCGTGCATCCGCTAACACACCTCCCTGTCAACAGCCTGTCAACAGACAATACACTACAGAGACCACGGGACAAAATGTAATAGGATGAGAGTTTAGCAGCAAACTCTCACATTGGTCAAGTTTTATCTTCAAAATGGGAAAACATGTGGATGAGATTTTACATCGTGAGAGTTGTTGGGAGTCTGAAAAACATGGGCGTTTGTATGTTCTCAGACTCTATTACATTGGCTGAGTTTAAAAAGTGTGAGAAAACTCAACTGCAACACCACTATCTAGATGCAAGCACAGTACGAATTAGGGCCACATTCAATTTGAGGCGAAAAGTCAGTTTCCGCAATACTTTTTCGGCGATGACGTCATTTTCGCCTGTTTTGAGCTTCCTCCGTATTCAATTTGGAAGACTTTTCGCCTAGGTGGAAAGTCAATGCAATGTAATAGGCAAAAAAGTTTCGCCTATGAATAGCAGGCGGAAAAAAGTGCAGAATTGCGGTTTTGGGGTACAACATTGCGGGAACCCCTGTGCAGCCTTAAGACAGTCCCCTAAAAGGTAAACTGCGTCAAAAAAAGTTTAAAAATAATCGGGACACCCAAAAAAAATTAGGTTTAATTTTGGTGGTAATAAAAAAAAAAAAAAAAAAAGGAACAAAGTGTCAAACTATCCAAATTAATTCAGGTCGGTCCCCATGTATGCGGCAGGTGCAATTTTGCAGATTTTTAAAAAAATGCTTACCCCCATTTTCATGTACCCCCAAATTTGATAGATAATTTTTTTGAGGAAAATAACCGCAAAATTGCACCTTGCATGGCTATTACAAACCCCGACTTCCTTCAGCAGGCAAAAATGGGGGTACCCATAGTGATCCCCCATGTCTGGACATCTTTAGTGGGGTCCCAGTCATATTTCCCAAAAATTCAGTTTTTTTTTCGTAAATGGGGCGAAAGGTCATTTAAAAAAAAAACAGGGATAATTTTTCAATTACCTATAGCAGGTGAAAAAAAAAAAGTGCAGATTTGGAGTTTAGGGGTGCAGGCTTAAAAAAAAAAAAAAAAAAAATAGCCTGCATCCTTGGGAATGCCTCCTTAAAACGAAATGTGCCAAAAAAAAAAAAAAAAATCAAGACACCCCCACAAAAATGTAAAATTTTGAGGTGAAAAAAAAAAAAGGGAAAACAAAATGCCAAACTAACTAAATTAATTCTGGTGGGGTCCCCAAGTATGTGGCAGGTGTTTTTTTCATTGCGCATAGTATCGGCAGGTGTATTTTTGAAGAATTTAAAAAATTACCTTTAGGGACTTAAAAATATGCTTACCCCCATTTTCATGTACCCCAAATTTGATAGGTTTTTTTTTAGTTTTTAAAAGTAGTCCCAAGTGACTTCTGCATCACTTCTTCAATGTCGGGAAAAATAACCATCTGCCACATTTATTTAAAAAGCAGACTTTCTTCTGCAGGCAAATACGGGGGTACCCATATTGATCCCCGAGGTCTGGACATCTTTAGGGGGGTTCTACAATTATTTCCAGAAAATTCCTGTATGCTTTTGCCGATCCAAGTTTCGCCTGTTCCCGGTTTCGCCTACTTTGGAATTGAATACGGGGAATAGCGGGCACGCCCACGATTCTTTTCCGCTTGGAAAACAGGCGAAGGAGGCGAAAAGTCCAGCAGGCGAAAAGTCTGGACTTTTCGCCTCAAATTGAATATGGGCCTTTGGCCTGTATTCAATTTGAAGCAGCCTTTTCGCCCCTGCCGGAGAAATCCTGTTTTCACCTCCATCGCCAGTATGGAGGCGAAAATTTTTGGCATGCATACCCGCTATATCTCCGTATTTAATTTGAAAGCAGGCGAAATTGGGAACAGGCGAAACTTGTGATCGGCGAAAAAAAACTGGATTTTTCTGTAAGTAATTGTAGGACCCTCCTAAAGATGTCCAGACCAGGGGGATCACTATGGGTACCAACGTTTTTGCCTGCAAAAGAAAGTCAGGTTTTTAAATAGCTGCGGCAGGTTTTTGTTTTCCCGACTTTGAAGAAGTGATGCAGAAGAGCACTTAGTTTTTTTTTTCTTTTTAAAGTGGTTCCATCAAATTTGGGGTACATGAAAATGGGTACTAGTATATTTTTAAGTCCCTAAACGCATTTTTTTTTAATTCTGCAAAAAAGGACCTACCGCGGCTATTTGAAACCCCGACTTCCTTCAGGAGATAAAAATGGGGGTACCCATAGTGATCCCCTATGTCTACACATCTTTAGGGGGGTCCTTGTAATATTTCCGTTGTTTTTTACCTGTAAAAAAACGGGTTAAAAGTTGTTGTTTTTTAAAAAAAATTACATAGGGTCGTCCCCATACCCCCCCCCCCAAAAGCCAAACCAGCCCCAGGCTTGCCAGCCAGTCCTGGTTTATAAAAATATGGGGAACAAAATGTGTAGGGTTCCACCGTAATTTAGAAACCAACACCAGGCTGCAGGGATCAGTCCTGGTTTTAAATATAGGGGGGGAAAAAAGACGTGGGGATACCCCCATATTTAAGACCAGCACCAGACCCAACCGACTGGGGTGTAATGCCACAGCCCGGAGACCCAATCACCGGGGCTCCAGGTCCAAAGCATTAGCACCACAAGTCGGTCAGCGCAAGCCGGTGATCTCGGGGGAGTCTGGGACCCCCCAAAGAAGGGTCCCCCCCTCCCGAGCACCACAAGCTTACGCTGAAGCCCGGGGCTCTTCCCCATACCCCTGGAGCGGTGGGTATGGGGGTAATGGGGAGGTCAAATAATGTAAAACTATTGTAATTTACAGTGGAACTACAAGTGCCAGCATGCCTGCCATTTTGCACTTGTAGTTCCACAAGTGCCAGCAAACATGCGGCACCGGCAACTTCACTGTAAAATAAATAGTTTAAGACAAAACACACACACCATGATTAGTATAACTATTACACAAACCTACCCATTCACACATACATAACCTATACCAAATATTTCTGTCCCCTTGTCCAGTAGAAAATCCTTAATGAATGGCCCTGCAAAAAAAAAACATACTCACCTATATCCTGGTGCTGGTCTCAGCAGTAATCCATGAACTTGGCAAAACAAAAAAACGAGTTCACGATCTACGTACCCAGGATCTGTATGTGTGTTGCCACATATACAGATCCCTCCCAAATGCCAGCTGACGGGACTGCACGGAGCTTGCACGTCCCGACAGCCAATCAGCGGCCGCGCTGACTGTAGAGCGGCCGCTGGTTGGCTCCGGCTACTGACAGTTCCCACGTGACAGTTCCCAAGCCAAGCAGCAGCTGCTCTAAAGTCAGCGCGGCCGCTGATTGGCTGACGGGACATGAACGCCCCGTGCAGTCCCGTCAGCTGACATTCGGGAGGGATCTGTATGTGTGGCAACACACATACAGATCCTGGGTATGTGGAACGTGAACTCGTTTTTTTGTTTTGCCAAGTTCATGGATTACTGCGGAGACCAGCGCCAGGATATAGGTGAGTATGTTTTTTTTTTATGCAGAAGAGCATTTAGACAAAATAGGTGACATTTACTTACTCAGTGATTGGCTGACTGTCCCCAGTCCCTGCAGCAGTCCTGATCTCAGCTACACCCTTACCAGGGCCGAAACTAGGATTTTTGTCACCAGGGGCAAGACAGTAATTTGACGCCCCCCATGTAATTCCCCCTGCAGTAGTGCCCATATTGTAATGCCCCCATAGTAATGCCCATATGTTAATACCCCCATAGTAATGCCCCTGTAGTGCCCACCATACAGTAATGCCCCTGTAGTGCCCATGCTCCCATATTAATGCCCCTGTAGTGCCCATGCTTTCATAGTAATGCCCCTGTAGTGCCCATGCTCTCATAGTAATGCCCCTGTATTGCCCATGCCCCATAGTAATATCCCTGTAGTGCCCTTACAGTAATGCCCCTGTAGTGCTCATGCCCCCACAGTAATGCCCCTGTGGTAATGCCCCTGTAGTGCCCATGCCCCAATAGTAATGCCCCTGTAGTGCTCATGCCCCATTAGTAATGCCCCTTATTGCCTATGCCCCCATAGTAATGCCCCTGTGGTAATGCCCCTGCCCCCATAATAATGCCCCTGTAGTGCAGCTTATTAAAAAAAAAAATACTTACCTTGAACCCCGCTCCTGCATCCAGCGTTGCGTCCGGTCCGCCGGCTGCTCCTTGGAACTATGGGGGAGATGTCATGACGTCTCCCCCATAGTGCCCGTGGGGAGAGCCGGAAGCTGGAGTTCGGGAGAGAACTCCAGCCTCCGGCTCCGGCTACACCGCGTCGCTGCAGAGAAGGAGCCGGGCGCCCGCTGGTAATAAATATTACCAGCGGACGTCCGGCTTGGAGCCTCTCTGCAGCGCCGGGCTGGAGGTCACTGGCACCAGGTACAGCGGCTCACCCGGTGCACGTGCACCTCCAGCCCCCCCCTAGTTGCGGCCCTGCCCTTACACTGGTGTAATCAGTCTCATGATGCCAAGCAGCAGGGAAGTTATAGGAGCATGTGATGAGCTCCTCTAATCAGTGTTCTTATATATATGTATGTATATATAATTATAAAAGGCAGTGATCAGCAGACAGGTCCTAGGCAGCAACCTGTACTGCCTTATGAATAATCCGACTCTGCATACATACACACACACTGGCGTATCTATAATGAGTGAAGGGTGTGAGGTGGACAAACCCTGCACCCATTCCACATTTACTTACCTAGCGGCTAAATCTCCAAGAAATTGGCACCGGCGCATGCGCAGTAAAAAACTCGCCATGCGGCGTGAGCTGCCAAGTTCTGCGTCTTAGTAATGATGCAATGCGTCTAGAAAGCACCAGGAGACTGCACGGATTCATTTGATATGTAACATGTGCTTCATTCTCTGTTGCAAAAGGATGCAAAACGCAAACTTGGAATGAAAAAAGCTGCGGCCGCTGCATTGTAGCACTTCGTATACAGATTCAGACTCAGTCGCACACAGATATACAAGTGTCACATATCAAATTAATCAGTGCAGACTCCTGGTGCGTCTTTGTCGCATCGCGTCTAGGACACATTTTCATCCGAAAAAGACAAAGAAAAAAAAAAATACTCGGCGTAAGGAAACGTCGCACAGATCTGGCGTGCAGAGAAAGCCTATGCTGCAACTTGAGCAACAGTGTATGGAGGACTCATATGTAGCTAAACCTACAAGAGATGTGAGAAAGCCCAGACCAGACCTTATGCTGCTTGTATCTTGCCAGATGTGCAACAATATGTCGCCCTGAATTATTTATCGACATCATACAGTAAAAATGCACAGGTGGAGAAAACATGATCTTTGTAAACAATAAAATATATTGTAAAATCAATATGAAATATAGCTGATGAATGATAAACTGACAGGTAGCCAATAAGAAAATGTATTGAAACTAAGCAGAGCACTTACTCGGAAATGTGCACAAATATGTCTTCTGTTCCATTCTCAGGAGTGATGAATCCGTGGCCCTGGGAGCGAGAAAACTGCTTGCAGACACCTTTGTAGATAGGTCCTGCAGAAGCCCGAGCAGTGCTGGTGGGAGACCAAAGAAACAAAGTATTACCTTGCTGTAGTCACTAATGTGATACAAGTAGAGCACTATGCAGGTAATAAAGTCAGTGATCCACTATATCAGTACATTGTCCTATCTCACATTTATTCAAAGATCAAAGGTTCTCATAATCTTGAAATTAAACTGAGGACACCCATGTGACATGAAATTTACTCAGTTTGTTAATATATCACTTGCTTTGTTATGGGATAGGATAAAGCACTTAGAGCAGGGATATTCTCCCGGATTTAGGAGGTACGATTTTCACCTATTCTGTTAATATGTTTGTCAGCAGTCTGGAATAATGCTGCTAAAAATTTGTAGTGGTAAAAAGGGACTACTTGGAAATACTGGGCTACATGGGTGCCCTGTCTATAAATGTAATGTGAACGTTAGTAGAATGTATGGCTTGCTTTATATAAAAGCTCTGCAGGCCTGGATTAGGCATAGTAAACTTGTGTCACTGACAGGTGCCTCAACATGACTCTTTTATTTCATAATTAAAGTGTGGATTTAAATGAGGTGGGAAAAGATCTTAGGGGACTATTCATAATGTTAATTATCGGGGTCTGAACAGACACGGCGCGGAGACAGCGGGCGCGGAGACAGCGGATCTGAAAACATTGGATCCGAAAATCATCTGTCTCCCCGAAGCTCTTCACTGCTCCTTCTGGAGCAGTGACACTAGTGTGCCTGCATGACCTACAGGTCACTCATTCGCACAAAAGCCGATAGGATCCCTCTTCGCAACCCGGGACTACGGGAGGGGAGCACTCGCCATCTAAAGATGATGAATGCTCCCACAGCCAAGCTCCGAAAATATTGTATTTTCGGAGTTTGATGAATTCTGTCTCCGTATTAGTGAATGGAGATAGTGGGCCATTCTGGGAGAGAGAGGTAAGTAGGAGATATCTGTGATATCTTCTGCATTACTTTTTTGATGAATGGCCAAAAACGTAATTTCTACAAAAGCAGGTGAATATGTTTACTTACACATAAAAACAAGGCAACTGCACTCACAATGATAAAAACATGTTAAATTTAAGTTCATGGTATGGAAAAAAAATTCAAATATGTTTCAGAATGTTACAATTGTCTTTCGAAATTAAGTTAACATTTATTTTACTCCTGCATCTTCGGGGTTTTACCGCATTTCCCATATGTACAAAGAACTGGAATGCAATGCAATGCTTTGTACAGATGACGGTACCCTGTAGAATCCTATGGGCTTCTTTTCGGGACGCTCCCCCTTGGGAGGGATCCGATCGGATCCCTCCCATAAGCCCCTGCTGCCCGCGTATTAAACCTGGAAGTCCCTCTGCCCGGCAGCATCCCAAAGGACAGCTCTTATCGGGAGAGCTGTCCTTTGCAATATTCTTGGTACATATCGCGGTAATGAACTGCGGTATGTACCCGAAGACAGACTGGATGTACCGAATCGCTAATGCAATGCTTAGTACATCCCACCCTCTCACACCCAGCAACTATTGAGTAATCTACAGGAGTGCACACTACTACCAAAGCTCTACAGAGGGCAACTGTAGCATTTGCAGATGGATGGATATGATTTGGGAGATAATACTGTTGCTCCTGAATGATGCACCTGTTATCTAACATGATAAGACACACTCTAAAGGTGTGTACACTCCTGACCGATATATCTGAAGATCGACCGTGAAGAACATATGTTCTGCATACAGACTGTCCGATTTATTGTGACTGACGTCACAACTGATCGGGCATGCAGCAAGTGTACGGGCAGTTGGCTGACCGCTCATACACACAAAACGAAGGCCCAATATATCTGCAGATCTATTGGGCATCGGGGGTGCAGCAGAGCAGACGCGATACATCTGTGAACGTCGTCGTATCTCTGGTACAGACTGGCCGACGCACACATGAAATGAACAGCCGATATGTCGCCCAGTGTGTACCCAGCATAAATAAAGTAGTATTATGCAGATGTTTTGTGGAAAAAGCATAAACATATATAGATCTAAACCACACACATGAAAGCATTAAAAAAAAAACAAAAAAAACCCCAACATCTCCCATTTGTTATGGGCGGCAGTTTGGTGGTCCAGTGTGTTACTGTGTAGTTGTAGAGATTGAGAAAAACACCTACTAGTGATACACTTTCAAAAAGTGCTCATGCTTAATATAATGTACGCACCAACACAAAAGTGTAATTCAGCTTATCTGTGAATCTTGCTTCAAGTTTGTAGTCCAGTAATTGTAGACAGATTCCTCACCAATGGTTAAATATATGAACAAAAGAAGAATAACATGGTGCAGAGGTTCCAGAACTCTGCCATTACAGTCCAGGTTTTAAGGATATCCATGGTAAGATGGTTAAATCAAATTGACTGCAGTACTAATTAAGTCACCTGTGCTCAAGCATGGATATCCTTAAAACATGGACTGTAGTGGGAGAGTTTGGGAACCTCTGACAGTGTGTATTCTCACAACAAAAAGATAAAGTGCTTGTGCTAGGCCAATCAAGTGTAAAATAAAGTGGCCAGACCCATATAAATAGTAAGCATATCTATAGTAACTTTAGTAACTTTCTTGGATCTGGTTTATGGACAACTTCTTACCTCAGCCCATAAGGTGGAAGCGGGGTCAGGTAAATGGTGTCATTAAGCCCCGCCCCCCTCATGGCATACTGCCATTATTTTTGAGTATATGGGAAGGGACGTAATGACACTCATAAATAATAATAACTGTATTATGCCTTGAGGGAGCAGGGCTCTGATTGTGGTCATTTGTGAGGGCTTCTAGGTACTCAGAAACCCCCCCCCCTGCATGCGCCACTGATATTACTTACTTTCTGGTCTCCTGGAGTGAAATATAGGTAAGTTGTCTAAACTTAAACTATCTTCAAGTTTTTAAAGCTACTATGGGGTCTAGTTACTAAGCAGTGTTAGGAGACAGACTGAAAAGTGATAAGTTGCCAGCCAATCAGCTCCCAGTCATTTTTCAAACACAGCCCGTGAGATGACAGTTGGGAGCTGATTGGCTGGCACCTTATCACTTTTCACTCTGTCTCCTAACACAGCTTAGTAAATAGACCCCTGTATATCAAAAAGAAGGGACAGCAGTACCAATAAGGCTCTTCTGGTAAAGATCTTGACCATTAAGTGATAGGTGCCGCTATCATCTCACAGCCTTTTCTCATACTGGCCATAAGTCCAAGCATACACAGAATAACATTTTGAAAATGGCCGTGACAGGGAAGGAGGCCGCTATGCTTTTTGAAGCTTGATAAATATGGTATAGAGTACTATTGAAAATAATGGGGACTGTCGTCTTTATTTATTAACATTTACTTATATAGTGCCAGCACATTTCAAAACGCTTTAAAATTTGGAACAAAACAGTGTTAGGTCTTTCAAGTTATTTAGCCTAATGCAAGTGATATTTTTGATATTGCCTGCATTAGGTTCTTGTAAATTAGCCTGCATACGGTTTCCAGCGCATTATTGTAGTCAATCCTGGCATTACAGCCCATTGACACTGGCAGGCGAGAATTTTATATGCCAGAGTGAATCTCGTATAGTGAAGCGTCACTCTCTTATACATATTATGACTGTTGTCACTTAAATAGCTGAACATAGCTTTGACTATTTAAAGAACTACGAGTACTTCTAAATTAATAACTAAAAAGTCTTGCTTAAGTTAGAGATACTGAACGGTCATTAAATAGTTAACTTTTCATTTTGGGCATGTTCAGTTGGAGACACACTGAGCCAGACGAGGCGGCGATGTCGGACGCAGTGAAGCAATATTTTATATCTGAATCGCACCATACATACGTTAAAATTTTGTTCATGCAGAGTTGCAGCACAAATTTAGACACACAGTAGCAGAAATGTAAGGGGCGTTCCTGGGCGCTGACTGGGAGGTAACAGGGGGGTGGCTACAAGGCGCACAGATGGCAGTGTCGCTAATAGCATTTGCTCCTATAGGAGGCCATACGCACATGGAGAATCTGCTCCTGCCATAGCGCTGGTGCAAGTTTTGAAGGTGCGACCGATGGTACGTCTAAAGACTCTCCAGATGGTAATGTAGCATCTATAGATGCTGTGGGGGGTATTCAATTAGCCGCTGGGTTTCCCTCGTGACTAATTACCAGCAAAAATCCCTGCGGCGCGGGGAAAGGCTGTTCAATTAAACAGCCTTTTTCCCACACCAAAAAAACTAAATAAATCGATGGGGATTCAGGCACGGAAACCCACTGATTCCGAGTAAACTGCGGAATCAATGGGTTTTTCCCCACGCACGAACCAGATTTGGTGTATTTTCCGTGGACTTTACCTCGCACCTCCATGAGCTGCGAGGTCTAGTCCGACTACGGTGGCTGGCGCGCGGGGTAATCCCCTCTAATTGAATTGCTCGGGTGCAGCGATTAGCCGCGGGGTAAACCCTGTGGCTAATTGTAAACCCTTTGGCTAATTGAATACCCCCATGTGAGTGGGCTTCTCAGTCCTTGCACATTCTGACACATGGATTTATAACAGGGAAGGACTTTGTAGCGGCATTAGCATAAAATCGCAGCCGTGACTGCGGCGAAAGACGCAAAGATGGCCGCGACTGCTTTCAACTCAGCATCAGGCCTATTATTTTTGACCATTTACGCTCAAAACTGTAATAGAATATGTAAACAAAAATGATGAGTACATACTGTATGTAAAATACATCTGTGTAAAAAGGTCATACTGTAGATGGACATTACACAATTGTTTAAAAGTAGAAATGAGCGGTTTGGTTCTACTCGGTTACACTGGGATCTGAAAAATGGTATCTTATTGGCTATCTGGCTCTCACATGTTTAGGATAGCCTATAAGATAAATCCAAACTTGAGCTAATTTGGCAAAAAAGAACATATTAGAACTGAATCGCTCATCTTGATTTATAAAGTGTATGATACATACGCTGAGTATGTCCGAGTCCTTTTGGTTGGAAGTGGACTAGGCAATTCCCCTAAATGAAGGTGACTCCATTCCCAGAGTCGGCTCCCTTCTCTGTGGAAAGGATAGGACGGTGCCATTGGCGACTTTGGGGACTGTATAGGTTGCGTTGGAGTGGTGGGATTTGACGACATGTCTGCACAGATCAAAACGAAGAAGGCTTTAATCTTCTGTTACCTAAAGAAAAATATAATTCATTATTGAAGTAGAATAACAATAATATAATAATCTTACTAACAACAATAATAATGTATTTTATCATTAAAGTACATTTGACCATGGCTCTGATTCTTAACAAAAAAAATAAATACTATACAATATAAGACCACATCAGCAACAACCTCAGCAGCTTCCTATGCGGACAGATCCCAAATAAATAAAAAGTTCCCAGTATAAATTAATCCATCTTTGACATTAGAGTTCAGCAAAATCCCATGACAAGAGATTTATTCCTTATTTAAAGACAATGGTCAACTTTTTTTTGTATATATACACTGACAGTCCTCCTGGCTATCAGAATTAGCAGGGTGGTGGAGCATGTTGCATAGTATAAACTCACATCTCATCAGTGGCAGATTTTACCTAGGGACCTTGGTCCCCCTCGTGCGAGTACTGCTAGCCCCTACGAGGAGAGGTGGTCTAGGAATGACAGTGAGTGGCTTGCCATTGGAACAGAAGTGTGTTTAGCGCTTAGAGCTTCCAGTAGGAAGCCCACATTGTACTAAATGCAGAGTGCAGATTATGCTAGAAGCTGTGTTAGGGTGGATGCACATACACAAATAGTGATTGGCAGACACATGCATAACGCATAGAACATGTGTTACACCCACTGCCTGAACCAAAAAAAGGTGCCGACTGGAGCTGAAGACTGGACAGCCCCCTAAATGAATGAGGAGGGAACTGCCACTGCATCTTATTATATATAGATAGAATACTCTCAGCAAGAGACAGATCACTATTTTATTAGATATCTTTGATCAATGTAGTCAACTCTGATCTCTGGGACACAAGCCTGAGTTGGGAATAAAGCAGGTAAATGTGCACCTTAGCAAAACCATATTGCACTGCAGGTGGGGCAGATGTTAAATGCATGTTTTCCTACTTTTCAAAAAGCTTCTCAGGGAGATTGTGAAAGCAGCACCTATGGGCGTGGTGGTAAAGTGGGCGTGTACTGCTACATCTGAGAGGCGTGTCATAAAATTGCCTTACATCCACATGTAAACGAGCCCCAAAGCAGTTAGTAAGATCTACTTGTTGAAGAAAGCACACTGATACATTTCAGAAAATACATGTAGCCATAGGGATCATTGTACCTTATAACCAATGCAGGGAAATGATACTAATTATACTATTTGAATGTATACATCTCTGCATTTGTTATATAGAACAGCTACATAATGATGGCAAGATGCAATCAGGGAGAATGGGAGACAGGGAGATTGCTACTATTTCAGGGAGTCTCCCTGACAATCAGGGAGAGTTGGCAAGTATGGTTAAATGTCTAGAGATATACATGAGAGAGTCATGTTCAAACTCAAATCTAAATTGATGTGTAAAAAATAAAGCTGTCCAGCATTTGTGGGCTACATGCAAAAGCAGCCAGTACTTACCCACATGAAATTGTTTATGTATTTGCACCCCTTGTAGTGCAATATGGTTTGTCCAGGTGCAGCGTTACATGCCATTTCTTGCTTTACTCCTAACTCAGAATCAGGCCCAAAGTCTCGGTTCTTATTCTTGAGATTTAGGGGTAAATTTACTAAGCTTGAATGACATCGAAGACGGCAAAATCAGCCGTGAAATGCATATTCGGAATTTACTAAATGCCAAAATCGTCCGACTTTGCTCCATTCAATGTCTAAATCTCAGCCGAGAACACCTGCACTTCGGACGGTAACATGTTTTCGGACACATAGACCATCAATTCAACTCGGCAGCCTTTTACCATAGACATAAATAGGACCACAAAATTTACAAAGGATTCGAATTTGTCATCACGTCCGAAATATAGTGCAAATCGTCCGCAAAAGATGCAGACGAACCCAAATAGAAATCTCAAATAGAACACCTTTTTCATTTTGAGTTGGACATATGAACATACTTAGGGCCTGATTCAGACCCACTCGCGAGCGGCTGTCCGCTCGCAAGTGGGTCGATGTTCTGCACTGAGCATGCGCACGACGGAGGGAGCTCCGTCGTGCGCATGCACCAGACGCGACGAGCGAAGGAAAGTCCTTTGCTCGTTGTGTCTGATCAAAGGGGGCGTGCTGTCGATGTTGATTGACAGCACGCCCCCTTTGGTAGGCCTGACGGGGGCGTTCCCACGGGAACGCCTCCCGTCAGAAGCTGGCCCACTGACATCACTAGTGATGTCAGTGGGAGTGATTTTGGCTCTGATAGAGCCAAAATCATTCCGGAGCTTGCGGTTGAAAACCTCAACCGCAGGCTCCGGCTCGCAGTTTCGATGGTCGCGATGGTCATGACCATCGCGGCCATCAAACTGCACGCTCGTATAGCCTGTGGGTGGTGACCCACAGCTATACGAGCGTCCAGGAGGACGCTCCATTTTCATGGAGGGCGGCCCTCATTCAGAGCGTGCGCTCTGCTCAGAGCGTACGGCTCTGAATGAGGGCCTTAATCATCACAGACAACTCTGTACGCACGGATCAGACCATGATACATGCATTGGTATGTAAAAAAAATAAAACACAGATGCATGGATGGATCAGTGAGGTCTGTCTGTGTTTCTGTGTTAAAAAAATCTAAAAAAACCCCCCAAAAAACGCCGTCCCCCCCATCCCCAAAAGATCAACCAGCGACTGGGCTTTGGAGACGCAGTACTGGTTGTGCTAATTACAGGGGACAAATGAGGTAGGGGTCCACTGTATTAAGCACAACCAGCACCAGGCTATTCAGAACCAGCCCTGGTTGCCAAAATACAGGGGACAAATGACGTAGAGGATCCAAGTATTTAGCGCAACCAGTACTGGGCTCTTATCTGGTTCTGGAAATACAGGGGACAAAAAGCGTAGGGATCCCCTATAATTTCCATAACCAGCACAGAACTTTTTGTAGTGGGGGGGTTATGCCACAGCCAAGGGAACCCTTTCACCGGGTCCCCCAACCAAAGCTAGTAAGCCCAGGCCAGGGATCCCTGGGGAGGCAGGGGCCCCCCAATAAAGGGGTCTCCCTCTCCAGGGCACCCCAGGCCTGGGCTGATAGATAGCCTGGAGCATTGGGTGCCGAGTTGATAGTATAGTGTGGTGCATTTGAAAATATTTTGCAGTAGAACTACTGGTCCCAGCAAGCCTCCCCTGCATGCTGGTACTAAGAAAACCACAAATACCAGCATGCAGGGCATTACATGGGGCGTTCCACTGCAAAAGAAATACTTAAAAAAAACAAAAAACACAGAACTCACACTGTAAAAGATTAATAAAACACACGCACACTCACACATGTATGCCTGAAGCCCATGACGTCCACTTCTCCAAGTAGATAATCCATAGGTACCTGTAAAAAACAATTCTATACTCGCCTCTCCCTATGCGTGGATCACATCCTCTTCGTTTCAAAGTAGGCATCCATAGGGCTTGGCAAAACAACAAACCGAAAAATCACGGACCAGCATTACCCTCCCAGGCTATAAGCCCAGGTCTGTGGTGCATGTGCACACCATTTGCCCTTTTGGTCAAACCCCTTGTCACCTGCATTATAGGAGCGTATGGAGACTCTGGTGGCAGAACTCCTCTTTTGCTGCCCCTGTGGCCCCTTTAAGCATTGCTTACTTTTGAATATGGGACTGTAGGAAGGGGTACCTGGGGAACCAGGTGCATCACAAGGGGGGTGCGGGCCGCACCCGGTTGTCACCCGCCAAAGGATGACACCAAAGTGCCGACTCCTCCTCGGTGACCGGAGCTGGGTGCAGCACTATAGCATTATGTGCAACACTCGGCTCCTGACACAGTGAGGGAGCTGACACTGCAAATACACTGGTCCCTGGGGGAAATCCGCATCTCCTGGACCCCCCAGAGTGACAAAAATGGTGGTTCGGGCCATGAGGCCACGCCCCCTCTCGCGAGACCAAGACCCTTTTAACCATCGTCATGCACACTTTAAGCCCACCCCTACCCGCACCGTGTATCACTGCAGGGAATTCTATAATTAGGTCTAGGTACAGTCTGTTGGCAGTATTTCTTAATTGCCAGGCGGATGCCTGGTCAGTAAAACCTCTAGAGTACCCAATTGATAGTTTTCTCCTCTCCCAAATGCCCTCCCTTGGGGTGTAATCTCGAGTATAATCTCCCATAACAGGCCCCAGAATAAGGGGATACATCAACCTTGGTGCTATTGATGTTATCACTTGCACCACTTGTTCCCTCATGGTCACATGTAGACAGACAGTCATATTCCTCAGTGTCTCCATGGACACACATGACCTTTACTGGTGGCAAGTGGTCCATCAGTACTTCTGGAACCAGAGTGCTAGACACCAGCGTAACTTCACTGGCTGAATCCACCAAGACCAACACTGCCTGTTGCTCTATCAGGACTGGCACTCGGAACAGCAGTGGGCTATCCAGGGATGAGGACATGGTCACACTGAAAAGGAAATGTGGAGCCCCGTCGCCCCACTGAACAATCCATTTGCTCCTGCCTATTTAGACAATTTCTCTGAAAGTGCCCTGGTTGGCCACACTTAAAGCACCCTCTTGGGGTCGCCCTCCGCTATGCGCCCACATTTTGTGCGGATTATTTTCTGAATATTGGCCTGACAACCTTCTCTGCAGTCTGGGCCATATTTACCAGGACCTAATATCAGTCAATGGTTACTGCAAGCTCCTCAAACAACTGTGGATCATTCTGAAAAACTAATCTTTGCAGCTCCTACTTTGGGTTCCGCACATAGGCCCTGATTCAGAGCCGGACGCTCTGACCAGAGCGCTCGCTCTGAATCAGGGCCCACCTCCATTAATATGGAGCATCCTCCTGGACGCTTGTATAGCTGTGGGTCACCACCCACAGCATATACGAGCGTGCAGGATGATGGTCGCGATGGTCTTGACCATCGCGACCATCGAAACTGCGAGAAAAAGCCCGCGGTTGGGTTTTTCAACCGCAAGGCCAGGAGTGATTTTGGCTCTATCAGAGCCAAAATCACTCCCACTGACATCACTAGTGATGTCAGTGGGGCCGGCTTCAGACGGTAGGCGTTCCCTTGGGAATGCCTCCGTCTGTCAGGCACACCCCCGGCACGCCCACCAAAGGGGGCGTGCTGTCAGCCTCCATCGACAGCACGCCCCTTTGATGAGACACTCCGAGCGAAGGAAAGTCCTTCTCTCGTCGTGTCTCGCGCATGCGCACGACGGAGCTCCCTCCGTCATGCGCATGCGCAGTGGGGACCATCGACCCACTTGCGAGCGGACAGCCGCTCGCCAGTGGGTCTGAATGAGGGCCATAATGGCCAATTGCCAAGATTTCCAGGATCATGTCCAGCGGGTTTCATTCAGGCTCTAACCAACTCTGTGTTAACTTCGCCAGATTGGCTAGCTGAGCATGCTTTGCGAACCCCGGCCTATATCACCAGTCATAGAAATGCTGTGTCCCCTACCTGCGCCAGAATTGCAATCTTTAGATGCTGATAATTCATCACTTGGGCTACAGGCATATCCACATAGGCCAGTTGTGCATCACCCGTCAGATAAGGAGCCAATTGTGCCACTCAATCCTCTATTGGCCATTTAAGCAGAGTTCCCCTCCTCTCAAAGGACAATAGAAATGTCTCAACATCATATTATGGGGAAATCTTCTGCATTACGGCAGGCCTGCATTCATCCAGTAGCAGCTGACTGAGCTCTGCCCACAGCAGTTTGTTGCTCACCAGCTGGACCTCAGCAACATGCTAGCATCTGGACTTGCGGAGCCTGTTGTGCCACAGCAAGATTACTCAAGGCTCAGAGGATTTTCTCCATCTTGCTGTCTGAGCTGACAGAGTAGCTAAATTGGGCTTCTCTTATAATACACAGTCCAGGTGTGTGAAGATATATAACATTTTTGGTGAAATAGTATTTTTCTGTGGCAGAAAATTCACTGCTGGAAGAACCGCAAGTCATGGCCCTCTAACAGCCCACTTGGCATAACTAGCTGGGATTAGTAATAGAAACATCTTACAGAATGAGGATACTAGAGAGAGAATGGGCATACAAGCCAAATGTAGAGGTTACAGGTTTGTAACCAGGAGACAGGCAAACATGTCAAGGCCACAGACAGACGTACAATGATCAGCAATGAGCATGATCTTGTACATGAGAATACCACACAGTAAACACTAACAGGGATGCTGCTGTCAGGCAAAATGATCTAATACTCTGGCAACATCTTGTAGCCAGAGTTAGGCTTCAATCGGCAGCTCCCATTCAAGCTTCGTGCTCCTATGACATCAGATAACTGTTCCTTTAAGACGCAGGTTCTCAAACTCGGACCTCAGGACCCCAAACAGTGCATGTTTTCCAGGTCTCTCCACAGAATCACAAGTGAAATGATTAGTTCCACCTGTGGATCTCTTAAAATGTGTCAGTTAGTAATGACTACACCTGTGCATCTGCTGGGTGACCTGGAATATGTGACCTGTGTGGGGTCCTGAGGACCGAGTTTGAGAACCACTGCTTTAAGTTATAGCTGATGCTGCTTGCCCCTCCCTAGAGGGAGCCTTGGACAGGGAATGGTAGCTGGATTTAGATTAGAGCAGGGGTTCTCGACTTCAGTCCTCTAGTTCAACAGGTCATGTTTTGTAGATTTATTTAATATTGCACAGGAGAGTTCATCTATTGTGCTGGGTCAGTCATTATCCCACCTGCTTCCACCAACAGAAATCCTGAAAACATTATCTGTTGGTGCTACCTGAGGGTAGGAGCAGGGGGCCCGTGTGCAGACACATTCAGCAAGGATCGATATTGTAATCGCGTACGCAGGCAGACGATTATTCCGTAGTGCACATGGATCGGTGTGCGTGCGCAAATTCTTCACTGCAATCGTGCAGAGCAATCACAGAGTGATTGAAAGGCAGAGAGCATTTGGGGGTGGTGATGGGGGAGTGGTCGGAGAAACTAAGGTGTGCCAGTGTGTTTGAACGCTGTTACAAGGGTGTGCATAAATTAGACCCTGCGACTGCATATGCAGCTTGAGTGCTCACTGCGTACAGGAAAGTTAGCAATTTATAAGTAAGGTCTGACCTGCCCCATAATTGTGCAAGAGGTTTCCGATGTTTTGGATGGATTGTAAGGTATTACGCATGTGCAAGAGGAGAAGTGGGCATCTGCATGTTGTCCGTGCGAGTGCTTTGTGATTGCAATTATTATCATACTTTCACAGCAGACCTGCGTGAGCGATTGCAGCCGTGATCGCATCAGTGATCCTTGCTGAATCAGGCCCTCAGTGCGGGCCCCTTCCTCTCTCCTGCGGTGCAGTACATTCTGAAGCCTACGGGCAGGGTATAAGACTATATGGGTGCAGGGTGTGCGGTGTGGGCCCCCCTGGACCCAGGGGCCCATTTTCCCCGCACTCTTTATAGATACGCCCCTGGGTAGGATTTGAGTGACACGGCTGGAGAGGAATCTACAGTACATTGATATATGAAAAGAATATACACAGGCGCTTAAGAGTGAAAACGCACTCCCTGATTCAACAAAGCTGAATGGGATAGTCAGTCCCAATAGAAAAGGAAAGCCAGTATATATAAATAGCAGCTAGTGAATCAGGGGGTGAACACAATTGAAAGATTCGGTTTATAATAGGTTCATATTCACAATATTATTTATTTCCTAAAATACAGAGTAATAAGGCAACACAGTCAATCTCATTGCAGTCACATTTTTAAGATTATACAGATTATTGCTCCATGTACCTATAGAAATAAACTACATACTGTATGAATTTATCTCCCCTTGAACACTTGGTCAAGTTCCACTGTCTGTGGAGATTGCACCAAATGAGTGACATCCGATCCTTGTACAGATAAATGTCTCAGGAGATGTGTGATTTATGGTGCATACACACGGTCAGATTTTCTGTCAGATCTGAACGATAACGATTTTAAAAATCGTTCATATCTGAAAGAAAATCTGACATGTGAGCCTGCAATGATTAACGATGCGCGTTCCCGTTGGTCAGATAACGATATCTGACGTCTGATGTGTTTGCAGTCAGATTTGGACGATTCCATTCATTTTAATACAGTCTAAAATCGTTCAATTCATTGGTAAAATCGTTCATCTGACATATCTGACTGTGTGTATGCACCAATAGAACACATTTGTAATGACATTGAAAGACAGACTGTGTATTATATTTCCAGAGTTACTGGAAATAGAATACACAGTCTGTCTTTCAATGTCATTACAAATGTGTTATATGTTATTATGTTTGTGTAACTCAATTTACATAATCTGGGGCTCCAGAATAGAATAGAGTGAAGCATGCAGGAATGTATCAGAAGCCCTAGAATAGATGAGTGTATCCTTTTTCACTGGAAGTGAAAACTTTGCTTGTGGAAACCAATGACTATCCTGAAGGTCATCCATGGATTGTATTACATCTGACTCTACTATCATTGCTAAGGCCTTATGGGAGAAAAAAAAAAGACTTTGGGATAAATTTATTAAGCAGGGCTTTCAAAGCCACCACATCTTCTGCGATTTCAGATGATTAATTCAAATAGAAGTAATTTTAAGTAGAAAACATGCCTGGTTTGTATTTAATATTATGGATCTTATGTAAAAGCCCCCAATATAGCTTGTGAGTCTGTCTGTATTTTTAAAGCTAGAATAGAGGTAAAAGAGGCACCAGTTTGTGCAGACACACTCAGTATGCCTCTGGAGCCTCTGCGTGATGTCATGTGCATTAATATGGGGCCAAGAGGTTTAGTGGGCCCCGGACCCAGGCCATATAGTTGTCTGCCAAGTGCCTGGAAATGCTGGCTAAGCTATTTGATCTGACCCATTGCCTGTCTGAATGGGGTGACATTACATATTCAGTGAGTGTTATAATAGTAAGGGGACACTGTAATGTGGCATAATCCAAACTGGACACTGTAAGGCTACATAATATGAACTGGAGGCACTGCAATGTTGCACAGTATAAACTGTGAGCATTACAGTGTGGCATAATATGATCTGAGGCCTTTACAATGTGGCATATTATAAAATGGGACAATACAGTTACATCATATATATTGGGGCCACTACTATGTGGCATAAAATGAACTGGGGCCTTTACAATGTGGCATATCATGAACTGGGGCCTTTACAATGTGGCATATCATGAACTGGGGCCTTTACAATGTGCCATATCATGAACTGGGGCCTTTACAATGTGCCATATCATGAACTGGGGCCTTTACAATGTGCCATATCATGAACTGGGGCCTTTACAATGTGCCATATCATGAACTGGGGCCTTTACAATGTGCCATATCATGAACTGGGGCCTTTACAATGTGCCATATCATGAACTGGGGCCTTTACAATGTGCCATATCATGAACTGGGGCCTTTAAAATGTGGCATATCATGAACTGGGGCCTTTACAATGTGGCATATCATGAACTGGGGCACTTCAGTTGCATAATATATTCTGGGGACATTGTATAACTTAAAGTAACTTGGGGGCATTGTATGGTATAATGTGTACTGGCAGCACTACAATGTGGCATATAGTGAACTACGGCAATCCTATGGGGGATAACATTAACTAGGGTAATATACTATGTGCTCATAAAAGGAACTGCGGTACTACTGTCAGGACTGACTATTTCAGTACGTAAAGATAAACTACATTTGCCAAAGTTCCAATGTGGTCGTTGGAGGAGCTATCCTGGTTGCCGGAGTTCTCCACATACAGGGGATAGTTAAAATGATCATCTGTCTCAAAGGTGTTGTCAAGTTGTGGGATTTCTGATTGCTTATTATTTCAAACCTGATTCAATTTGGGTCACATGTTCTGAACTTCCTATGGATCACAGACCTCTAGTATAAAGCCTGATACTAACCGTGTCTCAGTGTCTGTGCAACGTTGCTTGCAGGTCTTTTCTTGGACTCCTGCCAGATCCCTGCTGTGCCTGTGGTTTGCTGTGGATTTTGCTATATCTCTGTCCGTGTTCCGGTTAAACTCCTGATACTGGTTACCAGCCGCACTACAGAGCTCAGCATTACCATTGCCTAAGTATTGTTATTCTGCTCCATTGCTGTGGTTGCATCCCCTGCTGGATTATTTACTCTGCCTGTTGTATTCTACTTCCGTGGACTTTGAACTCACCTTTACTACAGTTGTCAACTGCATCGTTACAGTTTCGTCGCCAGACCCTTCGTGCATCGCAGGGCTCAACCCCGCTCCGGACTCTCACTACATCACAGGGCTCAACCCGCTCCGGATTCTCGTCACGCTGCAGGGCTCAACCCTGCTCCAGATCTTTACTACATCACAGGGCTCAACCCTGTTCCGGATTTTCATCACAGTACAGGGCTCAACCCTAGTAAAGTCCTTTATACCATCCTGAGGTCTTAGCCTCATATTGGACTCGGGGTTCCCCACCACATTAGTATCAGAGACTTTAGTTACATATGGGGGTTTACTCCTATATTGGCTACTGCATATCTGAACTTCTGTGTTGTTGAGACTTTATGTGAAACGTTGCTATATATTTTGCCTGTGAATAAATCCTATTTACTTTTATCCCGTATTACTGAGATTTCATGAAAAGGTCATTCCTAAAACCACCTCAGTTTATAGTGCCCAGTAGGCCTGACTCCTTCCAGGAGTCTCAAGTGTCGGCAGCCGTGACTACTACTATGAGGCATACAATGAACTGATGCGGAGAGAGGGGTCTTGCTAGAAGTATTACGGTGTGGGCCCCTTCAAAAAGTCTGGCTACGCCCTTGGTCATATGTTCAGGGGTGGTTCCAGCACGATATCCTCTAACAGCACCTCCACTTACCTAGCTATGACTCACAATGGATAACACACAAACACACACCTACCTGAAAAGTACTTAACCTGAGCTATGGAATGTAGTCATGTTACCTATAGAGAGGCCTGTACTTCGTTTGACAAAACTTTTTGGGCAAAGGGGCAACTATAGCTACAGCAATGGATGGAGAAGACATTGTGGAGCATATAACTATTGAGGGCACCATCACAATTTTCATATCAGGCCCAGACATTTAGTTTGTCAACATTTAGTGCGCAAAACATATGCTGCCTATTGCATGTACTACCTGCTTTGCATAATGTGGTAAACAATGTTGGTTCACTATATATAATACCTCTTAAAAATTAAATTATTCACTGATATACAGATACCACTTCTGCACTGTCAAGTTCTTCTGTCAACATACGGATTATGATCTGTGATTTTACCTACAAGGCAGTTGCCACAACCCATATGCTGTGCTGCGCTAACAGGTCCCCACTTGCCAGTTATGTTGTAATAATGTTTGCTATTTAAAACCCTTCAGGCATCATCTGCTTGCATCGTAGGCTCTGGTGAAATTGTTCCTGGCACTAGAGTCCTTTTAAAAACTGGTTCCTAGGTTCTCTACGATATCCTAATTAAAGGCAACATATTTAGGATGCAATTAACAAATTTGTGCATTTCTGCAGGTTTTCTAGTACATCTCAGGAGCTAGGAAAGACACTTTTTATGTTACATTTTGTAACAGCATTGTACCTTGTTTCCTGGCATGAAGGTAAATCAGCTGGAAAGTAGAAGGACTCTTGCTTTAGACTGGACTGCAAGTCAGATTGTGTTCAACATCATTCATAGGGGTAAATTCAAGCAGGAAGGGGTGAAGTGCTGTTACAAAGGCATGTAATCGCCAGCAACAGCACCTCATCTCGCCCTCTTCTCATCCCCAGGTCACTCCCCACTGGCAGATTTTTGTACGGAGCCCTATGGGCTGCAAACAAAAAATCCGGGACGTTGGTGGGTACCATAAATGCAGCATATGGCTGCACTTACTCCTGCCTTGAGCTGACTCAGAGCTAATTTAATGGACCCCATATATTTTATTTAGGATTTGTTTTTATCTGTATATTTAGCACATACCCATAACATACATGTGGCTCTCTTGATGTAAATATTTTGACTGGTACTGCACTAGAAAGTAGTAACAACATTTGTTATCTTTTATAGATACCTATAATATGACGTACAAAAAGAAACCATAGGCTCTTCTAGGGGTTTAGATTGTAAAACCTGGCGCTTCGGATCATGTTTATGCCCGATATATAAAAGGGTTTTTACTAACAAGGCACAGCTAGTAATAACATTGCCTTTTTAAATGTAAAAAATAAACATGATCAGAAGCAGCGGGTTTTACAACCTGATGCTTCTTAAATAAAACAACTACTATCATCATATTCTATTTATATGGATCTGTAGCACCTGGCATCATCAAAATATTGCAAAGATGAGAATATGGGGGGGAATTCAATGGTTGTCACCCACAGCTGTTGGTAATGGGCGCCCGACGGAGCAATTCAATTTGGGAGTGAATGCTGCGGGCGCTCAGAGTTCTGCTTGCACCCTTCTAAGGTGGCAAGCAGAAATCTGCAAAAAGTCCGGGGTTTGGGCATGCGAGAACCTTGCACGGGTATAGCTGCTTTACGCATCTAAACCAAGAGCATTTGGACGCAATATGCGTGAAAAGGCATGGGTGCCCAAAACAATTGAATATCACTTTAGATGGCAGATCGGGCATGAAAAAACTATTGAACTCCCCCCTATACATGATAATAGGAACATGGGTACAACTGAGCAGAATAATAAATGCTTTAATGCAGCTAAAAAAACAAATAAAAAAAAAAATCAGCCTAAGCTGTGTGAGAGGTCCTGAAGATGCTGGCAAGTAGAAGCAGGGGCGGAACTATGGGAGACAGTGGAGGCGCCTGCTGCCGGGCTCCAGCACTGAAGGAGCACCTCCTCCATTGCCCACAATATAACTATGTACCCGGAGTGTACCGTCAGGGCCGCCCAATACATGGCACCTCTTCCCGGCACCTGAGAAGCCACCATACAGCAGCTTCTTATGTCAGTGCGACACGTCCGGCGCCCCCTCACCCACAACTCCCTGTCCCACTCCTCCGTGGGGACAGCCATAGCCGTGGACCCGTGCAGCAATCCTGGCGTCTCCCACACCCACAACTCTACGTCTCACTCCTCCCTGGCACCAGCCATAGTCGCGGACCCGGGCAGCAGACTCCTAAATATCTGGCCCAACGATAAGCGTGGCTGCAGATCTTCTTCCAGAAGTTGAATGTCAACAAGGATTCATCAAACGGAGCTGTGGGTAAGAGGGTATGGGAGGTGGGGGCCTGGGGCACCAGTGACTGAGCCTGGGGGACAGATCTTTGGTTGAGCAACTTCCCGACATGTGAAGCAGTCTACAGTAGACTGGGCATTTTGTGATTTGTAGTCCCACCACAGTGGCAGTCTTACAATTTTTGGACTTAAACTCAGTCCTCAAAGCCACCACATCAGGTGGTTTTCCCCTCCACCAGGGGTAACAGGAGGGCTCCCCACCCCACATCAGGTGGCTTTCGCCTCCATCAGGAGGACTCTGAGCCTCATGCTAATTGCACATACAGGTCACTATCTTATCTGTGACTAATGCATACAGATATGTCCACATACATCTATCCTCCATGTGACACATAACACGTGAGCGCAGAGTGACTCGGTAGCACCGAGCATCTTTTTATGTGAATTTTTCCCTTCTAATGCATCTTAATGACACAGTGTTGCGAATAGGATGCACAGCAGCTTGTGATGATTAAAATGATATGTGGCATGCCTATAGTCTGTGTGCAACTGCAGGTGTATCTGCATGAGAAATGCTACGTTACAGTGTCAGCGGCTGTGACGGGGGCGCCAAATTATAACTTGCCTCCGGGCGTCTGGTATGAACTTACGCCACTGAGTAGAAGAAAAGGAAAGGGAGCAAGGACACAGGGCCTGATTCAGAGCCGGACGCTCTGACCAGAGCGCTCGCTCTGAATCAGGGCCCTCCTACCTAAAAATGGAGCGGCCTCTTGGACGCTCGCATAGCTGTGGGTTACCACCCACAGCTTATGCGAGCATCCATGATGATGGTCTTGACCATCGCGACCATCGGGCTTGCGACGAGACCCTGAGGTAGGGTCTCGTTGCCGCAAGCCCTGGAGTGATTTTGGCTCTATCAGAGCCAAAATCACTCCCACTGACATCACTAGTGATGTCAGTGGGGCCGGCCCCAGACGGTAGGTGTTCCCATGGTAACGCCTCCGTCTGGCAGCCACGCCCCCGGCACGCCCACCAAAGGGAGCGTGCTGTCACTCACCATCGACAGCACGCCCCCTTTGGTGCGAGACCCGGAGCGACAGCTTGGCTGTCGCTATCCGGGTCTCGCGCATGCGCACGACGGAGCTCCCTCCATCGTGCGCATGCGCATTTGGGTACCATCGACCCGCTTGCGAGCGTCCTGCACTCGCGAGCGGGTCTGAATGAGACCCACAGTTCCAAAGAAAAGAAAGGAGAAAAGTGCGCTCTTCCTGTAATGATGGGGGTGTGGTTTGTACTGGTGTTGAGAATGTGGTGGGTGATTGTGGTGGGTGGTGTAGGTGAATGAATGAAAAACCAGACAAATAGAAGGGGGCCAAATCTTTTATTGAAGCAGTCACATGCTACTCCTGTTTGAGCTCTCGGGGTTGAAATGGGGTGGTGTGGGGGGGGAGAAAGTGGGGTGTAGATGAGACTCTGGGTGGGGAAGTAGGTGAACCCTTTCAGGGGGCTCCTTCCCGTGAGGTTCAATAGACCGACATGTCTCCCTTGCTGGACCTTTGGTCAACAGTCTTCAGAGTTTCTGGTGGTGTGCTTGGGGGGGTGAAAGTGGGGTGTGTGTACCCTGGCGTCGTCCCGTGCGTTGGTGATTTGTCCCAAAGTACTTACCTACCAGTAGGATTTTATGTTCGTGGGTGATAAGATGCGGCCGTTTTGCAGAGGTGGGTGTTGCACGGCTGATACTTTGATGTGCTTTGCTGATGGGTCGTTAAGGTGCTGTATGCACTGCAGGAAGTAATCGGTGGGTCGTGGTGATGTTGAGCGGGTGACCACTGCCCACGTCGTGTGCTGGGTGCTTGGTCCCCTAGGCCTGCTGCTGGCTGCAGTCCAGAGCTTTCTGTCGGCAATGGGGATGGGTTCTATCCTCCAAAAGCTCACTGGAGTGACATGTGGATCTTGGCACCTTTGGGGGGAGCACAATGATGCATCCTCTGCTGTCGGTGCCCACGTGTGATAGCTGGTCCGGGACCTGGGGCCGGTCTGTGGGGTTTGTATGACTGGTGGTCGTAGTCTCTGTATGCCTCTGGGTACGGTGGGAGGCGGGTTTGGCGCAGGGCACCGGTGGCTGGAGGTGCCACGGCTGTGCTGGCTGAGGTAGGGCTCGTGTGGTCGCAACCGTGGGCTGGCATCTGTGGGGAGGTGTTGAGGTGGTGGCGTGGTCCCGTGGAGTGGGATGGGCGCCAAGGGGTGGGTAAGGGGATAGTGAGGGAGCTGGGGTGTCTCCAACGAGTTTTGGCAGTATTCTGCCTTCTTCAAGGAGTTCCAAAGAAATTAAAATTAAGGCAGATCATGGAGGGCCAGTCGTCAACAGCCACAGCACCATAGTTTTCTCACACAATTATGCAATTTTTATATTTTTATGTATTTAGGGGGCTAATAGTGTAGGGGCATACACGCCCACGTGGCTCTAACCACACCCAAGCAGCAGTGGTCACAGCTCCTCCTCTTCTAGGTCCTTGAACATTTTCAGAACCAGACCTATGTGGCTCTTAATTCAGCCTTGACCCTGCCCACCGACCCAGGCTGCCCAATTGATGTCCCAGCATGCCTGTCATTCTGGCAAGTCACAGATCAATTCCTCTCTGATCATGTGGGCTGAGGCTCAATGGTGGCTTTGTAGTACAGTAATTAGAGATTTGATACATGATCAATGCACATCTGAATAAATGTGGAAAGCAGCATGGCTGCAAATGAGAGATAGGGGTAAACAATGGAGATGCAAATAATAAGGGATGTGGGAGCTAATTATAAGACAAAATAATGACTAAAATGTAATAATATTGCACAAAGGAGGGGTTAATGATTAAATCAGGGTTTTATGATGGAGGACTGGAATGAATGATGATGCCAGAAGGAGCTTTTTATAATGTTTTGGTGGGTTAATGATTACTTTGTGGATAGGGTGTTTATGTAATGCTGAATAAATGATGGTGGCGGAATGATGATGAGGGTTAAATACTGATAGGGTCAATTATACAGAGAAGAGGATGATGAGCTGACGGATTTTATTTAGCAAGTAAGGCCCCACTTGGTTGAAGCACAGTGGACTTGTGCAGATGTCATCAACCCACAGCTGGAAGCAATGTGCTACAGGTAACTCAGCTGACGATACCTTCCAGGAGGGGGACACTGCTGGACAGGTAAGTAATGTCAATTACCAGTGGCATACTCTTATCGTTGTGATACTAAATTAAATATGCAACCTGGAATAAGTAATGTTGAATGGAGCCCTAAGTAACACATTAGCTGAAAAAGTAAACACAGTCTTCTTTATTTCAAATTTATTTAAAAAAAAAAAAAATGCTTATTAGGATGAAGGCATTTGGGTCTCTGTGTACCAGACAGAAGATAGTCACACAGAGAGAAAACCTTTAATATGTAGTACTAGGAGTACATGAATTATATAGGCCCCCATTTATTAATGATCGCTATTGCAGGCGACCTGGGCATGACATTAATGCACATGATCGCATTGCAATATGCGATCATAGAGCCAGGATGTGTCATCCGGGACATGCAGGGATGTGCCCGGGGAGCTGGCAGCAGTGGCTTATAGCGTTCCCGCTAGGCTGTTTTAGTGAGGCGCGGCGCCCTGCCCTCCTTCTAGAGGGCAAAAAGCACCCTGCCTTCACAGTCTGCAGATGCCGTCTTTACCCGCGGGTCGCAGTGTCCCATGGGTGGGGAAATGTGCGGTGACCCGGTCACCACCGGAGAATAGACGCCGGGCATGCGTTTCGTCATATTACTTGTTTTATTTTTATGATTGAATTAGGTCAAGAACATCTATTCATAACTTATCCAACATAATTTATAAAAAAAAAATTAAAAATTCTGAGCGGCTTTTGGAAAAAATATTAGCCAGCAACAGTAATTAGTTAAATCAGGACAGTCCTGCCTAAAATGGGGCAGCTGGGAAGTATACTGCAGGAATCAATAATATTATTTACTGTATAAATGTATTTATGTGGGGAAGGGTATTTAATTTATTTAGGTGATTGCACTTAACTCACCGACTCAGGTGGTTTTGGGCTTTTTAACATACATTACTCTGAAAGCATGCGCAGGGGCGCCTTGGTGGGGGAGGGGAGCAAATACTAATTACCCCTGCCCAGGCTTGTTGGAGGGGCCAGGGTCTGATGCTCCTCCCCCCTCCCTCTTCAGGGTCGGCAACAGAAATCTTGGGGCCGGGTACCCTGACATCTCTCCCCCCAAGCGCGACCCCTCTTACCCACACATACATGTGCCAATACATGTGTTACAGCTATACATTGAACAGAGATACCCCCATATATATTACAGAGACAATCAGCCTTTGTCACCCGTGTATTGCCAACACTGCAAGCCTCATATTTCAAATGAACACCACTGCTGCAAGTCATATGTTGCATAAGTAGCCACATTACAATCTATAACTTGCCCAGGTGACCATCATATCAAAAAAATTATAAAAAAAATGCAGAGGATGACTTAAAAAAAAAAAAAAAAAAAAAAGGATAGATAGATAGATGTGATTAAGGACCTCATTCAGAGCCGGACGCTATTTGCGCTCGCTCGTTCAGATAAAAGGGGTGGCTATTCAAATTAACCGTTCGCTCTTTGCGGCCTGTTCACGCCTCTAGGTCTGAACGAGCGAACAAAACATGCAGTCTTTTTTTGGAAAACTACGCCCCCTGGCCGCTCGCATCCTACGTCATGTCCGCTATTTATTAGATTAATCGAGTACATCGACCAGCGTATGAACTGCTCGCTATTCTTGTGGTTGGATTTTCCGACCGCAATCTTGTGAGCAGTTCTGACTAAAAAATAACCCAGTGACGTGGTCAATGACGCTGCTGTATTAATTATGCACACCCATAAAACGCCCGTTTTGACCTTTAAGCACGCCTGCGTTCGGATCTCCACTCCCCGTTTTCAAGCACCTTCCCCTGTTACCACCCACAAACGCCTCCTCCTGTCACTCAAAATAGCAGGCATTCGCTATTTAGCAAACAAACGATTTTCGGCCGCACTGACTGGTTCGCGCATGCGTATTACGATCCGTACGCATGCGCAGTTGTGCAAACATCGCTCGGAACGAACAAGCGGCCGCTTACGAACGGCTCAGAATCAGGCCCTAAGATCTATAGATGTGACATAGATAGACCTTTTTTTTTTCTGTTTTTAAGCCACCCTCTGCTTATACCCATTTTTTTTACATTATATATATTTGGCAGCAGCAGCACAGCATTTTTGTTTTTAATAATATCCCATAATATTATATATGTAGATCCAATGCAAAAAAAAAAAAAAACCACGTAGGACCCCCACAGGAAAAAAAAACAAAAAAAACAAAACAAGCACATTAAAAAAAAAAAAAAAATTCCTGTTTTGGTCAAAAAAAGCACTTTAGCCCCCACAGGAAAATATTAAAGACATTAGCCCCCACAGGAAAATACAAAAGACATTAACCCCCACAGGAAAAAAAAATTAAACAAGCAAATTGGCCTGGATAGTGTGGATAACTTATGTCCCTAGGTTAGGGGGGGCTGTCTCTGGGGGGTTGTGGGAAGGTAGGGTAGGGAGTGTATGTCCCTAGCTATTAGTGTGGGGGTGTCGTAGGGTGGATAGTGTATGTAACCGGAACTGGGGGTGAGGTGGTCAGAGTACGTCTCTGGGGCCAGGAAGGGGGAGGGTACTGTATATATAGTGGGCCGGGGGTAAGACGGGTTACAGGTATGTTTTGTAGGCGGGGTAGTGGTTAGAGTGGGCCAGGGGATAGAGTTGGTTAGCCTATTACGCCCCAACAGAGCCAGCACTTGCTGCACAAGCTCCATACACTCCTAGGCTGCTGGGGGCAGGGTGGGAGTAGTAGTGAGGAGCAGGGGGCAGGATGGGAGGAGTAGTGGGAAGCAGGGGGGCAGGATAGGAGGAGTAGTGGAAAGCAGGGGTTCAGGATAGGAGGAGTAGTGGGAAGCACTGCAGCGGGCAGGATAGCAGGAGTAGTGGGAAGCAGGGGACAGGAGTAGTAGTGAGAATGGGACTCACCGGGAAGAAGTCCTCTATGCAGATCGCCCGGGTCCTGGACAGTGGTTCTCTTCCGGGGGAGACCTCCAGGGACTGGTTCACTGCTCTCTTCCTAAATGTGCTGAGTTCAGGGCAGCAGCAGGGAGACTGTGCCGACTGCCGGGGACTGGCTGCTGACACTACATGCCACTACTTTGTATTTGTCCGGCGTCACGCTGGTGCACAGTCACACTGCACAGGCGGCGGACATTGCGGGAAGGGGAGGGAGAGATGACACAGAGGCAGGGGGTGGAAATTGCCTGTCAGCGGAGGCTGTGGGTGAGGACACAGGAGCAGAGGTGTGTCAGGTATGCGTTCCGTAGCGGAACGCAAATTCTGGAAGCGCAGCAGCCGGCCCTTGCACTGCAGACACATGAATCTGCCTGGGCTGACAGGCAGTGTCAACCGGTCCAGCAGATTCATGATCGGCAGCACTGAGCTCAGCCTCGGCGGCACCTCTGTAACAGCACTGCCAGCAGGACATGGAACTGGGGACAATGGAGGAGCCGAGGTGCCCCCTTCAGGGCTGGCGCCCAGCGGCAGCTGACTCCATTGTCTCCCACAGTTCCGCTACTGGTTGGTGCATGCTCAGGCAGCTGCTGCGCTGCCATTCAGTGACTGTCAGATACTCTCGACTGGGTGGTACTGCCAGCCAGGGAGGGTAAGGTGTCTGTAGAGGGACTGGAGTGGTGGTGCTGCAGGGCTGCTGATGGACAGTGCAGTGCTTGCCTGTGCTGTCACCCGCATGTCACTGTGACTCACGGTGCCTGGCATCTGCTGGTTACTTTGTAAATCCCCTCGGCTGGTCCTGTACTCCTTATAGAATTCCCGGGCCGCAGTGGCAGTGGAGAATCACCAGTTGCTGGTCTCTAGGAAATGTAATATCAATGTACTTAATATTAATTGAGGGGTGTATTGTTTAGGGGGTTAACAGTCTCTGGAGGAGGCCCATGACTTGTTCATCACCCAAGGTCCAGTGTGACCTTACTCCACCAACAGTCACTATAGACAATGAAAGCATCAATTTTCATTTTTAAGATTATACAGCTTCTTGCTCCATGTACCTATAGAAAACTACATATGAATTTATCTCCCCTTGGGACCACTTGGTCAAGTTCAAGTATCTGTGGAGATTGCACCAAATGAGTGACATCCGATCCTTGTACAGATAAATGTCTCAGGAGATGTGTGATTTATGGTGCATACACACGGTCAGATTTTCTGTCAGATCTGAACAAAAACGATTTTAAAAATCGTTCAATCGTTCATATCTGAAAGAAAATCTGACATGTGTGCCTGCAACGTTGAACGATGCGCGTTCCCACTTGTCAGATAACGATATCTGACATCTGATGTGTTTCCAGTCAGATTTGGACGATTCCATTCATTCTAATACAGTCTAAAATCATTCAATCATTCAAATCATTGGTAAAATCGTTCATCTGACATATCTGACCGTGTGTATGCACCAATAGAACACATTTGTAATGACATTGAAAGACAGACTGTGTATTCTATTTCCAGAGTTACTGGAAATAGAATACACAGTCTGTCTTTCAATGTCATTACAAATGTGTTCTATGTTATTATGTTTGTGTAACTCAATGGTGATTTAGTGGTCAACTTAGAAATTTACACAATCTGGGGCTCCAGAAGAGAATAGAGTGAAGCATGCAGGGATGTATCAGAAGCCCTAGAATAGATGAGGGTATCTTTTTTCACTGGAAGTGAAAACTTTGCTTGTGGAAACTAGAGATGAGCGGGTCCAGTTCCCTAAGAACCGGATCTCCCTGCCTGCCCCGGATCCCTGACCCGGGGCATAATCTCGCGACCCATCTGTCGAGTCGCGAGGTTTTGTTTTCAGCGGGCTTAACGCAGATTGGCTTAGAGAGCCGTCTGTCACGGCTCTCAGCCAATCAGCGTTAAGCCCATTGAAAACAGCACAAAAGAAGAAAAGAAGATGGCGCCCATCATCCTCCGCCTGACACCGCCGGCACCCCCCGCTGCCGACACCCCCACTGGCAGCATCCCCCGCTGCCTGCACTGCTGCCCAACGTACTGAGGACACCGTCAGCAACCCCCACACTGCCGACACAGTCAGCAAACCTGCACTGAGGACACCGCTGGCACCCCCGCTCTGCCGACACCGCTGGCACCCTGCATTGAGAACACCCCTGCACTGCCGACACAGTCAGCAAACCTGCACTGAGGACACCGCCGGCACCCTGCATTGAGAACACTGCCGACACAGCCAGCATACCTGCACCAAAGACACCGCTGGCACCCCCGCACTGCCAACACAGCCAGCAAACCTGCACCAAAGACACCGCTGGCACCCCCGCACTGCCAACACAGCCAGCAAACCTGCACTAAAGACACCGCTGGCACCCCTGCACTGCCGACACAGCCAGCAAACCTGCACTAAAGACACCGCTGGCACCCCCGCACTGCCGACACAGCCAGCAAACCTGCACTAAAGACACCGCTGGCACCCCCGCACTGCCGACACAGCCAGCAAACCTGCACTAAAAACACAGCTGGCACCCCCGCACTGCCGACACAGCCAGCAAACCTGCACTAAAGACACCGCTGGCACCCCCGCACTGCCGACAACACCCTTCACTGAGGACACTGCCAGCACCGCAGCACTGCCATTCCATGTACTGAGGACACCGTCAGCAACCCAGCTCTGTCGACACTGCTGTCACAGTAAGTGCACTATTGGTGTATCCAACCCACACTGTATAATACGCTGTATCCATGTTGGAAATTAGAAGCTGAACTGCCACATGTTAGTGCCGCCCACACTGTCACTTAGCTTAGTCAGCCAGCTAGCTGGATGCAACCTTTTGGCCTTAACTAGATGAAGCAAATACTATTGTGAGGTGGTCAAAATTTATTGGAAATTACTGTAAATAAATGTTACTGAGGTTAATTATACTGTAGGAACAAAAACAGGCCCATTTTATGTGATTTTAGCTGTTTAATTGTCTGGTCAGCGCAGACAATTAACTACAGGATAAAACCTGCGGATAATTGAATATGTCCCTAGATTTTCAGACTTTTAGGATGTGGATGCAGTAGCAGCTGCGTTTTTTGTCGCAGCCACTGCTCTGCCTTTATGCTAATACCGCGGCCAATGGACATCCTATTAAAATGCCTACGTGCTGCAGAGCAAATCTGCTGATGTGTGTCCCAAATCACACTATCGGCGCACCATCGGCCCCACCATTGGTCACTGCACCTGCCCATGGCAGACACAGAGTGTCTGAATGGCCATGGATGCCAATGGAACAGTTGCTGACACCCAACAACATGCCCACCACAATTATCCCACTCCCCCCCCCCCCAGTAGTGTACCCTGGGGGGGGTTTCTGAGTATCCAGAACCACCGCTGACAGATGCGAGAATGGGCAGCCCCCCAGTAAAATTCCTGCATTTGCCCCTGCCCCAAGTCACCCAGGGCTGGATTAAGGGGCACATGGACCCATACTTGCCAACTCTACCCTGATTGTCAGGGTGACTCCCTGAAATAGTAACAATATTCCTGACTCCCTGAAGAGTCCAGCAATCTCCCTGTTTGCACCTTACCCCCATTATGTAGCTGTTATATACTTGAGGGGGAAAACAGAGATATAGACATTTAAATGGTATAATCAGTGCCATTTCCCTGCATTTGTTGGAAGGCACAATGATCCCTATGGCTACATGAATTTTCATATAAGGTTTCTTGTGGCCACTTAAACAGAATCACTTGTAGAACACAGTACATGAGTGAATCCTGAAACGTATAATTGTGTTTTCATCAGCATGTAGATCTTACTAACTGCTTTGGGCTTGTTTACATGTGGATGTAAGTGAATGTTATGACACGCCTCTCAGATGTAGACACGCCCACCTTACCGCCGTGCTCATAGGTGGTGCTTTTACAATCTCCCTGAAATTCTTTTAAAAAATAGGCAACTATGCATGGACCATGGGCTTAAAAATGTTCAAGAGCCTATACTGAGGGCTGTAGGAGCTGTGACCAGTGCCGTGTGGCCAGTGCCGTGTGAGTGTCTTCACCCAACTGTCTCCCTAAATACATAAAACTATATAAATTGCAAGAGAACTAGAAAAAAAATCTTTCCCATTCAGCATATCTCTATCTAAAAATCTGAAATATCTTCAGCTCTAATAAACTCCTGAATCTTTTATAGATAAAGGAAAATATTTATCATTATGTACTGCAGGCCTGTGCCTAGGAGACACAGATTTTCAAAACCAACTTTTTCTCTGTACCACTGTGCACAACTTTGTCATTAGGCAAACCTGGGCAGTTATCAAGGGTGCAATGGTTTTAGGGCAGTGGCTCCCAAACTGGGTTCCGCAGGCATTTGAAGGGGTACCAGGCATTTGAAGGGGTACCAGTACCAAATAAAATTATTTTTGGTCAATGAGGTAGGCAAAAATCAGTGCAGTGGCTGCCAATCATAAAATATGTGGACAAACTGAAGCACAACCCTGTCCATAGCACATAATGGAACCCAAGGATGACAGGTTAGCACAATTTACTTAATTTAATACATTTCGCTGAGTTTGAGAAATTTCTGGCTTAGGGTCACCATGGAATAAAATTCTAATACTCATGGATGCAGTGACTCCAATTGTTTGGGAACCGCTGGTTTAGGGGATGACTAAAACACTAAGGGGTCTATTTATGAAGCAGCGATAACCCCTTTCTCTGACTTCTTTTCCCCATGAGAAAGAGGTTGTTATCGCTGCTTCCTTCATTTGAACACGGATTTCTCTTGCATACCCTTTCTTAGTTTCCACGTCCTCCATACACCTCAATGGGTGATGTCTGGAGAGACTTTGCTGCAAGCCTTAGTAGTCAAGTTGCCCCTCTGACTAGCTACGCATGAGTCAATCACCTGTAAGCCTAGCTGGCAGTGTTAGGCTGCTGGTGAAGAGTAGTATGATAAATAAGAGGGGCAAACTGTGTTCTGAATCGCTGGGATATGCAGTCACACAGAACTCACCCACTGAAGCACCAATGATTAATAAACTAAGTTACACACTGAATGCATCACTAATGTCCCTGTAGTTCAGTACCCCAACACTGAGAGACAGCCGCTGAGACAGTGGAGCAGTAGCTGGAAGCTTCTGACCTGTGAAGCTGCCTGCTGCTGCTCCTTCATATTGGTAATGACCTCAGTGTGTCTAGTGCTGGGCTATGACGTCATAGAGTGAGTGTAGGCCGAGTACAGTAAGGACCTGTTCATGTAATTGTGACTGAGGCAGACCTGGACGCAGCTGCATATACACCTGTCAGGAGACACATCTCTTGCGAGTGCTGGAGGACAGGTGCAACGACTTGAACTGATGATGATGATGACAATCAGCAGCACAAGTTAGCCGCTTCTGATTGGCTAATTGTGGATTGATCCCTTATCACATTAGTGTAGTTGTTACAGTATATGAATTTGCAGTCGTCTATTTGCATTACTTCTTCTTTGTATTTAATTATATTTTATATGTAAATGGGACTTTCACATTTATTAATAACTGTCCAGACACTATTCCCCCTTATATGTGTATATGAGACTCTATTACATTATTAGATTGTGTACAAGTGGGGTAATGTAAAAGTCTTATTACACTATCATGCCACATTTCTATGGGGCCTATTTATTATTTTTAGTCAGACTAACTAAGTATCCAACTTGCTGTGAGTAGCAGCGGCGGATACAAAATCACGGAACAATTCAACATTGCTCCACTATTGAGGCAGCTAATCCGAAAATCAGTTGTCTCCGCGATCCCCTTCACTGCTACTTCTGCAGCAGTGAAACTTAGCACTGCTGAGTCTGACTCCGCAGGGCTAGTTCGCCTGCGCGAACTTGGCACAAAGCCCTGGCGTCTGGTCTAAAGAGCCAAACGGGCGAAGGGATACGAAAGGAACCCTCTTCGCAACACGGGGAGCAGCGTTCGGGAACAAATGCCATCTGAAGATAGCATTTTATTATATACATCCAACTGAACATATGCATAGAAAAGCACTTTTTTCAACATGAATCTTTTCAACATGAGCCCCCTTTATTGCATTATAAGAAGAAGAAAAAGACGATTTTTAGTTTGCAGATGATCAGTATTAAGGAATAAGGGAAGTTCCAGGGAAAATCTCGACCATTTCCTAGGTCTGTCCCTTTACAATAGGGACACAAGGCAACTAGAAAATTTGCTTCACGAGTGGCAATAAAATATAACTTCTAAGCCACAATGAGGGGTATGGTATCCACAGTGACATACACCCATCACAAATGGCTTCTCCGCTGCACACATCACTATGCAGTGGGGTTCCCCTAATATGCAGTGAAAGTTCAATTGAAAAAGAAACATTCCATACATTAGATATCCAATATTGTTGGTCTTCATCACCTAATACTAGCAAGCATCTTACACACTTCATATGCATCTCATATACTGCAATCTACATGCAACGATGATGCCCTTCTATTATAGATGACTATATGCTACAATATTATCATCATTGTATATGCAAGACACAATTTTGAGCACATTAACAGAATACACTGTCTTTTTAGACAACATTCAGTAACAGCCCCTTTGTCTTAGATTAACTAACTATAATTTTACATCAACCACCGTAATAAAAAAGGAGCTAGAACAAAAATAAAACTAAAACATTGTATGTTTATAAACTATAACCCAGTTTTTATTTTGTAGTCCTGGAAATTAGTTTATTTCAATGATCAACCATTTGGTCCTTCAGAATTCAGTTTGCACCTCCATTCTGCTAGACCAAAGCATTATCTGTACCCAACACTAGGGAAATAGATTTTGCAGAGAAACTGCCAGCCATTTAATAAGTATTGTTAAAAGCCGCTCTGCCTGCTTTGGTTATTATTAGGGTAGTCTCTTGGGGTGCTGTTGCAAAAGGATTTCACCAGATTATATTTAACGCCCTGACATACATATGTCTGGATCTTTCTTTTGTGTCTCATTTTAGAAACAGGTGCATGCTACAGAACATTAAAGAATGAGATCTAGAAGAAAAACCCTTCACCATCAGGTTTACTATGTGTAATTGTAATGTTTCTGAAGCACATAAGGCAGTTAAAAAAATCTACTACAGCAATGAGCCTCTACTGGGATTGTGACATATTAAGAAATCTGTCCTTATTTGGCAAGCAACAATAAACAGTATATTCAGCTTGAGAAGGGCAGGACAAAACACTGTAACCAAGAAATGATTTAGTGTTTGTACACCTATTACAATGTTGCATATTATTCTGTATGTGCAGATAATCCAAACAGCATTTTATGTCGTGGCTGTGTCATCTTGTCTTCATTACAAATGCACAAACCTGACACCATTTTAACAATGTAACAATAGCTATTTTCTGAATTTAAGAATGCAATGTACACATACACTATATTTACCTAGTTGAACCAGTTCCTTTTGACCATGTGCTTAGTAAGTTCATTAATTAATGACCATGACTTCTCACATAATCTAATGCTTTTTGCACGTCAAAGCTCATTTGGATTCTGGAGTTAAAGGAAATTCCTTACCTTGTCTTCCCACACTGAGAGATGACCATTAAGATATCCTCCTCCCCAAACAGACATGTATTATTGTATGCACCCCCAATCCTCACCTTGGAGAGCCACTTATAGAGTAACGTTCTCCCACGATCCAAATCTTCCTTGTTATTTTGTAGCTACATTCTCCTTCACACCCCTTAGCCTGACGTACGTGACAAGAGATAGGAGTGGCTTTTAAAAGGCTGTCCCATTAAAGCGCCACACAGTGTGAATAGCAATGTACCAGGCTGCAGTGCTCACACAGCAGATCTCCCACCTGTGCCAGGCATGGGGCAGATTAACCCACTGACTGCCGGCTGACTACAAATGGGTCACTTGCGGCAGAAAGCTAAGTATATTGCACTTAGTATAATAGTGAGGACTACACCTTTGATTACACATACAATAATCTCGCCCATACAATAATGAAATCATAGATTTTGAAAGCAGTGTACGGGTAAGATGTGTGACAGAGATAATGAGCACTTTCACTAAATAAAATATATTCCAACAAAATGAGCAATGTTTCTGTATTGCTGTTTGTGACAGGGCAGAGTTATTCCTGATGAAGCACATCTGATGTCTGCTTTAGAACCACTGTATGCAGCATGAAGCTCTCTAACTGGACGGAACTACAAGTGCCAGCTAGTCAGGGGCTGCCAGGGCATCGTGGGACTTCTAAAACATGGAGAATGACAGTTTTCTACGTCTCTATCTTGTGGTACATACTAAAATGAATATAAATGTATAGATGGGCACACATCTGGCAGCAGAAGGGTTACTAGACCCGGCGGGTGTAAACTGGGAATGGTATGACAGACATACTGACAAACAACATGACAACTGCTGCTGCCCCACTCTTCCTAACAGGTCAGGGCGTAATAAGCCACTGCGCATGCGCATACAAATCACATAAACACCTAAACTCGGGATAAAAAAAAACAAGGAAAACAATCATGCGTACACAGCTTTGTAGGTTCAACAGTGCTGCGCCTGCGCAGAAAGAGCGTACTCTCACATAGGTCTCTGTGCTGACACTGCGGGAGTGAGAGACGTCTCTCTTGCCACATTTGGGAAAGGTAATTGGCTGGGGGGCTGAGAGGGCGGGACTGTTGCCTGGGTGACGTTTGCTGAGCGGATATGATGGCGAGAGAGAGTGAGTGAGAACTGTATATGGCCACTACTACACGTGTGCTGGATGCGGAGGAGGAGGATTGCTGCTGCATAGGGGAGTGAGCAGGGCTGCAGGTACTCATGCCGACAGGGTGCAGGATAGATCCAGTCTGCTGGGTGTGGGGCCGAGCATGTGGCGTCAATGAGGAGTTCTAAGAAACAGTAGACAGTGCGGCTACTGAGAAGTAAATAAGATCTACACAACCAATATGTTTTACAGTGAATGTTATTTATCATGTTTAGACTAATTATTATCATCCTTTATTTTTAAAGCACCACATGCCGGACAGGTAACAGTGAGAATCTAGGGTACAGTAAATGTAATATGACTATCGGGACAACACAAAACAAGTGATTGACAAACTAGGTAGAACGCAGATGGTTGGGAGACTCACTATAGTACCTAATTTATCAAAGAGTTTTATCATATGCAATGAGTTGTAAAACTTGTTACGTATGATAATGGTGCTCCAGCCAATCCGGCACCATTTATCATATGCAACAAGTTTTAAAACTCATTGCGTATGATAAAACAGGCAAGGGACTGAGAGTCATAGAGGGGGTGATTTCAATTGTTTTATTGCCCCCCTATCTCCTGTCTAAAGTGATGGGAGATAAGGGTGCGAAATTCAATTGTGTTTGGGCGGCCAGCAGCTAAACCCGTCTAAAGTCCTGCTTTGGGCGCCCAAAGTGCCGACTTATCGCACATTTCAGCTCGCAGCCCCACAGCATTGCAGAAACTTGTGGCTAATTGAATACGTATGTTTCTTAAACATGGGGCTATGCCATGGTTGGGGAATAAGCGCCTCTCCACCTGCTGGTTCTGGAGCAGGAAGAAGTTTGCATTGACTAATCCAGTGGTTCCCAAACTGGGGTGACGCAGGGCACTTGCTGGGGTGCAGTGGCGGGACTTGCGAATGGCGGGCCCAAATGCAAAAATATGCTTTTGGTCCCGCTGCCAAAATTTGTAAACTTCTGAGATAACATTTATAGGGTCCCTACATACTACCTTCACAAAGCCCCATCACCAGGGTCCTGGACTACAACCCAGTCAGAGACTTTTATAGACCATTAATTAGAGAGCACTGAGACTCCCAATAATGATCCATAATTTTAAACAAATGTATTGTTTCTTTCCACATTTTCTTATCTACAGTAATATAACATATGGTGCCTGCTCTGCTCTCGCCAAACCCCCCTCCCCAAACCTAGTCTGTAATGTGCGTCCTCCCCATAGTATAGTATGTAATGTGCCCCCATAGTATAGTATGTAATGTGCCATCTCCCGTCCGGGATGTAGTCTGGAAGCCGACTGTCTAAATGCCGACCGCCGGCTTCCAGACTACTTAATCCCGGCGAGGGTTGAATGACAAAATTTAGACACCTGTAAATTTACCGACGTCGGGAGACTGGCGGCCGGCATCCCGATCCAAGTAATGTCGGGCGCTGCGGCGGACAGCTGAGGGTGGGGGGGGTGTGTGTGGGGGGGGGGGGTGTTAGGTTTAGCGCTCCCGGGGGGGACTTAGGGTTAGGCACCCCCCTGGGAGGTTAGGGGGAGGGAGGGTTAGGGTTAGGCACCCCCAGGAGGAGGTTAGGGTTAGGCACCCCCTTGGGGGACTCAGGTTTAGGCAGCGGAGAAGGGGGGGGTTAGGTTTAGGCACTTAGAGGGGCGGGTTAGGGTTAGGCACAGGGGGGGAGGTTAGGGTTAGGCACCCTAAAAGAGGGTTAGGAGGTAGAATTGGATTAGTTTATGCTTACCTTTAGGACGAACGGGATATCCTCCCTGGCGTCGAGCAGCGGCCGGCGGTAATACATATCACACCCCTCCCGTCCCATAGTATATAATACAAATGTGCCTCTTCCTCCCATAGTATAGAATGTATTGTGCCACCCTACCCATAGTATAGAATGTATTGTGCCACCCTACCCATAGTATAGAATGTAATGAGCCCCCCCCATAGTATAGAATGCAATTTGCCTCCCCATGGTAGAGAATATGATGTGCCTCCCATCTGTAGGTACTGTAACTTACCTCTCCTATGCTGCTATGTTCCTTGGACAGCTGCCTCGACTCCTCCTCACACACTCTAGCAGAATTGCCCAGCCTAGGGTCTCTTCCTGCTCAGTGCTGACACTCCTGGCAGATAATGTCACAATGTGTTACATCACTTGTGCGACATTGCCTGGGTCATCGGGTGCTGTCAGGCACTGGCAGTGAAAGCAGGAGGACGAAGCTTGTTTCAAATACTAGCCCTTTATGCATCCGCATGTTTCTTTAATTTCATTATTAGTGATAATGCTGATAATGCTGCCAGCTGCGGGCCCCTTCATTGGTAGTTCCACGTTTGCAGGGGTGCCAAGGGTTGGTGTCCAGGACCAAATAAAATTAAAGTTGGTAAATGTGATAGGCAAAACAAGAGTTAGTGGCTGGTGGACAAACAAGAGCAACCACCACATAACCGAACCTAATTCTGAGCATACACTGGCAGACCCAGAGACATTTTATCAGACCACCTGAATATTGTGGCTTTACTCTGTGAGATATTTTGCAGTGTATGGCCACAATATCTGCGTTCCTCCCCTGGGGAGGAACAGGGGAAATGTTGGCCGATCAGCCGTGGCAGTGCATACACTGTCGGATACGGCCGAACAATGATCGGATCAGTTGGGTATGTTGGAAGAATTTTCATCCCCGACCGTTCGAGCATCGCTGATCAGTAATGGCCACACACTATGCAATTATTGGCCTGATCGGGCAGATAATTGCATAATGTATACCCGTCTTAAGGATCACAGGAGAGCGTAATTAATTAATTTTTTTCCTGAATTTCTCAATAAGAAGCTTTTGGGCTAGGGATGCTGTGAATAAAATGCTGATACTCTAGGTAACTGTGATTCAAGAAAGTTTGGAAACCACTGGACTATAAACTTGTCTACCCAAAAAGCCCCTTCCCTAAAAAATGAGTATGACTCAAAGCGTTGGTAAATATGCAGATAATGCAATCATATAAATGAGAAGCACCTGATAAGACAGCAATAAATGTTCAAAAATAATGTTCAGGAACAGACAATTCTTCTTTTAGGTAGGTATACCATGCATCTGGATGAGAGTCCTTTTTAATACTTTTTAAGAAGGTTAAGCAATACTCACCTGATGCAAAATAAAAGTGAAAAGATGTGATCAGTTTGTAGATGAGGTCTAGATATCCTGACAATGCCACAACCGGTCAGTCATAGGTTCATCAACAAATGTTAAAAAACAAACAAACAAAAAAAACAAAACACGGGAATGGCCTTGCTTAGCATGTAGTAGGCAGCAGGCTGCTAGAGCGCCCTCAAATATCCTGTTGTCTCTCTGTTTTCCCTGGTGGTCTAGGGTAGAAACTTTCTGCAGGTGTGTACTACCCATATCTCCCCATCTGTGTTGGTTTGGGGTTGAGTGGTGCCCGGCATCTTTACTTACCGAGCAGTGAAGCCGATCAGGTTGCGGCAGTAGTTCCTGCTCTTCCCACTGTGGCTGGTACCTGTGTCTGCCCTCCCTTGTGGGTCCTCCTGGGGCTTGACTGCCTGAACCGAGACTCTGCTGGGAACTGTGCAGAGTCCCTTGTGTTGCCATCTCCCGCTGCCATCTTGTCATCTTCCCCGTCCGGGAGGTGCAGCACGGCCTGAGGCTGCTGTGGCTTTCGGTTCTTCCTTGGTCTGGAGAAGTGTCCTGCGCTGGGATCCTTGTGGTTGTTGGAGTCTCCTGTCTGGCCGGGGTTGCTCCTGGAGGTGTGCTGAGATGGTGGAGGGAGGGAGGGAGGGAGTGAGGGAGTGAGTGTGTGGTGGCAATCTTGCTTTTTGTTTCTCTGCTTTCCTCCTTACTGGGAGCCTTTCTAGGATTACCAGCCCATTTTACAAGTGACTTTTTGCACATAATCCACATAGATTTTATATTCCTATTGTTTTCTGTGATTCCTTTCCACTGGGGTGCCTCACTGCTGAGATGGGTAGATTCGGGCATGCTGCTGCTGTGGCTGAACTGGAAAAATGTGCAAATTTTTCAAAAATTGGCTAATTCAGTTTTTCACCATAGAGGCCTTTAGTCCCAAGTTTGCAGTGGACGGAGCTCACAGTCTCTCCTTGCAGCCTCCTCCACCTGGCGCTCCGTCTCTGACTTCTATTGAGTCATCTAGTTCTATGATTGGCTCGCCTTCAGTGTATACTCAAATACAACTACCATTCTGTGTCTGTATCCAGACTTGGCCTTGGAAGTACAAAAGACACATTCCCAATTTCTACACGTTCTATGTTTCTTGCTCGGCTTTGGGTGGTCTACAATGGGTCCATGATGCGCGTCAACTCCGTGCTCTTCGCTGACAGGGTTATATTCATTTTACTTGTTTTCATTCTGCATTTTGGTTTTACTTTTTAATATTATCATTCTGTGCTCTTTAGCAACTAGTCTTAGAGGTATGTAATTACACCTTACTTACAATGTTATGGTATTCCACTGGGGAGTACATTATTTCTAGCAGAGCATCCCTGCAATATCAATGTGTGGGGTATTTTTTGTTTGTTTTTCAATTCACAGCTCCTTTGTTTATTTTTCTAGTGTAGTTGTGCTTTGTTTATTTTTTTTTTTTATTATTATTGCTGGCTTCTCTAGGTGGCGTGGTGGTATTTCAGCTTGTTCTGCTACTACCACACTGTCTGGGTCAGCTAGCAATCTGTAGTTTAGATTAGTTTTTTTCTGGGAATAGGTATACTTTAGGTTAAAGGGTATGCAGGGTGGGATGCAGGTGTGAGTTAGCATGTTTATTTTTCTTATGCTGTTTTCTTTTGGTTCATTTATGTATGTGTTGCTGTGTTTTTTTTTTTGTTTTTTTTAATTTTTGCTGATATTGGGGTTTTTGTACAAGCCTATGTGACATTAATTTTGCTTATGCTGTTGGCGCATAGAGGTATTTCTATTTTATTCCTTTGTTTTCTTTGCTCTTCCCCCCTTCTACTTATTTGCCCATGTGTGATTTTTATTTTTAAATTTAATGTCGTTAGGGGATAGTTGTGGGGGCCTCCATCTGCTCGCATGGAATGTTCGTGGCCTTATTGATTGAAAAGAACTTTGGTTTTGTCCCAGGCCGGGAAGCTGAATGTGGATATTGCTTGTCTCCAGGAGACTCTCCTCTTTGGTAGCTGTATATTGGCAAATGTTAAGTGTATGCTCTACTTGCTTCTTGGTGATAACAGCAGCATTTTAGAAATCACCTGCATTGTGTAATATGGGGGGAGCATTATTATACTGGAAAATAAACGTTAGCAGGACTATAAAAGTTAGGGTAGAAAATATATTAAAAGCAATTGACTGTTGGGGGGGCGTGTCTTTGACGTTTCTGCAGTAGCACACATGGTAGTGAGCTCTCCAGTGCTTTTACCCTGATCCACCTCCTGTGTCGCTAGCCTCGGGGCAAGACTTCACTCGCATAGTACCGGAGAACTGAGATTCCTTGGCGATCCGAGTAGTTCTGTGGCCTGCCTGGCTTGTTCTGGGCTGTTTTCCCTGGTGGGGCCTGAAGCTGCGGCGCATCACGTGGGATCAGGGCTGCCATCAGAACTTGTGGGGCCCGGGACTGACAGAAAAGGCCCCCCCCCCCCGCTACCTTATTCATACACACACAAAAAATATATTTGGTCAAAAATTATTAAGCCTGCCACCACGTCAAGGTAGACTCTTTAGGCAGGTCCCTAATCACCCTCATTAAATTAACCCTTTAAACAAAAAGTGTTCATGGTAACTAGTATCAGATCCTAACAGCAGGATGCTGATATTATGAAGTAAACAAGAGTCCTTAGGTTGGATGTTTTTGGCCAAAAACATCCAACCTTAGTAATAACTTAACCTAGCCTAACTTTTAAAAAAAATTAAATAGAATCAAAATAAGTAATATATGCTTTTTGTATATACAAAAAAAAGTGGTTACACCTTCAAGAGTCTTCTAAGAACGCCGAGTTGACCATCTTCTCACTTTACTGGATGCTAATTCCTTTATTAGGTCTTTAAAATCCAGTTGTTGTGCAAGTTTGTTTTCAATAGAAAGAAGTGCAAGGCTATTGAAACGTTGTTCACTCATTGTTGAGCAGAGGTAATTCTTAATCAAGGCCAGTTTGCTAAATGCTCTCCTTCTGCCACAGAAAGTGGAAGGCTGGTGAAAATTCTGATAGCAATGCAAACTTCTCTAAATATTCCTTGAAGCTCTACACTGTATATAGCATTAAGTAAGTCCAGTGGTGTTGAATGGCTCTTAAATGTAGCATCATATACTTTTTGAAGATGTTGTTCACCTACTAAATCTGACGTCACACGCGCTGACTCCAAAACAAGCTTTATTGTTTGAGTCAGACTGTCACTGTAAGCTGGTGGAGGAGCGGCCCGAGCCCTGGCTGCCTCCTCCTCCCATCATCATCATCATCATCATCACCCATCCATCCATCCATCCATCCATCCATCCATCTTTCCTCTCTTCAAGGGGGTAGTTCAGGCTGCAGGCTCTTTAGAGGTGGTACTAGCGGACGGGCCCCCCCTCCCTGTTCAGCCAGAGGCCGTGCCCGAGATTCCTGTCCCGGCAGTCCCCCCCTGATGGCGGCCCTGCGTGGGATGCCGGCTGGCTCTGTGATTCTGTGCAGTGTGGCCGCACAGTGACCCGCTCCGTCTTCTGCACTTGGTGGCTGCTCCTGCCTGATGTCAGAGGTCCCTTCCTGCCAGCAGTGACCTGGTTAGTTGGCTGCTCTACTGCCTGTCTCCCCTCCATTGTGCCTTCTGAACTTCGCTGCTGGCCGCCATATTGCCTGCCATGACACTTAGAGTCCCTAGCCTGCACCTTCCAGGGGTCCTCTGCACAAGCTCTCAGTGCTATTATTATACTCTGTTACATTACACTGCCTAACATGGGAAAAATTCACCATACTGCAGCAGCAAAACTAGATCGTTAGGCCCGCTCATCAACCCCGCAGCCTCCACCTGTGGATGAACAGGGAAGTGGGTCTTCCCCCTGCGTCCCCACAAACTAATTCAATGTCCGCAGAGTCTCCAGCAGCCACTCTGCAAAGTGTGTTAGATGCAGTCACAGCCAGTGAGAAAAGGTTGGCAGACAAAATTGGTAAGGTGCAATCTGAATTATCTATAATTCCTCACGATTTCCAACGTGTCCATGAACTGATGGGAGAAGTGGAAATGTGAAAGTAGATACGATGGACTCCCAGATCGCTGCTTTTGGGCATGGAGTGTTGATACATTGTTTCTCTTTGTTTGCTAATAATTGAGGGTGGAGACAGAATTCCCTCAGCTGTCAGCATAGATGGCCACCAATAATAATTTTGTGGCTTTATGAATACCAGTGTGTACCGGCGAAGCGGGATGTATGCACTCTTGCTTACGTAGTTCTGGAGCAACAAAGGTTTTACCAAGAGGCGGAGTCATTTTTGTGGCCGCAAAAACCCTGGGTTCTAGGACAGGAAGCAGACTCCCAGCCACAGCAGCTCCAACATGCCAGAGACCCAGCCCTGCCTCTCAGGGACCTGTGTGCACACAGTGCTAACCGTCAGCAGCCTGCAACCCCGCCAGACGGACCTTGCCAGAGCGCCTGGACAGGTGAGTGGCTAAGGTATCAGTGAACGGATATGTCTCCTCTTCATTCCCCCTCTCGAGAGGTACATGTCAAGGTTGCCCTGTCACCTACTCTTTGCCATAGCTATAGAGCCTTTGGCTTGTTTGATCAGGGCTAGTCCTGCAGTTCAGGGATTGCAGCTGGGACCTAAAACAGATAAAATAGCACTTTATGCTGACAACATTCTGCTTTCTGTTTCTAAATATGACACTTCTGTGCCCAGTGCCTTTGAAATCATTAACTCTTTTGGCAAATCATCAGGTTTGTTGATTAATTGGGATAAATCCTGTATACTTCCTCTTAGAGGTGCATGTCCTAATACTCCACTTATACCTCTCCCGTTGGACTCTTTAAATATTTAGGTGTGTGGATAACTAATGACCCTTGCAGTTATGTGTCTTTAAATATTAAACCACAGCTAGAATAGTTCAACATTCCCCCAGTTTATATTCCACAAAGAATGTTTAGGCAAATATATGGTCTGTTATGATGTGGGCTAACCGTAGAGCTCGCATTCAGTTGGATGCACTTAAGAGGTCACGTGATTCCGGGGGACTTGCACTACCTCATTTTAAGTTTTTTTTTTTTTTTTTTTTGTTTTTTTTATTATGCATCGCAACTGGCACATTTGTGGTCATGTCTACAGAATTCTGGTGCAGATGCTTTACTTGTCCTTCTAGTGCTGCAGGTGTCCCCGGAACACACCCCACTGCAAATGCTACTGTGGTAGGGTTAGGGGGGTAGGGGCTTCAATAGTTAGACAAGCAGTACTGATTTGGAGGCTGACTTCCCAGATTTTTCAGGGACAGGGATGGGATCCTGATACCCCCTTAAGTCTGGGGAAAATGGGGGGGGGTGTCTCTGGGGCAGTTGTACACTTCCGGGGTTTTTAATTCCAACATTCCAAAACATTTCTATAGATACCTGCAGCTCCGTCATGCCCTGAATGCCCTATTTGCGGATGCACCCCCCCCCCCACCCGGAGCTCCGAGATTCCCATGTTAAGAAATGACTGCAATCTGCTGGCCCTAGGCACTTGATATCTGTAATATATTCAGCCATGCTGCGAGCGCATCATAATGCGGATCTACCGTCTATTAAACAAAAGTGAGAAGTAGACCTGAGATTTCCCAGTCCTGCTGCTGAAAAACATCCCCACAGCATGATGCTGCCACCACCATGTTTCACTGTGGGGATGGTGTTCTTGAGGTGATGGGATGTGTTGGGTTTGCGCCAGACATAGGGTTTTCCTTGGTGGCTGAAAAGTTAAATTTTAGTCTCATCTGACCAGAGCACCTTTCTCCATACATTTGGGGAGTCGCCCACATGCCTTTTGGCAAACTCAAATCGTGTCTTCTTATTTTTTATCACTAAGTAATGGCTTTTTTCTGGCAACTCTTCCATAGAGCCCAGCTCTATGGAGTGTACGGCTTATTGTAGTCCCATACACAGATACACCAGTCTCTGCTGTGGAACTCTGTAGCTCCTTCAGGGTTACCTTTTTGGTCCTTGTGCTGCCTCTCTGATTAATGCCCTCCTTGCCCAGTCTGCGTTTTGGTGGGCGGCCCTTTCTTGGCAGGTTTGTTGTGGTACCATGTTCTTTCCATTTGATGATTGATTTGATGGTGCTCTGGGGGATCATCAAAGATTTGGATAATTTTTTTTTCTATAACCCAACTCAGAATTGTACTTTTCAACAACTTTGACCCTGACTTGTTTGGAGAGCTCATTGGTCTTCATGGTGTGATGCCTCTTGCTTAATGGTGTTGCAGCCTCTGGGGCCTTTCAGAAAAGGTGTGTTTATACTGACAGATCATGTGACACTTAGATTTCACACAGGTGGACTTCATTTTACTAATAATGTGACTTCTGAAGGTAATTGGTTGCACCAGAACTTTTGAGGGGCTTCATAGCAAAGGGGGTGATTACATATGCACATTCCAATTTTCAGAATTGTATTTATAAAGATTTTTCTATCTATCTAATTTCACTTCACCAAATTAGACTATTTTGTGCAGATCGATCACATAAAATTCTGATTAAAAAAATAAATAAATTGCAGGTTGTAATGTAACAAAAAAGGTAAAAAGCCAAGGGGGTGAATACTTTTGCAAGGTACTGTATGTACATTGGCTGTAATTGAGGAGGATAAACCAGGCAAACATTCCAACAGTATGTTGTTAATTTGTGCATGCTTGCAAAGGTCTGCATAGCCATAGCATGTATGGCCCCTGAGGGTCCAACAATAGGAGAATGGTTATCATTAGTAAACGAGACACTGGCTCACACAATAAATTTGTTTATCTAGGCAGAAAGGCTGAGGAAAAAAAATTTAATTTTATTTGGGGTAGATGGTTGGACTTGTCATATGTGCGGGACAGAGGGAGGATGAGAATGTCTGGGATACAGGTAATCAATGGGGATGGAGTTATGTGAGACTGACGCATTTGTGTTAACCTGTATGTCAAGATACATATGGTAATCTATGTAATTACAGCCGAATGTACATCCGCGAGCCTGTGATTAAATAGCTGGTCCACTAGAGATGCCAAAGAGTCTGATATAAATAAGAGGTAACATAAGTCAGAATATATTTATATATGTGAGTTGTACAGTTGCTTAATTATGATATTTTAATATAATTCTCTGTGGTAGGATATGTTTTTGTAGCTAAAAATGTATGCTGAAACTGTTTTGCATTATAGACAACTAAAATATAACAGCCCAATCTATTAAGGAAACCACATGTTTATATGTTAATCTTTAATCTGTTTTGGTTTGTTTTATTGTAAAATAAATGAAAATTTGACTTTAATAAAAAAAAAAAAATTGATAAGTCTTTTTTTTTTTTTTTTTTTTTTTTGTCAAATGCTTAGATTAATGGTAATAGCTGTGGTTTTGAGCTATCATAGGGGGCGTTTCATTTGTTTGTTTGTACATCCCGCAGCTCCCTTCTAAACTGCATGGGAGCTATTCAATTGTTTGCGTGAATGCACAGGATTAGCCATGTTAAGAAGCATGTGAGCCCTACAATGTTTTAAGCAAGCTACTACTGTACTTTGGTCTTTAATGAACAACCAGGGCAATATTCGCTGTCTAAGTTGAATACATCTGCTGGTTTTGTAACTGAGTTGTGTTGAAATTATATTTAGTTGGCTGTATAATATTTTTTTCTCTCTCCCCTATAATAAGTCCTCGCCACTCTACACTATGTTTGTCCTAGTAGAGATGGTGGACACTGTACGGACAACTCCGTGGCAGTTTGAACGCAAACTAAATGACTCAATCTCAGAAGAACTGAACAAGAAATTGGCCAACAAGGTGAGAAGCTTTAAATATAAAGTTGTTCTTGGTCATCAATCTGAAGCTATAGTATCATCACTCCATCTTTTGTATGATTTAAGTGTTGGCATTTTAAAGGGAGTCTGAGCAGGCAGGACTTAATATTGATAAAATACTAACGGGTATTCAATTTGGAGCAAAAAGTCAGTGCTGGACTTCTCGTTCCACATCGCTGATTTTCCTGGGATAAAGTATCGGGCGCGTGCCTGCTTTATCCACGTATTCAATTAAAAAGCTACGAAAACTGGACCCGGCAAAATAGGATCGGCGAAAAAAAAATGGGATTTACCTGGAATAAATTGTAGGACGCCCCTAAAGCTGTCAAAACATGGGGGATCACTATGGGTAAACCCGTTTTAGCCTGCAAATGAAAGTCTCTGGGTTTTAAATAGCCGCTGCAGGTTTTTTTTTTTTTTTCCGACATTGAAGAAGTGATGGAGAAGAGCACAGGTTATTTTTTTTGTTATTTTAAGTGGCCCCATCAAATTTGGGGCACATGAAAATGGGTACTAGCATATTTTTATGTCCCTAAAGTAATTTTTAAAAAATTCAGCAAAAATGCACCTGCTGGTAATGGCCTATTCTAGAAAACACCTGCCGCATACTTGCAGAATAGCCCTGAACCTATTTCCCTATTTTTGTTTTGTTTTTTTCCACCCCAATTTTTAAATTTTTTTTGGGGGGGGGGGCATCCCTAATTTTTTTTTTTTTTTTTTTTTGACAGTTTATTTTTAAATGACATTCCCAGTGTTGCAGGCTATTTTTTTTAAAGCCTGCACCGCTAAACCCCAATTCTGCACTTTTTTTCAACACCTATTCAGTGGTGAAAAGTTATCCCCGTTTTTTTTTCAAAGACTTTTCTAACCTGTGAAAAGTCTTTGAAATTGAATATGGGGTAATTGAAATCGGCGAAAATGATGTCACCGGCGATAATTTATCGCAGATTCCGAAATGTTCTCTCCAAATTGAATACCCCTGTAAATGGTTTGATGGTGTTATGTATTTAAGGCCAAGGTGTTCAAATAGTCTTCAGTGTTTGAATGTGTCTATTTTTGGTCATTACAGAAAAAAAAATTTTCAACATCAATTTACTTGGAAATGGTTTAGCAAATATTATGCTTGTACTGATTACTACAAGTGTATTTTTATATAAGTTAGCATAGATTCCACACAAGCACCAAAGGTCTAATTGCTTCTAAACACTGGGAATTATGTAAACTGTAGGCCTGGTTCAGAGACTAAAGCTGGCCATCCACTATACAATTTTCTGTCAGATATCTGTCCAATTTGGCTGGTTGGCATGAAAACCTGGTAATGTATGGGAGCAAATGAGTCGATCATATGGTTTTAAACACTGAAAAAAAGGACAAAAAAATTGTTCAAATTGGTTAAATTTGTGTGTTAACCAATTTGTCTGAACAACCATTTTTGGCTATTTTCCAGTGTTTGTGAGCAAATGGACGATTGTCATTTTGCTCCCATATATTACCAGGTTTTCATTCCAACCAGCCAGATTGGACAGATATCTGACAGAAAATTGTATAGTGTATGGCCAGCTTTATACTAATGCAGCTGCGATTTCACACGGTGCACAGCTGGAAAATGCTAATGACACACTTGCCATCCAGTGCTTAGGTGCCCACTGAAAGCATCTAACATCTGCCGCTCGCGCACAAAAGCGGAAACTTCGACCGCAGACCAGGTGGCCATCAGCCTTCTGAATATGTCTAAGATGCTCCAGACACGCAGAGGGCTCTCTTTCTGCGAGCAAGGACGCAGTGGCTAAGTTATGCACTCCCTGAAACAGTATTTAAACAATCAGGCACGCCTGTGTCTTCTTTTTTTTTTTTTTTTTTCTCACCCCCCCCCCTGCTGACTGACTATCACTCACTTTGCGGGTGATTCAACTGTGCAAGCATAATTGCAAATCAATCACTGCGTGTGCACGGTGCAGCTTGCATGCATGCGCAATGGCTAACAATCGCTCGATCTGCGTGAATATCGCATTGCGTACATCTCTGAATCGGGCCCTGTGCTTACGGGGAGGAATGCACTAAGAAAAATTGGGCCACACAAAAGGCGATACACAGAGGGGAGAGGAAGGTAGTTGGGTCATTGTGTTTACGGAGGAGTATTTACTAAGTGCAGTGTGTAGGAACAGGAACTGTGGTTGTAAAATGGTTTTGCCTTGCACTCTTTATCCCTCCTGCATGGTCTTCTGAGTATTCGTGAATAAAAAGGAGAAACATTATGAAAACCAATTTAAATTGAATAGATTGTTGCCAGTATATCAACCAATAAGATTTCGTAAGATAATCAGTGTAGATGTGATAGACACTATGACTTATCTGTTTTAATAAACTTCCTGCAATTATTATTTTTGTCTCCCTTGTGACTCTTTATAATACACTAAAACTTATTGTTAATGAAATGTGTATTTTGTTTTTTTACTTGCCCAGGTTGTATATAATGTGGGCCTCTGTATTTGCCTCTATGACATTACTAAGCTGGAAGACTCTTACATTTTCCCTGGTGACGGCGCTTCTCACACCAAAGGTTAGCGTAGATATTCTGTTTCTTGCCTTTCAAACACTTGAATTTAAACTTTACATTATTATGTGGAATTCAAATCTGTGAAACAATGACTTGTTTGCCTGGAAAAAACGCTTAAAGACTTGCTCAAAGGAGAGAGATTCGCCATTTTAATTTGAGATGTACACGGACCCCCCCTGTGTTTTGGTTCTAAATCTTCTGCATGTTTTTGTTTTGGTAAAACAATCCTCAAATGTTTTGGATATCTTTTTAAAATTGATAAAAACAGCTAAAATGTAATTTTGACCTGTTTTTGTTTACAGTATTACTAATATCAATAACATTAATTCCCAGTCAATTTTGACCACCCCACAATATTGTTTTCACCAATATTGGCCAAAGGCTGCAGCGAGCTGGCTAAAGTAACCAACAGAGCAGCGGCACAAACACCTGGCTGAATACAAAAATATAGCACATCTAATGCTGGGCATACACTATACAATTATCGGGGCGATCCACCCAATATCAACGGATCCCCCCTGATAATTGTACTGCGTGCAGGTGACCAAAGGTATCGATTGCTTGGGCATGCTGGATTTTCCAGCATGCCCGTCACGACAGACATTTCGACTGTTCCTTCACAGGGAAGGAACGGGGAAATGTCTCCTCCCTGTGGAGAAGAGCGCAGATATCGGGTCCAATACACTGAGATATCTCACGGTGTATACCCGCGATATCTGCAGGGTGACAGGCTGCCAGATAAAATGAGCATAAGAAACATGGTGGCACTACAGTGGCAGACAGGATGGTAGGTTAATAAACTATACTATACTATTGGGTGTGGATTGATGGATAGACCGTATCTAAATAGACAGTCAATAGATAAACACCAGAAGGTAGACAGGCAATAGGTCATCAGGGGCAAAAGGCCGACAGGGTTAAATGATCAACACAGACAAAAGGTGGACATGCAAATTGTTGATTAATATACAAGTAGGATATGTGCTCCTTTTCGGAAAGAAAAGATCGACCAAATTGTTATAAAAGTACCATCCAGGGATAGATAATGTCCCCCAAAGTACCAGCTTTCTTTAACCAATTTTCTACAGAGATCAAGTTAATTCTCCTCCTCCACATTCCCTTGAGACACCTCTGTTAATGTAGACCTCAAAAAGAACACAAAGGAGCTCCACATAGCATAACATCATTTAATCACCACACATAAAAACAAGTAAACATGTGCAATATTATTGGTGAGTAATCCTGCGTACCATAACAAAGCAAAACATATGCATATCACAAGTAGGTATATTCTCTGATATTACCTCCAGGCCTGGATACCTTTTCTTGGATTTGTCCTTATGGTTACCCTTTTCCAGCAACGCAGTGATTCCACACCCTCACCGACGCGTATCGACCACGTAGGTCTTCCTCAAGGTGATATTACCCATCTCTCCCTAACCCCCTTTTTATATCCTTTACTAACAGGAAATGAGGGGGGAGGGTAGTAAACAAAGTAACACATGTTCTTAAAATCCCTTTGACATATGCTATGATTTAATGTCTTTTAATGGGATTTTAAGAACATGTTACTTTGTTTACTACCCCCCCCTTCTCATTTCCTGTTTGTAAAGGATATAAAACCTTAACCTTAATGCACATGCACAGTTTAACAAACCAAGCAATTTGTACACTATCATTTCAAATCCTCCACCATTCCATTGATGCTTACTGTATCAGATTGAATCACATTAGAGGTGTCAATTGTGGGCCAGACCAGATGTTATAATGTTTCACTCTGGTGCGCTGAGTTGACTAATCATCATCACTAGTGGTTCTCTTGGAAAATGATAGTTTCCTGCTGGAGAAACAGCAGGAGACATTTCATTTATCACCAATATTATTCACCACTTGTGTTCCTTCATGTGCCACTATAGCTGATACTTGCTTGCCAGGAGCTCTTTGCATCTCAAGTTTTGTCAGTTGGAAAGAAAGATATTTCATGTGACTTAAACCTAAGATCAAGCAAGGTTGCCAAAATGCACAGCAAAAAAAGAACTTGATCTGCAAGTCCAACATACTCGGCCGAATCACTTAGTTTCATCTCCTCCTTTTCCAGTAGTTTAATTGGTGTGACCAGACTTGGGCTGGCAGTGTCTGAACTCACGCATGAGGGTTGGTTTAGGGCTGGAACAGGCGTGGGATACTGAAGAGGAGATTTGAGAGGCGTGGATGAACTTAGGTGGTTTGAGCCAGGACCTCCTCATGTATAAATGTGAGTAGGTAGAGATACGGCAGTGGATAATGGGCCCGAAGGCGAGAACAGGAATAGAAAGTCTTTATTGTGCAGGAAGGTTGGAATGGAACTGAATATATACTACTGAATGAGCAGAATGTGATTGGGATCGATGATGCTGGATTGAGAGCTGGATCAGTTTTAGACCAATGTTGATGATTTGAAGAACTTGATGGAATTGAATCCAATTGTTGAAGAATTGGTGAACTTAATTGATGAGTTCGATGTTGGAAACATTGGATGACACCAATGGTTGGAGGTATTGGCTGGAACTGATGGATGCTCTAAGAACAAGTCTCAGTGGTAAAACCAGACTGTTGTGCATGATGGCATAGGAGACTTGTTCACCAGATCTAGGAACTGGATATAAAGGACCGGGACCGTTCAGATACAGAGTACCTGGGAGCTCAGTACTGAGCTGTAACTTCAGCAAGAAGCGACGTTGTACTGGTACAGAGGCCAGGCAGGAAATTAAATTTATAGGGGAGGATCCCCAGTGATTGGATGCTGTGATCAGCTGGTCTGGGAGCAGCACTGAGTGGTGGAGGAGAGTCAGGTGACAGTCCAACATGGCTGCGCCCATACTGTTGTTCTGGAGGAAACTGGCGTGCAGTTTGTATACCATCATGCTTGGGAGACAAGCTGTGAGCAAGTGACTGCGGAGAGCCATTTCCATGCTCAGTGACTGAACACTGAGCAGAAAGGGCATGAGTAGACCTCAGCACCAGCCGGGAGCATTGTGCAGTGTCAGCGGACCTCTGTGCTGTTCGGGAGTGATGCACAGCGCGAGCAGACCTCAGCGGTAGCCTGGATAGGCATCGGAGAGGTAAAAAGATGGTTTTAAGCGTCCGGAGCATGACATATTGGTTACAATGTCATGGGTTCCATAACTTACATTAGAACGTAGAATATTATTCTCTGTGCTGGACCAAGGATGACTTGTTGTACCTCCAGTCGCTGAAGCATATAAATGGTGGAATGCTACTTGTTTACCAATTCTTGCTTGTGTTGGTGGCATGCCAAATTATACTGTTGTTGCAGCCGCTGCAATCTTTTACATGCAGTTGCTGAATGCTACAAATGCCCAGAAATTTTTCAGACCACAGTCCGAATTTCCTGCATGCACCTGTCAGTTTTTAAGAAATTCTGAAAAACCAAGTTTTTTTTTTGTGTGCAAAACATGGAACATCATAAAATCAAGATAAAAAAATATATTTTCCCCGAGCACACTGCAAAAACCAACAATAAGATTTGAATACTACATGATAATAGAAATCTTCTTTTTTTTTTTTTTTTTTTTTTTACACACTGGGAACAAAAAAGGTCTCCTTTTAAGGAATTATTTCGGGGTGCAGATCATAGGGACACAGAACAGATAGAGAGAGATATATATACGCTGCATCTCAACATGCGCTTAAATAAAATGTAAATAAGAAAAGTCAGCAGGGGTGTGTTTGTGTGTTTCTTTTTTTTTTTTTTTTTTTATTATAGACAACTCGACCGTCCACCATCGCGACCACCGATGTTCGTGATTGTGATCCCAGCCTGCGACCTCCGTCGCAGTGCTGGGATCACAAATGCAGCAGAGGTTGTCCTACACCTCCTTCTGCATTTGCATTATTACAAGGATTGCAAAGCTGCATGCATGCAGCTTTGCAATTGCGATCCTTGCTGAACCACCCTCTTGGTACCCGATTAGCAACTTAAGATGCAAAGTTTAAGGTAAAAAGGCAAAGAACAGGTCCTATTCAAGTGACTCGTGCCATGTATTATGCGTAATCTACTACTTTGCTATTTCTTTTCAACAAAAATGTCATATCCTAAGTGCAGTACTTAGTACACTATTAGCTTCTTAATTCAGTTCCAGGTAGTAATTTGTTTCTTCAAACAGTTTTCTAATGTTAGGGAAAACACGCAGGACCCAAATTGTGAGGGTCGGGTCCTGCGTCCTCGCACGCAATATGACTGCATACAGTCAGGTGCATAAATATTGGGACATTGACAGAATTTTCATATTTTGGCCTCTATTCACCATCACAATGAGTTTGAAATGAAACAAACAAGATGTGCTTTAACTGCAAACTTTCAGATTTAATTTGAGGGTAATTACATCCAAATCAGGTGAACGGTGTAGGGATTACAACGGTTTCTATATGTGCCTCCCACTTTTTAAGGGGCCAAAAGTAATGGGACTATCAACTCAAAAGCTATTTCATGGACAGGTGTGGGCTATTCCCTCGTTATTTCATTATCAATTAAGCAGGTAAAAGGTCTGGAGTTGATTCTAGGTGTGACATTTGCATTTGGAATCAGTTGCTGTCGACTCTCAATATGAGATCCAAAGAGCTGTCACTATCAGTGAAGCAAGCCATCATAGGCTGAAAAATCAAAACAAACCCATCAGAGAGATAGTAGATTTGGCCACACCTAATGTTTTTGCTGTTTGGAACATTCTTAAAAAGAAAGAACGCACTGGAGAGCTCAGCAACACCAAAAGACCCGGAAGACCATGGAAAACAACTGTGGTGGATGACAGAAGAATTATTTCCCTGGTGAAGAAAAACCCCTTCACAACAGTTGGCCAAATCAAGAACACTCTCCAGGAGGTAGGTGTATGTGTCAAAGTCAACAATCAAGAGAAGACTTCACAAGAGTGAATATAGAGGGTTCACCACAAGATGTAAATCATTGGTGAGCCACAAAAACAGGAAGACCAGATTAAAGTTTGCCAAACAACATCTAAAAAAGCCATTACAGTTCTGGAACAACATCCTATGGACAGATGAGACAAAGATCAACTTGTACCAGAGTGATGGGAAGAGAAGAGTATGGAGAAGGAAAGGAACTGCTCATGATCCAAAACATACCACCTAATCAGTGAAGCATGGTGGTGGTAGTGTCATGGCGTGGGCATGTATGACTGCCAATCGAACTGGTTCCCTTGTATTTATTGATGATGTGACTGCTGACAAAAACAGCAGAATGAATTCTGAAGTGTTTCGGACAATATTATATGCTCATATTCAGTCAAATGCTTCAGAACTCATTGGACGGTGTTTCACGGTGCAGATGGACAATGACACGAAGCATACTGCAAAAGCAACCAAAGAGTTTTTTAAGGCTAAAAAGTGGAATGTTATGCAATGGCCAAGTCAATCCCCTGGCCTGAATCCGATTGAGCATGCATTTCACTTGATGAAGACAAAACTGAAGGGAAAATGCCCCGAGAACAAGCGGGAACTGAAGACATTTGCAGTAGAGGCCTGGCAGAGCATCACCAGCGATGAAACCCAGCATCTGGTGATGTCTATGTATTCCAGACTTCAGGCTGTAATTGCCTGCAAATGATTTGCAACAAAGTATTAAAAAGTGAAAGTTAGATTTAGGATTGTTTAGTTTGTCCCATTACTTTTGGCCCCTTAAAAAGTGGGAGGCACATATAGAAACCGTTGTAATTCCTACACCGTTCACCTGATTTGGATGTAATTACCCTCAAATAAATCTAAAAGTCTGCAGTTAAAGCACATCTTGTTTGTTTCATCTCAAAGCCATTGTGGTGGTGAATAGAGACCAAAATATGAAAATTCTGTCAATGTCCCAATATTTATGCACATGACTGTATATCAGACGAGTGACAGTCTGCTGCCTTCTGGGGAAAGCACTGGGCTGCGTTCCTGGAAATGGGGGTGCTGAGGCCAGGCTCTGCGTCCAAGATTTTTTGGCCTCCTAAGCAGCCAAGAGCCAGTTAGGATGCGTAAGATTGACTTGCGCAGCCTGACCGAGGACCGCAACCATCGTGACCATCTGAAACCAAAACTACGGATGCTGCTCTCAGATTGCAGATGCATGCAGGAGGCGCCTCTGTGCTTCAATAGTAGGTTAGACTTCGCGTCTCAATAGTAGGTCTACTCAATCCCGAAATACGGGTCAGCATCCATTCTCTATCCGTGTGCTGTGACGGAATACTCTGGTCACACACAGATGCTGCTGGTAATCTTCCACCACGAGGTTTGCTAGAGAACCTCCTCACTAGAGTAGAGAAGCAAGAACAAGACAAGGCCCAGATTATGCAGTGCCTGCAAACACTGAGGCAACGAGTCGGTGCTGCGCCGTCACCTCCAGTACATACTGCACCACCTCCTGTGGTTTCCGTTAAATCTACAGGTGCGTCTGCACCATTACAGATGCTGAATCCCTCGAAGTATGCTGGGGATCCCAAAGACTGTCGAGGATTTCTGATCCATTCAGTTCGTGGTCCAGGCGGCACATTTTCCCTCAGAGAGAACAAAGGTGGCTTATGTTATCTCGCTGCTGTCAGGACAGGCATTGGCAAGGGCCTCTCCATTATGGGAAGAAATGACCCTCTGGTAATAAAAAAACAGTGCTAGTTTCCTAGCAGCCTTCCAGAAGGTTTTCGATGAGCCCGGAGGAGTATCCTCTGCTGGGTTGACTATTCTGCAGTTGAAGTAAGGCAATCAATCTGCAGGACAATATGCTGTGGAATTCCAAATCCTTGCTTCAGAGTTGGGGTGGAACAACGAAGCCTTGATTGCCGCCTTTATGCAAGGTTTGTCAGAGCAGATTAAGGATGTATTGGCGTCCAGGGAATTGCCAAGATCCTTGCGTATCCGAGTGGACCTTTGCGACAGAGAGAGGGAACAGTCTCTTGCCCTGCATTTCACAACTACAGTTGAGTCTTCCGAATAACCCATGTAGATTAGGAAGTCACATCTTCCTGCTGCAGAGAGGGAGAGGGGGTTCAAGAACAAACTGTTTGTACTGTGTAAAACCAGGTCATCTTCTCTCCAGCTGTTCTAAACGTCCGGAAAACGAGAAGACTTAACTGATCGAGGGGTGATCAGATTAGGTGCATTTTAGCACACCCCAAAAGAAAAAAGAAAACTCTGCTTCCCTATTCACTATTAATGTGACTCTGCTGCTAGAAGCCACCGTTGAACCTCTGAAGGCCTTTTTAGACTCTGGCAACAACGGAAATGTTATCACAGCCAAAAAGGTTCAAGAGTTAGGAATCACTGTGTGCCTCTTCAAACTCCACTCTGTATCATCTGAGTGGATGAACAAAATTCCAATGGCTACAATCCGCTCTAGGACATCAGAAATTACTATGTAGGTTGGCGCTCTTCATAGGTAATTCATCTTCTTCTTCTTTATCCTTCCATCAGCTGACAGTCCGGTCATCCTGGGTCTTCCGTGCTTACATAAGCATACACCCACGTTAGATTGGGAAGAACCCCAAATTTTGTCATGGGGTTCTCAATGCCATCAGATGTGCTTGCCGATAATTCAACCTCCACGTTGTACTATCCAAAGTTTCACACTCTCCCCAGGTGAATCTCTACCAGTCATTCAGGGATGTGTTCAGCAAGAAAGCTGCTGAGCCTCTGCCTTCTCATCGGGAGTGGGAATGCGCTATAGATCTGTTACCTGGCAAAATGCCTCCTCGTGGAAGAGTCTTCCCTATCTCACTTCCAGAAACCCAGGCTGTTGCTGAATACATCAAGGAGAATTTGGAACGCGGGTTTATTAGAGAATCCAAATCACCCGCAGGAGCTAGTCTTTTCTTTGTTAAAAAGTAGGATGGAGGTCTAATGGTGCGTGCACACGTATTGTTTAAAATCGTTCATTTTTAGGTCCCTACAAACTCTCCAGCGATGCGCGGCCATGTATGGACGATATCGATTTTGTCCATCGGCCATGCATGCCGGTCAACTTGCTCGATATCGAGTAGGTTACTATAGGGACCCTTGATCGTGGGTCGCTATAGTCGTCGGTGACTTGGTGTACTGAATGATCGATATCCATCATCCAGCACACCAGGGAGGGTGCAGGACGATCAACCAGCGATATCGTATAGCTGGCTGATCGCTACGTGTGTATGCACCATTAGACCGTGTATTCATTACAGGGGCTTGAATGCCATTACTATCAAGGACCGGTACCCACTACCCCTGATCTCCGAACTCTTTCACCGCATAAAAAGGGCAAAGATTTTTTTCCATGTTGGATCTTCACGAGGGCTTACAATCTAATCAATATCCGGGCAGGGGATGAGTGGAAGACTGACTTCAATACCCGTGATGGGCACTACAAATATTTGATCCTTCCTTTTAGATTAAGTAATGCTCCAGCTGTTTTCCAAAAGTATATGAATAACATTTTTCAAGACCTGTTATACATGTACGTGGTGACATAACTAGATATTCTGACATTTTCCAAAGATCTAGTAAGCCATCGCCAGCATGTATGGGAAGGTGCTATCTCGGGCTAACCAGCTCTTTTGCAAATTGGAGAAATGTTCCTTCGAACAAAAGGAGATGGCATTCCTGGGATACATCATTTCGGATTCTAGCCTCCAGATGGACCCGGAGAAGCTCTCTGCCGCTGTCAATTGACCTTGTCCAGTGGGGTTGAAGGCGATTCCATGTTTTCTGGGCTTTTGTGCCTTTTTTTTTTTTTTTTACCAGCAGTTCATCAGGAACTATTCGTCTGTTGCACCTCCCATTACCGCTCTCACAAAAAAGGTTCAGGACACCAGGGTATGGCCTTCAGAGTTAGAAGAAGCATTTGCTCGCTTAAAGCAGTGTTTTTTATCTCAGCGCCCATTCTAAGGCCGCCTAACTGAGACCAGCCTTTCTTTTTGGAAGTAGATGGCCCTACAGTTGGGGTTGGTGCTGTGCTTTTGCAGAAAGAAATGAAGGAAGGTGGTACTCTTGTGGCTTCTTTTCTTGAAAAATAAGAACTATGCTGTCGTAGATAAGAAACTTGGCCTTCAAACTGGCTCTGCAACAATGGTGTTACCTGCTTGAAGGGTCAAAATTTCCATGTGACCGTTTATACTGACCACAAGAATCTAACATACCTCAAGACAGCTCATTGCTTGAATTACCGTCAGCCCAGGTGGTTGCTATTTTTCGATCGCTTCAACTTGGTGATCACCTACCGCCCGGGTACACCAAAGCTGATGCCTTGTCCCGGGAATTCTGTTCCACCGTGAATGAAGTTAGGAAAGCTAAACCTATTGAGGATCTGTGGCCGGAGGCCGGCCTCACGTGTGGAATGGCGGCCGTGGCACTGAAGGGGTTAACCCCGGTGCTGCGGCGCCATTTTAAAAGGACAAAAAGGCGCCAGGCGCCCATTGTAAATGTATACTATGCGCTGAGTGTTAATAAGTGTGTTTTTAATGTTTTATATGTCGCGGCCAGGACCCACTGCACTGGGGGAGTGTAGGTAGAATGTGGCTGCACGCTGGGAGCCACTGCAACCAGCGCTGAAACAGTTACGGTCCCAGTGAGGACACAGTTTAAAAGCACACTGCACATGGTTTATAATAAACTGTATTAAAATATATATGTATTGCTGTAATGCACTGCTGCTGCTCTGCAATGCATTAGTGCATGAAGCAGAGTATATTTAACAGGCTGTGCACCATATGGTTTAAATGTATATTTTGTAGAGAAAATGCTCTTTTTGTTTGACATGACCAGCCTCTGTGGTTGCAGGAAACTACATGCTATTGTCATTCCCTTTAGCAGGAGGTCTGATGAATAGGCTTGACTGGAAGTTCTCTGTGTAAAGGTGTGACTAGTGTCATATAGCCGAACCCTTCATGTACAGAACTTCATTTTGAAAAGACAATTTGTTTTTAAGATCCTTTTGGATGTCACTTCTAAAAGCGGAATGTGTTGAGGTTGGAAATGCCAAACTGATTGATACTCCCATTGGGAAGGATGAATGTCATTTACTATCTCCTGTGAAATGTTATGTCAACATTTTAGGAGACAGTTATTACTATATGATAAATCAGTTTTGTTTAGGTTTGGGTGGCTCCTTTGAAATTGTAATATGTTGTTAAATTATATTATGTGAGACAGCCTGATTGGTTGAGTGGAACACAGGGTGGGTTTACCCCCCTGTGATATTGTGTGTAAGAATGAGATAAAAAAGAGGGACTGTGAGCCCTGTATTTGGTACATCCTTGTGAATCCTGTGTGGAGAAGAATTGCTGTAACATCTTGAATTGTATGCTGAAATTCCCCTTCAATCCGAAGGGAGTGTCTTTTTTAAGACTGAGAGCAATAAACATCTTGCCTTTCCTTCGACTATATTTGTACCCTGCGACTAAAAGAATTGCGCCAAACGCTGTTCCGTTCTCCAGCTGTTCTGGGTAAGAGCTCCGTGTCTCCAAGTTCAAGCCCTCTGCCAAGCTACCGTGCAGACCTGGCACATTGCAAGGGATGAGGAGGATTCAGCCGACACCAAACTGGGAGGTGTGTCTGCAGTTAGTCGACGCATACGCAGCAGAAGCGGTTCCAGGCGCCGGCGGTAGGAGCCTGAGGGTAACGTAAAAAGCGTTTCCAAACGCCGATGGTAGAGTTTGGCAGCATCGTTACACGCCCACGGCGCAGTGGGCAGAGTCAGTGACAGGCGGTCACTGACGGTGAGTGGGAGTCCGAAAGCGCTAACCCGTGACCAGGGAAGGGCCTAGGCGAAAGGCGTCCGGTCACAGGATCCTACAAAAAAAATCCTGTATACTTAGAGGGGGCAATGAGTAAAAATAAACCCTAAAAGCGTCAATCCTCAAGGAAACCTTATCGATCAGGATGAGTAAACCAATGTTCGTAGCAAATGAAAATAAGACCAATATCCCTACGGAACTCCTGTGGCAAATGTGATATGATATTCTTCTCTCTAGAATCTCTATTCTCTTTGTCAATGCTGTATTATTCAAACTGTTCTAAAAAAGACCCTCTCCCCAAAGAAAACACCCAAAAAATGCCAATCATTAGATATATTTACTTTTTTGAAATTTTTATCAAAAAAACCACAAGTACTAATTAGCACATAATTTATACATAATAAAATTGCTTACATCAATTGATTTTAAACCTTCCACTGTCACAAATTAGGGGCAAGCTGACTGTATCCTGTTGTCCACCCTTCAGGGTATAAGACTTTTTTTATTCAGCAGGTGCCTCCCTGTCGACACATGGATTCTACCTGTTTTATAGCGGTGACAAACCAAATCAAAATTCCTCCAGGGAAGACATTTGTGGCAGCGGAACTCCATGCGAAGTTACTTCAACAGGCACATGGTTCACGCTTCACTGGTCATGTGGGAGTGAAGAGATCCCTGGAGTTAATCCTCAGAAATTATTGGTGGTCCACTGTCCATTATCAGTACCTGTTTGCCCTTGGTCCCATATCTCCATGGACTTTGACACAAATTTACTGTCCTGCCAAGGCTTCAATATCATATGGGTCGTGGTGGACAGATTTTTCAAGGGGGCTCATTTTGTCCCGTTAAAAGGTCTACCCTCTGCTACGAAATTGGCTGAAGTATTCATAAGGGAAATCTTTCAGGCTGCATGGAGTTCCCCAAGGATATAGTTTTGGACTGCAGGGTACAGTTTACATCTAAGTTCTGGAGGTCATTATGTTAATGCTTTGTAGTTAACCTCAGTTTCTCATCAGCCTATCACCCCCAAAGAAATGGTCAGACGGAGCGAGTAAACCAGGATCTGGAGAAGTTTTATCCGGTTACGTTTCAGCCAATCAGGATGATTGGGTATGCTTGTTGTCATGGGCAGAATTTGCCCACAATAATCTGTTTCAAGTGGCATCAGGTCGTTCGCCTTTCTTCATTCAGTACGGTCTGCATCCTGTATTGCGAGAGTTATCAGCCCAGCTATGTGGTCAGTTTCACTTCCAGTTGTCCAGGGTACATTGAATAGTTTCCTCAGTATTTGGAGAGACATAAAGAGGAATTTGTACAAGGCCTCTTCTAGGTACAAACTGTTTGTGGACAGGAAGAGAAAGAAGGGTCCTTTATTTAATTCTGGTGACAGAAGGCCTGATTCATTACAGATTGCAACTGCAAATGCAATAGTAATTAAGCACGCAGTTCAACTGAGATAGTATGCTAATCCATTGCGATTGCTATGCCACCTAAGCACAATATAAGGACGTCCACTTTACCTTACACACATCTGTAATGTTTAGCAAGACTGCAAAACCATCGGTACCATCAGACCCTCACGCACACTTGCACAAGCTCTGACCTTAGCAATTTCTGACTCTCTTCATCACACGCTATGAGGCCTCAGGCTGCCTAGGGCATCGCATTGGCTAATTTATGTACGATCCTGCAACGGCGCTCAAACGCACTGGCATGCCTGCGCTTTCTGTCAATCACTCTGCGATCAGGCTGCGTAGTCACTGCATTTGCAGTCCAGATCGCAGTGGCTGGTTCGTGCACGCGCAATGAGATGCATACACAGAATGCAACAATCTGCCGATTGCCTGCGTATTAGCAACTGCGATCCTTGCTGAATCATTCCAGGAGTCTGGTTGTCCACTAAACATCTGCAATTATAGGTGCCCACAATGATATTTGCTCCCAGGTTCATTTGAACCTTTTCAGGTTCTCCAAGTGTTCAACCCGGTGGCATATAATTTGAGACTGCCTGGCACACTGTTTTCCATATGTCTCTCCTGAAACTGCTGGTTCTTAATCTGTTTTCGATAACCTACAATCCTCCTTTCCGGTCCACCATCAGGAGGAGTATGAGGTAAAATTCTGTACTCAAGGTACAGTCCAATTCTTGGTGGATTGGAAAGGATATGGTCCTGAAGAATGCTGTTTGGTCCAGCCTTCGGATATTCACACACCCCAACTTCTTCGGAGATTCCACCAGAAGTTCCCTGGCAAGCCATTTGTACCCCACAAATGGCTTCAGTGCCCACCCCTAGAGGAGGGGGTTATGTCACAGTTCGCTAGACATCGGGACACTTACCAGGTCTGGCAGAGCTGGTCAGCAACAGGGCAGCAGACAGAGTCCTCGGTGCCCGCTGCTCTAATGCTGGATGCCATGAGCGGAAGCCAGATGACAGAGTGCAGGTGGCCGCGCGTGCTGACCTGTGAGAATTTTATTTAAGACCGACTCTGGGAGCACTCCTATGCCAGAGTATAGGCTCCCAAACCTTAATCCAGCGTTTCTGTTCATGATTCTACTGCTCGTTCCTGACCATGGCTTTGTTCGTTACCCGACTTTTTCTGCTCCCTGGTACTGCGCTTGCTATTCTGGTTTGACCCTTGGCTATCCTCTGTGACTTGCTTATGTCTGCTCCTTGGTACCTTCTTGACCATTTGGATTTGACCCGGCTTGTTGACTACGCTGCACATCTTCATTGTACTCCTACTCCCTGTTCTGGGCGCAGCTAAGTCCAAACTTCCTTGCGGGGGTCCCTGGTTAATACCGCCTGCACATTAGACTCCATGCCTCAGTAATGGGTCTCGTCATTCCCGAAATACGGGTCAGCATCCATTCTCTATCTATGAGTTGTGACTGGTTACTTGCAAAATCGCTGGTTACTTGATGCACATTTGTTGTGTTTTTTTGGAGCAATCATGGATGTAAAATTATCTTCTATTTCTCTATAGCAATTAACGTATTCTTACATCACAAACCATTTGGTAGCGGTTTCAATAGGTTGGAATGAAAACCATCTGGGATATCAATAAGAATGTTATTTATATTTAACCGCCATTTGCGTACACTACATCTTACTAATCCTATGACCAAGATAATACATTCCTCTTATGGATTGTAACGTAAGCTAGAATCCACAGGATATGTGTCTTTGCGCACGTTTTAGAAATAAGTAATCGGGTTTCAAAGAGATCACACAAAGATAAAGGGATACATACAAATGAAGTGTAATGATGTCAATTATACGAAAACATAACTGGAAATATCAATACAGGTTTGTATTTATAACCTGTGTGTACTTTTAACACTTGTTTTATTTTGTTTACTGCTTTGGTAGCATTCTTGCATTATAAGAGTGATTTTAGAAAATACTTTAAATGTGTAGCCGATGAAAACTGGTTTCAATTGACAGAAACCGATGAATTGTGTATTTTTTTTTTTTTTGTTAAACTTATCTTTATTTACGCCTTTCTGAATAAAAATAATACAGAAAGCGTACCATAACCTTTATAATGTAGATAGGAAATACAGTAGTTGGCAAATACACAAAATCATATAATCTATATCAAAGAAAATAAAGTACCTGGCATTTAAAGCAAAAAACAGCAATGTATACATCTTAAATATTAAGCGGGTTAAGTAAATTGTAACCATCAACATGCATGGTCAGCGATTCTGTCAGACTGGACCGCAGAGGCGGGTCTTGGCAAATTGATTGGAGTATCTACTAACAAAAGTAGTTTCGTACCACTGAGTAGAGTGAAAGCATTTATGTAATTGAGTCCTTATATCTTCTGACAAGGAATCCATGAATCCCTCCCAAATGTGAATAAATGATTCAGTACGTTCCTCCTTATGTAATGAAGCTTCCAACCAGTCCATATGAAATAGTTTGGGTTTATTAAATGTATAGAGGGAGGTTCTTTATGAATCCATTGGTGTAGAATACATTTACGAGCCACAGCAGAAATGATAATCAATTTTTTTGCTTCCCTGCAACATTTGTATTGTAGAAGGTACAAACCCCAAAACTACCCATCCTGCAGTCAAAGGTAAATGGTTAAGGAGGTAAGTTAATGCGAGCCTCCTAACCTGTCTCCAAAACAAGGTTATTATGGGGCAGTCCCACATGCAATGCATAAACGTAGCGTTTGAACTATTGCATTTATTGCTTGTGTCGGAGTCAGAAATCCCTATCAGAAATCTAAGATTTGGGGAAAGATATCCCTTATGGAATATATTCTAGAACATTTCCCTATACATGGACGCAGATAATGTTCGCATGGAATATGTGAATGTCTTTAAGAGTAGGTCAATTGTTATATGCGGAAAAATTTGTGTCCAGGAAAATATACCAGTCTTCGATTTTCTCAAGTTGAAGGGGTCATGTATTAATTGGTAAACTAGTGATATAGATTTTCTACCAAATTGTATTTCTTTTAACTGTATTGGAGTTGTACATCTATTCTATGACATGGCATTAGATTGTAAGTAGATTTCATAAGCTGGCCATACACCTGCACGACCAGCATATGTTCCGATTCACCATCCGACTCCTCGGAGCTCCCTGGCAGTCCCGGCAGCATATTTGTTGTTGTTCTTAGCACAGGATCTGTCGTATGATCGATCCTGTGCCTCACATGCTCATTAGGGAAGCAGTAATTGAAATGACTTGAATTGCCGCACAGTGGATCGTATGAACAAAATAAACTGCACGATCTGCACACGATAGGATGGAACATATGGGCTACACATCTGATCATAAGATCCGATTTATAGGAGCTGCGGGATCGCGTATCGGATTGTATCTTGCTAAAAAAATACACAAGATCCATTATATGACTCATCGAAAATCGAGCATTCAGCCCGAAATAGTGCAGGTGTATAGCCAGCAATACTCTCTAGCAGTGGTTCTCAAACTCTGTCCTCATGACCCCCCAAACAGTTAACTTTTTCCAGGTCTCCCAGCAGGTGCACAGGTGTATTCATTACTCGGACACATTGTAAAAGATCCACAGGTGGAGCTAATTAATTTACTTGTGATTCTGTGAGGAGATCTGGAAAACATGCACTGTTTGGAGTCCTGAGGACCGAGTTTGAGAACCTGTGCTCTATAGCAGTGGCACTTCATTTCTTGGCAAGCCTGTTTCTCTCCTGTCTTATGTGTTGTGTTCTTACCTTTTTTAGTTCATTTCCGATATGTTGTCTTCCATCCTTTCCTTGACGAGATCTTAATGGGAAAAATCAAAGGCTGCAGTCAGGAAGGGGTACATGGTAAGCGTTTTATCCTCCTCCATATGAATGAATGTAGCATACAAATTCAAAGTTGTCCAATTTAGATATCCCATTTAAACTGATGCTGTGGTTTCTCTCCAGTTAATAGACCAGTGTAGTGACCATTTGGTCCATTCCCATATGCAGCGGAGCATGGTTGCCTAAGTACTGGTGTTAAACTTGTCCAATGATGTCATTTCTCACGAACTCATGATCCAGTGCTATCAGTCTTATTGATAGAAGTGTTAGCATTACAGAGGGGATAACAAAACAAATTGAAGCCTTATCATTTTCATGCTGAAATAAATAAATCCCATAATTATATATAACAAAAGCCTAAAACTGTCTGACAGTATAATATGCTACATTCTATAGAAAACTGCCATGGAGGTACTGAACCTTTTTTTTTTTTTTTTTATGTAACTGGCAACATAATGTAAACATCCCATTCTCTACGTAGTAAATGATGGTAAGCATGTTATTAAACAAGACGTCTGTCTTATTTTTGCTGTAAGATGATCCAGAGCAGGCAAGGTAATAATTCACTCTTGTTTTCCCTTTTAGTGTCTCTTGGCTTTTTTGATGATATCATTATACCTCCAGAGTCCCTGCAGCAGCCTGCTAAATTGTATCCTTTTCAAGCAGTCTGTCTTGTATATAAATGAGTGTAATTGTAATGCGTGCTATTTTACATTATGCAGAAAAACTACTCAAATAGTGATTAGTCAGGTCATTTCTTCAGCATACATTAGCAATATTGTGATGACGAATAACATATGCAATATCTACTATTATTGTATTTCATTTCCTCCTATAAAGGTCACTGGTCTCCTCAGTTTATATGGTAAAGGAAATCTCCTTTTGATATATTTTCATTCAATATATACTATGTGGTGCTGTATTCTGTATATATGTCATGTATAATACAGTACCTGCCAAGGTTAGAGGAGACGGTGCAAGTTGAAACTGAACAGGGAGCCTACTGCAGGCATGCCATGTGACATTCCCCACAAGCCTTAATCTTATATACACACACACACACACACACACACACACACACACACACACACACACACACACACACACACACACACACACACGATGAGCCATACCAGTAAGGGTTAATTTATTACTTTGACAAGTCTTTTCAGATGGGAGCATGTGCAAGATGGTTTGTCAGATTAGGTTAATTAAAAAAAAATAATAATAATATCCTTTAAAAGTCTGAATCTGCTATCGCCATCCTGAGACATCCATAACCAATCCAGCTTTGTGGCAGTATATGTATCGCCTTAATACTTGTTGAGTTTGCATGGTGAAGCCTTCGCTGGCGAATCCTTGACGAGAAAGGTCTCAGAATATCATTTGAGTGTGTGCTAATGAGGTTTTTAAGGAAGTTTATGAATAGTATCCATTACATAAAAAGTAAAATTTTCAGTCTTCCCTGACTAAGTCTGTTGTTGCCTACATAAACCTACACCATATAATTAGAGCCTAATTCACAAAGCATCAGAGCTGTAGAACACAACACAGTCTTAACTAGCTAAGAAAGCATTTTCAATTATTAATAAGGACCAAAGAGAGAGACTGCAAATCACAAACATGCCTATTGATATAAAAACTTCTCTTCTACACTATATTTAGAATTGAAAAGCCTATTGGAGCTTTAAATGACTCATTTATATAGTGTGTGTGTGTGTGTGTGTGTATATATATGTATGTGTATATGTTTCAATACAGTAAATAACTGAATAAAAAAAATTACATACATATAGAATTAAAGTATCAAACATTTGTACCATTAAAGATACAATAACTACTATACTTAACATACTAAAATATTGGAAAAACTAAAATAGGGTACATTATATCCTTGCAAAAATCATAAAAATAAATTAAATAAGAATATTGTACATCATTGGTTGATAGTCACCCTTCTCATGTGCCTCAGCACTGAAAAGGTAGTAACAAGAACCAAAAAAAGCCAGGAACCCCAAAACCACTAGTACATTTCTAACAACAATCATCCAAAAAAACAGAACAATTAGCATAAGCAATAAACTTGTCCATGACCTTGTGCCTAGAAGACTACTCGTCTATCTGGGAAAGCATATCTAGAGTTTTGCCACCTACTCCAAACACTGTCCTATTTAGCTTCAATCTTGTTGAACTGTGACACGAACTAGGCACAACCATGCAGTAAAATCTGCCCCATGGGAGGCCATTCCAGAGCAGGCCACGCATACTTTGGCTAGTGTGCACAAATTAATAACATATATTTTCTACTATGGTTATTAAGAACATTATCATCCAAAATACCCAGACAACAAGCCTTAGGTGTAATAAGGGATGCAGGAATCCCAGTGTCCGATAAAACCTCTTTAACTTTACCCCAAAGGTATGAACTGTAGGACATACCCAGAGAAGAAGCCAAAATGTACCATTAGGTGCCTGACATTTTAGACACTGGCTTGATTCACGACCTTCAAACTACAATAACCGAACAGGGGTTAAATACAATCTATGCAACAAAAATAATTGAGTTTGTTGAAACCTTATGAAGGCGGTGGAGATGCGAGGCTAATCAAGGGCTCTGTCCCATTCACTATCATTCAAAGGACCCACATCTGCCTCCCATTTCTCTTTGAGATATAGTAACTTAGATTCATGATAGTTTGACATGAGATAAGAGTAGATGAAGGATATTTACCTGCGAGAACCTAATGACAAGAGAGTCAACTTCATAGGGAAAGACTGTATATCAGGCGGCTCCTTGCCGAACTGAGCATTTAAGGTGTGCCTGAGTTGTAGAAATCTATAGAAATATGAACCCGGTAAGCTAAATTCATCCCACAACTGAGAGAAGGATTTAAGAATAATGTTCTCATATAAGTGCCCCAAAGAGGTAATTCCTCTGGGCCCCCACACCTCTCTATATTGAAGAGAGAGGTGTGGGGGCCCAGAGTTCAATTCGGGCAGTGATCTAGAGTTCCATAAGGGGGTATCTGGATCTAGACCTTCAAACTGCATAACACCAGAGACCAACTTCCAAATTTTAATGGCCTGTATTAATAATGGGGGCATGGATCTAGTAATTTTACCACTCAATAGGGCCTGCAAGAGCGTATGCCCAGGAGTTGCCAGTAATGAATGTAAAGCTTCGGGGGAATTATCTTTAATCCAAATCCTCATGTGTGCAAGCTGTGCAGCATAATAATACAAACAGAAATTTTCAATTTCTATGTCAGAGGCATAATCAATGCCTCTGACATAGAAGCAGGGAAGGAATTAAGCTCATATAAATTGTTATACAGTTCTAGTCATTTAGGAACAAAGATTAAGCATGTTTTATATAAACTTCCATAGGGACACCATCGGTGCCTGGAGCTTTACCATCCGCCCCACCCGGAAACCCCCCCCGGAAAGGAATTAATTGCCATGTCTACTTCCTCCAAAGTCAATGGGGCATCTAGAAAAGACTGAGCCTCTGAAGATAAACAGGGGAGCCTAAGTGAGGCAATATAGGTTGATAAATCTGACATATGATATTACAAGTCAGTTGAGGATTATACATTTCTTTATAAAAAGACGGAAACCTCTGCTACGTCTGATATCGAAGTGGCTACCAACCTGTCTTCTCTAAAAACTTCTGAAATGGTATTAGTGGGGAGCTCAGCATGGACCAAATGTGGTTAAAAAAGTGCCTGGCCTGTCAGCATAGACATAATGAGAACTAGCTCAAAACTGCAACCTACGGTTACTCCTGTCCAATAAGTGAGCGGACCAAGCCTCTTGAGCAGCCAGCCATTTAATTCGAGAGGCATCTAATTTATCTTCAAGGTAGCTTAATTCACGATGTTTACACTTCTATTCCAGTTCAGCCTCTCTTGTCCTATAATACTTTTTAAGCTCAGCAACCCTTTTCAACAAGGTCCCTCGCATGAAAGCCTTAAAAGAATCCCAGACTATGTCAGGGGAGGTTGACTCACAATTATTGTCAAAGAAGCCTGTCCATAGGGTTTCAAGTTCAGACCCTGCCCCCATCTGCGATAGCCAGGATGTGTGCAACTTCCAAAATTTCTGTCCCATGGGGCTACACAAATCTAAGCCCAGTATCAACGGGGAGTGATCTGAAACACCCTTTTGTTTTATATTAAATTTTAGATATTTTGGGAAGCAAGTAGTCGGAGACCAGGGCCAGGTCCATCCTGGAGGAGGAGTAAAATGAAGAAGAAAAACAAGAAAACTGGCGCACTCCAGGATGTTTTTCCCGCCAGGCCAGCCCAGATCTGCCACAAACCTAGCACAACCACTACCCCTCCCCTGTACAGTGGCTCTTGAGGACTCTCGCCAGCTATACAGAGCTGCATTTAAAACGTTGTTAAAGTCCCATAAACAAAGCCCAGAAGTGTTGGGGGAGCCTGCAACAAATTCAGTTGCCTTTTTCAATATATCATAGTAAAAAGGAGGTGGAATATATATGGCCAGTATAAAAAGTGGAGTAGAATATATCAAATCTAAAAATAGATATCGCCCTTTAGAATCTGTTTGAGCCTTAAGAGTACAAAAGGTACAGATTTTTTATTTATGAGCACAGACACACTCCTCTAGAAGCGGCCTTGTGGGAGGCATGGTATGTCCACCCTACCCAGGGTCGTTTTAGTGAGAGTAGTTTACCCCCTACCAAATGAGTCTCTGTTAGACGAGCAATATCTGGACTATATTGTCTAAGTAACTTAAGAACCAGGTAGTGTTTGATTGTGTCATTAATTCCCCATACGTTCCAAGTCAAAATATTCAACATTAGTACACAAAAACATAGGGAGCTGACAGGAGGCTGCCTGACACACTATATCCCCTGACACGAAAAAATAAGAACAACCAACCAGTATAGTGCAAAAAAAAAAAAGGGAGTACCATATAATCCTAATACTATAAATCTTACGAACCAACCCCCACTCTGTATACCACCCCTAACTTTGGCATACTTGATTCCCAAAATATAAATTCTAAACAATTGTAAGTTTTAGGTTCAGGTTTTGTAAGTATATTTTGTAAGGGCAATAAGACCGAATAGTCACCAATGCAAGTGGGCTCTCCAGCAGTAATAAGGCTAATAGAACATAGCAAAATGAAGTATTATGAAATGCATTTCTTGCTAAGGTAAATACCCTAACGGTAATACACCCTCCCATATACATAACCACATTTTGAGACGGTATTTATGGCATACCTATCACCTCAACATGAATAAACTATATGAAAAATGTATAGAAGTGAGGTAGAAAATAACATGCATTATATGATACAACCTGCCTATAGGCAGTACACAGAATTAGTGAGGAGCCATTTGTCTTCCACCACCGGGCATCCTGCGATCCAACCAGGATGCAGCTTTGTGAGGGGAAGCGAAGAACTTAGACTCCCTATCCACTACCAGTTTAGATGGGAACAACATGGCATACTGTATGTTCAATTCTCGAAGACTTCTTTTAACAGGGAGATATTTAGCCCCATCTTTCTGGACCTCTGCTGCAAAATCCGGGAACACCGAAACCTTCACACCATTACGTTCCAATGGACCCTTCACCCGAGCCAGACGAAGCACTGAGTCACGATCTAGATAGTGAAGGAATTTTGTGATAAAAGTGCGTGGAGGGGCACTTGGTGGCAGTGGCCTAGTAGGAATACGGTGCCCCCTTTCCATTATGCAGAAGAGTGTAAAGTCTACCAACAGGAGGCTTCCACAAAAAGGCTAGGTACTTATGCTACCTAAAATCCAGTAATGGGTGCCACAGCTGCTAAAAATAGAACCAGGAGACCAGCACAGCAGGTACCGGAGGTGTAAGTATAATTGCAGAGAGAGAGGTACAGTAGTGAGCTCCACAGAATATACAGCAGAGCGTCCCAGGGCCAGAACAGAGTCCCCAGCAAACAGGCTGAAGGAGAGGTAAGTACTCACTAAGCCACAGCAATGGACACTCCCTCAGAGGTAGATGATGATGATGATGTTGCAGTTCCGGACAGAGATAACAAAATACTGGGCCGGTTATTTACTTGTCAGGCACCACCAGAGGCTGCTCCCCCAGTCTGGAGGAGATGAAGCTAAAGAGTGCATCTGTAATGGCGTCCAGGAGGCCTTCGGTGGAGTCGCGTGACCGGGAGCTGCAAACCTCGGGTACCCTGTCTGCAGCGTCACTGAGGAGACCGGGCGAGGGGAGCAGGCACAGATTCGCCGGCAGTGCAGTCCTGAGCAGGATACAGCCGCAGCAGGGACATCCGGAAGGAGCACTGGCAGGCTTACGTGGCCGGGAGCTCAGCAGGCCTTAGAGTGAAGAGGAGCTGCGCTGTAGAGACGGACACCGCTGCCGACCACCGCAGGCAAAATAACAGGACCCTGGGAGCGCGTACAGCCGAGGCCAGCATACAGGCACCACAATCTGGGCCACAGGAGCTAAGGTCAGGAGAAATAGCTGGAGAGCCTACAGAACCAGCTGCCTACGCCACTGCTGCCGTGACCACGCCCCCACTACAGAAGATTTTTGCCAAGGCACACCATCTAGTGATGCAGCGTGCATGACCAATGGAAAAACATACACATTGGCCCCCACAGGAATAAAACTCACTACATTACAAGTGCGCTGAGCTGACTGCTGCGGCACTCTTGACAATCGCTCACTACACACTAGTTGAAAAACACTGTTCTAGAAGATAATAGCTAGAGTCTGATTGCTATGGGCAAACCCGTACCTTAGTACATATACCCCGAAGTCCTAGTAATGGGGATCTCATGTGCTTGATGGAGATGACTAGATACAGCGAGTGCGCCTCAGAGAAGAGGACCTTCCAGCTGTGCAGTCTGGGAAATGTAGGGGTTTGGACAGCTATCCCCATTAGCACTAGGTACTAATAGGAGTAGTGCTGGCACATTACTTACATTCTGCTTAATACAATTGGGACAGGAGGTACTTTTGTTCATTTATAGTTAGTTATTATTAGTTCTGGATGCTGATGTCAGAGGCACAGGGGGAGCTGTCAGGAAGATAGTGAGTCACTGTTTTTCAATGCAGAACAGGAATGCAGTTATTTGGGTGTGTCTGCCAGCTTATTCCCTGTTTTCCTGATTTGCTGAAGAAGTAAAAGATCAGCGTCACTCAATATTCAGTAATAATTCAATGGGTTCTGCAAATTGAGTTTTAGCAGCTGTTGTGGAACTACAAGTGACCAGCATGCTGAAGTAGGTACACAATTGGCCAAGAGTCAAAGGTGACCAGTATTTGCCTTCTTGCTAAAATAAATAACCCAGTGCTCCCACAACTACTGAGATGTAATAAGTAACTGACTTAAACCATTCTAATCACATCCGTATTACTAATTTCTACTTCAGGGTCCATAGGGTATCCACAGGATACCTTGGGGTATAGGTGTGACGTCAGTCGCAGGGCACCAAAGAGTTAAGCTTTCAGCCTCCCAGGATGCACTAGGTCCCCCTCCTATACCCCGCCCCCGGGCCAAGGCACCCCAGTTTAGTTTGGTGCCCGGCCGGAGTCGGGTGCACCTGTTGGAGTGGGGGCTAGAAGAGCCCCTGAAGCTTATTCTTCATGCAGCTGTGGCTGCACAACTGGATGTACAGCATGGACAGTCAGTCCTGACGTCCATGCTGTCTTCCCTACACCCCGCCGGTACCAGAACGCCGGTACTGATCCGGGGATGCTGGTGGGCGTCTGGGGTCACAGCTAGCGGTGACCCCAGATGCTCCGGACCATGGCCGGATTCAAGGGGGACAGAGGTAAGCAGCGGGGTCCCGCGGTGGGTCCCCGCTGATCACATGGTCCTAAGTCCCCAGGCAGGGGGCTCCCTGGGGACTGGCTGCAGCGTGGAGCCAGGCGACCAACCTGCGCTTCCACTACCCCCTGGGACAGCGGACCGCAGCAGAGCGGTAGCGCTGCGGCGTCCCAGGGGTTAAATGCATGCCAGGGGAGCCCGCCTTCCCTGTCTCACAGCCGGCGCCTCCCCCGCTGCACACAGCCCTCTCTGCATGCTGCCGACTGGTCCTGTGGCAGCGCTCCTCCCCCAGGCCAGCCTCCTCTCTGCTCCTTGGCGGCCATCTTCTCCAGAACGCATGGTGAACGCTGCTGGAAGCGCTGGACGGAAGCATCGTGGTCTGGGTCCCCCCGCATACCTCTCCTCCGCTGTGGTCAGGTCTGTGTATGCAGCGCTGTGTCCTACCAGGCCCTGTGTCTGTGTAGTTGAGTGATCAGCGCTGTTAGTGCAGGAATTGTTATTTCTCTGCATTGTATGTGACTGTGCTAGCGCTGCTGCCTGTAATCTTTTCTTCATCTAAACTGTCAGCTTTATTACTGTCCCTGTTCTTTCTGCTAAAGCCCTTGCGGTGCGGTGCTGCAGGGTGGTCTCTCGCCTATTTAATACTTAATTGGTGAGAGAGGTCACATACGCGGTGCCATCATGTCTGAAAGTGATTTTCCACTCCGGCTACAGTGTACCACGTGCAAAGTACCGTTAGCGGAGGGGGAGGGTAGCGCGGAGGGCCTTTGCCGGCAGTGTTTGTCCATGGCGCGGCCTATTACGGTTACAGCACCGGTACAGGAGCCGCCCTGGGCTTGTTTCGCTCAGGCGTTAACAGCTTTAGTGGGCCAGTTAGCTCCGCAGCCCGCGTTTACTCCGATGGGTTTGTCCCAGCAGTCTGTGGTGTCGTCACCCATGCAGGGGTTCCCACGACAATTGGTGGTACCCCACAGTCTCCCTATTTCCCCGCTCCCGGGTTCTCAGGAGCCAGCGTGGGTTAACTCCCTGACGAGTTCTGTACAGCACTTGTCGGATGTGTTGCAAGGGGAGTCTGTGATGCGGTCTCATAAAAGGCCGGTGGCGTCTCTGTCCGCTCCTTATGAGGATGACGAAGGGACGTCTGATGATGGGGAGATTCTAGATCCTTACGATCAGGAACCTCTCCATACTAAGGACGCTGATGCTAAGTCCAAAGTATATATTCCTGGGCTTATTCGGGCGGTCCGCACAGCCTTGGTGATTGAGGACGAAGTTCCCCCAGCGGCTAAATCTAAGTATGCCTTTTTCAAAGATGTGAAGGGCGATGCCACAGTCTTTCCTCTTTCGGGTCAGTTGGTGGACCATTTAGAGGAGGCGTGGAAACAACCTGGCAAAAGATACCAGCCGCAGAGACGCCTGGCGGTGGCTTATCCGTTCGCGGATAATTATTTTGCGAAGTGGGAATCCCCTCCACAGGTGGATTCTCACGTGACCCGTCTTGTCCGTAGTGCCACATTGCCGATGCCATCCATGTCCTCCCTTAAGGATGCTACGGACCGCAAGGTAGAAATCTGCCTGAAGTCCGCTTATTCCCTTGCAGGGGGGGCAGCACGGCCGGCTATGGCCATTTGCTGGGTTGCCAGAGCGATGGAGCGCTGGGCGGATTCATTAGAGGCTTCTTTTGAATCCGACTGTCCGGCCGATCAGGCGGAGTTGATTGGCAATCTCCGTGATTCGGCCACCTACATCAACGAGGCGGCTCTGGACATTAGTACTCTGGTGTCTAGAATTTCTTCAGCAGCGGTAGCTGCTCGTCGCACCTTGTGGCTGCGATCCTGGAAGGCGGACGCAGATTCCAAGAAAGGTCTGGAAGCGTTGCCGTTTACCGGAGAAGTTCTCTTCGGTCCGGATCTGGACAAGATTGTGGCCACGCTGGCGGCAGCCAAATCTGCCTGTCTCCCGTCGGCCGCTGCTCCTTCTGGTTCGGGACCATCGTCCTTTCGGTCATCTAGGGCCCAGGGCAGGCCCAAACCACAGTCGTTTCCTCGACAGGCTGGCCCTAAGAAATCGGTCAAGCCCCGGAAGCAGGCATGGAGTACCAGACGTCCGGCCCCCAAGCCAGTTGACAAGCCTGCGGCCTGACGGTCCGGGCCTCCCTTTGGGGGATCCCAGGGTGGGAGGCCGCCTGCTACAGTTCGCCCAGTGTTGGTCGACCACTACGACAGACACTTGGGTTCTGGAGGTGGTTTCTCACGGATACGCCCTCTCCTTCCGGCACAGACCCCCGGCTCGCTTCTTCACCACGGGTCTCCCATCAGACCGGAACAAGGCTACGGAGCTGCGGAAGGTATTGCACACTATGCTCCAGGCTGGAGTTATAGTGGCGGTTCCATTCTCCCAGAGGGGCCAGGGTTTCTATTCAAATCTATTTTTGGTACAGAAACCCAATGGGTCATATCGTCCGATTCTCAACCTCAAAGCACTCAACAAGTCTTTGCGGGTCCCGAAGTTTCGGATGGAGACCCTACGGTCCATCATTCTGGCGCTGGAACCTGGGGACTACTTGGTGTCATTGGACATACAGGACGCTTACCTGCATGTCCCTATTCTTTGGCGCCATCAACAGTTCCTCAGGTTCGCAATCAGCAGCGACCACTTCCAGTTTCGGGCGTTACCTTTTGGCCTGGCAACAGCACCACGTGTTTTCACCAAGGTGATGGCGGTCATGGCGGCTTCTCTGCGGCTGCAGGGAGTCCGCATGTTGCCGTATTTGGACGACCTGTTATTGGTGGCAGGATCTCCAGAGCTCCTGTTACGCCACTTGGACCTGACCATTGCACTGCTGCAACGGCACGGCTGGCTAATCAACTGGCAGAAGTCCACTCTAATCCCGTCTCGGAGGATTCTGCATCTTGGAGCCTTATTGGACTCGGGACAGCAAAGGATCTTCGTGACGGAGGACAAGATCTCTGCTTTACAGTCAAGGGTGCGCAGTTGTCTGCACAGCCGCCGGGTGTCCTTACACTCGGCGATGAGGTTACTGGGCTCCATGGTGTCGGTGTTCGACATGGTGGAATACGCCCAGTTTCACTCCAGACCTCTGCAGCACCTGATCCTGTCCAAGTGGAACGGGCTGACTCAGTCTCTGAAGTCCCAGACGATTGTGCTCACCCAGGAGGTTCGCCTGTCCCTTACGTGGTGGTTACAGACGACCCACCTCAACAAGGGACGTCCGTTCTGGGTTCCAAATTGGGTCCTGTTGACAACGGACGCCAGTCTTCGGGGCTGGGGAGCAGTTTCGGGTCCACACTTGTTCCAGGGCAGGTGGACGCCGACAGAAGCGGAGCTTCCAATAAATATCTTGGAACTCCGTGCGGTCTTCAATGCTCTCCAGCAGGCACAGCGGTTTCTCCAGGGTCGCCCGGTGCAGGTCCAGTCGGACAACGCTACCACCGTGGCCTACATAAACAGGCAAGGAGGAACTCGCAGTCGGGCGGCTCTCGTAGAGGTCTCTCGGATCCTGGTTTGGGCGGAGCGCAATCTTCCGGCCATATCAGCGGTCTTCATCCCGGGAGTGCTCAATTGGGAGGCGGACTTTCTAAGTCGCCAGGACGTTCATCCGGGGGAATGGTCCCTGCACCCGGACGTTTTTCAACTACTGGTGGACAGGTGGGGTCTTCCAGAAATCGACCTCATGGCGTCCCGGCACAACAACAAGTTGCCGGTGTACGGGTCTCGCACAAGAGACGAAGGGGCGTCTCTGGTGGATGCTCTGTCCGTCCGGTGGATGTTCCGGTTCGCATACCTGTTCCCTCCGGTCTCCCTTCTTCCACGGGTAATCCGGAAAATCAAACAGGAAGGAGGGACGCTCCTGTTGATAGCTCCCGCGTGGCCCAGACGGCACTGGTTCTCAGACCTTCAGGGTCTGTCCGTGGACATTCCTCTGCGGTTGCCGCTACGACCGGACCTTCTGTCTCAGGGTCCTTGCCTTCACCCGGACCTGACTCGGCTGTCTTTGACGGCGTGGCTGTTGAGACGGCCATGCTGAGGTCCCGGGGGTTTTCCAGCTCTGTGGTGCGTACCATGTTGCGAGCTCGGAAACCGTCTTCCGCGAGGATATACCATCGCGTGTGGCATACGTTCTTCCAGTGGTGTCGACCGAGAGGTTATGCACCGCGGGAGTTTCGTCTGTCTCGGATTCTCGCCTTCCTGCAAGCGGGACTAGATCATGGGCTTCGCCTTGCTTCTTTGAAGGTACAGGTTTCGGCCCTATCTGTCTGGTTTCACCGTAGGATTGCTACAATCCCGGATGTGCGCACCTTTATGCAGGGTGTTCTCCGCATTCAGCCGCCCTTTGTTCCACCTGTGGCGCCTTGGGATTTGGCTGTGGTCCTGAGGGCTCTCCAAGGACCGCCGTTTGAACCACTGGGCTCAGTGGATCTTAAATGGCTAACAGCTAAGACTGTTTTCCTTCTGGCCATTGCTTCGGCCAGACGTGTTTCTGAGTTAGGGGCTCTTTCTTGTAGACCCCCTTTCTTGGTTTTTTATGGGAACAGGGCAGTGCTCCGCACTCGGCCCGAGTTTCTTCCCAAAGTTGTTTCCCAGTTTCATATTAACGAGGAAATAGTTGTTCCGGCCTTTAACTCACCGGGTCTTTCCGTGGGTGAGGCCTCTTTGGATGTTGTGCGGGCCTTAAGGACTTATGTTGACCGCACTTCTTCGTTTAGGAAGTCGGACGCTTTGTTTGTCCTCTTTGGCTTCCGTAAAAAGGGTTGGCCTGCTTCAAAGCAAACTTTGGCAGCCTGGATCCGTATGGCTATTTCTGAAGCTTATCTTCATGAAGGCCTACCGGTCCCTCCTTCTCTGAAGGCTCATTCCACTAGGTCTGTGAGTCCTTCGTGGGCAGCTCGACGTGGTGCCTCGGCAGTTCAGATCTGCAAGGCTGCTACGTGGTCTTCTGTCCATACCTTCGTGAGGTATTACAGGTTTGACACCTTCGCCTCTCAGGATGCTTCCTTCGGGCGGCGGATTCTCCTTTCTGCACAGGAGCGTCCCCACCCTTAAAGGATACTGCTTTGGGACATCCCCAAGGTATCCTGTGGATACCCTATGGACCCTGAAGTAGAAAATATGAGATATGGTAAGAACTTACCCTTGTTATCTCTATTTCTACGAAGTCCATAGGGTTCCACAGGACTCCCGCCCTGTCGCACCTGTGCTGCAGATGGGCTTTGCTCTGGTCACCGGTTTTCCATCTCCCTCTGGTGAGAATGTGATTCTTGTATGTGTCCATATCTTTGTTCTCTCTCTTCCTTCTCCTCCTCCGGCCTATGGCTTGGTAACTAACTGAGGTGCCTTGGCCCGGGGGCGGGGTATAGGAGGGGGACCTAGTGCATCCTGGGAGGCTGAAAGCTTAACTCTTTGGTGCCCTGCGACTGACGTCACACCTATACCCCAAGGTATCCTGTGGAACCCTATGGACTTCGTAGAAATAGAGATAACAAGGGTAAGTTCTTACCATATCTCATATTTTAAGGTGTGCTAGGAATCCTATGTGTAAAGGTGCCCATACACTGTGCAATATAGCAGCTGATCCGAATGATTGGTACGATATCGTTGCTATATCTTACCGTGTGTGGGTATGATTATCGGCCTGTGCGCGGTCCTGTGGGATCGTACATCGCACCTCCAGATCTTGCAGCATGTTCACTTGATCTGGAGATGCGATGTACGATCCCATGCAGCGCTACGCGGATGTGGCGGGGTGCAGGCATATCTGACAGTTGGGCATCCGATCGCTCCGTGTGTGGGGACTGCCCCATATGTCAGCCGTCGGATCGCAGGTCCACCGTGTATGGGCGGCCTTAGTTTCTTCTATCTTTCTGCTAGAAATGCTGAGCACCTGCCTCCAGTTTTATCATTGGCATTTTACTTCTTTATTACAACATGCACTATGTGTTTGGCCAAAGAGGAAAAACAAAACTGATCTTCTATATCTCACAGCGGAAGAGGTGTGGGCTATGAGTGAAGTCGGCCTTGACAAGAGCATACAGCAGTCTCTATTTGGAAAATGAGTAGAACTATTTGCATTAATAATGTATTATGTTAAGTGTTTTCTCTCAGGGTAACAGTTGCATAGAGCAACTTTTTTTATTTTGCTAAATCCATTGTGCACATGGTACTATGCCAAGGTGGTGATGAAATCAGAAGCTGATGTATAATCTGGTAAAATAAGATGATCACCTATGGGCCAATCCTAAACGTCATGTTAAGTGTCCAATTTTACTACACACAGGTGCTCCAATTGTAAATGATCTGACAATGGGCTGTATTCAGAGGTAGACGCAAAGGCTGTTGGTGTTGCATGTTCTCACGCATCAGATATGTGAAGTTATGCAAATGGCGCAGCTGCCGTCTTTTGTACAGAGACACCCACCACTGGTTTCTTAGATCCGCTACAAAGACGTAGCATGGGACGAACATCGGTCACACCATCAGACCCCTGAGCAACCCTGTGGTTGCTCAGAATGTCTGTTGCAGCCAAGTTGTCTGGGCCAGTGACACTGTATTTGATGACGCAGTCACTGGCTGTGACATGTCCCCCGAAACGGTTGTGACACGTCTGTGTTTTTGTCACTCCTCCCATACCACTTGTAAGTGCGGCTCGGACGCATGCGCAGTAGACAAAACATCGCCCTATGTAAACAAACCCTGCGTCACCTTTGAATTAGGCCCAATGCCACCCTTCACAATGATCACTTCCAGCATCAGGACATGGATACAGTCAGAAAATTAACTCTCATGCTGATCATGGTGACTAAATGCATTTATAATTGATCATATCACTATCAGGCTTGTAGTCACATTTATTGATGATGATCTTGAAAGTCTTTTGGCCTACGCAGAACTAGTTTGATATTGCACCATGTGTTATCTGACCTACATTTACTTAAGTGTAGGTAATCAATAAAGAAAATACAGCCTCTTAGGACATAAGTCATCTAGTCTTTGCCAAATATACATTTCATAAATCTAATCTCATGTGACAAATAACTCGTTAGAAATTTTAGTTTGTCATTATTTATTCAACAACAATATATAAGGGGTCTATGTACTAAGCCTTGGATGCATATAAAGTGAATGGAGATAATGTACCAGCCAATCGGCTCCTAACTGCTATGTCACAGGCTGTGTTTGAAAAATGACAGGAGCTGATTCGCTGGTACGTTTTCTCCGTCCACTTTATCTCCATCGAAGGCTTAGTAAATAAGCCCCCAAAGGCCTGATATAGAGATTTACGCTTATGCATTCTGCGATCTCTTAAGCATCACAGTTGCTACAATATGCTAATGCCTTCCAAAGCTTAGAAGAGCATAGGGACACCCACTGCTGCCTTTTCTTATCCATTCGATGGCATACAACAGAGTTAACATCGATAAACATTGACCAGTCACTCAGCCTACAAGTCAAGTCTGACCAGCCGCAAACAATGCAGCTCTCCTGACACACAGCGGGCTCTAATGCTGCAAAGAAGATCGCAACGGCTGATGTATGTATTTCCATTAAAACTGCATTTAAGCGGTGAGACACACTTGCATTGTTCTAACTACCCCCCCGCCCCATTACCACCTGCCAAACGTTGACTACCTGTCACTCACTTTTCGGGTGGTTCCTATGTGTGAGAGTAATTGGAATGCAATTGCACAGTGTGCATTTGCAAACAATAGCTCGATCTGCTAAATTATTGGCTTTGCGTGAATCTCTGAATCCGGCCCTAAGTACACCCTTTATGTGTTCTATATTAATAATAACAGGTCATTTGTACCACAGGGCTGGAGTCAGGGGTTTGATTCCAACTAGAGCTCGTTTGTAAGTTAGCATGGATTTCCTTTAGTTCCTCCAAAGCATACTGATAGGATATTTGGCATCCAACAAAAATGAACCTGGGTGTATACTGGGACTTATGTGAGGGCAATGACTGAGGGTACCAAAGATGGCTGCCTTCCCTTGCAAACATGTGAAGTGATTTGAGTCTTATTGGCATAAACATGATCTCGCCATATAGATTAATATACTTATCATTCTAACCACTTACTGCTAATAAATTGCACTTTTTGTTCCGGAAGATGTGCTACCGTCTATTTATAATAGCGGTACATTTGGCAGCTTGGTGTGAACCAGTCAGGCTTCTGTTAACACCAATGAGAAATTACATCTGCAGTGCAGCAGAGAAGCAATTGTTGCGACTCATCAGTTTAGAAAGAGTTATGAGGCACTTTCCAAACAATTTGAGATCTACTGTAATATTATTTAGAAATGAGGCTGATAAAAGGGAGTTGCCATTCTTTTCCAGAGTGGGCATCCCAGAAAATTCACACAAATATTCATGAAATGCCAAAGAACTCTAAAGCTACATCCAGAGATCTACAGGGCTGTATCATCATGGTAAATGTTAAAGAAAGTGTACTAGATGGGTTAAGTGCGCGATCCCGGCACACAGAATGCCAGCGGTCACAATACCGGATCCAGAATTCTGAAGGATGAAATGCAGCTGCAGGGAAGTAAACTAACCCCTCTCTCCTGCAGCCTAACCCTCCACTCCTGCAGCCTCACCCTAGTGCTAACCCTAATCCTTAAACTTACCTTCGGGATCGCGGCCACCGAGATTGTAGAGCCGGTCTTCTGACCTTGTTGGGATTCCAGCATAGGTATTGTGACTGCCGGCATTGTGTGTGCTGGGATCTGAACTACATTCGTTCTGGACAGAATGAAAGAATTTTGATTTGTAATGTTGAAGCCATATTCAGGGAAGACCAAAAACCACATGTCACAAACTCAAGCATGCAGTTGGAATGGTGGAAGAAGAATCAATGTTTTTGAATGGCCAAGTCAAAGTCCATTCAAATGCCATTCAATGTCAGTGACCTGAAGCATAGTGTAAGGACTGGGCCAACATTCCTCAAATTTAATGGAAGAGCCTGCTGGTCATACAGAAAATGATTTCCTGAAGTTTTGGCTATTGAAGGTGGTCCTACTGAATCGTGAGGTGTACTTACTTTTCCCACACGTGGCTTCATCAATTTTACTTGTGCAATACCAAGAAAGGTTAGGTTATTTACTGGCGCTGGAATGTTCTGCTATTCCTAGCAGCTATGAAAAAAAAGGATAGTCAAACCCTTACAACATAAATAAATATATAGTACATAGCGCTATGATGAAAGATGATATACAATATTCAATGGCACAATACCAAATGATTTTAATACCAAAAATTATAATACACTTCTTAAAAAAATTACTTTAAACCAATTCTGAAGCAAGCAAATGCCTGACCCACATAATGTCCACACAAACATGCCTGTTCCTATAAGCACTTCCGGATGTGTGATAACACCAAACAATAGGCAATAGACACCTCTCTCGTTTTGGAGAGACACAGGGATTGTCCAATGAATTTATAATTACCAGTTTCCTTCACCGATAGAGGAGTGTTCCTTTAGTTATAGAGTCCATACACAGCATTAGGAATCCTCAAAGTAAACTGTACATCTGCCAGGATTGGATTCATACACAAAGTTCCAAGAATACTGTAAATCTTTGTGGTGTATCTGGAAAGCTGGTTCAGGCTTTTGCAGGTAAAGAGGACAATTGTATAAGGTCACTTGTGGGTGGGCTGGGCCCCTGACACGTTTCGCTGTCTTTAGTGTGGCAGCTTTTTCAACGGTGGTAATGGAAGGTCCTTATACCCCTCTAATTAGTACTGATCGTTCACATATGGATCCATCTAATCCAACTTCTCTAATCCTAAAACAAGACAAAGATATAAAGGAGGCAAACCTATATGCCTAGTTCATTTTACTTATTTCACAGAAATACAATTTGAATAATTTCGTTAGATCATATGAAAATGAGTATTACCACCTTCCGTTTTCGTGCTGTCTGGTCACCTGATATACGCATTGTATCGTGTGGCTCTGGACTAGTGCTCATTCTGGACCGTGTATCTCCGTTTCCAAGGTAATTTTGTTTCGGCACGCCAATTTGGTCCACGAGATCACGTGTTTATAAATATGTGACCGCGTCTGTGACCTTCAACCTACGCAGTCACGTGTTCGGAACCATGCGATCGCATACAGCGTCATCTGTGTGCTCCAACTACTGCGGAGACACTACTCTGAGCTCTGTCCTCGTGGGATTTTGCATGTGATCCCACTATTTGCCAATTATATTGTTTAGGTATGGCAATTATGGGAAATGTAGCCAATGTGTTCATAAGACATTTGTCATTATTATAGCACATGTACGGATGGTAATTCCATTCTATTACAAACCATTGTCATCTGATCATTACATTTAATAAATATACAGTTTACATCTCTTAATATTAAAAGAAAACCAAATCAAAACATAAACCATCGATTGTTGTACAGGATCGCCCAATCGGTCCTATTCCTGGCTACTGAACTATGTTATATCACTTTTATACCAGAGCTAAAACCCGGGTTATTGCAGGGTTAACCCAGGTAGCTCCTTGGTGTAAAAGGGGATAGGGTTGGATTTCCAGGTCGGCCGAGTGACCCGGGAATCCAACCCAGGTAACTTGCAGGGTTTAACACAGGAATAATCCAGTGTAAATGGCGCGATCCGGGTCACGATGACCTGAAGTGCGCCGCATCCCGGCCAATTGGCAAGCTTTAGTGGCGCTTGAAGATGACGTCATCTCCATGCTGGAAGAGCCGTGTCGCTGGAGACCCGGCTCCGGTGTGAACGCCGCCGACATGGGAATTTCCCTTGTCGGCAACACTGTTAAATTCCGGGACAACCTCCGGGTCAGACCCGGAATTTAGGTATAAAAGCAGGATTACTTATATATGTAAATAAGTCTAATTATTACACATTTATCAATCAGACAAATATATTAATTCGGTTAGGTAGAAAAAATATCTTTACTACAGTTAGTATTCAGTATACAATCAATAGGTAATCATTCTATTTTTCCATATAGTCTTTGTATAGACCATTGATTTTGATCCAAAGTCAAACATCGATTTTTACATTTTTTTGATTTTTCCATTTATTGGTGTCTTTGGAAATATTGGGATGGTAAAAAAGAGACCATTTACTGTTGGCCTGTATATGAAATTCCTATGCATAACTTTTTGATGTGGTAATCTATCCTGTATTGCATCACATAAATCTCTACAGTTAACAATTTGGGATAGTCACTCTATGATCGATGAGATCTGATTAGGATAATTATATTCCAACACGTGTCATGACCTGGTACGTGTCGTCGGAATAAAGGGAAAGGGAATAGAAGAGTGAGTGGGAAAGGCCCGAAATAGAGAATAGAGTAGATGTCAGACAGAACTCTGAGTGCAACTACTGATGTGGGTATAATAACTGGCAGAATGGTAATCTACAGTGCCTTGCAAAAGTATTCACCCCTTTTTGCTTTTATCATGTTTTGGTGACTCACAACCTGGAATTAAAATGGATTGTTCGAAGGTGTGCATCATTTCATTCACAGAACATGCCTACAACTTTGAAGTTGTGTTTTTTTTTTTTTTTTATATTGTGAATCCAATAACATTTAGGACAACATAACCGAAAACTTCAGCGTGCATAACTATTCACCCCCCTAAAGTCAGTACTTTTTCGAGCCACTTTTTTGCGGCAATTACTGCTGCAAGTCCCTTTGGATAAGTCTCTGAGCTTGCCACATCTTGTCCCTGGGATTTTTGCCCATTCCTCAAGGCAAAACTGCTCCGGCTCCTTCATGTCGGATGGTTTCCGCTTGTGAACAGCAATCTTCAAGTCTGACCACAGATTCTCAATTGGATTGAGATGTGAGCTTTGACTAGGCCATTCCAACACATTTTAATGTTTCCCCTTAAACCACTCGAGTGTTGTTTTAGCAGCATGCTTCGCGTCATTGTCTTGCTGGAAAGTGAACCTTCGTCCCAGTCTCAAATCACAGGCAGATTGAAACAGGTTTTGCTCAAGAATATTCCTGTATTTAGCACCATCCATCTTTCCCTCGACACGAATCAGTTTCCGAGTCCCTGCTGCTGAAAAACATCCCCACAGCATGATGCTGCCACCACAATGTTTCACTGTGGGGATGGTGTTTTGGGTGATGGGATGTGTTGAGTTTGCGCCAGACATAGCGTTTTCCTTGGTGGCTGAAAAGTTAAATTTTTGTCTCATCTGACCAGAGCACCTTCCTCCATACATTTGGGGAGTCGCCCACATGCCTTTTGGCAAACTCAAATCGTGTCTTCATATTTTTATCACTAAGTAATGGCTTTTTTTTCTGGCCACTCTTCCATAAAGCCCAGCTCTATGGAGTGTACGGCTTATTGTGGTCACATGCAGTCTCTGCTGTGGAACTCTGCAGCTCCTTCAAGGTTACCTTTTGGTTTCTGTGCTGCCTCTCTGATTAATGCCCTCCTTGCCCGGTTTCTGAGTTTTGGTGGGCGGCCCTCTCTTGGCAGGTTTGTTGTGGTACCATGTTCTTTCCATTTGATGATGATGGATTTGATGGTGCCCTGGGGGATCATCAAAGATTTGGATATTTTTTTATAACCCAATCCAGAATTGTACTTCTCAACAACTTTGTCCCTGACTTGTTTGGAGAGCTCCTTGGTCTTCATGGTGTGATGCCTCTTGCTTGGTGGTGTTGCAGCCTCTGGGGCCTTTCAGGAAAGGTGTGTTTATACTAACAGATCATGTGACACTTAGATTTCACACAGGTGGACTTCATTTCACTAATTATGTGACTTCTGAAGGTAATTGGTTGCACCAGAACTTTTGAGGGGGCTTCATAGCAAAGGGGGTGATTACATATGCACATGCCAATTTTCAAAATTTTATTTATAAAGCTTCTTTTTTAAATATATTTTTCTCATTTCACTTCACCAAATTAGACTATTTTGTGCAGATCCATCACATAACATTCAGATAAAAAAAAATGAAATTACAGGTTGTAATGTAACAAAAAAGGTAAAAAGCCAAGGGGGGTGAATACTTTTGCAGGGCACTGTAAATCACCATATTGAGTTCTACCGCTTTGTTTATTCTTTCTGGATAGATGGAGTCCATTTGGAACATCCAGAAGAAAACCTCTTGTCTGCATAAGTTTATATATCTTTCTCCCCCTCTTCTTGTTCATGGGATATATTCAATCCCTATCAATTTCAGGCAACAAGGTTCCCCATTATGGTGGTCACTAAAGTGTCTGGACACACTATGTGACTGGACCTTTTAGGGTATTTCTACGGTGTTTGAGAAATCTAGTTCTGAGCATTCTAGTTGTTCTCCCAATATTTTTGAAATTAGTCACATAGCAGCATGTATATAACACAACTCGTGTTACAGTTAATAAAACTCTTGATTTCTTAGGTTTTATTCTCGGAATTAGTCCTAATGGAAGTTTTTATTCATAACATGATTACAGGTTTGACATCTATTGGCCCCACATTTATAGAAACCTTTTGGGTTTAGGTTGTAACCAGGGAATTTCTCCAGTCTCCTTTTTTGGAATGTCTATGGGTTTCAGGAAGCTCGGTGCTAATAAAGATTTTAAAGATCTATTTTTCTTAAATGTGAACACTGGTTTTTGTGGAATAAGATCATTTAATATATGATCCTGACATAGAACACATTTTTTCCTTAATCATTTCTTTTAAATTAAAAACATTATAAGTGGATATAAATGCTACTTCCCTCTCTCCCAATGGATCTTTGTTATCTTCTTTTGTTACTAGTTTTTGTTCCAAAAGTTTATTCCTATTTAGGGTTTTCACTTCCTACTGGATACACCACAAATACTTACAGTATTCTTGGGATTTTGTACATCTGCCAGGATTGGATTCATACACCGTTTACTTTGAGGATTCCTAATGCTGTGTATGGACTCTATACCTAAAGGAACACTCCTCTATCGGTGAAGGAAACTGGTAAATATATGTTCATTGGACATTTCCTATGTCTCTCCAAACGATAGAGGTGTCTACTGCCTATTGCTTCGTGTTATCACACATCCGGAAGTACTTATAGGAACCAGCACGTTTGTGCGGACATTATGTGGGTCAGGCATTTGCTCGCTTCCGAACTGTTTTTAAGTCATTTTTTAAGAAGTGTATTATAATTTTTTTTATTAAAATCATTTGGTATTGTGCCATTGAAAATAATCTTTCATCATGGCGCTATTTATGTACTATATATTTAGCAATTTTACTTACAGCATTTTTTTTTTTTTTTCAATAAATGACAAATTACAATATGCTATGGGTTTTTTTTAACTAGATTTTATTTTCCAAATTTTAGAATTATTTATTGAATTTTTTGATAATTTATATGCTATAAAATTTCAAATTGGAAAGAGGATGTACTGTTTAACATGACTTTGGGTGTCTTTGATTGTTTAACTTCTTTGGCACCCGATCCATTATAAAACAATGTACATTTCTGCCTGAGCAAATTTCGGGGAACATATATGGGTTGGGTATGAGATGCCGACGATCAGAATACTGACAGCGACATCCCGTCAGTTTGAGTGCAGGTAACTACTCTAACCCCTCTCTCCCGCAGTCTAACCCTAGCCGGGATTCTGACTGCTGTCAGGATTCCGGTACCAGGATTATGAGTACCGGTATCCAGTCCACAGGGATGCTGAATACCTCCCACTTATACTTAAATATCCATTTTATATTTTGAAGTTGTAGGAAGACTTTTTTTTTTTCTTTTTTTTTTTTTCCCCTTTCCTCTTACTATATAGTTAATATACAGTAAAAATGACAGTGTAGTAGTAATCTGTAGTATTGAGCAGCTGGAGGTAAGGATTATGACCGTGGAGCATTGTGGGGATAGTTAGAGGGATCACGGCACATATTTTGCTGCAGGGTCCTGTGTTGTTTAGATCACTGATTGGCCTGTAATGCAGGAGTATGCAAATTATTGAGTAAATCAGGAGATGGCACAATCTTTTGGGGAGCTAGGTAAGATGAATTGATTACAATAGTAATTATTCCCCAAAATGAAGGATAAGCAGTCATTTTTTTTTTTTTTTTAGTGCATTAGGTTTCTGGCTTATGGATAATGGCGCCAGCATTCTCATATTCAACATAGTCACTGTCAAAAAAATGATTACATACATATGGGATTCGTCCAGCCATGATTTTATGTGGAACAAGTCATTTTTATTTGTCCTTATCGCCTCTACACAAGTGATGAAGCAGAGCAAGTGTGGGTATGGGAGTACGAGACAGAGGAAGGGGCTCATGATCTGTACATGGATATTGGAGAGGACATCAGGTTCCGTGTGGTTGATGAGACCTTCATAGACACCTCTCCAACTGGACCCAGCTCTGCCGAAGCTTCCTCCTCTTCTACTGCAGAGGAGACACAACGCAAGGAGGCACCATATACATTAGTGGTGAGAGGCACAACATCTATTATATTACAGTATATGTTTTCTCTTTGTGTCAATTCTTTTCACAAACAAGAGAATCCGTAACATTCTACAGATACACATACTGTGTGTGTGTGTGTATATATACATATATATGAGAGAGAGAGAGAGAGAGAATACAGTGTGCAGCCGCACACACTTCTGCAATGTAAGAGGATGCTTGTTCATAAAGCACTGATAGCCCTTATGGAAGTGCAGATACAATATGCTAACAGAGGCCAGTAACAAGCACAGAGCCATAGTTATAAACAAGATACTTATCAGAAGCTGCATGAACAGCTTTCAGATCAGATAAGGCATAGTAATGAGCAGGGGCGCCGAGAGGGGAGGGATTGCATCTGCTTCTAATTACCTGGGCTTGTTAGGGGAACCCATGTCCACCCTCGTACCCCCCTTGCTGAGCTGCAGTGGGGTTAGGGAGGCTACTGCCGCTGAGCAGCTGCAGTCTCCTCTGTTTGTGGGGCGGAGCTATCATGCCCTCTACCCCCCTTTGATTTGCCCCTGCGTTTAGGCTACCCCCCAGAAACTTACCCTGGCTCTAGATGCCCGCATCGGCTCTACAGACCGGATAGCCACCAGCTTATAACTGTGAAAGCGCCCATGCTTTCTCTTTTCTATTTATAGTTGTGTATCGGGACACAACTATAAAAGTGCACTCTCCACTCCATGCTAATCCCCTCAAGGTGAAATCTCATTTCTGCTCTGCCAAATTATACACACCTATGCTGTGCTTCGCAAGGGAGAATCCTCCGCCCAAGTCCGTACAAACCAGCTATTCTGCAAATTTCCCTTAGTGGAAAGCTAGAAACACTTGTGCATACTGAGGCACTCTTCTAGCTGGTTTTGCCCTTTGTAAATAATGTTCAGTGTAAGAAAATTCATGGATACTAAAATGCACCCTGCAGTGTTAATAAGGTTTTTAACAGTCTCCCTCCTAGATCACCCATTTCTGTGTATATGTATGTGTGTGTGTGTGTATATATGTGTATATGTATATGTATATATATATATATATATATATATATATATATATATATTTCTCTATTTATCTATCTTGTTTTTGCATGAAATAAATAATACATTTGAATGCTAAAACCTGTACTTGTTTCCATTCCATTTAGGGTTCCATAAGCGAGCCGGGGCTGGGCCTGCTTTCCTGGTGGACCAACAACTGAGGAATAACTAAGTTTTATTGTGACTGTTAAATTCCATAAGCCTCTTCAATACTAAGGACTAAATGACCCCTTTGCTGTAGCCATCGGAGGTCATTACTAAGCTATTGAGACAAATGGAAGCTTGTGAGGCTTATAAAATCAAATGCTGTTGTAACCTGATTTTAAGTAAGAGAAGAAGCATGATTCTCCTACTAAGATTTTCACACATATATTGTTCAGATTCCTTAAACACAACCTCAGAGTGTCCCAAGCTGATTATTTCAGTACTGTAGCATTATCTAATAAAAGTGATGAGACTGAAACCAGCAAATCAGATTCTCTTATTTAAAGCTGCAGAGCCTATCAAGCTCATCCCCGAAGAGAGGGTTATCTGTTCTCGAACCTTCCCTCCATTAACATGAAGGCAGCGGAAAGGGGTTAGGATTCCTGTTGTAAATTATGATTTTCTGCATTTTTTTTCTTCTTTGCATTATTTGTCATACTACTGTGGTTGCCATGGTAGTCGCATAAAACTTGACAAACTAAAATAATAGCTGTTTGAAGAAAAGAGAAAAAAAAATCATCAACATATATCTTACAGTAAATCAGAGGTATTTGTTAATTAAACCCCACCCCACACACTAAAAAAATAGGGATTTTAGCTGTAAGATCAATGGTACTAAGGGGTATATTTACTAAAGTGCGGGTTTTTAGAAGTGGAGTTGTTGCCCATAGCAACCAATCAGATTCTAACTATCATTTATCTAGCACCTTTTAGAAGATAATTGCTAGAATCTGGTTGCTATGTGCAATAACTCCACTTCTAAAAACTCACTTATACCCCTAAGGTCTGTATTCAATTAGGTGCGAAAGTTACGTTTTGCAAAAAGCGTTCGCCGATACAAACTTTTTGCGCATATGTGCGTATCCCGCTATCCAATTGCCGGAGTTTTCGCATGTGCGTAAACTTCATAGGCAGAAATCGTCAAAGTTTTCACCATCTCAGAGGCAGGTGATAAAATGTGCAAAATCTCTTTTTTTTGGCTAAAAATGTGGGGACTTGGTTCAGAACCCTTTGGACACCCCTCATAATGACCAATTAGGCAAACAAAATTAAATTAGCTTAATTCCCCCTAATAATGACACACATCATTTTTGGGGTGAAATTTAAAAAGTGTTGGAAAATGAGTTTAAAGTACTGGGTCACGTATTTGGGCTGCTGTATGGATGGGACAGCAGTTTTAAACATTGCAGGTGCCTGCAGCAATTGTATTTTTACCATTTTTTAAAACTGCACTTTATAGACACAAAAATATACTAGCACCCATTTTAATGTAACCCCAATTTAACTACAGCAATTATTTTTTCCAAAAGAAATTGCTTTATATTTTTCCACACTTATGCAAATATGCATATAACAGCCATTTGACTCATTTATATTATACTAGACTTATATTAGGGATATTAATACACTGGAAATCAAAATAGAAGTTTAAGTTAGGCTTTTTATGGGGTACAGACTGATTTCCCCAAAATGTGCTGTACTTTTTGCTAGTTTCACCATGCACAATTATTGCACATATGTGGTTTTGCGTGTTTTGCAATTGGATCGGGTGAAAAGCGGGAGCGCGCATTGAGAAAGTATGTAAAAATATTGCATCAAAACTGGCGAATGCGGCGATAACTTTTCGCTATACGCAACTTTGCACCTAATTGAATACATCCCTATTGTTTTATAAAAATAAATTTTTTTGAACTGAAATGATGTGCATTATGCAGTATCCTCTTCTCTGCATATCTGTAAAGATTTTAAGTGATTTCATGTTGCTTTTCATTTTATTGTTTAAAGGATGTAATAAACCTGAATTGTATTTATAGCTTGTAACTTCTATGCACGTTTGTGTTTTTATTGCTAGTGGCAAAGCAGTGACTTCTGTGCACCTGTGCGTATGCGCGTATGCTTAGTGGAAGTCCTACATCTGTCACATGAGTAATTTAAACCGCTGCTGAAAAACTGCTGGGGTACTTTGCAGAACTTTTCAAGCAGTGGTTTTCCTGATCGCAGGAATATCTCTAGCAGTTCTGCTGCTGGAGACACTTTTCTGTGCCAATACTCTGAGCACAGCTCTGTGGGAAACCCTGTGAGAATAATCCTTATTAGGACCATATTTGTGAAATTGGGAGCTAAAGCCACGTACACACTAGACAACGATATATTGAACAATAATGATATTGTTCAAAATATCTGCTAGTGTGTATGTGAAAAACGACCAGCGATGCGCGCTCCCTCTCGTCGTTTACAATACCCCAATCGGCTGTACATGCAGCCCAATCTGGGGATATGGTGAGCAGTGCCATGCTGCTAAATGTGTGTATACACTTGCCGAGGCCGGGCCCGCTGATGACCATATCGCCGCATACACACATCATGTATTGTGTATGCAGCTTAAGAGCCCTGCAGCAAAAAACAGCAGACCCTTCTTACTCTTGGACTTAATACAGAATTTACAGAATCCTGCATTATATTGTTTTGAATCCTTTGCCCCTTATAAACTATATTTCTATGCGGACATATACATGGAAATGTGTCTCTCACTGTTTACTGAAATAATGTGAAAACGGGGGTTTTCACATTATTTTAGTATCTCATGACTTCTCTAAAGGGCAATTGGAGTAGAATTCACAAAATTCTACTCCAAACCCTAATTATCACATACTGTTAGTGAGCAGATCATATTTCCCATACTTGTAATGGGAAATATGATCTGCCCAGATTTACTAAATACAGTATATATTGTAAAAAATACCGGGGGAAGCCCTGTGATAATACCACCTGGAGATGGGTTTCCTGCGGTTTCCCGACTCCTGCTCTGGCAGGCAGAGCAGAGCCAGGACCTGGCCCCCTGTAATTAGATTGGTGCTCAAGTCAACTGGTCTCTGGGCTCCTGCACAGTGATCCTGGGGAGCTGTTGCATAGAGCAGCTGAGCGGGGTCACAGTGCAGGAGCCGGGGTCAGACCAGCTGACCGGTGCCCCAGAGGACATCACCGGAGCACCGATCACTAAGGTAAGTTTAATTTGAACGGGGGGGGGGAGAGAGGGGAATAGTGGTCTGCGGTATCCAGCGGCGCAGACACATTCTCCCTGTATTTTTTCCAAAAAATATAGGGAGAATGTGCGGACTGGGATTCACAGGGACCGAGCTTTACTGCAAGCTCTGTCCTTGCATGTGGATTGTAGTAAATAGAGCCCTCTGTCACCAGTTATAACAAAACCGAACATGCCAACAAGATGAGCCAGAATTCACAATCTGGAACAGAGTACATGAAGGTAGACAATGTGGAAGTTCAGTAAAGTGATTGATGAATTTAGGGCCTGATTCAGACCCACTCGCGAGCGGCTGTCCGCTCGCAAGTGGGTCGATGTTCTGGACTGAGCATGCGCACGACGGAGGGAGCTCTGTCGTGCGCATGCGCCAGACGCGACGAGCGAAGGAAAGTCCTTCGCTCGTTGTGTCTGATCAAAGGGGGCGTGCTGTCGATGTTGATTGACAGCATGCCCCCTTTGGTAGGCGTGCCTCCCTGACGGGGGCGTTCCCACGGGAATAGCCAAAAATGATAGAGCCAAAATCACTCCGGAGCTTGCGGTTGAAAACCTCAACCGCAGGCTCCGGCTCCCAGTTTCGATGGTCGCGATGGTCAAGACCATCGCGGCCATCAAACTGCACGCTCGTATAGCCTGTGGGTGGTGACCCACAGCTATACGAGCGTCCAGGAGGACGCTCCATTTTCATGGAGGCCGGCCCTCATTCAGAGCGTGCGGCTCTGAATGAGGGCCTTAGTCCTCCAACTTTTGTATTTACATTTTGTTGAAGCTCTCCACACAGTGGTAGTAGTAGGTGCTGATATCTGCACTCTTCTCTTTCACTCTGTGCAATGATTTGTTTCATAAACGTCCAGTAATTGGCCGGCAAATTATTTTTTCTAAGCAAAGTGAATGAAATGGATGTGGTGCAGTTACTTCAATAGGGCAATTTGTTTTCCCCCATAAACCTTATTATTGTTCACACATACATACAATTTGTATTTCTGAATATCTGCTAAGAATATACATGTAATTAGTAACGCAAGCAACAATAATATTAGCAATAACTTCCAGGGAGAATATAAATAACATTCTAAGCATAGAAGCTACAATAGCACTGATCACCTTTTGTTCTTTAATATCTTCAATAGAAACCTAGTGGGTCTCCTAGTGGGACGCAGCAGCTTGGTCGGACACAGTGGAGTGATGTCATTTGTCTGTATAAACACAAAATTACCCCTGTTGCTGTGCAAAAACAAGGGGAGCACAAATAAGAGACAGATATAGATGGTTAACCAGCAGCTGTCACTAGGTGGTTGCCACCACCAACACTAAACGAACAACTAAAATTTATATATATAACAGCGCTTGGTCTCCCATCGTAACAGTATTATATTCAGCAATAAAAAAGGAGGAAGGAATATTGAAGACTATACTTAAATGAAAAAGGTAAAATCGCACTTTTAATAAAACATTAATGATTCTAATTTAATACAATAAACATAATTTGCGAGGACTTCCGGTTCCGGGTTGATGGAGTGAGGCAGCTCCGTATCAGGGCTTCTGCACCGCGTCCCAGTTAAACCCTTTACAAGGCCACCCCAGCCTCGAAAACACCTCACAACCCGTCCCTAAGTGCAGCCCACTACCTACATTGACAGGTTTGTCTACACCCCGCAGCACCCGACCACTCAGACTCCCCGGCAGGAGAAGCGCCGCATCCAATGTGGCGCCAGACTCAGATGGGCTGTCCACGGCTTCTAAGAAAGCGGCTGTGGAAGGCGAGGGATCATATCCCTATAACAGTGTTGGCTAACCTTGACACTCCAGCTGTTGTGGAACTATATATCCCAGCAGGCCTGCCACAGTTTTAGCATGCCCTAATAGCAAAACTGTAGCAGTGCATGCTGGGTTATGTAGTTCCATAACAGCTGGAGTGTCAAGGTTAGCCAACACTGCCCTATAAGGTAAGCCGTGCACCAGACGCCCCAGCCACCTATGGTGACAGTGGAGGCTATCAAGTGGACGATTACCCCGCTGCTCACACAGGCGGTGGCAGACATCACAGGCCAACTCAGCAGGCTCACGCAGAGAGTCTTAGACTCTGAGCAGCAATTGGTAGCAGCACAACATGAGAGAGAATCCTGTAGGTTGCCTATCTCGACACCTCATAAGGAAAATTACCAATTATGGAACAATGTCAACGACCTTGAAAATAGGTCTAGACGGAATAATATTAGGCTAGTGGGGGTTCCTGAAACCGTCAAAGGTGCAGCACTTGACCATTTGGTCCACACCACCTTACCCTCTCTCTTGGGCATTGAAGCTGAATGCAGGGACATAGTTATTGAACTGGTGCACAGAGTGTGCCCCACCCCCTCACAATCCAAACCACGTCCTCGGGTGGTCCTTTTTAAACGCCATAATTACCTGTACAAGATAACTATTTGGACCGCATCCAGAAAAATAAAAGGCCTGAAATGGGAAAATAATAACCTCTATGGCACGTATTCAATTTGGAAGCGAAAAGTCCGTGCTGGACTTTTCGCTCCAGACATCGGAGCTTTTCCTGGGATAAAGTATTGGGCGCACGCCCGCTTTATCCCCGTATTCAATTAGGAAGCAACGAAAACGGGAGCTTGCGGAAAGGTAAGTATCGCTAAAAATTCATGAATTTTCGGGTATTTTTCCTAAAGATGTCCAGACATGGGGGTTCACTCTGGGTACCCCCGTTTAGCCCTGCAAAATGTGTTCTGCATTTTTAAATAGCCGCGGCAGGTGTTTTTTTCCCGACATTAGAACAAGTGATGCAGAAGAGCACTTAGGTTTTTTTTTCTAATTTTTTTTAAGTCGTCACATCAAATTTGGAGTACATGAAAATGGGTACTAGCATATATTTAAGTCCCTAAACTAATTTTTTTTAAAATTCTGCAAAAATGCACCTGCCGCTAATAGCCTATTCTAGAAAACACCTGCCGCATACTTACATAATACCCCTGAATCTTTTGGGCTATTTTTAAACCCTTTCCCCCATTTATTTATTTATTTTTTTTACCCCAAAATTTTTTTTTAAATTTGGGGTGTCCCTATTTTTTTTTTTTTTTTTTACTTTTTTTTTTTTGACAGTTTGTTTTAGGGGCTACTCCTAGGGGTGCAGGCTATTTTTTAAGCCTGCACCCTCAAACCGCAATTCTGCACTTTTTTCGCCATTTTAAACATGGTGAAAAGTTATCCCCGTTTATTTTCAAAGACTTTTCGAACCTGCGAAAAGTCTTTGAAATTGAATACGGGGATAAATGAAATAGGTGAAAATGAGGCCGACTTTTCGTAGCCTAATTGAATACCCCCCTATATCGTCCAAGATTGCTCCGCAGAACTGACCAGGGTTCGAAAAGCCTTTTCCCCACGCCAAATCTCAGAAGGCCGTAAGTTTGGGTTCCTCTACCCCACCTGGCTTCGCATCTATGATGGTAAAGAAGTTAAAGATTTCTCCACACCTGATGACGCTTCCGAATACTTACGTGAACTCTCGCTTGCTTCCATGCATGATATGGACACACCTTCGACCAACCTGGGATGATGGGTGAAATTAAATCACTTTCAGAACTGCTCAATTCTTAAATTGCCTTCTATTTTTCAAAACAAGTGATTTGACGTTTGGATGAATCACTATGTTAGTGACTTAACCCCATTAGCACCTTACAAGATAACATTTTGTCGTCACTGTGATTTGTCCATAGGCTAATTTTCCTTTAATTGATTGTTAAATTTAATCTAATGCATTATGTTGTGTTCTTATTCAAACGCATGTTACAGAGATTCTGCTTTTGAATCCCATTGTTTACTTTATTTTATTCTTTTTTTTTTCTCTCCCTTCATGCAAAATTTTTGCGCTATATTGCCTCCCCTGATGATCTGAAATAATTCTATTGTTACGGGGTGTTAATCCACATTTATCCTCAATAACTTTATATTGTCAAGTAACTGGGACAAAGTATAGGGATTCCCTGTAATTCCCGGTAGCTTAAACGTTCTAGTATGGCTACTACATACAAGTTTTCTTATTGGAATCCCTGGAAGTATAATGTTCTTAACATTTTTGAAAGAAGTACATATGACTTTAGCGTAAATTGGAGAACATTCCTTAGTCTATTCTTACATGTTTTTTATATTTTGCTTTCCCTTCCCTGTCTTTCCCTCACCCCACTCAACCCACTCACTACAACTACTACAATAACTAGGCAGAAATGGCGTTGCTCCGACTACCTGTATATAAATTCTTTAAAGCCAAGGCTAAAAAATGCCTGACATCAAAATAGGATCCTGGAATTTTGGGGGCTTTAATTCTCCAGTAAAGAGGAGAAAAATGTTACTCTATCTAAATAAACAAAAAATTGATATAGCCCTCATCCAGGAATCCCATTTAGTACCGACTGAGATCTCAAAGCTCAGCATGTTAGGCTGGTCAGTCCTCGCTTCGACACTGTAAACCTCAAAGGCCTGTGGTGTTATTATTTTAGCCAAAAAAACAACTCCAAGTGAAAGTAATATCCTCAACGTCTGTATGTCCTCATGACAATCCTTCTCTCAGGAGCACGATATGTCCTTTTGCAGTGTCTACGCCCCAAACAACTACTCCAAACCATTCTTCCAATCTCTTTTATCGATACTATCCCCACTATCCGGTGAATCTCTCATATGTGGTTACTTCAAGTTCAACTTAATCTCATCACAAGTGTTAGATTGCTCCCCACAACCCACTTGTCACACGCATCCCCCTAAATTAGGAATCCCATTATTTGCTAAACGTTTGCAGCTGGTTGATATATGGGGAGCTTTACACCCTACTGAAAGGTACTTTACATGTCTCTCTGCCGCACACGTATCTCTCTCTAGAATTGATTATCTCCTCCTCTCACATAGCCTATTTCCAAAATTCAGGGAAGCCACAATAGATCCGATTTCCCTGTTCGACCACACCCTAGTATCGGCTACCCTCCATATTCCCGATGAACCAGGCTTGGTAAAACTCTGGAAATTTCCATCATACCTTTCCCAATCCCTCAAATTCCGAGACCACCTATTATTGGTTTAGGAAAACTATAAAAATTATAGCCTCCCACATTTTGACAATGATCCCATCTTATTCTGGCAAGCAGCTAAAGTTGTAATTTGCAGAGAAATCATATCCTTTACCTTTGACTACAATAAAAAATACACCAACCAATACTTATCACTTCATAGATCGCTAACTGAAGCCTTTCAGCAATATAAGCTCACACAATCGCCGCGTAATAAAGATTCATATTTATCGGCGAAAACCCACTTTGAGGAGTTTATGCGATCCATTGGAGACATGTACTTCTTTCCTGTTCAACACAAATTCCACAAATTCAGCAATAAAACAGGCCGCCTCTTAACTAACCTACTCAATGGTACCAGACCTCCAATGATTGTACATCCCCTACAGGGCTCATCTGGTTCCTTGACCAAATCTAATGCAGAAATTGCCGAAGTCATGAGATCGTTTTTTAACAATCTATACTCTTCCTCGCAACCTTCCATGCCTCCCTTAACAACAGATCCACCAAACCATTCCTTCCCCCTTCCGCCTCACCCCAACACAAATTCATGGGACTCTCAACCTTGTTCAACCATTACGACAGAAATGGCACAGTCACTAACCTCCCCTATAACTTTAGAGGAGGTCCGTAAGGCTGTACAACACCTACAGCCTAACAAAGCTCCAGGCCCAGATGGATATAGTGGCGAGTTCTATAAATTTGTACTCCCAAAACTCGAAGAAACATTAGTAACTTTATTTAATGCTATGCTCTCTGCAAAAACCCATCCAGTCCACTTTAACTCTGCTATTCTGAAATTAATCCTGAAGCCAGGCAAAGACCTTTCCTTCCCACCCTCATACTGACCCATCTCCCTAAACCTTGATTATAAACTCTTAACAAAAATCTTAGCAGACCGTCTAAAATTAACTCTACCCCATATCATTCACCCGGACCAAACCGGATTCATATGGGGACAGCACTCGGTGATTAATGTCAGAAGAGTCTTAAAAGCTATCTCTGCATCTGTTACTCCCTCCACTACCCCCGACTGTTTAATCCTCTCCCTTGACGCAGAGAAGGCATTCGACCTCATATCCTGGCAACACCTATTTAATACCCTACGGAAATTTGGCCTCCCAACCCCATTTGTTGAAACATTACAGCTCCTTTTTCATCTCCCTCAAACCCAACTATCATGTAATTGTCACTACTCCCCTCCTTTTATTATCCATAAAGGCACCAGACAGGGGTGTCCCTTATCCCCACTATTATTTGCCATCACACTAGAACCATTAGCAATAGGTTTAAGATCCTCAACAACCTTTAGGGGCATCCAGATTGGAGATGTAGAATTAAAAGTAGTGCTCTTTGCAGACGATATGCTCCTCTTTATACTGTATCTGACCCGTCCCCAGTGGCGGGCTGGGTCGGGGGGAAGCGTCATGCGGGCCGCGGTCAGTCTGTGTCACTGTGACACAGACTGCACCGCATGTGTAGCGCTGACCGGACAGAGTTCGGTCAGCGCTACACAAATGAGAAACATACAGCCGCCGGCTCCGGCAGCTGTGTGTTTGTTTTGATCAGCAGCCAATGAGAGTCTGTCAAGCTCTCATTAGCTGCTGCTGCGCCCACTGCAGGAGCCGCTCCATCTTCCGGCTCCCGCAGTGGGCAATGGGAGAGACGTCATGATGTCATATGATGTCTCTCCCATAATGCACAGCGGCCCGGCCCGGGAGGACAGACGGAGGAGCGGATGGCGACGGCGGGACCGGGGATTCAGGTAAGTGGGTTTTTTTATTTTGTTTTTTATATTACGTGTGTCTACTGGGGGGGGTCTGGCACTACAATGAGGAGACCACTACTGGGGGCACTACAAAGGGGGGACTACTACTACTGGGGGCACTACAAGGGGGTGGGGGACTATTGCTACTGGGGGCACTACAATGAGGAGACCACTACTGGGGGCACTACAAGGGGGGAGGGGAACTACTACTACAGGGGGCACTGCAAGGGGGGTGGGGGACTACTACTACTGGGGACACTACAGGGGGGGGCTACTACTACTGGGGGCACTACAAGGGAGGGGACTACTACTAGGGGCACTGCATAGGGGGGAGGGGATTACTACTAGGGGCACTGCATAGGGGGAGGGGACTACGACTTGGGGCACTGCATCGAGGGACCACTGCTGGGGGCTCTATATAAAGGGCAATACTGTGGGTACTGCATAGGGGTGAGACTACAACTGGGGCCACTATTAAAGTGGCATTGCATAAGGGTTACCACTATTGGGGGCACTGCATGGGGGGTGGACTGCTACTGCGGGCACTATATAAGGGGCACTGCATAGGGGGTACCACTATTGGGGGCACTATATAAGGGGCTTACTACTGGGGGCACAAGGGGCACTGCACAGGGGGGACCACTACTGGGGGCACTATATAAGGGGCTTACTACTGGGGGCACAAGGGGCACTGCATAGGGAGGATCACTACTGTGGGCACTACTGGAGGCCTGCATAAGGGTGTTCTCTCCTGTGGCACACGGGGGCACTGCATATGGGCACTATGACAGGGGGCTGCCCCTAATCTTTATTTTTACCTTACATTAATCCCACATGGACCCGCCCCTTCCCTGGAACACTTGAGGGGGGGCGGCGCCGTAGCACGCACGTTTTTCGGGCACCCTGGCTACACGCTACTCTGCCAGGGCCGCCTGCATGCATTTGCCCCCCAGGCTAAAAATTGCCAGCCAGCCCCTGCCCGTCCCCTTCCATTCCTGAAGTGATGAAAATTATTTCTTCCCTTGGATATAGAATCAACATCTCCAAATCTGAACTGATGCCACTGGGAAACCCTCAATCCCATCTCCCTCACGTTCAGACAGTATCTCCATTTCACATAAATACAATAAAGATAACCTACCTTGGAGTCAATATCCCCCCCAATCTCTCGAATCTATATAACTTAAACTTCACTCCTGTCATTTTTAAAATAACCATAATGTTGGATGGCTGGAACTTGCACCCCCTTTCTCTCATGGGTCGCATAGCAGTCCTTAAAAGCATCATATTTCCGAAAGTATTCTACCTGATGCAAATGCTCCCCATTTCCATAAAACCTACTGACCTTAAGCGCATAAATAAAGCAATGATTCGCTTTCTTTGGTGGTCTAAAAAAACAAAAATAGCGCTGAGCAGAATGCAATCTACCCGCACAATGGGTGGACTTGGAGTACCACACTTTTCAGCATACTCATTATCCATATCCCTAAGATATATTGCTGACTGGCTTCTTGAGAAATCTTGCATCACAGACTACTTACTTGACAAAGCATTATTTGCCCCCTTTTCCCTCGGTGCTCTCCTTCACTCTAAATCAAAGGACATTCCCGCTCATGTCCTCAACCACATCATATTCCATGATACCTACCAAGCTTGGATCTCACTTAACAAAAAATGTAAAAGGAACCCTCATGCCTCCCCATATCTACCTCTATGGGGAAACCCCTCCTTTACCCCCTCACTTACTAACATACATTTTCTCACGTGGAGAAACAAAGGTCTTAACATTGCCTCGAAAGTATTTGACCCTGGAGGCAATATTGACCAATTTGCTACCCTGCGGGTTAAGTTTAATTTACCTCAACAACACTTTTTTATGTTCCTCCAGTCGCGACACTACATCACCTCTCTAACCCCCTCTATTAAACCCTCATCATCTCCAGACCCTGTCCTAACAGCTTTAACATTATGTACTCATTTTCAATACAAAACTAAATATATCTACTCTGATATAATGCAAACCTCAAACACACCCCATTGGGAGAGATTGGTTCAGATGTGGCAGAGTAACATTGCTGAATTATCCTCTTCAACCGACTAGCTCTAGGATCAGCTTATTTACAAGAGGTTCACGTACGCACGCTACAGAGGGCATACATTTCGCCATCCCAGTGCAAACATATCGAAACTAGGGCAATGCCCTAAATGTCATCAGTCAGATGCAACGTTATTCCTTTGTTTATGGTCTTGTGGAAAATTCAGAAGATTTTGGAACAAATTCTAAATTACATAAAAACTATTTTATCTATTTCTCCAACTCCTGATCCCTTGGCATGTTTATTAGCAAATTTTCAAAACTGGGATCTTTGCACACGTGGTAAATCGATAACCCCATTTTTAGCAATAATAGTCACTATTTAAAAATAAAACTATCCTATTGCATTGGACCTCCTGTCCCTTCCCCTCTTCATCAGAAGTTAAGCAAAAACGTATTTGTTTACTCTATCTGAAATGGAGGTCCACTTTTCCTGACATTGAAAAAGGAATAATCCGACTTTACAAAAAATAGGGTACATTCATAGAGTCCCTAGAACCAGAAACCCAAACAAAAATGATCAAGCTCTTCGATAACACTGATTTGTTCTTGCACCAAAATCTTTTAGCTGAATCAAACAGTTGTCCTGACATCTGAAGTGCTTAGGAGAACATGGCTTGCCTAATCTCCAACCCTCATGACACTACAAAACTATGTGAATATAGTCGGAAATACAACATCTGCCAACACCTTTTTTCTCACCCCCCCTTGCTCTCACCCCCCCCTTACCCCTCTTTTTATATGATTTCAAAGTTAGAAAATTGAAGAAGGCACCGGTGCCGAAACGCATTGGGGACCCTCACATCAAACCTGACACCGATCCAAGCTGACATCCACTATCCCCCATCACCACCAGGGACCGCCAGTGCAGAAAGCTCTCAGCGTACCCACCCGCTGGTCCGCACCACTCACACCTCCAGTGACCGGCTCCACCCCTGGACCAGCCTCTCTCTCCCCCCCCCCCTCCCAGGCGTGCTCAGCAACTGACTCCTGGACTGGGTTGTCTCCACCATCGATCCCCATTTCCACGAGGGACCATCAGTGATAAGAGCACCCTACACATATGGCCGCAAGTCCGCACAGCCAACATTGCCAGTGACCAGCTCCATCCCGGTCACACCTTCCACATCCCCCCCTCCTACCTGGCTTTTTTCGACTCAGTATCCCGGGCAGACCACCCCCAGGGGTGGTCCCGGCATACACGCTGCAACCCAGCCTCCCAGCGGCTCACACAGCCACACCTCTGGCTCCGCACCACCAGCGGCACGACCAAGAGCCAACCTCAGCTGCACACTTCGGTCGTTGACCTCCGCAGACCAATCAGAACAGCCGTGCACCTGCAGCAGACCAGCAACACGCTGATCTAGCTCACCAACAAACCTGCAGCTTCCAACCTATCTGCAACGGCCGCAACGTCGACCTACATCACCATAACAAAAAACCTACCAGTAGGTAAGTACTGCCATGACTCACACCAACACGTGGGACGTCGCACAGGTGTTCCAACCCACTTTGCACATCCCCCCACTCCCCAAGACTTCCTAGACTGTCGACCATAGGTCCAGCAGGGGTGACGTGCATTGTCACTGAACTGCACGGGAAGGAGCCCCCTGAAAGGGTCCACCTACCTCCCCAGTCTCATCACCACACATCACTGAACCCCACCCACCTGCCCGGGATCTCAACAGAGCAGCATTGTGACTACTCAATAAAAGATTTTGCCCCAAATTACTGTGTCTCGCTGGCCTCATTTTGATCCTATTTTATTCCCCTTTTTCACATTACTCCAAACTACACTCCATACCCAATCACACCCTCCTTCTCCCTTCCAAAACACCACCACCACCACCAGAAGAAACATTCCAATTAACACCACTCACAAACACACCCAAGTCATCACCATCACCACTATGAGCAGGAAGAGCTCACCTTACCCCCCCCCCTGCCCCCATACGTATTCAGTGCGGGAAAAGTACTCTCACACAAAGGTGCAGCACCCCAAAACCACAACACACCACCCCCTGATCAACGAGAGCGCAGTTCGACCGCCCATCTTCAAAAGTTAGAAAATTGTTTAGCTATAGAATTCACACTCTTGAGTGAATCCCCATAGCTCCTATGGTACAGCCCAGGGAGGATTAAGTATGATTCCTGATATCATAACTAGTATATAACTTATATTGAACTTCCAATGTTTTGATTAACTTCTATATCGTTACATGTACTATATATTGCTCGTGGACAATCATTTCAAAGTTTGTTAGTATTTGAATGTATTTGTGATACTTGAGTGAATCTTTGTCTATATACATTCATGTTATATATCATTCTAATGACCATTTATCTTACTGAAAAACCAAATAAAAACAGATTTAAAAATAAATATATATATATATATATATTTATATATATATGTGTGTAGCAGAAGATTACAGCGCCAATTGGATGAAAATCCCTCTAGGTAATAAAATAGGATTTTCTCAATATGTGTTTTTTACCTCACACGTGTGTATTCTTTAGAAAATTTTTTAAGAAATAACATGCACCCCCCAAAAATATGGGTGTCAGCTCAACCAGAAAAATAATGTGGTGATCTGTTACATATACCAAAGATAATAAATACAAGAATAGAGCGCATTACATGCTTTGCATATCCTTATATATATAAAATTCTAAAAACATGATATAAAGTGCTAAGTGAACTGCACACATAAAGTGCTAAGTGTAATTAATATTGCATTATTAAAAAAAACCAAATAAATAACATCATCAAATGGTAACACAAATTCATAAAATGTGCATCAATAAAGTGCAAATGAATAATAGAGCAAACATATCATTTAAAATATACAAATTAATTTTAATTAGACACAACAATTCTATCCTTCTACATAAAGGATAAAATACATAAATACACAAACAATGTACATATAAAATTAATATTATCAGGATAAGAAAGGGGGATAAAAGGTAACAGCTTATCTGATAAAAAATGGCAAGTTCATGAGTGGGAAGAGAGTAGGAGCCTCCAACGCGTTTCGTCCGCAGCCTGGACTTGCATTTTAGAGTGACATCCACAGGTATTTAGTATGCTAAATTCATAAATAATTGTAAGGATCCTCTATTTTCTTCAAGAGGACTAGCTGGTGAAATTTGCAACAAAGTAGCAGGATGTAGCAGAATGGAAGGACAGCTGTATGGTGGCAGGTCCTCTATGGTGGAGTCTGGGATGCAAAACCTGTTGTGAACTTGTACAGGGCAGTTTTTTACTTTTTAAGGTACTCAAAAAAATGTAATTAATAAAAGTCTGATACTTTGGTTTCTTTTATTATGCACCGCTTTGATTGTATGTTTAGATAGTTCCTGCAAACATGACAAACCTTATAAGGAATTAACACCGGTGAGTCTCTTTGTAATGCACTTTTTCAAGGAGTACACTGTTATGATTTTTAGTGATAGGCCCACTATTGTCTCATGTGGTGGTTTGCGAACGATTCCACAAAGATCTCTATACAGTCAATATTTATTTTATTGAAAGACCCCACCCGCTGGTCCGCCTGGTAAGTACCTCTCACGCGGAATGAAAGCCAGTGCCAGAATGTTTCTGTTCGGAGTGTTAGTCAATATTCAGGCGCTGCCTGTACACTGATGATAGCCACTCTCCTGAGATGAGGGTGGGTGCTGGGGCCTTACCGCTGGAAGTGCTGGTACTGTTCTAACAGCGTCTGCATGCGGGTCACACCGGCCTGTTGTGACCATGGCAGGTAGGCTGTTTTAGGACAAAGGTTATGTCCTAATAAGTGGTATGAATCTCAATCAGGTGCCAAGTCGGACTGGTGTGAATATTTCTTTCTCAGGGGGCCGCTGGACTCGTCGTGGCTTTAGGTACAGTAGCAGGAGCTGATTGTTGGTATAGCGCGAGCATGTATCGGAACCCGTATTGATGGATGCCACAGGACTAATGTGTTTCTTCGCACCTGGCGATTTCGTCAGAGGTGTGTCCTGTAATTTGTCTGTGCATGCGTCTGAGTCGCACCGTGCATGTGTCCATATGTTGATCATACAAAGTCACATATTTAGATGGACGGTAGCAGAAATTTAAGGGGTCTTCCTGGGCGGTGACTGAGAGGTAACAGCGGGGTGGCTAAAGAGATGCTACTTATAGGAGTGTCACAGGTGTGTGTCGCTGATAGCAGTTGCATATAGGGGGCTGTAGTCAGACATAATGGTATATTCTGGGTCAATACGTGGAGAACGCTCTTTCTCATTACTGGTATGACCAATATCAATGTTTTTCCTCCATTGGAGTAAGGATACTGAATTTAAACCTCTACACGCTCCTGCCTATAACCTCTACAGAATCCTGCCTATAAACCTCTACTGAATCCTGCCTATAAACCTTCTAGGTTTTGACACTATCTGCGTACGCAGTCATACAGTAAATAAATGCCTTCAGACCTTGAACATGTGTTTCCAAAGCACAAAGTATTATTCAAGTAAAGTACAGTAAGTTACACGCTGTGATCTAAGTACAATTTAGCACAAAGAAATTATACAGACCCAAGATACAGTTATACATACTAACGCGCACTCGGACCAGTTACCGGCATCCATAAGAAACCTCCATCAACAGCATCAGCATGAAGACTCCAGATTGGGGTCAGAACCCACATATATATACCCTTACAGAACTAGGCAATACAATAGAGAAGTTTGGCATGGTTTCATTGGTTCCCAGTGCGGGTGCATCTGTTACAGGATATTTAACAAGTTGATTCAAATGGACACAGACCAACCTCCAACAGCCTTTGTCTCCATTTTCCCCCTGCATGCAAATCTAGGCTGTTAATTTTACAAAGTACATTTTGGTGCTTTATCTTTCTACGGTCTATAAGTCGAGAATGCATGTTGCGATCTTCACACCGATGATACCGGGAAGCTGTTGAGAAAGTGCAGATCAGTATAACACCAAACACGGTTTACTTATTATGTATTAAGCCTAAGATACCAAATAACATTTGTTCACAGCAATTGTAACAAATGAATAAAACTTGAATCTTATGCTTTAAAGCTATGGAACCTTTTATGTGAATGTGCAGTGTGTAAGTATTCGGGGTTTGAGAAAAAATGCTAGTTAACTTGGGGCAGATGAGTGCGCACTAAGCTAATAAACAGCGTTTTCATACAGGATCTTATGCATTCGCTAATGTGCGTTTTGTTAACAGCGCAACTGTGCGTAATGTGCGGTGTTTATGCATGTGATTCTATTTATGATGGATTTAATATATATATATATCATTCCTTACTAACATTTTTAAACTGCAATGCAATGTGTTATTAGTAATGAGATTCACTCTCAAACAGGGTGGAGACCCCCAGCCAATTGCTGGTGCCATATTGTCTGACAGTGAGTTTAAACAGTTATTTTTATGCAGATTTCTTACCATTGTTCATTCAGTCAAATTCAAGTGTCTGGGCCATATTACAGTTGCCACAGCTACACCGGTCCACATGTGGGGTCTCTCCATTTACATGCAAAAACACCCACAGTTCCTGGTGTATTGTCTTTTCTAATTACTTTTCTCAGGAAGCTGTTTCTCTAGTTGTTTTGGTATTTTTTCTATGCAAGGTTGTCCCCAGTACCAAAAGCATTGCCACCTGTACTTAGCTCGTGAGTTGTAACTTAAAATGGTGCTGGGAGATCAGTCACAAAATGGCGTCTTGCAGATTCTTATTTTTAAGATGGAGTTCTGGTTGCCATTTGCAAGATGGCGTCGCTCCAAGCTAATTTTACACTGATTCTGTCTCAGCCACTAAACCAGCTTCGACAGGAGATTCTAATATATATTGGTGGAACAATAAATATGACCTACTGAGGTGTGAGAGGAATAGACTAATTCTGCAGTAGCAAATCTCTACACTTGTATCCAAAATCCCAGGATCATGAGGCACATCCATAAACAGTGGAGTCGATCTGCTGTTGGCACTTTCTACTTAGCAGTGATGTGCAGTGGGGTGAGGCAGAGTCTTTCCTGTCATACTTAGGTATAGAGTTTTGACTATAAAAATTATAATAAAATATCTTTGTATTATTCTAATAATTTTTATAGTCAAAACTCCGGAGTAAAAATGTATGGCAGGTGAGGCACTGCCTCCCCTGTATACATTTTCCACATATCCCTAATCAAAACACACCAAATTTCCAGCACTATATACTGCTGCACCTTTGTATAATGCCCACATGTACCCTCGGGTTCATATATGTATCTGTAAATCTGGCTCTGATACTAGTCCGTGCCTCCCCAGCCATTTACCTCACCGCATGATACTGCTATTTAGGGCAGTTTGACAATCATAAAGCTCCTATGTTGTTATATGTAGCCTCTACAGTAAATATCAGGAAATGTTTCCACATAAGTAAAAGCAGGAAGTAAGTTAAACTGAGTACACACTGGAGCGTTGTCGGGCCGATTTGACACTTCGTAACAACAAATCGCCTACATCGCTCAGTGTGTACCAGTGATTGCGCGCTCTCATGGTTGTTAGGTTGGATGGGCTGCACATCAAACCTGACCATCGCTAGCGACCTATAGTAAGTTAATGAAGGACGGAACAGTGATTGTTCCATTAGTCATTAGCTCATTCTAGTGTGGACAGGCAACCCCCATTCAAGGGCATTCGTTCCGATGTCGGAACGAATGCCCGTCGGTCCAGTGCGTAGCCAGATTTGATTAAGTCCTGTAGAGTTTTCCATCCACTTCTAGAGTTGGGACATTTGCAAGCCATTCTACAAGATGTGATTTAACATCTATGTAAATGTCATGAATTAAATTATAGTGTATTGGTGTTGTTTTTCTTTCTAGGAAGAACAGTAAATAATAAGGCACCCAATGGGTTATTCCAGTCTGATAATGAAAATAACTTATTACACTAATAACATACTATTGTACCTGCAGAAAAGCCATATTACATTGGCCATTCATACAGGGGCATAACTATGGGAGACAATGGAGGCGCCTGCCGCCGAGCTCCAGCTCTGAAGGGGCATCTCTTCCATTGTCCACAACATATTCACCCCACTTAGGGCTGTAACTATGTACCCGGAGTATAATGTCACGGCCGCCCAATACATGACACTCCTTCCCGGCACCTGAGAATCCACCATACACTAGTGGAGAGCTCCATGTCACCATCAGCCTCTGCCTTCGTCTATAGCCTGTCTGCATGCGAATTGCTACATTACAGTGGCAGCAGCTGTGACGGGGGAGCACCAAATTATAACTTACCTTTGGGCATCTGGGATGAACTTACGCCACTGCATTCATTTCATATGAACATTTTCTTTAGCTAGTTGACTTTCGGTCTCCATATCGTGATTCTGTGGGCTACCATACTGTTTTTCTGATGTAAGTGTCCAATGTCAGCCATACACATGTACCCATGAACTGATGGAATGTAATGTACAAGGAGAGGATAATTAATCCTATTCCCTTTAATAGTTATAAAATGTGTTGATATGTTGAATGTGCTCTTCAATCATACAGATCAGGAAGGGATTCTTTGTTTATCTTTTCCCTCCTTCTCATACGTCTTGTAAGATTTATAGGCCTTTGCTTTATGCTAAACAGGACACAATCAAAGTACAAGTCTAGAAATATCTGATATATTACCTTTTATTGTGTATAGTAAAAATAAATAAATACCACTTACATATATGTAAATATTTAAAGCATTTAATCATAAAAGACAAAGTCACCTTTGTGGGATGTTTGCAAGTATTCGTATCAGACTCACTTGATGTTTGAATAATAAATGTAGATGGTTGTCCCAGGATACTCAGGTTCTTCATACATAGGGAATTCTATCCTGTGAGATATCTGCCAATGCTTTCATGAAATCACAGGACCCTTATGAAGGTTTTGGGGACTATGAACTAACTGGCTCTATAAATTGTATAGGAGTCTATTAGGCACATTAATTAAAATGCCATTGCTGGCAGCTGTGTATGTCTGTGTATGAATCCAAATTTGTGAATATATATATATATATATATATATATATCAAGAGTCTGGTTTGCATCCTATAAATCTCAGAGGTGTACAATAACATTTAACCAAAACTTTGTATTAATAAAAATTATTAAAATACTTTTTAAAACATGAGTTTCTTAAAGTTCAGACCAGCTGTATATATGATATATGTATATATATCCAGTAGGTAAAATAAGTTTTGAACACATCAACATGTTTCTCAGTAATTATTTTTGTAATGGGGCTATTGTAATGAACTTTTCACCAAATGTCAGCAACAACCCATGCAATCCAAACATGCAAAGAAATCAAACCATAAATGTCCATAAATTAAGTTATGTGTAATAATGTGAAATGACACAGGGAAAAAGTATTGAGCACATGAAGAAAGAGCGGTGCAAAAAGGCATGGAAAGCCAAGACACCAGTTGAAATCTATCAGTAATTAGCAATCCTACCTCTTGGCAGTGCAAATTAATACAAGCTGGTTCAGTCCTAACTGACGGCCAATTAAAAGGTGTCTCATTACTAAGGTGTCACACAAGAAACATCTCATGATGGGTGTATTGGGAGAGCAAAATGGCTACTGACAGCCATTTTCATTCATAGTTCTTATGTGTGTATCAGACATGAAGTGGTACAGGAATGTGGAAAGCAGACAAGCCATAAATCCTTTAGGCGTTGTCTTTTGCGATGTACACCTGCGTTAAGTTTTAGAAAGTTATCAGTAGTTAACCAATAGAGTAGTTTGAACTAGGTTTATGCCCATATTAGTAAAAGTTAGTGGTGTCAGCAAGTGGGATACAGAGAGTTAATAGTCATAAACATGCTTGGAATGTGTAGTCGATGGTTTTAGCGTTTTGCAAACGTGGGGAGATGCAAACCCATGTAAAACAATCCTCTGTCTCATAAGTGAATGAGGGAGGTGTGACCTGATCAATCACAGAGTGTATACTGTACGTCACAGTATATCTGCATGTTGTCTGTTTACTGTGTTTGTGTTGTTGAAACAAACAAGAACAATGCATTTTAAGATTTTTAAGAAATATGCAAATATGCTTAAAGATTAATTGGAATTTCAGCTGGCTGATTTCCAGAAAAAGCATAATGTTGGTTTTTCACTGCCTGGTATTGATAAGAGTAAAAATAGTGACATTTTGTGTAGACCAATATATGTTGAAAGAAGTGTAAAATCTGTTCAGAAGAATGCAGTGATAAAAAAAAGCCTCTCTCACAGACAGAGTTTGCAAGCTTGAATTCACATTGTCCCATGAATTCCCAAGGGAGGGGGAGTGAGTTTTCAAGAGCTGAGATGTCAGGTGGTGATTTATACACAGCTAATGGTGCAGAAATGAGTGAGCTAGGGATACACAGAGAAGTGTGTGAGGTTACACAGATAGAATTTCAGACAGAGATTGAGCAATGTATTCACACTACAGAAAATGTGTTTGACCAGAGAAGTGATTGTGTGATGCAAATGTCTGATGATTTAAAACATGTGAACAAAATGTTGAATCCTATGAATGCAAAGAATATGTCCAGAAATCAGAGTCAATATTGAATGCAAATGAGGTTTTTGACAAAATGCCAATAGTTTGTGGTACTCCTGAGGTGAATGATGATATGCCTGAATTACCAGTCACTATCCCGCTTGCCATGCTCTGTGAAATGAATGAAAAGCAGGAAGTGTCTGAGTACCCATTAAAAGGGGTGTCACCCAGTGAAGGGGTGGTGATGATGCCTTTTGCCTTGCCCAATGAGACATGGGCATTACCCAAAGCCAGAGGGTGGGAAATAGGCAGGATTTCAGTAAAAGTCCATGCCCCTGAGATTGAAGACTCCCCCATGAGAATATGACTTACATGGCATGATCAGCGTGTTATTGTTGAATTTAAAAATGCAAAAAGTGAACAAGATGTGTTTTCTGATGAAACATCCATTGCAAATTATGTTTATTGTTTACTTGCCAATTGTGAAGGAGGGATTGGTGGGTACAAACTGACTAACCACAAGGGGCTTACATGCATTACAGACACACTGATTGTGGGAATATTTTGTGACAAAGTTGCAGATTTTGTGTTTGGTAATGAAATTTGCATCCCAGTGTATTTCCTTACAAAGCCTTACCAGCCAAAGGTTTTGAAGCAGCTGATAGACACACAGTTGCCAACGACAATGGCAGAAACGGTCATGCTGATTGAGGAGATCAAAGTGCTACTTCCTGGCCGTGTGAAATTTAAACCAATGCTTGAACTGTCCATATTGGATTTCTTTATGATCACAGCTCTACAGTGGTAAGAAGATTTCCAAGACAGAGAGCATTATTGGTTCATGGACTATGGTGCTTCTTGCACCTACACAGGACCGTTGTGGACCTTTGCTGGAGCAAAGTAGCTATCTTTACAAGCTAACAGACGAAAACCAGAAGAAAGGGCTAATGAACTTGTGGAATCTATGACTGTTTTCCAAGTCACTGACAAGACTGGATGCCCTGTAACTCTTCACACTGAGAAATGGACATTTGACACAAAGTCTATATGGACTGCTGCTGTCCAAAGCTGGAAGAATGACGTGGGACATGCTGATAAACACACCTACAGCTTCAATGGTGTGTGCACAAATGAACTGAGCACAGAACACGGTGTGTAATTCACCACAAAGACAGCACTGATAGTGCTAGGAGAACTGTTAAGCCATGACGGAGCTGACACTGCATTCGAGCAAGCTCAAATCAAAGGGATTCCTTATATCCAAACCATGGTCAGAGACATTGCAAAAACATGTTGGTTTGCCAACAGCTGAAAATGTGGCCTTCCTTGCTTGCTACTGATAAAGGCCTCATTCACTGTGAAATAACTGCACAAGTCTGGCAATTTGAATTCATCGTTTGCTACCAAGAAGATGGAGGACGAGTGTTGTACTAAACCACTACAAAACACTGTCATTCAGGAGTGAAGTTGTCTCAAGCAGAGTGATACAAGATAAGAGACTATACTGAACATGTGACACAGACTTAGTGACTTTTAGCTATTATGGGATGTCCAAGAAGATTCACGCAGACAGACACCCATTTTACAGAAACAATATGGAGTATATTGGGTTTTCTATGCTTCATTCCATTCACACAACTGACATCAGTATGATTGAATGAGTGGATGTGTTGTTTAGGAAACAGGAATGTTCATATACAGTATATACACAATGTTGGGGTTTTTAGAGCAGGCTGTATACAGTATATATGTCTTGTTAACTGGAGGGTGGTATAAGGTTGAAACTTTTAAAGTATGATATCTCGTGCACAGACACAAACACTTATGAACAGGTTGTTGTGAAGAAATGTTTAGTAGGAAGAGAAATAGAGACAGGTGAAAGAGATAATTGCAGCAGGATAAGTAAATGCTTATTTTGCTTTGTTGTTATGGTTTATCTCACACTGTTTATTTGTTTAAGCCAACAGGTTGATGGTTGGAGCAGGAGATGAGAGAACGTTGCTGAAGGCATGCCTGAGATGATGATGGCCAGAGAGGGATTACTTATACAGGAGAGAGTCCAGGAAGACAAAAGAGTTACAAGATCTGATGGCACAACCATTACATACATCTATGTGCATTGTGCAAGACTGAACTTGAGCCTTATATTGTTTGGATCTACACTCACCAATATTCTCAATACTTTTTCTAGATTTCATTGAACTGAACTGAACTTTACTGATATTAATTATCTTATACAGTGCATCCGGAAAGTATTCATAGCGCTTCACTTTTTCCACATTTTGTTATGTTACAGCCTTCTTCAAAAATGGAATAAATAAATTTTTGTCCTCAAAATTCTACACACAATACCCCGTAATGACAACGTGTAAAATGTATTTTTAAATATGTTGCCACAAGCTTGGCACACATATCTTTGGCCAGTTTCGCCCATTCCTCTTTGCAGCACCTCTCAAGCTCCATCAGGTTGGATGGGAAGCGTCGGCGCACAGCTTTTTCAGATCTCTCCAGAGATGCTCAATCGGATTCAAGTCTGGGCTCTGGCTGGGCCACTCAAGGAAATTCACAGAGTTGTCCTGAAGCTACTCCTTTGATATCTTGGCTGTGTGCTTAGGGACGTTGTCCTACTAAAAGAGGAACAGTCGCCCAAGTCTGAGGTCAAGAGCGCTCTGGAGCAGGTTTTCATCCAGGATGTCTCTGTACATTGCTGCATTCATCTTTCCCTCTAGCCTGACTAGTCTCCCAGTTCCTGTCGCTGACAAACATCCCCACAGCATGATGCTGCCACCACCATGCTTCACTGTAGGGATGGTATTGGCTTGGTGATGAGCAGTGCCTGGTTTCCTTCAAACATAATGCCTGGCATTGACACCAAAGAGTTCAATCTTTTGTTTCTCATGGTCTGAGAGTACTTCAGGTGCATTTTGGCAAACTCCAGGTGGGCTGCCATGTGCATTTTACTAAGGAGTGGCTTCCGTCTGGCCACTCTACCATACAGGACTGATTGGTGGATTGTTGCAGAGATGGTTGTTCTTCTGGGAGGTTCTCCTCTCTCCACAGAGGAATACTGTAGCTCTGACAGAGTGACAATCGGGTTCTTGGTCACCTCCCTGACTAGGGCCCTTCTCCCACGGTTGCTCAGTTTAGACGGCCGGCCAACTCTAGGAAGAGTCCTGGTGGTTCTGAACTTCTTCCATTTATGGATGATGCAGGCCACTGTGCTCATTGGGACCTTCAAAGCTGCAGATATTTTTCTGTACCCTTCCCCAGATTTGTGCCTCGAGACAATCCTGTCTCGGAGGTCTACAGACAATTCCTTGGACTTCGTGCTTGGTTTGTACTCTGACACGCACTGTCAAGTTTTGGACCTTATATAGACAGGTGTATGCCTTTCAAAATCATGTCCAAACAACTGAATTTACCACAGGTAGACTCCAATTAAGCTGTAGGAACATCTCAAGGATGATCAGTGGAAACAGGATGCACCTGAGCTCAATTTTGAGCTTCATGACAAAGGCTGTGAATACTTATGTACATATGATTTCTTAGTTGTTGTTTTTTTTTACTAAATTATCAAAAATCTCAAAAGAACTTTTTACACGTTGTCATTATGGGGTATTGTGTGTAGAATTTTGAGTACAAAATGAATTTATTCCATTGTGGAATAAGGCTGTAACATAACAAAATGTGGAAAAAGTGAAACGCTGTGAATACTTTCCGGATGCACTGTAAGTAACTGACATATTTGATATAATCATATGTAATATTCACTGTTTTATTAGAGTATTCACATATAAAAGGGGATTGTTTATGTTTGAGTGTATGGTGGATAGGAAGATATTTCAAATATGGGATGTAGGAGCTCAATTGGTTAATACTGCCAGGGAATGGCGGGCTCTGTTATACATTACACATAATTGTAGTGATACCCCAGACATAATGCAATTAACACCTGATCCTGATAAGAGCAGAGATTTTTTGACCAATGTATACACTGTGGTGGCTAATATTCCATATATACTTGTGTATGATGTGTATTACCTTTGTGGATTTGGTAATTGTACATTGGGACATTTGATACCCACCACATTCTTTACAGATGGGAATCAATTTAATACCAAACAGATTCCGCATCATTTGTTAACCAAGAGAGCAGTGCATCCTTTATTTGATGTGCCTTGGTTCTCGATTACCTCACTGCAAAAAGAAGGAGGTATGTGTATGGTAGTGGGCCCTGCCTGCTGCAATTATATAAATCAGACTTAGACTATTGATGAGGCTATAGAAGATCATTTAACTCAGGTCCAAATTGTAAAAGATAAGCATCATGAGGACAGTTGGTTACGGTGGTTCAACCCTGCATATTGGTTTTCAGGAATAGGGTGTTGGTTTACTGGTTTACTGCAGATGCTCATCTATGGAATCATGATCATAATATGTATGTATCTTGGGATCAAGGTATTATTTCTTTGTGCAGGGAAATGTTGTAACATGCTGGATTCTGCTAAATTAGGAGGAAAGATTCCTATGAGAACATGATATACAAGTCTTCCACACCATAAGCCCAAGGGTGGACTGTATTTGGAGAGCAAAATGACTACTGAAAGCCATTTTAATTCATGGTTCTTATCTGTGTATCAGACATGAAGTGGTACAGGAATGTGGAAAGCAGACAAGCCATAAATCCTTTAGGCGTTGTGTTTTACGATGTACGCCTGCATTAAGTTTTAGAAAGTTATCAGTAGTTAACCAATAGAGTAGTTTGAACTAGGTTTATGCCCATATTAGTAAAAGTTAGTTGGGTATGCAAGTAGGATACTATATAGGTAAAGACAAAGGAGATTCCAGCAGCCTGCCCTATGCCCGGATCAGTCTGCTGCTGATGGCCAGGAAATTGTTAGTTCCAGCTTTATTCTGAATAGAGAAGAGGCTCCTGGATTGTGTAACCATTTATATTCTGAAGCTAAGTAACTATTATTCTTTTATATCTTGTTATTTGTTGTAATAAATTGCATCTTTTTTCAAGATACTAGTTTATGTGGCTTAATTAACCTTCTGTATCTAAGAACCTTATTTCGTTCCACTGGGAACAATGGGTAAAAGCAAAGATCTCTCTCAAGACCTTTGCAACCTTATTTGTTGCAAGATTTATGACAGAAGAGTGAAAAGAATTATCAGAACAGTTGTCCAAGAGACAAAGACCACTTGTGGAGAGCTTCAGAAAGACCTGGAATTAGCAGCTAAAATTGTTTCAAAGAAAACAATAAGTAATGCACTTAACCGCCATAGCCTATATGCACTCTCACCACGCAAGACTCTATTGCTGAAGAAAAGCATGTTAAAGCTCGTTTAAAGTTTGCTACACAACATTTGGACAAGCCTGTGAAATAATGGGAGAATATATTCTGGTCAGATGAGACCAAAATGTAACTCTTTGGATGCCATAATACACACTATGTTTGGAGGAGAAATGACACTGCACATCACAACAAAAACACCATACCAACAGTGAAGTTTGGAGGTGGAAACATCATGGTGTGGGGCTGTTTTTCAGCATACGGTACTGGCATACTTCATATGATTGAAGGAAGGATAAATTGAAAAATGTACAGACATTCTTGCTAAAAATCTGCTGCCATCTACCAGGATGAAACGAGGGTGGACATTTCAGCAGGACAATTATGCCAAACACACATCCAAGGACACTCTCACTTGGTTGCAGAGAAAGAAAATAAAGCTGCTAGAATGGCCCAGCCAATCACCTGATTTGAATCTAATTGAAAATCTATGGAAATAACTAAATATCAGAGTTCATAGAAGAGGCCCACAGAATCTTCAAGATTTGAAGACTGTTTGTGTGGAAGAATGGCCCAAAATCACACCTGAACAATATATGCAACTAGTTTCTCCATACAGGAGGCATCTTGCAGCTGTCATTACCAACAAAGGCTTTTGTACGAAATATTAAATCAATTTCAGTAAGCGTGTTCAAATACTTTTTCCCTGTGTCATTTCACATTATTGCACATAACTAAATTTATGAACATCTATGGTTTGATTTCTTTGCATGTGTGGATTGCATGGGTTGATGCTGACATTTGGTAAAAATTTCATTACAATATTCCCATTACAAATATATTTACTGAGAAAAATGTTGATGTGTTCAGTTTAACCTGCTGTATGTATGTGTGTGTGTGTGTGTATATATATATATATATATATACTTCTGATATATATGCAAATAAATATGAGTGTGAAAGATGTCTATATATGCTGTTCAGTACTAATCGAATAGAGTGTACTCCTACTTGACAGATGTACAATTGATATTTTATCTTTAAGTTTCTACACCTTTAAATTATTGAGGACTATACTGCCTTCAGATTTAAAAGGTGATTTTATTAAACAAGAAAAAAAATAAAAATAGAACATTGTTTAAACATGCATTAAAAACACATAATCATGCACTTAGAAATAAATTACCAATACATGAAGGTGCAAATGGCAAAATAAAGTGCAATATGGCAGGTTCCCCTGAGTCGTACCGTTTAAGGTGGGTGGTGTGAGTAATCTTAAGGTGCAATTTCAAGTCCTGATGAGGTAGGCTGGTTCTGCTACATACCACCACGCTTAGCCTTAATGGTTTGGTGAAGTCTCTCACAGGGGTCCTCCATCGACAGCAAAGCAGCATGGGCACAACGCATTTCGGATACTCTTTGACCCTTTTTCAAGTGCAAGATGCTGTGCCATCTTACCCTCAGCTATTTATACTGCTAATCCAGAAATAGCGGCTCTCTGTTTCCTGTTGGGTTTCCCGCGATTTGCATTCCACCGTGGGAACCGGAAACAGGAAGTAGTCATGGCTTGGGTTCCAAACACCGGATGTGAATGCTATTAGTGTATTCCGGTATCCAAAGGAAGCGGAAATGATGTTATTTGTATTCCACTCGGTATCCATAGTTACATGGCTTGCATTCCACTTGTTGTTTTCCTTATTAGTGGAAGATGGTTTATGGATTCTTATATTATTATTCTCTTGGTGAACACCAGATATCCCATGAAAATAATATGGTACTTAGTATTCCCATATGGTCCATCTCTACCTTTGGGGTAAATGGCTAGATCCCTCATAATGGATTTTTAAAGTGACAGTCCACAGTGCATATAAAAGACAAAAGATAAAAAATTTTAAGTATACATTTAAAATACATTTAAAAGAGTAATTTTGTAAAGATACTGAAAGCAGGATTAAAAGACAGTATTAAGACCATATGCATAAACAATGAATCTAAAAACATTTTAACTCAAAATCTGAGTTTAATCCCAGTGGCCAAAGGGTATCTAATTTATAGATCCATTGCATTTCTTTTTGTGCAAGTCTTTTATCTAAATCTTTGGATCTCCAGTTCTCCTTGACTTGTTCTATACTCATAAATCATTTAATTCTGGTTTCAGATAGGTTGTGACTGGTTTTAAAGTGCTCTGAAAAAGGATGTCCTAAAAGTCCCTTACAAATATTGTAAATGTGTTCGGACATACGTGTTTTCAATTTTCTCGTAGTCTTACCCACGTATATAAGTCCGCATGTGAACTCCAACATATAAATGACATTACAAGATTGGCAAGTAATGAAATTGTTGACAGAATATGTCTTGTTGCTTTTACTAGTTTGACATGAAGTAGTTTTTCTTTCATTTCCCTTATTGCTCATAGTTCTACACATTAAACAACTCCCACATCTATGAAATCCTTTAATTCTTTCACTAGTGGGTTTGTTTTCTGTCAGTGTGCTTCTAACTAGCTTGTTCTTTAGGGACTGTGATTTCCCATAAATAAATGACGGTTTATTAAATAAAACGACCCATTATTTTAATGGGTCATTTTATTTACAAATTTTAGGGACTGCCATGGGCACCGGGTTTGCCCCTAGTTAGACTAATTTATTTATGGTATATTGGGAGCATATGACCATAGATTCCTTTCAAGAGGAAGAGGCAAACCTGGTGACCTGGTTCCGTTTTATAGACGACATTTTTTTATATGGAAGGGTGATATAGAAACCTTATCACAATGGTGTGATAAACTGAGCCAAAATAATTTTAATATCTTTTTAACTGTCACCACTAGTACTATGAATCTCAGTTTTTTGGACTTACATATTTATATTATTAACAATAAAATATGTACTAAGACCCATCGGAAAGAAACAGACTCGAATTCCTATATAGACATATCCAGCGAACACCACAACAGATGGCTGGAAAATATTCCGCTAGGTCATTTCCAACGTATAAAAAGGAACTGCACAGAGGAAAGTATATTTGAGGAGGAATTACAAAATATGAATGAAAGATTCATAGAAAAAGGGTATTCACTGGAAACCCTTAATAGGGCAAAGGAAAAAACAACAAATATTCCAAGAGCAGATCTTATTAAGGAGAGAATAGGAAAAGAAATAAGGAATCCTAAATATGAATGGGCCTTTATTAGTCAATATGGATCCCACTGTAGACAACTAGAAATGAGTATCTCTAAAAATTGGAGAATACTAAAGGAAGATCCAATATTAAAGGAACATTTACCTAATAAACCGTCATTTATTTATAGGAAATCACAGTCCCTAAAGAACAAGCCAGTTAGAAGCACCTTGACAGAAAACAAACCCACTAGTGAAAATATTAAAGGATTTCATAGATGTCATAGATGTGGGAGTTGTTTAATGTTTAGAACTACGAGCAATAAGGGAATGAAAGAAAAACTACTTCATTTCAAACTAGCAAAAGCAACAAGACATATTCTGTCAACAATTTCATTACTTGTCAATCTCGTAATGTAAATTATATGTTGGAGTGTACATGTGGACTTATATACGTGGGTAAGACTGCGAGAAATTTGAAAACACGTATGTCCAAACACATTTACAATATTCGTAAGGGACTTTTAGGACATCCTTTATCAGAGCACTTTAAAACCAGCCACAACCAATCTGAAACCAGTATTAATGATTTATGGGTATAGAACAAGTCCAAAGATCCAAAGATTTAGATAAAAGACTTGCACAAAAAGAAATACAATGGATCTATAAATTAGATACCCTTTGGCCACTGGGATTAAACTCAGGTTTTGAGTTAAAATGTTTTTTATATTAATTGTTTATACATATGTTCTTAATACTGTCTTTTAATCCTGCTTTCGGTATCTTTACAAATTTGCTCTTTTAAATGTAATTTAAATGTATACTTAAAATTTTTTATCTTTTGACTTTTATATGCACTGCGGACTGTCACTTTAAAAATCCATTATGAAGGATCTAGCCATTTACCTGAAGGTAGGGATGGACCATATGAGAATACTAAGTACCATATTAGTTTCATGGGGTATCTGGTGTTCACTGAAAGAATAATAATATAAGAATCCATAAACCATCTTCCACTAATAATATTAACAACAAGTGGAGCGCAAGCCATGTAACTATGGATACCGAGTGGAATACAAATAACATCATTTCCGCTTCCTTTGGATACCGGAATACCCTAATAGCGTTCACTTCTGGTGTTTGGAACGCAAGCCATGACGACTTTTGGTTTCCATTTCCCACGGTGGAACGCAAATCGTGGGAATCTCAACAGGAAACAGAGAGCCGCTATTTCCAGATTAGCAGCATAAATAGCTGAGGGTAAGATGGCACAGCATCTTGCACTTGAAAAAGGGTCAAAGAGGATCCGAAACGCATTGTGCCCATGCTGCTTTGCTGTCGATGGAGGACCCCTGTGAGAGACTTCACCAAACCATTAAGGCTAAGCGTGGTGGTGTGTAGCAGAACCAGCCTACCTCATCAGGACTTGAAATTGCACCTTAAACGATATGACTCAGGGGAACCTACCATATTGCACTTTATTTTGCCATTTACACCTTCATGTATTGGTAATTTATTTCTAAGTGCATGATTTTGTGTTTTAATGTATGTTTAAAAAACGTTCTATTTTTATTTTTTGTCTTGTTTAATAAAATCACCTTTTAAATCTGAAGGCATTATACACCTCAATAATTTAAAGGTGTAGAAACTTAAAGACAAAATATCAATTGTACTTCTGTCAAGTAGGAGCGCACTCTGGGCCTGATTCAGACCCGCTCGCGAGCGCTGAGCTCTCGCAAGCGGGTCAATGGTGCCCTAGTGCGCATGCGCATGACGGGGGGAGCTCCGTCGTGCTCATGCGCGAGACCCGAGGCCAAGCCGTCACTATGGGTCTCACACCAAAGGGGGTGTGCTGTCGATGGTGAGTGACAGCACGCCCCCTTTGGTGGGCGTGCCGGGGGCGTTGCTGCCCAGACGGAGGCATTCCCATGGGAATGCCTACCGTCTGGGGCCGGCCCCACTGACATCATTAGTGATGTCAGTGGGAGTGCTTTTGGCTCTGATAGAGCCAAAAGCACTCCTGGGCTTGCGGCAGCGAGACCCTACCGCAGGGTCTCGTCGCAAGCCCGATGGTCGTGATGGTCTTGACCATAGAGACCATCTTTTTGGCCGCTCGCATAAGCTGTGGGTGGTCACCCACAGCTATGCGAGCGGCCAGGAGGCCGCTCCAATAATAGGTAGGACGGCCCTGATTCAGAGCGAGCGCTCTTGTCAGAGCGTCCGGCTCTGAATCAGGCCCTCTATTCCATTAGTACCAAACTCTTACCATATTAATTTTTAGGTTATGGTGTATAACCTACCCTAATGGAAAAGTAAGCCACATACTATTTGTTCACTGCGCATTTTTTCTCCCCCTTCATTTTAACTATATATGCTGTGCAGTCAGGGAAATGTAAATAAAACATGTATAAGGAACGGTATGATTATACTCCTCTCGAACCACAGTTTCACCCCCGCTTTCAATTTAAAGTTTTCTTCATATACATAAGAGTGAAACTTCATACTGACTATTGCACTATTTATATTGCAAACAGCTGCCTTCGTTGATGACCTCTGCTTCAATTGCTGTACTACAGGTTCATACACATATTTACTGTATTCCTCTTCTTTGCTGTTTGTACATTTATCCAACTCATTCTGGTTCATGTACTATGCTCCACAATGTACTTTTTTCTGTTTTACTCTTTGTATTTGTTTGTGTTGTCTATATAATAATAAAAACATATTTTAAAAAATATGTATGATCTGCTCAATACTGGCATGTAAGTCTTACCTGCATAATTTAGAAAGCAACAAAAAAACACAAGTTTCCTCCGGCACACTGCAATAAGTCAGCATAATAAGGTCTGCATTCTACTTGTTCATAAAATACAGGAGACAAAGTTACACACATTTGCAAATATATGGTAAGCCACCCACCACGACAAGGGGCTTCTGCTTAGGTGGTTCTATTATACTGGGGCTAATATTGTAGGGTGGCTTACCATTGCAAATGTGTATAACTGTGGGCCAGATTCAATTAGTTGCTAAGTTTACCCGCAGCTAATTGCTCTGCCCTGAGCTATCCAATTAAGTGCCGATATCCTGCGCGTTAAGCCCCAAAGGGTCACTTAATGCAGGTTATTCCTTGCTGCCTCAGGAGCTGTGAGGAAAAAATCTGCATTAAATGCACCTTCTGGAGCTTAACATGCAGGGTAACCCAACAATTCCGGGCACTATAGATCAGAAAGTATGGGTTAATGCGTGTTCGCTGTGGGTCTACTGTTTGGGGAATATGAATATTAATTTAACAGCTTTGGGCATTACCCACTTTGTCTTGGAGTGTGATCGCTTTGTGTATGCAGATGCCCACCAGCCTGTCTTAAGACGCCCACTTGCGCATGTCATCTCCAGGAAGTGTATGCTACCATCGGTACATCGGGTACCATCGGATGCGATCACAACGCTTGTGGTTGACCATACCCTGCCGCAGTGTAAAAACAAGCCAGGTGACGTGTACTATGAAGCTGCCTCTTAATTATGCACACCTATGAAATGGCGTTGAGATGCTCAGACACACTTGTGTTCGCACCTCCACTCCCCTGTTTTGAACAGCCAGCCCCTGTAACCACCCACCAATGGCTTCTCCTGTCACTCACTCTGCTGGGCTGTATATGTGCAGTGAGCGAACGCTTCCCGATTTTTCGCACTGGTGCACTGCGATGCGTACGCATGCGCAGAATGTGAAAATCAGCGAACGCATCCTAGCGAGCTGGTCTGAACCGGGTCCTCAGTTTTCAGTTTAAAAACACATGAATGTATGACTCAGTGTAGGTGCTAATATTATTGAATGTTAGGACAAACTTATGTACATAGAGGAAGCTCCCCTGATTAAGACTTTCTAATCCCTCTTTAACGCTTTATAAGCTGCCAATAGTTTACATAGAGGGAGTGCCCTAATAATGACATCCCATCACCTGTTTATTTCATTCATCCATCACTCAATGCAGGATGCATAAAATAGGAAAACGGTCTACTAATGAAATGTTATCAAGGTTATTAGTCTATAAACTCAGATGACCTGTGATTGGAAGATGTCAAAATGATACAAAAATTAACCAGTTCTTGAAAATTATTTATGTACGCTGAAATAAAAATGGGATTTGTGGGACTCAACAGCCCCCATGGAACCATAAAGCCACGTTGTGTTTAGCCTAGTAGATTTCGTCCACAGTACTGAGTGTATATTTTTGGGTTGGAGATTATCAAGCAAAACATATCTACTATATTGAAATTTTAATAAGATTTGAGATCTCCCATCCTGCTATTATTTGATAAATCTGCTGCAAAAATCCATGTGGCAGACATTAGGGGTCTATATATTAATGACAATATATTTCAGGTCAAAGATTTATATGTGTATCAGAATATAGCGACCATTTGGATCAAGGATTGGTTAAAAAGCAAATTGACTGAGGTACTACTTAAGTCACCTGTGCTCAACCTTGGATATCTCTAAACCCTGAACTGTTGGCGAGCCTTGAAGACACGTTTGGGAACCTCTGACCTAGGAGCTGCTGGTCTGCAGGCCCCCCCAGTAAAATCCACCTCTCCTCTGTAAGCCCCCAAATTTCTGGCCCCACCATCAGCGGTTCCTACCATCCTCCTGTGGCTGCTATAATAAAAGCAGAAGTGGCTTCCCACTGGAAGCGATTTCTGTTAATCACACTTCAGCCAGGCACTCGGAGGGGGAGGAGTTCCCCCTCCCTGGTACTGCCATTGGCAGATACAGCACTTCCGTTCTGCTTTTATTATAGCAGCCCTATTCGGCTTCTAGGTACTGCAGTTGATGCAGCCCCTAGCATGCGCAAGACTAGTGTGGGTTTTCTTGTATGCACAATGGCGAGGTGAGGGGATGCTGCAGCTCGGGCAGCCCCTTGACAGTGTCACGGCCAGGGTATTTCAGCATGGCGCTAGGCGGGTGTTACCTGTGAGGTCGTTGTGGCGAGGGGCTGGAGTCTGGTGGGGGGCTTTGGCTGCACGCGTTGTTGTGCGGGCCTGTTGTCACTCTGCGCTGGTAAGGCCTGGTGGCGTCTCCGTTCCATTTGGCATGGGCGCCGCCATCTTGCCTTCTGGCCATGTGATGCGGCTGGCCAATCCTGGTGAGTCACATGTTCCCTCTGGCCAGTAACAGCACGGCATGGGGGATCTAGGAAGGGTCAGTGCCTTCCTTCTTTGCCAGTGTAATGTGTATCTCAGCCTGGCTGAGAGGGAGTTCTCTGTGCTTATCCTGTTCCTGCGAATTCGCTGTCTGCCAGTCTGCCTGTCAGCTCCTAGCTTCCGCTGGACTACCCTGCTTCCATCATCACCCTTGCCCATACCTGAGTGCCTGAGCCTGCTGACATCCTGCTCATTTGCCTTAGTTCACTACCTGCATACCTGGCTTATTATTTCCTGCATCACTACCTGCATACCTGCTTGCATACCTGCTTGATTATTTTCAGTCTCACTATCTGCACACCTGGACAGCTCTAATTGTTTCTACTTGGACATTAACCCATTACTCCCACCACAGAACTCTTGTGCACATTTATATATTCCTGGACTTTTATTTACTGCAATATTTTATGTCTACTCAAGCACTTATTAAAAAACCTAGTTTTTTATTCAAACCCGCTTCTGTGATCGCTCCTGCTACCACCCGGAGTCCACAAATAACCCAGAACATAACAGTTTGCACAAATAACCCAGAACATAACAGTTTGCACTGGCCCCATGGAGCCAGCCACGGATCAGGAGTCAGAAGTGGATTTGTTCCGGTGCATTTCTGGTCATTTAGAAAATCTGGAAAACATGCAGCATCGGATGGCTCAATTTCTGCAAGAGATGTCCAAGAGACAGGATAGTTTGCAAACTTCCTTTTCTACCCCTGTAGTACCAGCATCTACATCCGCATCAGCATCTGGGAATACAGGAGGCAGATCATCTCCCCGCTTACATCTTCCTTTACCAAGTAAATTTGACGGCAACCCTAAACTCTGCCGAGGATTCCTAAATCAGTGTGACATACATTTTACCCTGCAGCCTGACAACTTTCTAACTACAAGAACTAAAGTGGCTTATATAGTCTCTCTGTTATCCGGCCAGGCCTTAGAATGGGCTTCCCCACTTTGAGAGCGCTCAGATCCGCTGCTGGATAATTACGCAGGCTTTGTGTCATCTTTCAGGAGGATTTTCGATGAACCTGGGCGTACTGTATAGCATCATCAAACATCATGACACTGAGACAAGGGGTCCGTCCTGTCAGTCAATATGCCGTGCAATTTCAAATTTTAGCATCAGAGCTCAAATGGAATGAGGAAGCCCTCACCTCTGCCTTCTGGCATGGGTTATCAGACCGAATAAAGGATGATCTAGTCACTCGAGAGCTTCCTACTAATCTGAACGACATGATTTCGTTGTGTATCAAAGTTGACCTACGCTTCAGGGAACGTCAGGCTGAAAAACACAGAACTGACCGGCAAAGGTCATTTGCCCCCTACATTTCTACCCATCCCATTCCTTCTCCTACTGAAGAGGAGCCTATGCAGGTGAATAATACACACCTCTCAAAAGAAGAACGTCAGAGAAGAATGCAAAAGAACCTCTGTCTGTACTGCGGAGAGTCCGGTCACCTGCTGATCTCCTGCCCCCGTAAACCGGGAAATGCCAAATCCTAACTGACCCTGGAGACATCAAGTTAGGAGTTATGATCCCGTCTCCAAAAATTAAAGATTTCACGATTACCCTAGCGTTGGATCTTAAACCCAAACCTGTCTTTGCTACTGCTCTACTTGACTCGGGAGCAGCCGGAAATTTCATAACGTCTAGTTTCATAGATAAATATCAGATTCACTGTTCGTCTCTCAACCATGCCATCTCTCTGACCTCTATAGATGGACGCCCTCTAACTAACGGGATAGTCACCAAGGAGACTCAACCAGTATTGGTCCGAATTGGGGCACTTCATTCTGAGTCCTTAAAATTTCTGGTGATATCAGAGGCCTCTCAAGAAATTGTTCTTGGTCTACCCTGGTTGCATCAACATAATCCCAGGATTGATTGGAGTTCTATGCAGATTCTGTCATGGGGTATGGACTGTCAGAAATCCTGTCTTCCAAAAATTCGACCTGTAAGAAAGACAGTTCCATTAGTTTCTTCTGCCATTCCCAAGGAATATCAGATGTTCGCCGACGTGTTCTCTGAGCAGCAAGCAAATACCTTACCTCCTCATAGGGAATGGGACTGTCCAATTGAATTGATACCTGATAAGACACCACCTCGTGGTCGTACCTATCCGCTGTCCTTGCCTGAAACTCAAGCGATGACTGAGTACATCCGGGACAATGTGGCAAAGGGGTTCATTCACCCCTCTACTTCACCTGCCGGAGCTGGGTTTTTCTTCGTTGGCAAGAAGGACGGTGGTCTAAGACCATGTTACGATTATCGAGGCCTTAATGACTTTACTGTAAAGAATCGATACCCTCTTCCCCTGATTACTGAGTTGTTTGATAGGGTCAAGAGCTCTGTCCATTTTTTCTAAATTAGATCTGAGAAGGGCTTACAACCTCATTCGTATCCGAGCTGGCGATGAATGGAAGATCGCTTTTAATACCAGAGATGGACATTTCGAATATCTAGTAATGCCTTTTGGATTGTGCAATGCCCCTGCTGTCTTCATTAATGAGATTTTCCGGGATCTGTTATATGTTGTTATCTATCTGGATGACATACTGATTTTTTCACCCTCTGTGGCTAAACATCAAGAACATGTTAAAGAAGTTTTGACCCATTTGAGAGAAAACCACCTTTACTGCAAACTGGAGAAGTGCGTCTTAGGTGTGCCCAGTGTACCTTTTCTCGGCTACGTTATTTCTGGCTCCAGTTTGGAAATGGACCCCAAGAAGGTACAAGCAATTCTGGATTGGACCCGACCTTAGACACTGAAAGCCATCCAGAGATTGTTGGGCTTCGCCAATTATTATAGATGCTTCATCAAGGGATTTTCTACATTGCTGGCTCCCATTACAGCCTTGACCCGCAAAGGTGCTAATCCTTCCCAATGGTCACCTGAGGCAGAGTCTGCCTTTCATATTCTAAAACAGGCCTTTATCACAGCACCAGTTCTTCGACAACCAGATCTGGACAGGCCTTTTTTGTTGGAAGTAGACGCATTATCTGAAGCTGTGGGAGCAGTCTTGTCTCAACGTTATGAGGACAACCGAGTCCATCCTTGTGGGTTCTTTTCTAAAAAAATTTCACCTGCCAAAAGGAACTACGCCATAGGTGAGCAAGAGCTACTAGCTGTTAAGTTGGCGATGAAGGAATGGAGATATTTACTAGAAGGTGCTAAGTTCCCATTTACTGTATTTACGGACCATAGAAATCTCCTATTTCTCAAAAACCTTCAATGTGTGAGTCCTCGTTTAGCCCGCTGGGCAATATTCTTTGCCAGGTTTCAGTTCACCCTGACCTTCTGGTCTGGAGCACTTAATCAGAAGGCTGATGCCCTATCGAGATCTCTCCTCTGTGATGGTCAATCTGAAAATCAAAGCAATACCCCTGTCTTGGAATCAAGAGTCTTCGCCGCATTACAGCTTCAGCCTCCTATGGGAAAATCATTTGTGGCCCCTTCACAGGGCACTCAGAAGACCTTGGAGTTCCTGAAAAGACACTATTGGTGGCCTTCTATGAAGGCAGATATAATGGAGTTCATCTCTTCATGCTCCTCCTGTGCCCAGCATAAATCTTCATGACAAGCTCCAGCTGGGGAATTGCTTCCACTACCTACTCCAACACGTCCATGGACACATCTCTCCATGGATTTCATCACAGACCTGCCAGTCTCTCAAGGCTTCAACACTATCTGGGTTGTAATAGACCGATTCTCTAAGATGGTCCACTATATACCATTGAAGAAGTTACCTTCTGCCCCTGACCTGGCACAGTTGTTTGTCCAACACATATTTCGTCTACATGGCCTTCCTGCTGAAATTGTCTCTGACCGTGGTGTGCAGTTTACTGCAAAATTCTGGAGGGCTTTGTGTTCTGTTCTTCAAGTGAAGTTAAACTTTTCCACGGCCTATCATCCGCAAAGCAACGGCTCCACCGAGAGAGTTAATCAAGATCTAGAGACTTTCTTAAGAATTTTTATGTCATCTTCCCAGGACGATTGGGCTGTCTTGCTGCCATGGGCCGAGTTTGCACACAATGCTTCCTACCACTCGTCAACTAACCAAACGCCATTTCAGGTTGTTTATGGCCTTCATCCTCGTGTTCCTGAATTCCGAAGCCTGCCTGTTTTTAATGTTCCGGCCGTGGAGGACACGGTGCGGAATTTTGCTGCCATCTGGACTCAAGTACGGTCTGATTTGTTGAAGGCATCCTCTCGCTATAAGACCCAGGCCGATAAGAAGCGTAGAATAGTTCCACGCATGCAAGTAGGAAACCAGGTCTGGTTGTCTACTCGGAACCTTCGTCTAAGAGTTCCTTCTATGAAATTTGCACCCCGCTTCATCGGTCCCTTCACCATAACAGAAGTGTCACACGCTGGCCTGGAGACCCCAGAATCAGACCCCGTCGCTTACCTGTGCGGGCGCTGACCCGCGCTGTCTTCCGGCTCCCGCACTGTACGCTCCTTCCTCTTCTCCCAAGGCAGTCTCCGCTGTTGTCCTCTGGAGGGTCCCGCTGCTGTGCTGCTCCCATGCCGGCTCCTGCTGACCGCTGGTCCCCGCTGACTACCTCCAGGAAGCGCTGTCCTCCGGTCCATGGGCGCGGCCATCTTGGATTGCCCATGTGACCCCACTACCACCAATGAGGAGCCTTCTCCTTCTCTCTCAGCCTGTCAGCTCCCAGTGTCCACTATAAAAGGATCCCCAATGCTCACACAAGTTGCCAGTGCAACTAGTTTCTTAGTTTAGCTAAGCAAGCCTTCCCACTGCGCTCCAGCCGCTCCACGTAGCCACTCAGCTACCAACGTCTACCCACGGCTAACCAGCCGCTCCACGTAGCCACTCAGCTACCAACGTCTACCCATGGCTAACCAGCCACTCCACGTAGCCACTCAGCTACCAACGTCTACCCACGGCTATCCAGCCGCTCCACGTAGCCACTCAGCTACCAACGTCTACCCACGGCTAACCAGCCGCTCCACGTAGCCGCTCAGCTACCAACGTCTACCCACGGCTAACCAGCCGCTCCACATAGCCACTCAGCTACCAACGTCTACCCACGGCTATCCAGCCACTCCACGTAGCCACTCAGCTACCAACGTCTACCCACGGCTAACCAGCCGCTCCACGTAGCCGCTCAGCTACCAACGTCTACCCACGGCTAACCAGCCGCTTCACGTAGCCGCTCAGCTACCAACGTCTACCCACGGCTAACCAGCCGCTCCACATAGCCACTCAGCTACCAACGTCTACCCACGGCTAACCAGCCGCTCCACGTAGCCGCTCAGCTACCAACGTCTACCCACGGCTAACCAGCCACTCCACGTAGCCACTCAGCTACCAACGTCTACCCACGGCTATCCAGCCACTCCACGTAGCCACTCAGCTACCAACGTCTACCCACGGCTATCCAGCCGCTCCACGTAGCCACTCAGCTACCAACGTCTACCCACGGCTATGCAGCCGCTCCACGTAGCCACTCAGCTACCAACGTCTACCCACGGCTATCCAGCCGCTCCACGTAGCCACTCAGCTACCAATGTCTATCCTCGGCTATCCAGCCACTCCACGTAGCTTCCTAGCTACCTCGTTACTGCCGCATTCCTCAAACTCCTGTCAGTTCGCTGCACCCCTATTTGCTGGACTGGAAAGATTACGGTCTAGAGGAACGTTGCTGGACCGATGCTTGTGATGTCCACGCTCCCACGCTCATCAGGAGATTCCATTCTGCCCATCCGGAGAATCCTGCTGAGTGTCCTGAGGCCACCTCAAAAGGGGGGGTACTGTCACGGCCAGGGTATTTCAGCATGGCGCTAGGTGGGTGTTACCTGTGAGGTCATTGTGGCGCGGGCTGTCTGGTGGCAGAGCTGGTGTCTGGCAGGGGGCTTTGGCTGCACGCGTTGTTGTGTGGACCTGTTGTCACTCTGCGCTGGTAAGGCCTGGCGGCGTCTCCGTTCCATTTGGCATGGGCGCCGCCATCTTGCCTTCTGGCCATGTGATGCGGCTGGCCAATCCTGGTGAGTCACATGTTCCCTCTGGCCAGTAACAGCACGGCATGGGGGATTTAGGAAGGGTCAGTGCCTTCCTTCTTTGCCAGTGCAACATGTATCTCAGCCTAGCTGAGAGGGAGTTCTCTGTGCTTATCCTGTTCCTGTGAATTCACTGTCTGCCAGTCTGCCTGTCAGCTCCTAGCTTCCGCTGGACTACCCCACTTCCTCCATCACCCTTGCCCATACCTGAGTGCCTGAGCCTGCTGACATCCTGCTCATTTGCCTTAGTTCACTACCTGCATACCTGGCTTATTATTTCCTGCATCACTACCTGCATACCTGCTTGATTATTTTCAGTCTCACTACCTGCACACCTGGACAGCTCTAATTGTTTCTACTTGGACATTAACCCATTACTCCCACCACAGAACTCTTGTGCACATTTATATATTCCTGGACTTTTATTTACTGCCATATTTTATGTCTACTCAAGCACTTATTAAAAATCCTAGTTTTTTATTCAAACCCACTTCTGTGATCGCTCCTGCTACCACCCCGGGTCCACAAATAACCCAGAACATAACACACAGGAGACATTTAAGAACCGCCGCTGCTAACTACCACTGCAGTCTGATTCCTATGTACCAAGTTCCAAAAAGCTACGCTCCGAAAAGCTAAGAAGGCAACCACCCTCCTCAACTGGTGGTAGCTGATTTATGCCTATGGAGGCATTTTCAGAGGAACACTGTCCCTGTAGAAATTGTTAGCACATAGCTGGAATGATCATGCAAAAAATGATTATTCCTGATGCAATGTAGACTGAAAAAAATTGCAGCACTTCTGTGATTTTTCTTTAATACATACTGTATGCCCTTTTTTCAAGTGTGTGTTGTTTCCATTAGGCCTCCTACAATCCAAGAGTGATTTCGAGGGACCTGGTCAGATGTAGCGTGTGTATTACGTGATGTAATGTCTTGACCATATCCAGAGCAAAGCAGTTTGGATTGCAATACATGCAGTAGAAGACTTTGGAGTTTTCTTTTGTTCTGTTTGTGAAGCGGGAAGATCCTCCAATAAGAAAGTCTCTTTCATGCTTCTACTGTTGTTCCAGTCATATGGGGGCTATGAACAACATGTGACAAATAAACAAAACAACTAGGTAAACCAACTTCAAACTTCTATTCTCCTTTTCCAAACTATAAACTTGACACTAAGTATGTGTACTAAGTGTGTGTACTAAGTGTGTGTGTGTGTGTGTGTGTGTGTGTGTGCGTGCGTGCGTGCGTGCGTGCGTGTGTGTGTGTGTGTGTGTGTCAGAATAAACTGTTGTAACTTTAACATTTTAAAATCAAGTAAATAATCTCAAGGATAAACATATTTAATACAAAATTCATGTGGTAGAACTTATTCTTCAACTTGATCCCACTCATCACAATGAAAAGTTTAAACAGTAAGTGAAGCTACAGTATTCAGCGGGTTGAAGAGTAATGCCGCGTATCCACTTGCCGATTAAAATGAGCGATTGAACGATAACGATCTCGTTATCGTTCAATTGCTCATTTTAATCGGGCATTAAAATGTCGAAAACGACTAGTGATGCGCGCTCCCGCTGGTCATTTTGGACATCTGTCATCACCTGAACATGCCGGTCAATCTGCCGATAACGACAGATTGACCATGTTCAGGGAGGGTGCCTACACTGAACGACATATCATTCAGTGTAGGCACTGTAGGGGAAGAGGAACAACCGTGTGATTACAATGTTGTAATTGTACTGTTGTTCCACTATCTGCTAGTGGATACGCACCTTAAGGGGTAAATTTACTAAAAAACTCTTCCCTGCACCCCTGGCCAGTGGGTGCATGGGTAATTGTGATAATAATAAATGGCTACTATTGTTTTTTACAGTGGGAGTACAGGTGCCTGCCCTTTGGCACTTGTGGAACTACAAGTGCCAGCAGACGTCCGGCACCGGTACCCCCACTGTAAAAAAATTTTTTTATTTTAAATGACAGTACAAACACCGTAGAAAGTATAAGTTTATTACATCCAAAAACACACATTTATACTCACCTTGTCCCCGTTGATCGGTCCCCTTATCCAGTAGTAATCCCCGATTATCCCTAAAAAAAAAATGACTCGCCTACCTCCTGGCGCAGGTCGGTCATCTTCTCCAGTAGAATCCCAGCCATTCAAAAAAACAAATTAGCTGCACATTACTTCTCTGTGGGAGAGTGGCATTTTTAAACTCCAGGAGACAGTGAATTATGTTATTTTATCCCTTTTGCTGAACTACCACCCACCTGCATTCCTCACTGCCTGCCTGCCCATTTATTATTTAATACTGTTTTCCAATACAACATAACTAACTAAATGCCTTTCATAAAAAATTTTTTTACTTTTTCCCTAGTAGACACATATACTAATTTACAGCTGGAACTGTGCCTATTCAAACATATGACTAATTGGATCTGTATAATATTGTCTGTGGCCACAAATTTAGATAACAGCTACATTATGTTCAGCTGCGTTCTTTGTCCTGTGTGACTCATATTATGAAATAATGTTTTAAGCATTTTATATGATATATATGATTTCTCAGGGTCCATAGGGCTCCACAGGGAGACAATGGGGTGTAGGTGGTACTCGGAGAACCGGACACCAACAGCAAAGCTATTTCCTGTCCCAGGATACTCTGGTCCTTCCCCTATACCCCGCCCACAGCCTGAGGGCAACTCTGTTTCATTTACAGGGAAATCAGGGAAAAGCTGGGAGACCTGAGCACAGGTGGGTTGGAGCTGATCCGAAATGTATATCAATTTATATGTAATACTGCTATAGTTATCCACAATTGCAGAGGAAATTACTATTATGAATAAACAATAGTCACTCATGTGGAGGTGCTCCCCTGAGAGTACATGTGTTAATGTTAAGATGACAAAAGAAAAGATGGAACTCGCATCTTTACTGGGAGCACTCTTTGACAAAATAATCAAATATAACTTTTATTATGTATGATAAAATGATCTTAACAACAAACAAACAACGTACAACACATAAAAAAATATTATTCATATTTTCGCTGTATCATCGTTGGATATTTTTTTTATGTGTTTGTTTGTTAAAATCATTTTATCATACATAATAAAAGTTATATTTGATTATTTTGTCAAAGAGTGCCCCCAGCATAGATGAGTTCCTTTTTTTCTTTTGTCTTCTTAATGGCAACTCTCTTTCGTTGGTGTCAGGCAGGACCTGGATCACAGTTAGAACAGTGGGGCTGCTCTAAAGAAGCCCAAGCTTTATTTTTATGATTCACTTTTTACTAAGTGCAGCAGCGCTAGACAGTCCTATGGACGTCTGCACTGCTGCTCCATCACCCTCCGCGGCGCCGCGATTCCAGCCCTCGGCTAGTTACATAGCTGCAAGGATAATTGTAGCACACAATCTCGCACAGTGCAATCAGCAACTCAGATATATGTACAATATGGCACAGTGTAGTGCACAACACAGATGTACAGCAGGGGCAAACGCAGGATTTTGAAAGGGGGGTTTCCAATTTCCGAATACAGGGCCAATTAAAAATATCCACAGACATACATATATATACCAATAGCCGGCACTCCCACAACCTTACTAATGTCCAACGGTGCTGATTTGATATAAAACCAGACGAATGCAAGCAGCAGCACTCGTTGTTTCAAATATATATATAAATATTTGATGGACTGTTCAGCATTACACACACTCTGACAGACACACTCACAAAAACTACACACACTGACACAGATACACTGATAGGGCACTCACAAAGACTACACACACACACACTGACAGACACACAAAGACTGCACACACACTGATACAGACTACACACACACACTGATAGGGCACTCACAAAGACTACACACACACTGATACAGACTACACAAACATATACAGACACAGACACTGATAGACACTCACAAAGACTACACACACACACAAACACTGATACAGACACACTGATAGGGCACTCACAAAGACTACACACACACTCGCACAGACTACACACACACACATACAGACACACACACTGACACAGACACACTGATAGACACTCACAAAGACTACACACACACACTGATACAGACTACACAAACACACACAACACAATCCTTTCACTTATAAACATGAAAGCAGGCAAACTACTGCATCATATAATATAGAACCCTCAACCCCCACCCCCTGGCACCCACACACCCCTCACCTGCGGCTCCAGAAGTGAATGCCGAGAATAGTCAGCACCCAGCAGCAGCTCAGCTTCTCAGCGCCTCTCACAGTGCCCCATCGGAACTGCCTGGAAGGAGCTGCGCGCTGCCGCTACAGCTCCCCCTACGTTCAGCCAGCAACCAAGCCCCAGCCAGTTGTAAGCTGAACTCCGGGCCCGGCTGGCGGAAGCTCCTTCTCTTTAGAAAAGAATAATCAGCCGGGCAGCGATGGAGCGGCGGTCAGGGGGGGTTTCTAGGTACTCGGAAACCCCCCTGTGTGCGCGTATGTACAGTATGTGACAGCCCTCACAAATACAGGTAGATGAGAGGTACAGTGAACCCCCTATACCTCAGTATTCCAGGGTTATTTAGAAAGAAAGGGAAAGGTATAAGCTGACAGTTTGAGAAAAATAAACAGACAGCAGCGCTAGCACAAGTCACATACAATGCAGAATATACAATATATCTGCAATGGGCACTAAATTCAACTATACAGACCGGAGTGGATTTTAGGAAATAGCACTGTATAACTGGACTTTGGGAGAGGTAAACAGGGAGACCGGACCCAACATTCCTGGAGACCTGAATGCAGAAAATGGCTGGCGTGAGTCTCAGAGGGTGAGGGAGGAGCAACTCAGGGTGGCATTTTCTTCTTTATACTAACTGTACTACATAGAGATAGCAATCAGGTACCCTACATTAGTCTCATCCATCACATCATCTCTAACACTAGTCTGCAACACACACACGATTCAACACTGACATCAGACCAGAGCACATGTGTTAACCCTTATCCGTATTTACCTAGAGTAGGACAAGACACCCCTGCTCCACTGGTCAATCACCCAGCCCCCTATAGTGCCCGCTCCTTCACCATATACCCCTTGCCCCCTTTTTTCCCCTTCCCTCTCCCTCTTTTCATACATCGCCTCTTCCCGCCCCCTCAAATACTAATCCACTATACACGTTACCACACATATGAAACACGGCTCAACCCAATTTTCTTCTGCATTTTATTCTTGCATTTGCTAGACAGAGCTGCAATGATAATTGTATCATCAATATCACAATTTTTGTGCTCTACATTGTTATAATCTGCAGTCTTAGATTACATTTTATGTCAAATGATGTTTATAGCTATTTTTAGTATTGCAGTTAAGCCTTTTCCTGTCTCTAGTGTTGCTGGAAAATTTTGTATAGTTGTGAGGACCAGAGAAATTTAAATTAGGTCAAGGGTTGCCCTCTGAGTGGGTATTGATACACTAGGACAACAGATCGACCATCCAGCCGATTCGCCATTCTAACTGACGATTGGTAAGTGAACACACACCTACCAATTGTTGGTCTGATGTGTTGTGCCTGATGTCACATGTGCTCGCCCAGTTGTGATGTCAGTCACCTGTGGTCTCTGCAGCAAGTGTACGATTGGTCGGCTGACCGCCGGTATACAGAGCACGATGAGCCGATAGGTCTGCAGATATATCGCCCATTGGCAGGGCTGCCATTAGAAATTGTGTGGCCCGGGACTGACAAAATAGGTAGGGCCCCTGGGCCCTCCACCCCCCTTCCCCCGCTACCGCATGAGTCATGACTTACCTTATAGCCTTGAAGAATGAGCCTTCCTTCTGCCATTCTCCTCCAGGTCTGTCTGGCGCTGCTCATCACACGCCGCGGCTCCTCTGACATCTTCCTTCCAGCGGCGTGTCATGATGTCATGCGCACCGACTCCAAAGGAAAATAACACTTGTATTGAACACGGGCATACGCAGGATTTTCGGGGGGGGGTGTCTTATATACACACACATATATAATATATACAGGGTATAGCATATATATATATATATATATATATATATATATATATGCGTACATACATACATACATATATACATATAGCAAGTGAACGGAGGCTCTCCAAAATAATGCAACAAAGCTAGGCAAATAGTTTCAACGTTTTGAGATTTTATTATCTCGTCTTCAGGATACATCCTGAAGACGAGATAATAAAATGTTGAAACGTTGAAACTACTTGCCTATCTTTGTTGCATTATTTTGGAGTGCCTCCGTTCACTTGCTGCATTTGGATCTCTTGCTGGGATACCTTGGAGGGCACCCGTGAAGTTTATCTGAATGGTGTTTGGAGTGCTGCCCGTCTGGTGATATATAGTTATATAGTTCATTCCTATAGAGTGGTGTAGCAACCACACACAAAAAGGAAAAGGTGTCACTCCTGGACTTTGTGAAAAATATTATATTGAAGTCATCAAATATACAAATAGTCTGGTCGACGTTTCAAGGTCTTACGACCTTTTCACAGTCCTGATGAAAAGGTCGTAAGACCTTGAAACGTCGACCAGACTATTTGTATATTTGATGACTTCAATATAATATTTTTCACATAGTCCAGGAGTGACGCATTTTCCTTTTTGTGTGTGGTTGCTACACCACACTATAGGAATGAACTTTATATACGCTGCAGGAAGGCACCTGGTGGTATTCTCTTCTTCCTGAGTGCCGAGCGACAAATTGCATATATATATATATATATATATATATATATATATATATATATTATATATATACACACACACATATTATACAGTTTATAGCAAACATGTATATATTATATATAACACACATATACACATTAACACATACATGTACATATATACACACTAACACATGCATACACATATACACTCTTACACATATATACACACACAGTATGTACACTCTAACACATACATACATACACACTAACACATGCATACACATATGCACTCTTACACACATACACTAACATACATACACACACAGTATATACACTATAACACATACATATATAATACACATATGTACACACTAACATATATATATATATATATATACACACACACTAACATACATACACATATATAGTTTATACACTGTAACACAAACATACACATATATACATCCTAACATACATATATATACACACTAACATATATACACTGTAACACATACAGACACATACATACACATGCTAAAACACAGTACATACTTATTATTACTTACATTTTGATGCAACAGGAGGTTGCTAATGATAGCGGGCACCTCCATCAATAGCCCCGCCCCCTCCACAATGCCGCGATTCGCGGGTGTATGGGGGCGGAGCTTGTCTCCTTGGCTCCGCCCCCATTGCAGTCACAGGCTGTAGAGGGGAATCTGGCCGGCCCATGGGAAGGGGAAAGGTAAGTGTGAGCTGTACATCGGGGGTAGGATCGGGCACGGGCTCCCTCCCATACTGCAAGGGTCCGGGCCCGGGACTCTAGTCCCGGCAGTCCCCCCCTGATGGCGGCCCTGCCCATCGGCTGTGCTGCACAGCCGACGTGATATGTCTGTGAAGAATGTCGTTCACAGACATATCGTCTGTACGCACTGCCAGACGCACACACGATTTATTGTCCGTTCAATTGAATGGTCGTTATGTTGGCCAGTGTGTACCCAGCATAAGTCTGATTTTGCAAAGATCTTATCAGTTTAGGTTTAGAGAAAAATTTGTCCATCACCTTTATTAAAAATTCCAAGAGCTCAATTTTTTTTTTCTGAGAAGACACCAGCTAAACTAAAGTTAGATCATAAGATAAACATTGTATGTTATCTCCCTGAGGGAGCTGATAGTATTACATGTTTGTTATTTAAAAGAAAATACTCAACAATTCGAATCAGAAGACAATAAAGAAAATATTCAACACAAGGGGGTAATTCAATTACCTGCGAGCAAGCTCGCATTGCAAATAAGTGCAGGCATATGCTGCACTTACGGTAGCCATGAATTTGCAGGCTTTTTTTCCCGCAACCCCACATAGTTGCGTAAAATAATAAGTGATACAAGGTGTGAGATGAGGGTGAGATGAGATGCTCTTGATGGCATTTCCACAGCATTGCAATGGCACTTCACCTTGCTTACCCCCAAGTGTTAGCCATACTTGCCGACATTGGTAAGTCTCTCTCTGGAAAAGAGTCATCCAAGTGGGCCTGTTGGGGGCATGACAAATTTTGGTAAACATTCGCTGTGGGCTGGGCCGCTATGACTCGATTCATAGTGAATGGCGTAATGAGGCCCCTTGTTGCGCCCACTTTACCCTAAAAGCGTTTGGATATGGGAGACTTGTCCATGGAGATGGCCAAACATATTTGTATGGGATCGGCATCTGTGTATTTAATACACTTAAAAACCGTGGAACTAATATTGTTCTATTTCAGGATTTAAGTTATTTCCATGCATGTGCAATTTCATTGGTACTGTAGGTCTGTCGAAGCCGGATGACTGGCTGAAATCAGATCTTAAAATTAATATCGAGCGACGCCATCTTAGGTTGCCCCTGACAATGCAATTTTGCGTCGTCAGCATGAAACCATTGTGTGCGATGCTAATATGCTATTATTAGCATCGTGCGACCGCATTGCTACCGCATACTGTTAAAAGTCCTATCATACCCCATACGCACATTAAATGATACATATAATATACAAGACGCACAGTGCACAGTTGCGCTGTTTAGCAAAGCACTCTACACATAAAACGCACCACGCATATTAGCGACTACACTCAATATCCTTACACTTACACATACCAAAACTTATAAAAAGGTTCCCCACAATTAAAGGCTTAATATCAGAGGTTATATTAGCGAATAATCATGTTGTGAAATGTAATGTATACGATATTTAAGGTACATAAGCTAGTAAACATATCATGTTTGGCACCATTCTAAAGCACTGTTTGTTTGCAGATTTCCGGTTCGACCCGCAAGGAAATCGCATCATGCGTTCGCAAGATATGAACAATATGAAAATAGTGGTTAGAAAGGTGAAAATGTATGTAGTGTTTGTCTACTAGTTTAAAAACCAGTTCTTCGGCAGGAAAACCACACAAAGCAACACTGAAGTACTGGGACATGCCCCTAGTGATGCTATATGAACTGTCCAATGACCTGCATCATACCAGAATGTCCACGAGCAAGATCCAATGGAAATTCGTTATCTAGTTTCTTTGTTCTGGGAGGGTATATAGCTTGCATGCTGGTCCTAGTCCACAGCCATTCTTTCTTGGATGACCACAGACTTCTGGACTGATGACTGTTTGCTGCCAGCACGCCCACCAAAGGAGCCACCTCCGTCGTGCACATGCGCACTTGGCCAACATCGACCCGCTTGCGAGCGCTCAGCGCTCACGAGTGGGTCTGAATCAGGCCCTCAGTCCCAACTGATGGCCTAGAAAAAGTGTCTCATTACCAAGGTGTCACACAAGAAACATCTCATGATGGGTAAGAGCAAAGAGCTCTCTCAAGCCCTTTGCAAAAAATGTACAGAGACATTCTTGATAAAAATCTGCTGCCATCTACCAGGATACTGAAGATGAAATGAGAGTGGACATTTCAGCATGACAATGATCCCAAACACACAGCCAAGGACACTCTCAATTGCTTTCAGAGAAAGAAAATAAAGCTGCTAGAATGGCCCAGCAAATCACCTGACTTGAATCCAATTGAAAATCTATGGAAAGAACTAAAGATCAGTGGGCCTGATTCAGACCCGCTCGCAATGGTGGGGCACTGCGCACGCACGGCATGAGCAATGCGCGTGCATAAGCCCCGGAGCGAGTGAGAAATTCACTCGCTCCGAGGCTCGCTACAAACCGGGTGGCTGTCGATGTTGATCGATAGCTCGCCCCATTTTGTAGGCAGGGAGGGGGGGTGGCTGGCCAAACGGAGGCGTTCCCGAAGGAACGCCTGCCGTTTGAGGGCGGCCCTACTGACATCACTAGTGATGTCAGTAGTGAGCTTCCTGCTCTTAGACCCTACCACAAGGGTCTTGTTGCAAGCCCGATGGTCGCGACCATCGCGACCATCACCTGGCCGCTCGCAAAAGCAGTGGGTGGCCACCCACAGCTATTCGAGTGGCCAGGAGGCCTGTTTTAAAAAATAAAGCAGCTGCCCTGATTCAAAGCGAGCGCTCGCTTTTTGTGAGCTGCTCTGAATCAGGCCCAGAGTTCATAGAAGATGCCCACGGAACCTTTAAAAATTTGTTTGTGTGGAAGAATGGACCAAATCACACCTGAGCAATGCATGCAACTAGTTTCTCCATACGATGTTATCGTTCATCGCGTTCAATATCGTACAGTGTGTATGCAAGATATCGATAAATAACGATGCGCATTCCTGCATCTCTTTTATCGCCCGTACTTGCAGGACAACCTGACGATATCATAAGGTTCTGCAAGTTCGTGGGATGAGGGAGGGTGCCGTCACTGAGCGATATCATTAACGACATTGAGCCCGGCAGTGCAGGGGAAACACTTAATGATATGCTCCATGAGTGATATCGTTAAGTGTGTATGAGCCTTTAGGCTAATATGACTGGACTCTGGGCAAACAAGAAATAGCCCTCAGTGGCCAAAATTTAATTATGTGTAATCAAGATCTTGTAGCACAAACCAAAGCAAAACAAAAGAGAGATGGGGGAGAGAGGGAGAGTGACTGGGTGTGTGTATGGGGGGGAGAGAGAAAGGGGGAGAGAGAGGGGGAAAGGGAGTAGGAGAGAGAGATAGAGAGGGAACCAGAGAGAGAACACAAAATATGAGATCTGAGGGTAAATCCTGCTGCAACACTGATCTGATCCAGCTACTAATAATGGGAAATGTAGAAGTTCTCTGATTCACATCAAGGGCTTGGTTCTGAGTTGGAAGCGATGTTGATGTTGACGCAGTTGAGCTTTTTTTATTTTTCTACTGCGCGTGTGCCTAAGTCATACTACACATGCGTCCAGAGTCCATGCACACAGAGTCATAGTTGTGATTGAGAAGCTTGGTTTTAGTAAATGTACTGGGCACTCCTAAGCGGTGAGTGGAAAGTGGCTATGCGGACACACAGAGATGGTCCGCCTTATGGGCGTGTTATGGGAGTGTCACAGAAGTGGTTTAGAGATCAGACGCATAATAGCTCACAATGGAAGCTGTACTCTGAAGAATCTGCACTTAGCATGGGGATGGTGCAAGTTCAATGATTCAATCAATGTTTGCAACTAAAGATGCACCATGAGGTATTTGAGCACCTTAAGATTCTCAAAGTGGGTGTCTCAGTCCTTCTACATTCAGACGCACAGCTGTTCAGCAGGGAAGGATTTGCAGTGGCATTCGCATGATCTTGTAGAAACTATACTGTCAAAAGATGCCAGTGCTGTAACATGTATCTCTATGCAGCCCTGTACCGGCCTAGCCCCCTAAACCCATGACATCACACTTAGGAGGCAGGGCTGCAGCTCCGGTAAGTAGAACACTGGCTGCAGAGTGCCTGTCCGGAGCATCCCTTGAATGCTGTTACAGGCACCCTGAAAGCCACATGCATGTGCTGTGGGGCAGTGATGGAGACCCCTAGTTACGGACCAGAAAGATGCACATAAGGACGCTGCAACGTCCGACTCAGAGTCAGGGCCCAAGAGTATTAATACTACATTACACTGCAAACTAGCTACCCTAGAAGTCATTCACTGATTTATTTTCAAAATTTTTATATACTTTTACTATATTTTGTATTTCAATTGTTGTATTATTTGTAAAACAATATAATAGATGGGGGCGTGGCCTGACTGCTGCTGAAGGAAGACGCGCTCTCCATGGGCTCCTGCTATATAGGGGCTTATTGGAGTCTTTCATCGGCACTACTGACCCCTAACTTTCCTCCTGAGGCTGCGAGTACCTCCTCTCCCGCCTGGGTAGATGCCAACACCAATTTTACGGCCGAGTCGGCGTCCCGATATTTGGGCCTACTAAGTCCCCGAAGCCGCGGGCTAAAATTATTGCCTGACGGAGGGTGCGGCCGCTTCCGGTGTTCAAACGGACGCAACACAGGCTCAGCGCTACCTTCCTGTGGCCCTAGTCGCCCAGTACACACACATCCTACCTCTGGATGAGCTCTGTGGGCCCCCTTGCTCCTGCAAGAACTCTCTCCTAACAGAAGATGCGGACTTGATCTGCGGGCAATGGGTGCAGCGATAACTACCCAGCCGCGAATGAAGGAGAGCTAGGGTACTCAGCCCCTCTCCTAAGTTACTTATAGTCTGCTTCCTATCTGAGTAGTAGAAGGTATCCTGTGCCTGTGGGATCCGCAGTTCGACCTCCATTTTGACAGTGACTACTGTAAGGAAACCTGAGAGTCATATGCACAGGCTGTATACAAAGCTGCAGGGCAGGTTTTCTGGAAAGTCACTGCTGGAACAGCCCCAAACTCTACACACCGAGCACCTGTCTCCCGGTGGGTGATACCAGTCTTTCCATATATCATGGAAGCGGATGACCTCCTACTAGATACATACCATTGTCAATAATGTGAATCTACCTGTCTAAAGAATGATGTCCTTTTCTGGGTAATGCCTTACCCACCCATGCAGTGACCTCCATTCCCTGAGTCGCTATCCCCACAACATGTCGTGGCATGGTTCAATTCAATTTGGTGTTTCCACTTTTACCCCTGACTATGCCGTCTAGGAAAACAAGACAACACAAACTTCCAACACCAATTCGCTTTCCAGCTACCCCTATATCCAAAGTGGGACAGATGCCTTCCCCAGCATTGGGATCGACCTCTATGTCCGCTACACGAGATACGGTCTCACCGGCCGACCTGGGCCTTGACCTGGATGTTAACACTCCGCTCACCACTCAAGCAATGTTTCAAGTTTAGCGGCATTTCGGGCTGATGTGCTAAAGGGTGTGGATACTTCTATACAATCTATTCGAGCTGATCTTGTGGGGCTAGGCAATCGTACCGACCATCTAGAGGGGAAGATGCAGGAACTGGTCTCATCTCATAACGATCTTCTCACAGCCCATGCAGACCTCTAATCTGAAGTGTCATCCATGAGAGATAAAATGGCGGATATGGAAGATCGCTCACGAAGAAACAATCTGAAGATTCGTGGTATTCCAGATTCTGTGTTAAACGCAGAGTTGCCGTTTCAAAGTTTTTTCTCAAGTTGGTTCCTACGGCTTCTCAACAAGACCTGATAATCGATCGGGTACACCGTCACCCCAAACTGAGAACAGGATCAGGCAATTTTCCGCGAGGCACATTAATGTGTGCCCACTTTTTTCATTTCAAAGAGCAAATTCTGCGTGCTGCGCGTCAGGCTGAAGGCACTGACACCCTAGGGGGTCTTCAAATCTTTCCGGACCTGTCTGCTGCTACTCTGTCTAAAAGGCGTACTTTCCAGTCCATTACCATAGCTCTAAAGTACAATGACATCACATATTGCTGGGGGTTCCCTGTGAAGCTCCTGGTTAGTTACGAGTCCTCCTCATATGTTATTTCCACTGTAGAGGCTGGAGTTAAGCTTTTGGCAGAATGGGACATTACAGTGACTACTCGAACCTTCGGTTCCAGCGGTCAAGTAACCCAGGACTTGTCTAAAGCCACGTGAGAATGCTCCATACATACAGCTACTGTGTTGATTATGTTGTATTCATTTCAGTGATGCTTCTCCTATATAACCAGAGATTTTGCATAAGATAGTTATCTCTTATGTTTGTTTTACCTTGTGATCTTCCGCCTGATTGCACTATACTGGGTAGTAACAATCTGCATATATGCATAACATGCTAGTTTAAGGAGACTTATTTACTATTAAGAAATGGGAAGAGGGAATTTATAAGAGTTCTTTTCCCATTACCGTTGCAAAAGTTTTAACCTGGGGCTCCTCTCTGGTGCATTTTCATTTTCCTATCTACGTTTAATGTTCACTGACTATGCTGTCTTGTGCAATTCAGATTTCGAAGCTTCCTGTAAAATCATTACTTTTGTTGTTTTGTGGGTTTAGCGACTTCACGTTTATTTTGTTTTCTGAGTGTATGACTTTGTGGTAGTTAGTTTCTGGAAACAGCTATTGTACGTTTTTAACTCCTAAAGAGGTTTGAATAGTTAATACGCTCTATGCCTCACTGTGTATAACGATTTTGTTATACTTCCATATATATGTCGTTCACTTATATTTGTATTTTGCTATTGATATACTGCATGGGTGGTCTTTGCCACAGGCCACGTTCCGCCATGTATTTGGTTTTGCCATTTTTCTACCCCCATGGCAAACATTGTAGCCCTAATTTTTTGGGCTATCTCAGTTTCCCCAATGTTTTCCCCTTTTTATTATTTATAGTTTTATTGTTTTCCCTTGTGTCTCTCCTTTTTTGTTTTATTTTAATTTTGGGTGCCATTGTCCACTCTACTATGCTTTCGCTAGATACTCTGGGTATTCACATCGAACTTGATGTCCTCTTTTTTAGATCATGGTTCAATTTTTTTCCTTAAACTCCCCTAACAAACGTAGGCTAGCTTTGTCCACCTTCCATAGACATAGGACCTCATTCAGAGTTGGTCGTTGCGGCCGCACGGTCGTACGACCAACTACCGCAAATTCCGATTGTACGGTAGGTCGATCGTAAACAAAGTGACGCCCATTTGTTAGCACTGCACCTCCTCTAGCTACCGCTGATCTGATCGAACGAACTAAACAATCGTAGTCAGGTGCTGTCATTCGTTGTATGCTAATTATGTTCTGATGTTTGCGGCCTTATGTGTTGTATTGATGGTCACATGTCATGTTTTCATGGACTATCGATCAGCTTGTTTTGAGCTTGTTGTCAATTATCTAATTAATAGTGTTTAACTCTTGCTGTTCTTTAAAACGAGTTTTTTATCATGTGTCAATAAACTTTATTGTTCATTTCGTTGTTGTTTTCTCCGTTCTCTTTTTTTTCACACAATTTAAAAAACAAAGTAAGATTTATTATCTGTGAATGTACTGTTGATAAGTGTGTTATCTTTAAAAATACATGTGCATTAAGCGTTAGGATCATTTGCACTCTTATGTTTGCAATTGCACACTGCGTGTTGTAGCCAATCAAATGTGAGCTTATTTTTCGGGACACATGATTAATGGATTGGCCAATAGTGGGTTTTTTGAGGAAACTGTAAATATTTTAGCCAATCATCTTTTTTGTACCCCATGTATATTTCATGTTTTCTGAAAAATCGGCCATTGCCATCATGAGAGCCGCGGCCTTTACCAGGAGAGAGTTGCTTCTCCTGGTAAATATCCTGGACAGGCGGATTATGCACGCTGTGCCGCCCATTTCCAACCGCATAAAGCGGGCGGCCTATGCGGAGGTGAGGCGAGCCCTCCGATCTGCGGGTTACCGGCGCAATATTGCGCAATTAGAAAGGCGCTGGTCTGACCTGCGCCACCGGTCACCTGCACTCCTGATGAATTTGCGGGCGCAACCATGCAGATGTAAGTATGCGTTTGTTTAAAAGTAATAATTAGTGGACTGTTAAAAATGTATGTTACTTTGCCAATTATTTTAGTCAATGTTCAAAAACCCTCCTGTATGTTGTCCCTATTGTCCTGAATGTGTAAAGTGTACTTGTATTGTGTAGCCGAAATTCCAAACTAATATTTCTTTTTTTTTTAATGTTTACATTTTAGAAGCACAGCGGAGACAGAGAAGGGCAGAATGCAAAGAAATGCAGGTGGCAACCTGCAGCCCTCACCTTCAGCATCTCGTCAACCCAGCCCTCCCTTCCCACCACCATACTCCCCCAGTAACCCTCTCTCCCTCTTCCAATCCTCCCCGAGTATTCCTCCCTCCCCTGCCCACTCATCCCAAATTTCACAAATATCCCCTCCCTTGGATCTTTCCTGCTCCATTTCCCCTTCCACCATTCCCCCAACTCCCGAATATTCCCCTTCTCCGGAAGCATCTCCGCCGACATCTGTGGTTGTGTCTGACCACTCTGAGGGCATGTTTTTTTTTTTTTTTGGGTGTTGTTGTTATCCATGTATTTGTTCAAATTTTTTACCGTTTTTTTTTTTTGGTGTAATGTCAGTATGGGTGTCAAAAACATTGCCCAGTAATGCTGTTTTTCATAATTGCAACCTTAGGTTTTGTGCCTGGGCCTTTTTTTTTATTGTGGGCCACAAAAATATAGGTTTTGTGGCCTTTATAAAATGTTTTGTATTTTGAGTAAATAATGATTACATTAGGATTAGTATTTTACAATGTAAAAAAACATGTCACACAACTTGGCAAGGTGCTAGGAACCAGACTACCCTTGTTGATGTTGTGTACACTGTGTTTAAAATGTACTAAGATGTAACTTCATTAGGAAAAGTGATGTTTGCCATAGCAAACAAACACATTGTATTTTAGGATTATCAAGAACATTCTAGAATTGAATATGTGCAATCTGTTTTAAGGATATGGCCATCATGACTTAAGAATACACCTCCCATTATTTTTAACATCATTATAGTGGTTTTTGGCTTATGCCACATAGTTAGGGTTTCAAATTATTTTAACAACATTAAAGTATAAACCTATTAATAATGTTGTGTGGCTGATACTTTCAAACACACCGTAACATCATTGTGTTTAACCACTTTTTGGTACATTGAATAATGTGTAATGTTCAAATGTTTGTAATTTGAATGAAGTATTTAATCCAAAAAAAAATTTTTTTGTCCACAGATCTAACCCACATCCTGAGGGAAATAAGGGAGGAGCTTAGAGACACATCTGGCTATTTAATGCAGGTCTACTGCTGCCTCCAAAGAATTGTGGGGCGTTTGGAGGATTTTTAGTTATTTTGTTTACATATTTTTGCATTTTTCTTAAAAAAAAAAAAACATTAAAGTTTTTGTGTTTCAAACATTTGTCCTCTTTTTTGCCACACATTAAAGGGTGTAATTCTGCATTTTAAAAACTTTGTGAACAAAAGGTGGGTGCCTTTCCATAGTGTAAGAACTGCAAAAATGTATTAGTAAACCTTAAGAACATTTGCAGTAATGTTGTATATTTTTTATTTAGGGGTTGGCATACATTATCCACCTCAAAATGGCTTTGATTTTTTTTTTTTAAAAAAACACCATTTGTATTTAATTGAAAACATTTATTAAATAACAAACATGTTGCCAACAGGCTTTTACTCATAAAAATAATTTCATAACAGATTCACACATAACAAATGTCCTCAGGATTTGGCCAAATAAAACATCTGGCTTAGACAAACAAACAACTATAGTAAAAAACAAACAGATTTTTGAATGGGAAACATACAAATTAATAAAACAAAAGGCAAATTAACTAAACATGTTGGGGTATATCTGTGCAAAATGTGTCAGTTGTCCAAAAACATACAGGGTATTACGAATGGGTTTCATTATTTTTGCAGGTTTTGGAAAGTGTTGTGATTTGGTTGGTAGGAAAAGAAAACAAAAGAAAAAGGTACACATTAAAATACATTTGCAAAATGTGTTTTGTTTTAAAAAAAAGTAAATATTCCTACCTAAAAAAACGTGAAACAACATAATCGAGTCTGGCCCCCCTGACAGCATCACAACACCTTCCTCCGGGGGGCCATCCTCTGGCAAGTCCTCCTCTGGCTGCATGGGTACTCGACTCCTTATTGCAATGTTGTGTAAAATCCCACACAGGACCACAATGCGAGAAACATATTCGGCGAGTACATGAGTGCACCACCAGAGTGATGGAGACACCGGAACCGGCCCTTTAAAAGGCCGATACAGCGCTCCACCACCTGCCTGGTGGCATTAAATGCGGCATTATAGTAAGTTTGGGGCCCTGGTGTGGGAGTCAACTAAGGAGTCAGCAGCCAGGGCGTGCAAGGATATCCACTGTCACCTGATGGAAACGGGACACCAAAAGATACATACATTTACCATGAAAACATGTTTACACTATTACTAGAGATACATACTGGATTTTTACTTACCAAGAATCCACGCGTCACCAGCTTGCAGTGTGCTTAATTTTGGCCAAATCCCTGAATGCTGGATCACATACGCATCATGGCTGCAGCCTGGGAATTTGGCATTCAGGGAGAGGATCTGGAGGGAGGCATCACATAGCACCATTACATTTAGGGAATGGAAATGTTTTTGGTTCCTATATATTTGTTCCCTGCATGCAGGGGGCTGAAGTGCTATGTGAGTGCCATCCACTACCCCTATGACGTGTGGAAAGCCTGCAATTTCAAAAAACTTCTGCTTTACCACATCAAGGGCTTCCGTATCCAAAGGCATACTAATAAATGTGCTAGATGATTTAAAAATGCATCCAGCACACGCCTCAGGATCCGTGAAAATGAGGGCTGGGAGAGGCCACCCACCAGCCCCACAGTGGTTTGGAAGGACCCTGAGGCACAAAAAAGTAACACCGCCATCAACTGTGTAAGTGGTGAGATTGCTGTTGGAATGTGAATCTGACTTTCTAGATCATTCTTTATTATTGAAAGAGTGTCTAGGATAATATTTGGAGGCATGTGATAAGTGGTTACAACCACATCATCAGGCATTCCAAAAAGGGTGACACGTGTTCTATATATCTTGGCCCTTGCACGCCTCCTATGCCTACGCCCAGGAGGAGGCTGAGGAAGGTTGGTGGGGGGCAACATGGCCACTATTAGCTGTCCAACATCGCTCTTTAAAGTTAAATTTATATTTAAAATTGGTTCTACAGAGTGTTTTTTGATTATTTGTTCAAAAATACTTAGCTTTATAATAATGGTGCATATTCTTACAGGGTCGGGCAGTGCCATCTTCGGAAATCCCTACATGTGTATTTATTGTATGGTTATTTTTTTTATGGAAGACAAAAAGTTTTGAAAATTTTTAGTCCAAACAAATATTACTACTATTATTGTTAAAACAAAGCTTAGCTTTAAAATTGGGCAATATGAATTGTTTTCAAATATACGAATTTACATTTACAAAATAGAAAAAATAACATTATTAAAATAAAAAAAGTAAAAAAACAAAACATAATTGTAGGTTTGAATAAATAGACACTTACCTGATTCAAGTACAAAATGGACTGTTAAACACCTTTAATACATTTTAAAAAAAAATTAGTAACAAAAAATGTTATTTTTTTAGGATTGTAGAACAAAAAGAAAATAAACAAAAAATGCAGTAGGCTGTCACACTTACTTGAGTCTTCTAATCTGGTTGTTTATTTAAGGCTACAAAAGCCCGGCCACCCAAACAGAACAAGTAACTGGCTCAAACACGACAAGTAACAGGGTTTTGTAACTGTCTGCACCAAACAAATTTAAAAAAAAAACCACCACCAAAAAAATAACACTAGAAAAAAACCACCACCAAAAAAATAACACTAGAAAAAAAACACCACCAAAAATGAAGGAACACAAAAAAAACCACAAAAAATAAAGGTACAAAAAAACCCCCACCAAAAATAAAGGAACAAAAAAAAACCACCACCAAAAATAAAGGAACACAAAAAAACACACAAAATATAAAAAACAAAAAAACCCCACCAAAAATAAAGGAACAAAAAAAACACCCACCAAAAATAAAGGAACAAAAAAACCCCCCACAACCAAAATAAATAATAAAAAAAAAAACAACCAATACACAAACAACACACACAAGCAACACTCAAACAACTCACACAAGCACCTCTCAAACAACTCACACAAGCAACAAGCAACTCACACAAGCACCTCTCAAACAACTCACACAAGCAACACTCAAACAACTCACACAAGCACCTCTTAAACAACTCACACAAGCAACACTCAAACAACTCACACAAGCACCTCTCAAACAACTCACACAAGCACCTCTCAAACAACGCCAAACAATCTAACCACTAACAATCCCTTCCTGCACCACAAATCACTCCAACTACAACCCACAAGTAAGGGAACATTTGGCTTTGCCTTAAATAAAGAAATAAAACACCAATTATTGAATCATTTAGGAAAGGTGTGCATTTGTAGTTAGGCAAATAAGGATGCACGGGTAACCAATCCAGGGATGCGCTCACATCTAGCACAACCCACGCAGTAATTACGGAATGCAGGAAAGGTGTGCATTTGTAATTAGGCAAATAAGGATGCACGGGTAACCAATCCAGGGATGCGCTCACATCTAGCACAACCCACGCAGTAATTACGGAATGCAGGAAAGGTGTGCATTGTACTTAGGCATATAAGGATGCACGGGTAACCAATCCAGAGATGCGCTCACATCTAGGACAACCCACACAGTAATTACGGAATGCAGGAAAGGTGTGCATTTGTAGTTAGGCAAATAAGGATGCACGGGTAACCAATCCAGGGATGCGATCACATCTATTAAAAAGTCTGCACAAGCAGTATTCTTCATGCTCTCTCACAGGTTAGCAGAATGTCAAGCGAGGAGCATGGTGAGCAGAGGCCAACTGAGCCAGGTAAGTGCGAATCACATTTTTCCGACAACGCAAGAACTGTTCATATTTCCCTTAAAAAATGTTTATACTTTTATCTAATTTAAACAATGTTGTAGGTGCTGGGAATCAAATTCCAGCAGTAGAGGAGGAGGAGGCAGGCCCAAGCAGGCCAAGGCCAAGAAACCCTCCGTTTTCATGGATTTAGCTTGAGACATTTGTGACCATGACAATGGAGAACCTTGTCAATGCCCCAAGAAATATGGGGGCTGGAGCCAAAGACAGGATTTGGGAGGAGATATCCAGGGCTGTTAATGCTGTGGGGACAACCTACAGAACCATGAAAGTCGTTAAAAAACGGTAAGAAAATGATATTGTGAGTGTACTGAAGTCCAAAGCTCGATCTTATTTAAATAAACTAACTCTTAACATTTCCAAAATCACATTGACAGATGGACGGATTTCAAGTACCAACTGAAGAGGAAGCTACGGAGTAGGGTGGACCATGCTGCGGGGACAGGTGGTGGTCCCATCCCTGAGGAGCTGGCCTTGACGAGGTTGGAGACGTTGGCTCAGGGATGTGTGACGGAAGAGGAGATAGTCGGCGTGTCCACTATGGACACTGACATGGCCGACTTCAACGCTCCACATGTGCAAGAAGGTAATTTTTTTTTGGTAGCCAAAAAGTATAAAGCTCAAACGTCTATGCGTTTTTTTTTTTATGAAAACAAATAAAAAAATTATTTTTTATATTCCAGACTCAGAGGAGGTAGTGCCTGCTCCTGAGGTCAGGTCTGGGTCCAGCACAGATGGAGACTCTGCACATCTGGGGACCCTGTGGAGTCTACTCCAGGGCAACCATCAGACCGAGCAGTGCCTCTCCTCACCAGGTTGGTCTCCCAAACTCAGGAGAACAGATGTGTTCTTCTGTGGATGGAGACCACTCTGGTGAGGGTGGCGGTGGCCCTGGAGACCATTGCTGGGGCCCTAGATCGTTTGGCCAATACCCAGGAGCAGGCCAACCCACCTGCCATGATGGAGCGAGACTCCCTTCCTCCCAGGACCACCACCTCTGGCAGCCCAACAGCCACCCCCGCAAGTATGGAGAGCCATATGCCTAGGCCAGAGAAAATCCCATCTACCTCTGGCCAGGCCAGTCGGCGTGTTACACGCCAGTCGGCTGTCCGTAGCTTACCTCTTCCTCCGAGCCGGCCCAAATGACGAAAGCAGCCCTGGATATCTCCTCCCTCACGTGTTGTCCAGTCCCCATATTTCTTGTCACCAATGTCTCAAGCGCTTTTTTTTTTTTTTTTTTAAATGTATGTTTTTTTTTTTAATTATTTTAATTATATACAAATGTTGCCGTAACAATTATTTTTTAAATTGTGCTGAAAGGCAAATTTCCAAAAAATAAAAAAACTTATACCAAAAATGTCTATCTTTAACTATATCAATGTATAAAAGGTTTAATAAGTGTGGTATCTGAAAAGGCTGCTACGCAAAACACAATGCTAGATGTTTTAAAAACTGTTTTACAAAAAATGATTTAAAAAGCACAAATAAACATTTGTGTTACGAATTTCCTAATGCACACGCAAGTGAAATGAGTTACAAGATAATTAGCAGTGTTAATAGTTACAATGCAGCAATCTTAGCTGCTTGGTTTGTGTGGGTCCCAATCGAAACATCGCAGGTAACATCAGATTAACGATTGTACTGTTGTGGCTTACGGACGCTTCTTGCCTACCTTAGCCTGGACGATCATCCTGTTCGTAGAGTGACGTTGTCATGCATCCGCAATTCTTGGTCGTACGAAGCAGGTAATTTCTGCACTCCCCTAAAACACCTGGAAACGCTGAAGAACGCCTCCATTTGCAGACCACCACCCCGTATACTCCCACAAACAGTCTTACCTGTCAATCAACTTTAGCAATCCACTTCCGTGTCGGAAGCCCTACGACCGTCAATATTTTTCATCGGTAGACCTTGTATGCACATGCACACTGCTAGCCGTGCGCAGGTGCAGAAAGAAATACATCGTATGCATACGACCGTGCGGTCGCAACGACCGACTCTGAATGAGGTCCATAGAGCTAAAGTTGTAGCTTTATAAGAGACCCATTTTTCATCTACTGAGAGATGCGAGATATAATGTTGCATACTATGCTAATGGTCCACTTAAAAGGAATGGTGTGGCGATATTATTTCATAATTCAGTGTCCTTCACTCTAACTAATAAGTTGGAAGACAAGAATGGCCGCTATTTGATATTAGTAGGTCAGTTGGATGGTAAAGAGGTCACATTAGTCTCCCTCTATGCTCCTAATACACTCCAAATTCCATTTCTTAGATGAGTGTTTGAGGCTGTCCATCAGATCAGACGTGGTCACACGATTATAATGGGTGATTTTAATTTAGTCCCTGATATTCGGTTAGATAAGTCATTATCTCATGCTTCTGGAGTGAGTAGCGGTAACACTGATACATCAGTTTTACTGAGGAAGCTCATGGCAGAATTTGACTTATATGACATGTGGCGGGTTTGTTCTCCTTCTGTGAAAAACTATACGTTTTTCTCAAATGTACACAATACATATTCTTGTATTGATCTGATTTTCTAGATAAACATTTGCTCCAACACACTCGCCCATCTAAAATCATACTGTCGAAGCTGGATAATTGGCTGAGACAGAATCAGTGTAAAAATTAGATTGGAACAACGCCATCTTGCAAATGGTCTCGAGACACCATCTTAAAAATGAGATCTGCACGACGCCATTTTGCAAATGGCCACCCAGCGCCATTTTAGAAAAACTCACACTTAAGTACATGTAGCAATGCTATTATTAGCATCATTCGATCGCATATTTCACCATACCACATACACACATTAAAATATGCACATTAGCGAATGCATAATACCCCGCTTACTGACACTGTTTATTAGCTTCAGGCGTACGCATCTTCCCTAAGTTAAAAGCCCTGATTACATAAATCTAACTAGCGTCTTTTCCCAAACCCCTAATACTTACACACTGCACACTTACATAAAAGGTTCCATAGCTTCAAACTGTAATATTCAAGGTTTATTCATTTATTACTAATGTTGTGAAATAAAGATTATTTTGATATCTAAGGTTTAGTACATGATAAACAAACAGTGTTTCATGTTGTACTGATCTACTCTGTCTCAGCTTTCCGGTGTTATCGGTGAGAAGATCGCAACATGCATTCTCAACTTATGGACTGTAGAGAGTTAAAACACTAAAATGTACTGTGTAATGTTAGCAGCTTAGATTTGCATGGGGCGGGAAAAGGGAGACAAAAGGTTGTCGGAGGCTGACCTGTGTCCATTTGAATCGACCTGTTAAATGTCCTGTAACAAAAGCACCGTGATTGAGAACCAATGGAATCATGCCAAAGTTGCCTATTGTATTGCTTATCCCTGTAAGGGTATAAATGTGTGTACAGACTCCAATCTGGAGTCTTCTTGCTGATGCTGTTGACGGAGGTTTCTTGTAGATGCCGGTAACTGGTCCCAGAGCGCGTGCATATGTATAACTGTACCTTGGGTCTGTATGATTTCTTTGCGCTAAATTGTCTTTAGATCACAGCATGTAACTTACTGTTTTAATGTTGAATAATAACCTTTGTACGTTGCAAACACATTTTTCAAAGTCTGAAGGCATTTATTTACTATATGACTGCGTATGCAAATAGTGTCAATTTAGAAGGTATAGGCAGGATTTAGAACGTATAGGCAGGAGCGTATAGAGGTTTAAATCCAGTATCGATAGTTGGGGGCTTGCAGTGCTAATCTCGCAACTGGTCTGTAACACTCGGTATCGAACTCTTAGCAAATGGGTTGAGGCGCCTGGCAGGAGAACGCATTGTGCGTTTGGAATCTGTTACTACCGTTGTTGCTAAGAGTGCGCTACCAGTTACTGTGACTTTAGGAGCGCTGATTAAGAATCCAGGGATGGGGGAGGAAAAAGCTTGTTTTCCTTTGTCGATAGGTTGTTATTGTGTGTTACAAAAAGGGGGTATCGCATTATTGCATACACGGCTGGGTCGCATTTTTTGTGTATGCAGCTGAGACACATTTTTGTGTACGCAGCTAAGTGTAAGATTCATAATACGGTTGTGTAGTAGTCGCATTATTGTGTATGCGACTAGTCGCACAATAGCATATACGTATTTCCGGTCTTGCTGCCACATGTTTTAAACAAAGCCGTTGAGATTACATTATCAATTGTTGCCAATAACTGGGTTAATGTGTATTTTTCTGTGGAGGAAAAGAATGTGTAACTGTGAGTATTTGTTTAGGGTGTAACACGGGACCTAAATGTTAAGGGTATCGTAGGACCCTTATGTGCTAGGCGTAACGAACGGCCTAGTGACTCGGTAGCAGCTTACCGTTTACTTTACACAAGGCAGGTGTATGGGTTGTTATTTTTGTTAGGGTTTGGCTCCCAGTGTGATTATAGCGTTCAGTAATCGGTTAGGCTTATTTGAGCACTATAATTGAACCACATAGTTTTGGGCTAAACTGTGATTGTGAACTGGTGAGAGGGTGGACGAAATCAACTGGAAAACAAAGGGTATTTATTGCCCCCTAGCAGTTGAAACATAGTCAAAAAGGGATTTCTGCATGGGAGCAGCTTTTCTTCCATAGGTGAGTGGAGGCGTCTAGAGGTCTTCCATAGGGTTCGTGGATACACCCTTTTTCCAAGACGTCCGCAGGTAAGTGAAAGTATCTTGACTGTCTTTCACCAGTTTAAATCTTTATTGAAAAACATAGGATTTGTCCCAGGATGGGAGCCACGCAAACAGTAGAGATGTTAGACAATGATGTGCTGCTAATGGAAGTGCCGCTTGGATCGATGGTGCTTATGCAATTAGGTATTGTGATATATGGTTTAAGATGATGATAAAGAGTGTAAGGCCGTTTCCCAGAATTGGTAGTTTTGATAAGGATGTATTGAACAATGTCCGAGATCACAACAGTCTGGTGCGTTCTCAAGTGAAAAATGTATAATATAACAAATGTTTAAAATTGTGGCAGCATGAAGGGGATGCATGGCTTAAATGTGTGCAAGCGACGCAAACTAGCGTTGCGAACGCATTACCAGAAAATACACCCGCAGCACTAAATTGCAATGCGTGCAAGCCGAGAAATGGCGCGCATGTGCAGCAAGGTAGCATTGTGGAATGTATTGTCAGTGGTTCACGCGCACCACCGCCGCCCTATGTTGATGGTGGTGCAGGTACAGTTGTTGAAAAAACTCATAAAAATGTAACAAGTAATTTGTACCCTCTCAAGTAACCATAAGGAAAATGTTTTTGATGTGGATGATGAGCCTATTGTTATGTCTGCCATTTCCCATAATGTACACATGTTAGGATGCTCCACCACGACAATCACAAGTGGTGTCACCATCTCCATCAGTGATAGTACAGGAAGTGTGATCATCAACTGCACCTGTAGAGGAAGCTGTTAACCCTATACATTGCAGTAACAGACTAAACCCCCAGCCAGGTCAAAAGTAGCAGTGCGGCCGGTCTGCATCCCATCCTGATAATAACTGTTCCGAATGGAAATGCAGATGCGAATGGAGTAGTGCCCACAAGGGAAGTAGTAATACATTGTCCTCGGACAAGAGCAGAGCTTTATTCCATAATGAATGATTTCCCCTATCCCAAAAAGGAATTAGCCAAATGTCAAAGATTTTTAAAAAATTTGGGTAGTTCTCATGAGCCAACCAATAAAGACTGGCGAGTGGTGTTAAGGGCTTGTCTTCCACACAATACCGACGTGACAAAATTTATCATGGTTTGTGTATTGGATGGAGATGTTCCCCTAACAGACGAAATGAATCAAAGTAACATTTCCCGCATTGTAACTCAATTGGGTGTATATTTTCCAGTAGTAGTTAACTGGAACAAAATCTTCACCATAAAACAAAAAGAAAGTGAATCTGCAGAAGATTATTGTGACCGGGCTCTGCAGGCTATCACCCAGTACACTGGGTTAGAAGATATTAAAGATAGCACTCACCACAGGGGAATGATTGTCACTGTACTCATGGATGGTCTTAAAGAGAACCTAAAGACCCGGGTTCAGACCTCACAGCATGGCTGGAGGGGAGTCACAATAGACACCCTCATAGAATCCGCAATTGAACATGACAAGAACATCTCTAAAAAGAGAGAGACCCAGAGCGAGAAACTAATGGCTGTCAGTATTCAAGCTCTAGAAGAATGACGGTAACATCACAGCCAGCAGACACACCTGCACCCACACCCGCACCTGAACAGTTACACGTCCTCACTAATCCCACACCACCGCAAACACAGCCCTACCCCACTTATCACATACAGCCACAATTCCCATACTATCCACAAACCCCATATCCCCCACAATACCCTCTCCCTCAATATCCTTACCCATACCCACCACCTTTCTCTCCTGCTCAACACACACAACAATCCTTTCATCCACCCAACCCATGAAAGTGTTTTAATTGCAACCAGCCAGGACTACTAAGTAAGAACTGTACGGCAAAGAAGGTAGGACCCCCTAACCAGGGAGTACCTGGATATCCCCATAAAGGATATACACAGAGACCAGCAAATGTCCAACAGGCACCAGCTCCAATTGTGGCCGTTAATGCTTTATTGGAGAGTGGGAGCCAACGCTAGGGGTCAGGTCATACCTGTAGTCTACAGATAGTCAGGATAACGGGAAGTACTAGGGAAGAACCGGTAATGATGGCTGATGTAGCTGGTACTAAATATCCTTTTCTCATAGACACAGGGGTGATCAGGTCAGTGATAAAATCTCCAGTTAATTTACAGGTAACCAACGAGACAGTACCAGCAATGGGCGTAACGGGTAAAGTGCAACATTATCCTTTGACCAAATCCACAGAGGTTACTATCGGGCCATTGCATACCAGGCATTCTTTCCTCCTGGCAGCAGCAGCTCCTACTAACCTACTGGGAAGGGATTTGTTATGTAAGATGGGATGTGTCATATATTGTACCCCTGATGGTGTATTTTTAGATATCCCAGAGACAGTTGCACATTAGGTGAGGGATATGTTGGACACTCCCCAAAGGATAATGTATCACTCTACCAGTTTAAGTGAAAATCCATCTCCCAAATTCCAGATTCACTTTGGACCAAGGATGGACAGGACACTGGATTAATGGCAAACATAAGCCCCGTAATGGTAAATTTAAAAGGCGGTAGGCAAGCTCCAAAAATTCCCCAGTACCCATTAAAACAGGAGGTAGAATTAGGGATATATCCCATAATTGAGCGATTGTTACAACAGGGAATTTTAGTTCATTCAGCTAGTGTAGCCAACAGTCCCATCTTTCCAGTAAAGAAGAGTGGTGGGAGGGGTTATAGACTGGTACAAGACCTTAGAGGTGTTAATAAGGTGGTAGAGAGCCAATTTCCCATAGTGCCAAATCCAGCTGTCATTCTCATGCAGATCCCACCAAATGCAACCCATTTCACTGACATTGACCTCTGTTTGCTTTCTTCTCTGTGCCTCTTCATCCTGACTGTCAGTACCTATTCGCTTTCACATACAGGGGTGTACAATACACATGGACACGATTGCCCCAAGGTTTCATAGACAGCCCCAGTATCTTTTCCCAGGCCTTGCACGACTGTTTACAATCTTTTCAACCTGCCAATGGGTCTGTTCTAATACAATATGTAGACAATTTATTGCTATGTTCTGATTCGTTTATGTCATGTTTAAATTATACTATACTTTTGTTGCTTCATCTCGCGCAAGCAGGACACAAGGTTGCTAAGGACAAACTTCAGCCATGCCAATCCAGAGTAAAATACTTGGGACACTGCCTAACCCAGTGGTTATGACATCTAACTACTGATCAAATCCAGGCCATACAGAACCAACAGCAAATCCGTACCTTCTTGGGAATGTGTGGATACTGTAGCATGTGGATCCCAGGTTTTTCTATTTTGGCCTTGCCATTACAGGACTTAGTCTCTTCCTCAAAGCCCGACCATGTCATACACACAGAGGAATCAGAGGAGGCTTTCCTTAATCTTAAGGATTGTCTGACAAAAGCACCTGCATTGGGAATACCTGATTATGAAAAACCTTTTTATTTGTATTGTACAGAAGCTGATGGTTGCGCAGCAGGTGTCCTCACACAAAAACATGGTGATGCCAGTAGGCCCGTAGCATACTACAGTGCACAATTGGACACTGTGGCAAGATCACTCCCAATGTGTTTAAGAAGCGTAGCAGCAACCGCTCTATTGATCACCAAGAGTGAGGATGTAGTACTACGTCATGATATGATTGTCTATACTCCCCATGATGTATCTGCTTAGCTGAACTCTGCCCAAACCAGACACGTCTCTTCGGCTAGGTTTACCAAATGGGAACTAGCTCTAATAGCCCCTGCAAACATCACTGTTAAACGATGCAGTACATTAAATCCAGCAACGTATTTACCATATGTGCAACATGATGCACAAGGGGTGGAGGGAGACGAGTTGCTGACAGGAAGTGAGTGCAGCGGACATAGTGATGCACATGATTGTATGTAATATCTGAACCAGGCCTTTACTGCACGACCTGACATACGTGATACACCTTTAGAGAATGTGGATGTGACATTTTACATGGACGGGAGTGGTCATAGACAAACAGACACAGGTGAATTTTGTACAGGTTATGCTGTTGTAAATGACACAGACATCATAGAAGCTGAACCCCTTGGTCCTCCTCACTCAGCCCAGGTGGTGGAGTTGGTAGCACTAAAAAGAGCGTGTGAATTGGCAGCAGGCAAATCTGCTAACATTTACACTGACTCTAGGTATGCGTTCGGAGTGGTACACGATTTTGGAGCTTTTCGGTGTCTGAGAAATTTTATGACAGCAGCAGGCACACTAGTTGCACATTCCAGACATATAAAACTATTACGAAAAGCAATTCAACTGGCCAGGATGGTGGCAGTAATTAAGTGTAAAGCCCATACATGTGAGGATGATCCGGTGTCACTGGGCAACAACAGAGCAGATGAAGATGCAAACTGGGCAATGGGGTTAAAAATGAATGTACCAACAGAGCAAATTATGTCTTTTCAAACAACTGATATGCTGAAATTAATTGAGATGCAAAATTTGTGTTCTATCCAGGAAAAGTCAGTCTGGAAGTCCAAAGGATGTGGGCAAGAGTCCTCTGGACTCTGGAGGGATGGACAAGGTAAGCCAGTGGCTCCCAAGGTATACTACCCATGCCTGGCTGAGGCAGCGCATGGTCTGACTCACATGGGAAAGCAAGGTATGTGCAAACTGGTGAGAACATACTGATACACACTGGGTTTCTCTTCTCAAGCAGAAAAGAGAGCAATGTCCTGTCTGACCTGCTTGGGGAAAAACATTGGGAAAACGATCCCTACCGAACCATCCCACATTCCACCGACTGACGGACCTTTCCAGGTAATACAAATTGATTTCATCCAATTACCACCTTGCAGGAATCTTAAGTATGTATTAGTGTGCATTGACGTGTTTTCCAATTGGGTTGAGGCATACCCAGTGGCCGCTAATACTGCTGCGTTTACTGCCAACAAAATTGTACAGGAGTTTGTATGCAGATACAGTATCCCTAAAATTATCGAGAGTGACAGGGGTACTCATTTCACAGTTGATGTTTTTCACACCCCCTACAGACCACAAGCCAGTGCCAAGGTAGAGAGGATGAATGGGACTATTAATAATAAACTAAGTAAAATCATGGCAGAGACTGGACTAGATTGGCCAGAAGCATCAGGACCACTCCTAGACCCCCTCTAAATCTGTCCCCCTTTAAAATATTGTTTGGTAGACAACCTCATTTGATTATAAGTCCACAGGAAGACCTGTACGGTAACAACGAGGTAACTGTAAGGTATCTTATATCAATGAGTAAACAGTTAAAACAACAACAGCAGAAACTGAAATTGTTGTCACATGATATGCCTGAAACTAACTGTCATGATGTTGAACCTGGAGAATATGTTCTGATCAGAAATTTCTTACATTCAGGTTGTTTGACTGATCATTGGGAAGGTCCATATCAGGTGTTGCTGACGAGTACCACATCTTTGAAGGTGGCTGAGAGAGATACCTGGGTCCATTGCACTCACTGCAAAAAGGTCAACCAACCGGTGGAGAAACAAGGTGGAGACAAGACTGATAACATGGATCTGTCGATCGCGAGCTTGTTTCGGGAGGATTAAAAGATTGTAGTGAGATACCTGAGCTAAAGAAATTTGCAGGTCCTTGCTGCAGCAATGGACTGGTCTGCTGTGTTCATTTTCATGTTCTCTTCCAGAGTTTCCATCATCCTGGTTTGTTCGGGGATATCTGGTTTCTGTGACGGGGGACCGATAGAGGAGATTGGAGCTGATGGCAGTGCTGATGGAGTGGAGTCAAGAGGAGGAGTGCTATGCCAATCAGGGGAGTGTCTGACCAATCTTAGTACTGTAATTGTTAAGAGATCTGCTATTTTGGATACTCGGGGACAGTGTGAATGTCTATCGTCTGAGGATTATTGTATGTGTGAGTTCTGTGGGTCCGTAATTGATGAGAGATGCATCCAACATTGTCAACTCAAGTATAATCAGTATTGGGGTGGGTATCCTTTAGAGGATTATCACACCATGGTGGGCAAAATTTTGAACCAAACCGATTGTTGGGTGTGCTCTCACGTACCCCAAGGACAGCATAATAGGATTGGTGCCATTCCCATTAAATATCTCTGAAATTATAGAATCACAAAGAGGGCATGCACTAGATGGAAAATTTCTTAAGTCCAAATCACCCCATTTTAAACTCCACCAGTACCAAGTAGATAGATCACTTTTGTGTTTAAACATCACCAACTCCAATGACCCAGGAAGTTGGGAGGTGACTGGAAATAATCAGACGATGACCTTCTCACAAAGAGCTGACCGTGAGCCTATGAATTATGAACTATTATGCAAAATTAGATCAGGAGGAAGACACTTCCGGTATAAATATACACTGAGTAACATCAAAGAAATGATTGGTAAAGTACCAGAAGGGTATTGTGCCAAGATATTACAACGAGAAACTTGTATGAGTCAAATGAGAGAACCTGAAGTAGGATCACTTGCTATGGAAATGTGTGGGTTATTGATGTTACCATCCCTTATGTTCTCCCTGATGATGTATATTTTATATGTCGAAGGAAAGCGTATAAATGGCTCTCTCCGAGTTCCGAAGGTTTGTGTTACCTGGGAAGAGTAGTCCCAGAGGTTATGACCCTCACACATGATGAAATGCTTGGTATCCATAAAAACACACCATCACCATATCTTCACACGCAGTATGAACACAGAAACAAAATAAATATGATACCTGGTGATGTGCATAAAGCCACACAGTTAATTAGTGAGACAACTGACTTTCAAGTTTTAGTAGCACTGGATCCCACCAGGATCGCTCGGGGTATACTAAATTTTAGATATATCCAAGATCATGCTAAATTGATAGATAATATCACCGAGATGTATGATGACACCTTCAGGTATACAGGTAGGGAATTGCAAGCGTACAAGAAAGAACTGGTGCAACACAGACTAGAGTTAAATTACTTAACAGCAGTCACTGGAGGGTACTTCGTAATTTTGGCCACCCAATTTGGAGTGAAGTGTTGCACTTATGTCACGAATGATACTAGCGACCCCAAGGAGGTGGTAGACTGGAAGATGGATGAAATTCTGCAGCTAAAATGGGAATTTCGAAAGAACCATAATGCTTCAGTGGCTGAAGTGGAGGAGAAGGTAGAGGAATGGGTTTCATGGTTGAACCCAGGGAAATGGTTCTCAGGTCTAGGAGTGTGGGTCCAGGAAATGTAAGTCCCTAAAATCCCTCAAGACTTTCTTTATAGGATAGGTGCATCCCCACACCTTTCCCATGATCTTCCAAAATCCACGGTGTGCGTATAAGGGTAGTTTTATGTCCCCTCCTAGAGACACATTATGGATGGATTAAAAACCACCTTGTGCCATCCCATAATATAACATTAAAATAATATGTCAAAATGTAAGCCTAAAAATTTATGTAAGATCAGTGTATGATATCAAAGGGTGGACTGTCGAAGCTGGATAATTGGCTGAGACATAATCAGTTTAAAAATTAGATTGGAATGACGCCATCTTGCGAATGGCCACGAGACACCATCTTAAAAATTAGATTTGCACGACGCCATTTTGCGAATGGCCGCCCAGTGCCATTTTAGAGAAACTCACACTTAAGTACATATAGCTATGCTATTATTAGCATCATGCGATCGCATATTTCACCATACCACATACACACATTAAAATACGCACATTAGCGAATGCATAATACCCCGTGTACGGACGCTGTTTATCAGCTTCAGGCATACGCATCTTCCCTAAGTTAAAACCCCTCACTACATAAATCTAACTAGTGTCTTTTCCCAAACCCCTAATACTTACACACTGCACACTTACATAAAAGGTTCCATAGCTTCAAACTGTAATATTCAAGGTTTATTCATTTATTACTAATGTTGTGAAATAAAGATTATTTTGATATCTAAGGTTTAGTACATGATAAACAAACAGTGTTTGGTGTTGTACTGATCTGCTCTGTCTCATCAGCTTTCCGGTGTCATTGGTGAGAAGATCACAACATGCATTCTCAACTTATGGACTGTAGAGAGTTAAAACACTAAAATGTACTTTGTAATGTTAGCAGCTTAGATTTGCATACGGCGGGAAAAAGGAGACAAAAGGCTGTCGGAGGCTGACCTGTGTCCATTTGAATCGACCTGTTAAATGTCCTGCAACAGAAGCACCGTGACGGAGAACCAATGGAATCATGCCAAAGTTGCCTATTGTATTGCATATCCCTGTAAGGGTATAAATGTGCGTACAGACTCCAATCTGGAGTCTTCTTGTTGATGCTGTTGACGGAGGTTTCTTGTAGATGCCGGTAACTGGTCCCAGAGTGTGTGCGTATGTATAACTGTACCTTGGGTCTGTATGATTTCTTTGCGCTAAATTGTCTTTAGATCACAGCATGTAATTTACTGATTTTATGTTGAATAATAACCTTTGTGCATTGCAAACACATTTTTCAAAGTCTGAAGGCATTTATTTACTGTATGACTGCGTACACAAATAGCGTCAATTTAGAAGGTATAGGCAGGATTTAGATGGTATAGGCAGGAGCATATAAAGGTTTAAATCCAGTATCATTAATACCTATTGTCTGGTCTGACCATGCTTCAGTAACGTGGACTTGGGATGGACATAATAATAGAATTTCACCTAGACCATGGTGCTTATCCGAGCATTTACTATCTTCCCCAGAAGTTGCTAAACCTTTAGCGGATGCCTTGGAATCATATTTGGTAACTAATGATCCACAAGACACTTCCCTCCCAACACACTAGTGTGCTCTCAAAGCTGTTCTTCGTGGAGTGGCCATTGAAACAAGTTCTCGACTTAAGAGACAATATTTGTTCAGTCAAAACTTAGTAGAAACACCCAACAGAGAATCACATTCTCCCAACATACCCCGTAAGACCATACATTTTGAAGAATGTGTCTCCCAACCACCGTTTTTTTTAGAGGAATCCCTCTACAAAACACCACTAGTGACACACAGCACGAACCCGAATCCAGGAAAAAGAAAACTAGAGGCATCAGAAGGGGATGTAGGGGGGGGGGGGGAAAGCAAGGCTAAAAATCAGACATTCACAAAATCCATCACACCAGGACGAGGCATATTCAATTTGAGCAATGCCACATTGACTGATGAACATTTGAAACTTCTAGATAAAGGTCTAAAATTTGCTCCAACTAACAATATTAATAAGTTTCAATCATATATAGATCTTCACAAGTTTACCAGAAAACTTGCTCTGAAAAAATATTTTTCATCACTTACACCTGCAGAAGTTAGGAATACTAATGACACCAGTACAAATAAACTTACAGGATTAAGACCACAATCTACATTTTACCCCAGTTACATGCAAGGGACATATGTTGAAACCTTTACGAAATTGGTAGAGAAAGATTTAGAGAATATGCACACTAACAACAAACATGACAATCTAACAAGGAAAGAAAGGACGGCATTACGAGAATTACAGGAAGATCACTCAATTATCATAAAAACCTGCAAACAAAGGGGGGGATTGTCATTCTCAATAAAACAGACTATATAGAAGAGGCACAGAGACTTCTAAATGACACAACAACATACGAAGTTTTGACACATGACCCTACACAAAGATTCACACAAGAATTGAACACTCATCTTCTTAAAGGTATCCAAACATGAACACCAATTCATTGAAACCAAACATCCAGTGATTCCAGTGTTTTATTATTTTCCCAAGGTGCATAAAGATAGAAACAAACCACTGGGTAGACCTATAATATCGGGGATAGGATCCCTTACATCAAACCTATCTGAATACATAGATAATATATTACAACCTTATGTGATGGAACAAACTGCATATCTTAAAGACACTACCCAGATATTGAATATTCTAAATGGCATACAATGGGAGGGCAAGTTCTGGTTGGTGACTATGGACATTACCTCACTATACACGGTTATAGACCACACTCAGGGTATCAAAAGTATTAGATACCATTTGGACAAATATGAGTCCTTGATGGATATTCAATGGGACTTTATTATTGACAGTATTTTGTTCATACTCAAACATAACTATGTTTGGTTCAATGATAATTTTTTCTTTCAGACCACCGGTACCGCTATGGGTACAAGGTTTGCCCCGATCAACGCCAACCTCTTCATGAGTTGGTGGGAGGACTGCTATATCTGGGGAGGGGCAGGGCTTGGGGCAAACCTTGTACTCTGGCGGAGGTACATAGACAATGTCCTCTTCATCTGGCGGCGGGATGAAGTCTCACTACCACAATTTTTGACCACTCTCAATGAAAACGATAATCATCTAGTATCCACAGCCAAATACAGTAAGGAGAAGGTAGAATTTTTAGATCTTAATATATTCATTGAAAAAGGGAAGATACATACTAACACCTTCAAAAAAGAAGTAGACGTTAACAGTTTTATATTAGTCACGAGTTGGCACCACCCAAATTGGCTAAATACCATCCCCAAAGGACAGTTTCTAAGATTGAGGAGGAACTGTTCCAAGATGAGCAACTTTCAGACACAGGGCCAACTTCTAACATCACATTTCCTTGAGAAGGATTATAACAAAGGCATTTGATGAGGTAACAAGCATCAACAGGGGTGATTTGTTGGAATACAAGGATGCTGATACCAAACGGAACAAATTTAAAAATGAGGTCCTCTTCATCACGCAATATTCAAAACAAGCTAGAGAGGTGAGGCAGATTTTGAATAAGCACTGGCACATATTACTTGGGGACGACGTATTGGACAAACACCTACCTCCAAACTCCAAATTAATTTACAAGAAGGCACTGGATCTAAGAAAGAAAATAGTACGCAATCACATTCCACCTAAGACATTGAGACAAACTATCATAGACAGTACAAATAACAATGGGTTTTATTACTGTGGTACATGTCTTGGCTGCACCAATTATGGGTACAGAACAACCAAGCCCACTGTGACCTTTACATCATGTATAACAGGAAAAGAATATCCTATAAGGAGTATGATCACATGTAATACCAAAGGGATCATTTACCTACTAGAGTGTACCTGCAAAAAACAATACGTGGGGAGGACCACTAGACCATTGAGAATTCGCATTAGCGAACATATCAGAAATATCAAGAGAGGAATGGAGGAGCATAATTTATCAAATCACTTCTTAATCCATCACAACAGAAATCCAAAATCACTCAGATTTATAGGCTTGGAACAAGTGAAACACAATTGGAGAGGTGGCAATTTTGATCACATGATTAACACTAGAGAACTAGAATGGATTTATGAACTCAAAACATTCGCCCCTCGAGGACACAATTTAGATAATGAGATTAAATCTATCATATGTAAGAATAATAATTGAGATCTCTATATAGTCAGTTCGTAAGAGGCGTGATGACGCTAACTACGGCCCGCTATGTAATAGTACTCACTACAGAAAATGTAGATTTATATGTACACATTCCCATTATTGACTACTACCACCCTGGTTTTGATCATGACACCATATAACTTTTTCCTTTCTTAGGAATAAGACATAGGGTCATTAAGATTAGATGGATTCATAACCGTAGCTTTATGGTCGCCTTTTCATAGACACTGCTAAGGAGTCTAGGACATGTTAAATGACATGACCTCTGTCTGATACATCTAACTCATTCTATAAACATTTTGCGAATTCTATCTTCCCCATACTTACTTCTTTATTTCATTTTGCTTTGGGTCAGGGAAGCTTTCCAGCAGAGATATTGGAAGCTCAAATTATTACCTTACCTAAACCAGGAAAACCTCCTACTTCCTGCCCGAATTTCCGCCCAATAGCCTTACTCAATTCCGATATTAAAATTTATGCCAAAAAGTTAGCCACACGTTTAGCCCCTTTAATTCCTCATTTGATCCACCCAGATCAGGTGGGCTTCGTCGGCGGCAGACAAGCATCAGACAACACACGCAGAGTCTTTGATTTGGCAGAATTTATGTTGAGGCGGCGCAAGGAGTTTATTCTTCTTTCCCTAGATGCTGAGAAGGCGTTTGATCGCCTCCATTGGCAGTTTCTCTATGAATCATTAATGCATTTTGGTTTTCAGGGCGCTATATTGCAGTCTATTAAGGCACTCTACAGCAACCCCACAGCTAGAGTATTTAGCAACGGCTTTTTATCATCCCAGTTTAACATTAGGAATGGTGCAAGACAGGGATGCACCCTATCTCCACTGATGTACATATTAGCTATCGAACCACTAGCATCAGCAATTAGAAATTCCCCATCATTTCCTGGGGTGAAAGTTGGCCTGACTCCACAGAAATAAACCAGCCCGGTTTCTTCATTGCCCACCCTTCATGGATTACTAGACAAATATAGTGCAGCTTCTCTATATAAACTCAACACCACCAAGGCAGAGGCTCTGCCTTTTAACTTATCTGATCTTGTTTTTTCTCGCTTACAAGCCCAATGTAGATACAACTGGAAAGCGGACTATTATTATTATTCTTTATTTATATGGCGCCACAAGTGTTCCACAGTGCCTTACAAAGTACATAAACAAATAATTTGACAACTGACTTACAGTAAAAAATAGGACAAGGACATGGATAATATAAATTGATACACCCAGATATGCAACAGAGCGTAAGCAACCAAGTGTTAGGTGCCCTGGTGGGGGGTAAGAAGTAGGTGAAAGTAAAGTAAGGATAAGCACAAGAGGGTAGAGACCCTGCTCGTAAGAGCTTACATTCTAAAGGGAGGGGCAGACAAACAGGTGAACACAGATGGGGTAAACGGAAGAAGGAGCATGTTGCACCAAGTTAGGATGGGAGCTGGAAGGTTTTGATGAAATAGTGGTTCTTGAGAGCCCGTTTGAAGGATTGTAAAGAGGAGGAGAGTCTGATAGGGAGAGGGAGAGAGTTCCAAAGGTCGGGAGCATCACAGGCAAAATCTTGGAGGCGGGAGTGGGAGGAAGTAATCAGTTGGCATGAGAGGCAGCGTGCATTGGTTGAGCGAAGGGGGCGGCCAGGAGAATGGAGGGAGATGAGGTCAGAGATGTAAATGGGAGAGCAATGGGTGAGATCTTTGTAAGCAAGTGTGAGAACCTTGAATTGGGTTCTAAAAGGGAAGGGGAGCCAGTGGAGGGCTTGTAGGAGAGGGGAGGCAGATGTAGAGCATTTGGAGAGGAAGATGAGTCGAGCAGCAGCATTGAGGACAGACTGGAGAGGAGAGAGATGGGAGTTGGGGAGGCCAGATAGGAGAAGGTTACAGTAGTCCAATCTGGATATGACCAGTGAGTGTATGAGGGTTTTGGTGGCATCCTGGGTGAGAAAGGGAATTTGGAAATATTTTTGAGATGGAAGCAACAGGACTGTGAGAGGCTCTGGATATGTAGTTTGTAGGAGAGGGAGGAGTCCAGGATAACTCCAAGACAGCGCACTTTGGGGCTAGAAGAGATAGTTGTGCCATCAATTGTTAAAGAAATAGTCGGAAGTGAGGTTATGTTGGAGGGTGGAAAAATTATCAGCTCAGTCTTAGACATATTAAATTTAAGAAATCGCTGGGACATCCAGGAAGAAATAGCAGAGAGACAGTTGGAGATACGAGTGAGGAGAGAGGGGGGGACTATCTCCTCTATCTTGGTATTACTATACCAAATTGACTAGATGACTTCGCTAAGATAAAGTTTGATCAAAGTCTTAAACATATAGTGGAATTGTTACATAATTGGTTGGGTTTTGAGGTTTCCTGGCTGGGTCGCCTTGCGGCATTCATAATGATGATTTTGCCAAAGTTAATGTACTTATTCCGCATCATTCCTTTTTCGCTCCCAAAACAATACCTAATTAAAGCCCGTAAATTAATAGTGTCTTACATCTGGAAGGGCAAAACACCACGGCTAGCTTACCAGCGCTTGACTAAACCTAAGAATCAGTGGTGGCTGCAAATTGTAGACCTAGTTTTGTAACAGTCAGCATGCTTAGTATCACAAATTAGTGATTGGTTTCTTCCCAACACTAAACCATGCGTCGACTTAGAAAGGGCATTATTAGACAACTACCCCTTGGTGGATTTAATTTGGACACCCAAACAAATGTGCCCCTTACTAAAATATACCCCTAGAGCTATTATTGACTCCCTTAAGAGGTGGGATGATTTGGTACTTCAGTCTAAATGTATTAAACTACCGGCTAAAACTTTATCTTTAGCCGCTGTAGCCCGTTTAATCCCTGACTTACCTGTAGCGCTTTGGCGTTCCCGAGGGATAGAATCCATCACAGACATCTTGAGTTCTTCCTCATTCATCCTGTTTTCTCAAATACAATCCCAATTTCAGTTGCCACCTGGAGAATTATTTACTTATCTCCGAATCCAGCATTGGGTGGTTAGTCCCATTAAAGTGTGCGGTTCGTTGGAAGTACCCCCGGCAGATATTTTGGCTAAATTGGCAAGAGGTAACTCTAAGAGTTCGATTGGTTTTTGGTATTCTATGTGTCTTGAGGCTAGTCCTCCAGTCAAAACCAAGTTCCAAGCTCAGTGGATGTCAGATTTTCAGGAGGCCTATACTCCCCAGCAATGGGAATCTATTTACACTACTGCCCACAAACTGTCCAAATGTTATAACCATTTGGAGCTACAATATAAAATACTCCATAGGTTGGGGGCGTGGCTTGTCTGTGAACCAGGGAAGACCTGCTGTCCCAGGCTCTCTTTGGACCCTGCTCCTTGTCCGCTGGGAAGTGGACTCTCCTGGCTAGGTGTGGTTGGATTGCCGCCCTTTTGACTTAATGCTGTCCGGTGCTCCGGGGGCGCGGACTCCCGGGCGCTCTAACCGCCTTTAACCGCCGCAGCCTACAACTGCATCTGGAGCCGGGGACTAAATTTCTGGGCTGGATGATTGGCGGAGCTGCGCCGGAAGTCCTGGAGGTCACGCAATTGGCTTGCTTGCCACCGCTGTGAGGGAGGTAACTCCCGCTATAGCTGTGGGTCACTGCCCGCTTCCCCCCAAGCAGCCAACTTACATTAAAAGGTACTTACCCCCACTGCTGTACCCGTGGCCGCCATCTTTGTTTTGGTCTCCCAGCCTTCCTATAGTCCGGCTCTTCCTACACTTCTCCGGGGGTCTCACACCTTGTAGCTAGACAGAGATCTCTGCTTTGTCCTTGCTCCACTTATATGAGCAGTGGTTACCACTGTGAAACACAGCACTATTACAAATGCCATCTTGAATCATTCCCCCTGAGGATTCCAGTCCTCTACCCTGTATTGTATTTTTTCTACCACTGCTGCACAGTTGAACATTGATTATTGGATTGTTTTTGTTTTGTTTTTCACATCAATATACACTGGGTCGACTCTGCATTGTGCAGCTACCTTGGATCTTCTTGTATGAGCAGTGGCCACTATTGTGATGCACAGTACTTTCATAAACGCCATCTTGGATTATTGCCCCTGAGGTGGGAAAACATCTGTGTATTGTATCTTTGCTACTGCTGCTGCTGCATTATTGAACACTGTTTATTAGAGTAGATATTTCTCATGAGATATCACTGAGGAGATTTCGTATTGTGCTGTTTCACTCATATGCACCTGGAATTATCAACATTCTTGTCCTATATTTGGTTCCGGCTGTCATTAGGACTGTAGACCCTGTAAACACTCTTGACAAGGACTATGTTGCTACTGGTGTAACATGTGATCCATTGCTCCCCCCGCTCCCGAGATACCAGCATGTCCATTATTTCCCTGTATGTATCCACATATTGCTACATTATTCTCGTTTAATAAGATACTATGAGCAGATCAGGAAATAGAACAAGAAAAACGCTTCACAAGATATCTCACACCATTTCTCACGTCGTGGGTCACAGATATCAGTTACTTCACCTGTTATCTCCATATCTCAACCAATGATGGATCCCATGTCAGCCCCCTTGACGAAAGAGGACATACAATCCCTTCAGTCCATGATATTAGACCTGAAATCCTCATTCACGACTGCTCTTCAATCGGCTATTGGTGAATTGAAATCTAACATCACCGATCTGGAATCTCGTACTTCCCTGTTGGAATCAGGGGCAGACACCCAACGGGATATCCAGGAAAAAATAGGCAACAACATGGACTGCCTACAGAACGAATTGGAGTTTCTCCGAGATAAAACTGAGCATCTCAAAAACCGCAAGAGGCGGAATAATCTGCAAATCCGTAATATCCCGGACATCATTGCAGCTTCTGACTTGGAACTCTATCTCAAGAGATTATTTACATCAATAGTTCCTCCATCGACTGCTGATTCTATACAGATAGAGAGAGCTCATCGGGCATTACGACCCAAACCTAAGGAGACACTGACCCTCCTAGGGATGTTCTTAAATTGGTGTCATTCCAGATCAAAAACAGCATCACTATGGCCAGTAAGAATACCACCTTCTTTTTGTTTGATGGCTCCCATATACAAATATTTCAAGATTTGGCTCCGGCCACTTAAGCTAAACGTCGCGACCTCTGGGTAGTTACAGTTACATTCCGGGTACACGACAAGGATGCTCATTATCGCCCCTCATATTTGCCCTATGTAGAGAACCACTAGCAGCCCTTATCCGATCTAACATTGATATTCAGGGCATTACAGTTGGTCAAAACCATTATAAAATATCCCTCTTCGTGGATGATGTCCTCCTGACATTTTCCAATCCATTAATATCCCTTCCTAATCTTCAAAAGGAACTTTCCATTTATGGTTCATTATCAGGTGTGGCAGTATCACCAGAGGTGGCACTGGTGAGCAGCAGATTCTGTGTGTATAATGGCTGCTGTAATGATACTGGATCAGAACCTCTATACACACCTTCCAGTACCTTCTAATGTCCTGCCTATACCTTCTAAGGATGATGCTAATTTGCATATGCAGTCCTACCACAAATAAAGACTTAGACGTGGAATCTGTGGTTCCAAAGCACAAGTGTTATTCAGGTAAAATTTCAGACAGTTACACGCAATTGATCTAGACACAATTTAGGCGCAAAAGGAAAATTATACAGACCCAAGTACAGTATACATACGCAGGCGCTTCCAGACCCGGAGATAGGCATCAGCAAGAGACCCCTAGTCATACAGCATTCAGCACGAAGACTGAGAACCAGCATTCGTGCACACATTTTTATACCCCCCCAGAATAAACAGGACAATAGGGAAGTTAGTTGCTGATGTCATTGGTTCTCAGGGGAGAAGCATCTGTTACAGCACATTTAACAGGCTGGTTCAAATAGACTCTCCCTGCCTCTAACAGCTGGGGATCTCTCTCTTCACACCCCCTGCAACATCCTAACAATTGTTCCTGAAATATACATTTTGTTGCTTGTAGGTTCTGCGATCCATAACTTGAGTTTGCATGATGCGACCTCCCCACCGATAACACCGGAATACTGTAAAAAGAGTACGCATCAGTACAAGACCAAACACGACTTGTTTAGCATGTATAATACCTTAGTTATCAAATCTCTTCATTTCTCAGCATTTAAACTAACTGAACCAACTTAAATCAATACACTTTAAAGCTTATTGAACCTTATGTGTGAATATGTAATGTGTGGGTATTGAGGGTTTGATATAAGGACGCTAGTTAACTTGGGGCAGATGCGTGCGCATAAAGCTAATAAAACAGCGGTTTCATACAAAGTCCTATGAATTCGCTAATATGCGACTAGTTAACAGCGCAATTGTGCATGAGAAATGGTTAAAAATGCAATCGCATGGTGCTAATAGTATCATCGCCACATGTTCTAAAATGTGAGTTTATCTAAAATGGCGCTTCGGCGGCCATTCGCAAAATGGTGTCTTGCGATCTCATTTTCAAGATGGCGTCTTATGGCCATTCGCAAGATGGCATCGCCGCGATTAAATTTTAAACTGAACTTGTCTCAGCCAATTATTCAGCTTCAACAGTCCACCCTTTGATAGCAAACAACATGCTATCACAATCTGCTTTTAGAATTTAATTTAGGCTTACATTTACATATTATTTGGTGTTATTATGGGATGGCACAAGGTGGTTCTTAGTCCATCAATAATGTGTCTCTGGGTGGGGACATAAAACTACTATTATACGCACACCGCGGATCTTGGAAGATCATGTGAAAGGTGTGGGAATGCATCAGTCTTATAATAGCAGTCTTGAAGGGGAGTTGAGACTTTACATTATCTGAGGTGTTCTATGAATAACATTTCAATAATACATTCTATGCATGTCTAAATATAATACATTAAATAATGGTGTTTCCTAGCTCAGGGTTGTAATGCAGTTCTGTGTTTACCTCGGTATTCATTCTTTCATTTTACTCTATTTTTAAATTTTCCACACTTCAACACAATAGGAACACACCGGACACATATGCCAATTATTATGATGACAATTAGTATAAGGATTAAGAATTTGCCTACGCTGGCGATCACTTCCTGGACCCATTCCCCTAGACCTGAGAACCATTTCACTGGGTTCAGCCATGAAACCCATCCTTCTATCTTCTCCCCTATTTCAGCCACTGAAGCATTATGGTTCTTGCGAAATTCCCACTTTAGCTGCAGAATTTCATCCATCTTCCGGTCTATCACCTCCATAGGGTCGCTGGTATCATTGGTGACATAGGTGCAACATTTTACTCCAAATTGGGTGGCCAATGTTACGCAATACCCTCCAGTAACAGCAGTTAAATAATTCAACGCTAGCCTGTGTTGCACCAGTTCTTTCTTATACGCTTGCAATTCTCTCCCTGTATACCTGAATGTATCATCGTACATCTCAGTTATATTATCTATTAATTTAGCAAGTTCCTGGATATAGCTAAAATTTAATGTACCCCGAGCGATCCTGGTGGGGTCCAATGCGACCAGAATTGAAAGCCAGTTGTCTCACTGATTAACTGAGTGGCTTTATGTATATCACCAGATACCATATTTGTTTTGCCTCTGTGTTCATATTGTGTGTGAAGATATGGTGATGGTGTGTTTTTATGTATGCCCAGCATTCAACATGTGTGAGGGTCATAACTTCTGGGACTACTCTTCCCAGGTAACACAAACCTTCGGAACTCGGGGAGAGCCATTTATACGCTTTTCTTCCACAGATGAAATATACATTATCAGGGAGAACATAAGGAATGGTATGCATCATTATCATTAAGCACATTTCCCTTGCAAACAATCCTATTTCTGGTTCTTCCATCTGGTACATGCAAGTTTGTGGCTGTATTATTTTAGCACAATAACCATTTGGCACCTTACCAATAAATTCTTTGGTGGAGCTCAATGTATACCGATACCTAAAATGTTTCCCACCAGACTTAATGGAGCGCAGCAGCTAATGGTTTATGGACTCATTCAGCTCTTTATGAGAAGGTCATCGTCTGATTATTCCCCGTCACTTCCCAACTCCCGGGTTTATTGGGGTTGGTTATGTTTAGACACAAAAGTGATCTATCTACTTGGAATTGATGGAGTTTGAAATGAGGTGGTTTGGATGAGAGGAATTTTCCATCCAATGTTTTCCCTTTTTGCAATTCTAAAATTTCCGTGATATTCAGCGGAAATGGCACCAACCCTACGTTATGCTGTCCCTGTGGCACATGTGAACACACCCAGCAATCAGTTTGATTTAACACTTTGCCTACCATGCTATGATAATCCTCTAGAGGATACCCACCCCAGTACGGATTATATTTAGGTTGGCACCGTTGGATACAGTTCTCATCAACTAGGGACCCACAAAGCTCACAAATACAGGAATCTTCAGACGATAAACCTCCACACCTTCCCCGAGTATCCGGAATGACAGCTCTCTTAACAATAACAGTACTAAGATTGGTCAGACACTCCCCTGATTGGCATTGCACTCCTCCTGATTCCACTCCATCAGCACTGCCATCAGCTCCCGTTTCCTCAATCAGTCCCCCATCACAGACACTGGATATTCCAGGACTGACCAGGATGGTGAACACTCTAAAAGAGAATATGAAAATGAACACAGCAGGATTGTCCATTGTCACAACAAGACCTGCAAATTTCTCTCAGTTTAGGTATCTTACTACGACCTTTTCAATCCTCCCAGAACAAGCTCGCGAGCGACACGTCCACGCTATCAGCTTTGTCTCCGACTTGTTTCTCCACCGGTTGATTGACCTTTTTGCAGTGAGTGGAATGGACCCAGGTATCTCTCTCGGCCACCTTCAAAGATGTAGTACTTGTCAGTAGCACCTGGTACGGACCTTCCCACCGATCAGTCAAACAACCTGAACGCAAGAAATTTCTGATCATTACATATTCTCCAGGTTCAACATCATGACAGTTCGTTTCAGGCATATCATTAGACAACAATTTCAGTTTCTGCTGCTGTTGCTTTAACTGCTTACTCATTGATTTAAGATACTTCACAGTTACCTCGTTGTTACCCTTTAGATCTTCCTGTGGACTTATAATCAAATGAGGTTGTCTACCGAACAATATTTCAAATGGGGACAGATTCTAGGAGTGGTCCTTATGCTATGTAGGACCAAAGGTAACGCTTCTGGCCATCCTAGTCCAGTCTCAGTCATGATTTTACTTAGCTTATTTTTAATAGTCCCGTTCATCCTCTCTACCTTTGCACTGGCTTGCGGTCGGTAGGGGATGTGAAGTCGGCTATTAATACCCATCAGCTTACACATATTTTGAAAAACATCATCTGTGAAATGGGTACCCCTATCACTCTCGATGATTTTAGGGATAACGTACCTGCATACAAATTCCTGAACTATTTTCTTGGCAGTAAACGCAGCAGTATTAGTGGCCGCTGGGTAGGCCTCAACCCAGTTAGAAAATACGTCTGTGCACACTAATACATACTTAAGGTTCCTGCAGGGTGGTAATTGGATTAAATCAATTTGTATCACCTGGAAAGGTCCATCAGTCGGTGGAATGTGGGACGGTTCGGTAGGGATCGCTTTCCCTATGTTCTTTCTCAAGCAGGTCAGACAGGACATTGCTATCTTAGGATTTTTCCTGAATTGAACACAAATTTTGCATCTCAATTAATTTCAGCATATCAATTGTTTGAAATGACATAATTGTTTCAGTTGGAGAAAACATTTTTAACCCTGCTGCCCATTTTGCAGCTTCATCAGCTCTGTTGTTGCCCAGTGACACCGGGTCATCCTCACATGTGTGGGCTTTGCATTTAATTACTGCCACTGCTTTGGGCAGTTGGATTGCTTCTAAAAGATGTTTTATGTGTCGGGAATGTGCAACTGGTGTGCCTGCTGCTGTCATAAAATTTCTCAGATGCCATGGAGCCCCAAAATCGTGCACCACCCCGAACGCATACCTCGAGTCAGTGTAAATGTTAGCAGATTTGCCTGCTGCCAGTTCACATGCTCTAGTCAGTGCTACTAACTCTGCCACCTGGGCAGAGTGAGGAGGACTTAGAGGTTTAGCTTCTATGATGTCTGTGTCATTTACAACAGCATAACCTGTACATAATTCACCTGTGTCTGTTTGTCTATGACAACTCCCATCCGTATAAAAAGTTACATCCACATTCTCTAAAGGTGTGTCATGTATGTCAGGTCTAGCAGCAAAGGTCTGATTCAGATATGTCATACAATCGTGCATATCATTATGTCTGCCGAACTCACCTCCCGCCAGCAACTCCTCTACTTCCACCCTTTGTACATCATGTTGTACATATGGTAGGTATGTTGCTGGATTCAGCGTACTGCAACGTTTAACAGTAATATTTGCAGGAGCGATTAGAGCTAGTTCCCATTTGGTGAACCTAGCCGAGGAGACGTGTCTGGTTTGAGCTGAGTTCAACAGAGCAGATACAGCATGGGGAGTGTAGACAATCATATCATGGCCCAATACTACGTCCTCACTTATACTCACCATTAGAGCGGTAGCTGCTACACTTCTCAAACAGGCGGGGAGTGATCTTGCTACCGTGTCCAATTGGGCACTGTAGTATGCTACGGGCCTACTGGCATCACCATGTTTTTGTGTAAGGACACCTGCAGCACAACCATCGGCTTCCGTACAATACAAATCAAAAGGTTTTTCATAATCAGGTATTCCCAATGCAAGAGCTCTTGTCAGACTATCCTTAAGATTAAGGAAAGCCTGTTCTGATTCCTCTGTGTGTATGACACGATCGGGCTTTGAGGAAGAGACTAATTCCTGTAAAGGTAAGGCCAAAATAGAAAAACCTGGTATCCACATTCTACAATATCCACACATTCCCAAGAAGGTACAAATTTGTTGTTGATTCTGCGGCAGTGTCATGTTTTGTATGGCCTGGATTCTATCTGTTGTGAAGTGTCGTAACCCCTGGGTTAGGCAGTGTCCCAAATATTTTACTCTGGATTGGCACGGCTGTAGTTTGTCCTTAGCCACCTTGTGTCCTGTATGCGAGAGATGAAGCAACAAAAGTTTAGTATCATTCAAACATGACATAAATGAGTCAGAACATAGCAATAAATCATCCACATATTGAATTAGAACAGATCCATTGGCAGGTTGAAAAGATTGTAAACAGTCATGCAATGCCTGGGAGAAGATACTGGGGCTGTCTATGAAACCTTGGGGTAACCGTGTCCATGTGTATTGTAAACCTCTGTATGTAAATGCGAATAGATACAGGCAGTCAGGATGGAGAGGCACAGAGAAGAAAGCAGAACAGAGGTTAATGACAGTGAAATGGGTTGCATTTGGTGGTATTTGCATCTATATGACAGCTGGATTCGGCACTACAGGGAATTGGCTCTCTACTACCTTATTAACACCTCTAAGGTCTTGTACCAGCCTATAACCCCTCCCACCACTCTTCTTCACCGGAAAGATGGGACTGTTGGCTACACTAGCTGTACGAACTAAAATTCCTTGTTGCAATAATCGCTCAATTATTGGAAAAAAAACCCTAATTCTACCTCCTGTTTTAGTGGGTACTGGGGAATTTTTGGAGCTTGCCTTCCGCTTTTTAAATTTACCATTACTGGGCTTACATTTGCCATTAATCCTGTGTCCTGTCCATCTTTAGTCTAAAGGGAATCTGGAATTCGGGACAACATTTCATCTACCTGTGATGGAGTTTAATTTAAAACGGTAGAGTGATACATTATCCTTTGAGGAGTGTCTAACATATCCCGTACCTCGTATGCCATTCTCTCTGGGATATCTAAAAATACACCATCAGGGGTGCAATATATAACACATCCCATCCTACATAACAAGTCTCTGCCCAGTAGGTTAGTAGGAGCCGCAGCAGCCAGGAGAAAAGAATGCCTGGTATGCAACGGCCAAATAGTAACCTCTGTGGACTTTGTTAAAGGATAATGTTCCACTTTACCCGTTACACCCATTGTTGGTATTGTCTCGTTGGTCACCTGCAAATTAACGGGAGATTTTATCACCGACCTGGTTGCCACTGTGTCTACAAGAAAAAGATATTCAGTACCAGCTACATCAACCATCATGACTGGTTCTTCCCTAGTACTTCCCGTTAACCTGACCATCTGTAGACTACAGGTATGACCTGACCCCTAGCGTTGGCTACCATTCTCCAATAAAGCATTTACGGCTACAATTGGAGCTGGTGCCTGCTGAACATCTGCTGGCCTCTGTGCATATCCCTTATGGGGATATCTAGGTCTTCCCTGATGTGGGATGCCTACTCCTTTTACTGTACAGTTTCTACTTAAGTGTCCTGTTTGTTTACAGTTAAAACATGTTCGTGTTTCGGGTGAAGACATGTGGTGTTGTGAGGTTTGCGCAGAGGGTAAAGGTGGTGGATATGGGTAAGGATAGGGAGGGTAAGGGTATTGCGGGGGATAAGAAGTTGGTGGATAGCCTGGGACCCGTGGTTGCATCAGGTTAGTGGGATAGAGTTGTGTTTGTTGTTGAGTGGGGTTAGTGAGAGCACATACTTGTTCAGATGTGAGTGTGTGTGCAAGTGCAAGTGTGTCTGTTGGCTGTGATGATACCGTCATTCCCTCCAGAGCTTGTATACTGGCAGCCATTAGTTTTTTGCTCTGGGCTTCTCTCTTTTTGGAGATGTTTTTATCATGTTCAATGGCGGTTTCTATGAGGGTATCTATTGTGAGTCCCCGCCAGCCACTACTACTGGAAAATATATACCCAATTGAGTTACAATGCGGGAAATGTTACCTTGGTTTACTTGGTCTGTTAAGGGAACTTCACCATCCAATACACAATCCGTGATAAATTTTGTCACGTCGGTATTGCGTGGCAGACAGGCCCTTAACACCACACGCCAATCTTTATTAGTGGGCTCATGTGAACTACCCAAATTTCTCAAAAATCTTTGACATTTGGCTAATTCCTTTTTGGGATCGGGGAAATCATTTATGATGGAATTTAGTTCTGCTCTTGTTCAAGGACAATGCATTAGTATTTCCCTCGTGGGCACTATACCGTTCGCGTCTGCATTTCCACTTGGAACAGTTATTGTCCAAATGGGATGCAGACCGGTAGCGCTGCTACCTTTGACCTGATTACCTGGCTGGGGGTTTAGTCTGCTGCTGCTACGTATGGTATGAACAACTTCCTCTACAGGTGCAGAGGGCATTAACACTTCCCTTGCTGTTACCGATGGAGATGGCGGCACCACTCGTGATTGTGGTGATGCAGCATCTATCATCTGCACAGCATGGGAAATGGCAGACATTACAATAGGCTCATCATCGGCATCATGAACATTTTCTTTATAATTGCTTGAGAGGGTACAAGTTGCTTTTTACATTTTTATGGGTATTTTTGGTAACTGTACTTGCACCTCCATCCACATAAGGTGGGGGAGGTGAGCGTGAACTGCTGACAATACTCTCCATGACGCTACCTTGCCGCACGTGCGTGCCATTTTGTGGCTCGCCCGTATTGCAATTCAGCGTCGCGGATGTATTTTCTGGCAATGTGGTCACGACGCTAGTTTGCGTCGTTTGCACATTGTTTAGCCACGCATCCCCTTCATGCTGCCACAGTTTTAAACATTCAAAATATTTAACCTTTTTCTCTCGGGAGCGCATCAAACTGATGTGATCCCGGACATTGCCTAACACATTTTTATCAAAACTACCAATTCTGGGAAATGGTCTAACACTCTTCCTCGTCATATTAAACCATAAATCACAATACCTTATTGCATAAGTACCATACTTGGTATGCATGATACGACTGGCCGATCCGATCGACGCCTCCATTAGCAGCACATCATTGCCTAACATCTCTACTGTTTGCGTGGCTCCCATTCTGAGACAACTCCTACGCTTTTCAATAAAGATTTAGACCGGTGAAAGACAATCAAGACACTTTCACTTACCTGTGGACAATTTAAGTCGGCGGCGCCCACACACCTGGATAAGATTTAGTAAGGCAACTTCCACACCTGGATAAGATTTGAAAAAGGCAACTTCCACACTCGAATAAGATTTAGTAAGGCAACTTCCACACCTATGAGAGTTTATATGTCGGCTACTCTCACGCACCTCTCTACAACGAAGACAACATGTACACCTGCTACTGTGTATAGAACGGTAAAGCTGCTTACCGAGTGGCTAGACTAACCCTTGCACCTAGCCTTTAAGGATCATACGATACCCTTAACTTTGTTCAACAAATATTCACTGTTACACAATTTTTTCCTGCGCAGAAAAATACATGTTACCCCAGATATTGGTAATAGAAAAAAAAATGTAAACCTCACTGGCTTTGTTCAAACACGTGGCAGCACAACTGGAAGTGCATATACGCTATTGTGCGACCAGCTGCATACACAATAATGTGACTACCGCACAACCGTATAATGACTTTTTAACTGCGTACGCAACAATGCGTCTCAACCGCGTACTCAATACTGCGGCACCCCTCTAAGCATTAGGTTCTATCAACAGAGGAAAACAAACTTTTTCCTCTCTTGTCCCTGGATTCTAGTCAGCTTCCTTGATTCACACGGAGACGGATAGCAATCTTTCAGCACAAAGCGGTTTGCAGGCAAACCCTGCATGTGGCCACTCCACCCTTTGCTGAAATATTGATGGCCGTATGTACCATGTGAGCAGGTGACCACTACGAGCCCCCAACTAATGATACTGGATCAGAACCTCTATACACACCTTCCTATACCTTCTAATGTCCTGCCTATACCTTCTAAGGATGATGCTAATTTGCGTACGCAGTCCTACCACAAATAAAGACTTAGATGTGGAATCTGTGGTTCCAAAGCACAAGTGTTATTCAGGTAAAAGTTCAGACAGTTACACGCAATTGATCTAGACACAATTTAGGCGCAAAAGGAAAATTATACAGACCCAAGTACAGTATACATACGCATTCGCTTCCGGACCCGGAGATAGGCATCAGCAAGAGACCCCTAGTCATACAGCATTCAGCACGAAGACTGAGAACCAGCATTCGTGCACACATTTTTATACCCCCCCCAGAATAAACAGGACAATAGGGAAGTTAGTTGCTGATGTCATTGGTTCTCAGGGGAGAAGCATCTGTTACAGAACATTTAACAGGCTGGTTCAAATAGACTCTCCCTGCCTCTAACATCTGGGGATCTCTCTCTTCACACCCCCTGCAACATCCTAACAGTTGTTCCTGAAATATACATTTTGTTGCTTGTAGGTTCTGCGATCCATAACTTGAGTTTGCATGATGCGACCTCCCCACCGATAACACCGGAATACTGTAAAAAGAGTACGCATCAGTACAAGACCAAACACGACTTGTTTAGCATGTATAATACCTTAGTTATCAAATCTCTTCATTTCTCAGCATTTAAACTAACTGAACCAACTTAAATCATACACTTTAAAGCTTATTGAACCTTATGTGTGAATATGTAATGTGTGGGTATTGAGGGTTTGATATAAGGACGCTAGTTAACTTGGGGCAGATGCGTGCGCATAAAGCTAATAAAACAGCGGTTTCATACAAAGTCCTATGAATTCGCTAATATGCGACTAGTTAACAGTGCAATTGTGCGTATTAATGTGTGTATGAGAAATGGTCAAAAATGCAATCGCATGGTGCTAATAGTATCATCGCCACATGTTCTAAAATGTGAGTTTATCTAAAATGGCGCTTCGGCGGCCATTCGCAAAATGGCGTCTTGCGATCTCATTTTCAAGATGGCGTCTTGCGGCCATTCGCAAGATGGCGTCGCCGCGATTAAATTTTAAATTGAACTTATATCAGCCAATTATTCAGCTTCGACAGCCGTATGACCAGAGCCCAGGTGAGGCTGCTGGTGGACACAGCCAGACAGTCCAGGTGGGGCTGCAGTGTGAGTGACACAGACCAGGTGGTCAGGATCATACCTGCAAGGCAAATCCATATACCTCTGACACTGTCCTTGTGAGAGGCGGCAGCCAACAAGCTGAGAAAGCTATACCAGGCCAGTGTCCAGTCCTGCATGTGGCAGGAAGGACCACAAATCTCAGAGACTGTGAGAGACTTTCATGTAGATTAGCTGCTTCTATAGAGAGGCCTCAAGAATTGAGCTAGTGGCCTAAGAAAGGGCTTGGTTTTTTATTATTTTATTTCTGTTTCCTGATGTCCATACTGAAGTAAAAGCTACATTTTTCATTTGTTTTACTGGAATGCAATGTGTGGACTCTAATTCTGCATCTAATCACTGCACCAGTAACACCAATCCACCAAGCTAATAACCCCAAGTATCACATATGGTGGAGAATGTGGGCATAAACATTCTACGCACACAGGTCTACGCAACAAGATTTGCACAGAAAGTGGATTACAGCAGCTAATGGAAATATGGATGTTTACTGCACCTGCATAGTGGAAAGTTCATCAGGTTGGTGAGTGAAGATAAAGGGGTATATTTACTAAGGTGCGGGTTTTTAGAATTGGTTTTGTTGCCCATAGCAACCAATCAGATTCTACTTAACATTTATCTAGCACCTTCTAGAAGGTAATAGCTAGAATCTGATTGGTTGCTATGGGCAACAAAACCACTTCTAAAAACCCACACCTTAGTATATATACCCCAAAATCTGTTTTGAAGTATTTCATGGAAAAGTTGTATGCATGTCTGAAAACCATGCTACAAAGTTTGCTAAAAGTTGAGCACTTTCTTCAGCATTGGAAAGGTTAAAAGAAGTTGTGTGGTTTATTCTGTTGAAATCAAGCTCATTAAGACAAGGTGTGTCTAATTATGTGGCCTGGACATTTATTTTGCAAAGAAAAGAGCAAGTGCTATGCTGATTGCTGGACATTGTAGTTCCACAGAAGTGAAAGCAGGTGCTGTGTTATATTGTGCTGTAAATACAATTGAAAGTCAAGTGTTGTTACAAGTGAAAAAAGAACTGTGCTAAAAAAAAGAAAAAAAAATGTTTAAAATTTAAAGGGACAGACATCCAATTTATTTTGGGGAGAAAAGTCTGTGGTTCTAGGCTCTTCATAGTGCTGACATCTATTCAAGCCGAACCCTGCCTCACTTCTAAATCACCAGACAACATGGATGACGGTGGTGAAGGCCTTGCGGATGGCTCAAGGCCCAAAAAGAAAGTGGTCAGGGTATGGTGCAAGGTCTGTCCAGAAAGCACTATATCAGCCTGGAAGAATTTGACAATATGCGTAAAGTTTTGAATTAAGGTAATGCGTATTTTGCTGGGAAGGTTGATGACTTAATGGAGCAATAAGCTGATGAGAGAAATGTCCATGAACAAGCTGAAAAGAAATTACGGAGTGAATTGTCCACTTTGAAAATGGCATATGAGGAGCAAGAAATAAAAAAATGTGAAGTTCTTAAAGAGGCAGATCTTAAATTGGCAGCTATGTCTGAACGCCTTGAGGAAGCTAAAATGTTCCAATGTGTTACAAAGTATGAGAATGATGTGCTGCTAGCAAAGAATGACGTATTAGAGCAGGATGTTGTGGAATTACAGCAAAAGTGTGTGGTCCTTCAGCAGGAAGTGGAAGAATTGAAAGGAGGTGTCCAGAGATGTCAGAGTGATGCATATCGAAGCCGGATGATTGGCTGAGACCAGATCTTAAATTAATATCGGGCGACGCCATCTTGTGTTGCCCCTGAAGACGCCATCTTGCATCGTCAGCACGAAACCATTGGGTACGATGCTTTATTAGACTATTAGCGTTGTGCGACTGCTTTGCTCCCGCATATAGTTAAAAGTCCTACCATAACCTATACGCACATTAAATCATACATATAAAATATACAAGACGCACAACGCACAGTTGCGCTGTACATCGAAGCACAGATAAGCATAACACACATAAACGCACAACGCATACTAGCGACTTTAGACAATAATCTCACTCTCACGCATGCAATCTCTCATAAAAAGGTTCCCAAGCTTTAAGCTTAATATTAAGAGGTTTTATTCGTAATCAATTATGTTGTGAAATGAATGTATTGGATAACTAAGGTTTAGTACATGGTAGACAAGTCATGTTTGGTACCATTCTGAACCACTGTTTATTTGCAGATCTCCGGTTCTATCAGCAAGAAGATCGCATCATACGTCTGCAAGTTATGAATTGTGTGAAATTAGTAGTTAGAATGTCAAATCTGTATGCAGTGTCCTATACTAGTTTAAACCAGTTCTTCGGCGGGAAAGATACACAAAGAGCCGTTGGAGGGCTGAACTATCACTGTACAAACTGACCTATGACCTGCATCATACCAGAAGAACCAAGAACAAGAACCAATGGAATTATGCCATCTCATTTCTATTGTATTGTCTACTCTCTGAATGTTATATATACTAGCGCTCTCGGTCCCATAGTCCGTCATCTTCTTCTTTCTTTGTATGACGGAGGCTTCACATTTGATGCCGGGAAATCTAGATCCAGAGCGCCAGCGTATGTATCGGCTGTACCTTTGTATTTAATTGTCTTTTGCGCTAATTGTGTAAGATCAAAGCGTGTAACTTTCTTTTTTATTGCAATAAGAACTTTTGTGCTTTGGAACCACAATATAAGTCTGGAAAGCAATTATTTCTGTTTAAGGATTTAGGGGTATAGATAGTTGGGGGCTCATATTTTGGATGTCACACTACTGAGAGATTGCAAAATAGCGTACGGTTCTCACAACAAAGGATGGAAGGTGCCATAAGCAGGAAAGAATGCACTATGGGCCTGATTCAGAGCCGGACACTCTGACAGAGCGCTCGCTCTGAATCAGGGCCGGGCATTTTTTTTTTCAGAACGGCCTCCTGGTCGCTTGCATAGCTGTGAGTGACCACCCTAACGGAGCCGAAAGCTCTCACACTGACATCACTTGTGATGTCAGTGGGGCCGGCCCCAGACGGTAGGCATTCCCATGGGAACACCTCCGTCTGGGCAGTCACGCCCCCGACCCACCCACCAAAGGTATGAGACCCGGAGCTCCGTCGTGCGCATGCGCGCTGGCCTACCATCGACCTGGTTGCGAGCACACAGCGCTTGCAACCGGGTCTGAATCAGGTGTTGTGAAACCGATATCCGTTGTTACATGATTTCAAGGAGTGCTGACTAGGACCTGGGGCAGGAGAGAAAAGTTTGTTTCTTTCTTTGTCTGCATGGGCGCTAGAGTGCAAGTCGCACAATAGCGTATACGTATTTCCTGTATTGCTGCCACGTGTTCAAACAATCGTTCTGATAGTATTGTTGTTTTGATAGCGATTACATTTAAAACTTCTAAGTCGTACTGCCATATTAGTGAAAAGTTTATTTTCTGCGCAGAAAACTAAAAGTGTGTGTGAGCAAACGTGTGTTTGTAAATTGAAAGATAGGGACTGTGTGTCAGACCTATAGATGAGGTACCGTGTGTCGGGCCTGAAAGACTCGGTAGGTGTTTGACGAGGCAGAAAGCTACTGAGTATGTACACATAGCAGGTGTATTGCAGCAAGGACATGGATTTTGTACCTTGAAGAAAACAAGGGGGTTTTCGAAATTCTGCCCCCAACTGTAGTCACAGGGCCCATTGATCAGTTGGGTTCTTTGGACACTGTGACCGGGACACACTGTTGGGCAGACCGTGATTGTGGCTTGGGGGTAGTGGAGGAAATCACTGGAAAGGGTAAGTGTTATTGGAACACTTAAATCTAACAGGAGAGATTACTCAAAAAGGGTGAGCTACTGGACAAGGGCTGAAAGGTGTCCAGAAAGACAGTATAATTGTATAAGACTTTATTCTGTTCCTCATTGTGCGCGCTGTCCATAACGGTTAGCGGGCCGGTTGTGCACAACGGGATAGGAGTATGTGAATGTAGCTCTATTGGAACCGTTCACCGGTCCACATTCGCTAGTCAGCTGTTTAGTGTTTTTCTAGATGGGTGCTAAGCAGATGTTAGGAATGGTTGACAATGCGCTGCTTTTGGAAGGGCCAACAGGTTTTGCAAGGCATATAATGTATACAAAACATGGTACGTACCCAAAGCGTACTGTGATGTATGGGTTAAGATGACCGAGAGATGTGTGAAACCTTTTCCTAAAATTGTCAGCTTTGATGCGGAGGTGTTGAATAATGTTAGAGATGGCATCTTTCTGGTGAAATCTCTAAAGAAATATGTAAAGTATAATGATTGCTTGAAGTTATGGCAGCATGAGGGGAATATGTGGTTGAGTGGCATGCTCGCGCCGCTAAGTAGCGTCATGAGCACTACGCAAAAGAGTGTGCACGCGATGCAAAGCAGCACTTGCTAGTGTCAGGTGCGCGCTGCAAGGTAGCAGTGCCAAGGGTATAGGTATTAGCGCATGCGCACTTCCGCCACCTTATGCGGCTGAGGGTGATGGTACAGCCAATACCAAAAATTATAAAAATGTAACAAGTAATTTGTACCCTATCCTGAGTAATCATAAGGAAAATGTTCGTGTAGATGATGAACCTGTTGAAATGTCAGCCATTGCATATGCAGTAAATCTGTTGGACAGCACTGATCATAGAAAGGGAAGTGATCCAACCTGCTGTATCAGCAGAAGGGATTCCATCAGTTGTACCAACAGTAGAAATTGATGAAGGTAATACAGTGTGTAGTAGTAACAGATTGAACCCCCAGAGTACAAAGGTAAAAGTTCCCGTAGGTAACCTTAAAAATAGCAAAGTGGTAGGGTGTCCATCCTGTCCGGACAATAACTGTTCCCAATGGGAATCCGGATGGAAATGGTGTAGTATCCCCAAGGGATGTAGCAATGCATTGTCCATGGACAAGAGCAGAATTACATTCAATAATGACAGAATTTCCCAACCCTAGAAAAGAATTAGCTAACTGCCAAAAATTTGTAAAAGATTTAGGTAATGCTCATGAGTCAACCAACAAAGACTGGCAAGTGGTATTAGTAACAAGTAATTTGTACCCTATCCTGAGTAATCATAAGGAAAATGTTTGTGTAGATGATGAACCTGTTGAAATGTCAGCCATTGCATATGCAGTAAATCTGTTAGACACAGCACTGAACATAGAAAGGGAACTGATCCAACCTGCTGTATCAGCAGAAGGGATCCCATCAGTTATACAAGCAGTAGAAATTGATAAAGACACATGGGGCAACCAGATCCGTTTTAAATTCTCCATCAAATTTACAGGTGACCAACAAGACAGTACCAGCAATGAGAGTAACGGGTAAAGTGCAGCATTATGCTTTAACCAAATCTGCAGAGGTTACTATCGGGCCACTGCAACCTAGGCATTCCTTTCTTCTGGCGGCAGTGGCTCCTACTAACCTACTGGGAAGGGATTTGTTATGTAAAATGGGATGTGTCATTTATTGTACCCCTGATGGTATATTCCTAGATATCCCAGAAAAGGTTGCGCATGAGGTAAGGGATATATTGGACACTCCACAAAGGTTAATGCTTCACTCTACAGGTTTAGAACAAAGCCCATCCCAAGTAAAAGAGATGTTATCTCAAATACCGGGTTCACATTGGACCATGGATGGACAGGACACTGGATTGATGGCAAATGTATCTCCTGTAATGGTAAATTTAAAAGGTGGTAGGCAAGCTCCAAAAATCCCTCAGTACCCATTAAAACCAGAGGTAGAGTTAGGGGTTTATCCCATAATTTAGAGGTTGTTAAAACAGTGGTGGGATGGGCTATAGGTTAGTACAGGACCTTAGGGGTGTAAACAAAGTTGTTGAGAGCCAATTCCCCATAGTGCCCAATCCAGCTGTCATCCTCATGCAAATTCCACCAACTGCAACCCATTTTACTGTCATTGACCTATGTTCTGCTTTCTTCTCTGTCCCTCTTCACCCTGACTGTCAGTACCTATTTGCATTTACATACAGAGGAGTACAATACACATGGACACGATTGCCCCAGGGCTTCATAGATAGCCCCAGTATTTTCTCTCAAGCCTTACACGACTGTTTACAATCTTTTCAATCAGGCAGTGGATCTGTTCTAATTCAATATGTAGATGATTTACTGTTGTGTTCTGATTCATTTATGTCATGTTTAAATGATACTAAACTGTTGTTACTTCATCTCTCACAGACATGACACAAGGTTGCTAAGGACAAATTACAACCATGCCAGGGGCTACGACATTTGACAACCGACAGAATACAGGCCATACAGACCATGACACTGCCGCAGAACCAACAGCAAATCCGTACCTTCTTGGGCATGTGTGGATACTGCAGAACGTGGATCCCAGGTCTTTCTATTTTGGCTTTACCTTTGAAGTTATTGGTGTCATCCTCAAAACCCAACCGTGTCACACACACTGAGGAAACAGAGCAGGCTTTCCTTAACCTTAAGGACAGTCTGACAAGAGCACCTGCATTGGGAATACCAGATTATGAAAATCCTTTTGATTTGTATTGTACGGAGGCTGATGGCTGCACAGCAAGTGTCCTCACACAAAAACATGGTGATGCTAGTAGACCTGTAGCATACTACAGTGCACAATTGGACACTGTGGCAAGATCACTCCCAACGTGTTTAAGAAGTGTAGCAGCAACTGCTCTTTTGGTTAGTAAGAGGGAGGAGGATGCAGTATTAGGCCACGATATGATTGTTTATACACCCCATGCTGTATCTGCTTTGCTGAATTCTGCCCAAACTAGACATGTTTCCTCAGCGAGGTTCACAAAATGGGAACTAGCTCTTTTGGCACCTGCAAATATCACCATTAAATGTTGCAGTACATTAAACCCAGCAGCGTATTTACCATATGTGCCTCAGGATGCACAAAGGGTGGAGAGAAATGAGTCGCTGGTTGAAGGTGAGTTTTGCAGGTATACTGATGCACATGATTGTATGGAATATTTGAATCAGACCTTTACTGCAAGACCTGACATACATGATACACCATTAGAAAATGTAGATGTGACATTTTACACGGATGGGAGTTGTCATAGACAAACTGACACAGGAGATTTATCCACAGGTTATGCTGTTGTAGATGACGAGGATGTTGTAGTAGCTGAACCACTTGGTCCACCTCACTCAGCACAAGTGGCTGAACTGGTGGCACTAAAGAGAGCACGTTACATGAACTGGTGGAAGGTAAGTCAGCTAACATATACACTGACTCCAGGTATGCCTTTGGGGTAGTACATGATTTTGGGGCTCTATGGCGTCTTAGACATTTTATGACAGCAGCTGGCACACCAGTCACACACTCACACCACATAAAAAGGACTGTTGACAGCAATTCAACTACCAAAAGAAGTAGCCATCATCAAATGTAAAGCCCACACATGTGAAGACGACCCTGTGTCACTGGGCAATAGCAGGGCAGATGAAGCCGCCAAATGGGCAGCAGGGTTAAGAGTTAACATACCAGTTAATGAAATTATGGTTTTTCAGACAATTGATATGCAGAAATTAATTGAGATGCAAAACTTGTGTTCCATTCAGGAAAAGGCAGTCTGCAGATCAAAGGGATGTGGGCAAGAGTCCTCTGGACTCTGGAGAGATGGCCAAGGTAAGCCGGTGCCACCCAAGGCATACTACCCAAGCTTGGCTGAGGTTTGACTCACCTAGGTAAACAAGGTATGTGCAAGTTGGTCAAAGCATATTGGTGTGCAGCAGGCTTTTCTTCTCAAGCTGAGAAAAGGGCAATGTCCTGCCTAACCTGCTTGTCGGGAAGACAATACCGACTGAGCCATTCCACATCCCTTCGACAGACAGACCTTTTCAGGTAATACAAATTTATTTCATCCAATTACAACCCTGCAGGAATCTCAAGTATGTATTAGCTTGTACAGATGTGTTTTCTAATTGGATTGAGGCATATCCAGCTGCCACTAATACTGCTGCGTTTGCTGCTAAAAAGATTGTTCAGGAATTTGTATGCAGGTACAGTATCTCTAGAATCATAGAAAGTGATAGGGGTACTCATTTCACTGGTGACGTCTTCCAGAACATGCGTAAGTTAATGGGTATTAATAGTAGACTTCACACCCCATATCGACCACAGGCCAGTGCGAAGGTGGAGAGAGTGAATGTTACTATTAAGAATAAACTGAGTAAGATCATGGCGGAAACTGGACTAGGATGGCCAGAAGCCTTACCGCTACTCCTTCATAGCATCAGGACAACTCCTAGACCCCCCTCTTAATTTGTCCCCCTTTGAGATACTGTTTGGGAGACAAGCTCATCTGATTGTAAGTCCACAGGAAGATTTGAAGAGTAACAACGAGGTTACTGTGAAGTATCTTATAACAATGAGTAAACAATTGAAACAGCAGTAGCAGAAATTTAAATTGAGGTCACCTGATATGCCAGAAACAAACTGTCATGATGTTGAACCTGGAGAATTTGTTATGATCAGAAATTTCTTACATTCAGGTTGTCTGACAGATCGGTGAGAAGGTCCGTATCAAGTGTTGCTGACAAGTACGACATCCTTGAAAGTGGCAGAGAGAGATATCTGGGTCCATTCCACTCACTGCAGAAAGGTCAACTATGCGGTGGAGATACAGGGCGGAGTCGAGACAGATAACGTGGAGCTGTCATTTGCAAGCCTGTTCCGGGAGAGTTAAAGAGTGCAGTGAGATATCTGAGCTAGGGAAAGTTGCAGCCCACTATTCCAGCAATGGAGTGGTGGGCTGAGGTTGTGTTGCTATTTTCTTCCAGAGTTCGCATCATCCTTGTTTGGTTCGGGATGTCTTGTTTTTGTAACGGTGGACAGATGATGGAGGGAGAGGTCGATGGTGATACCGATGTAGTGGAGTCGGGAGAAGGAGCAATACATTCACCAGGGCGTTTATCTGACCAAACTCAGTACAGTAATTAAGAGATCTGTCATCCTAGAAACTCTGAGTCAGTGTGAAGGTCTATTGTCTGTGGAATACTGTATGTCTGCAAACTATGGATCCCTAATTGATGAAAAGTGCATCCAGCGATGTCAGTCCAAGAGAAACCTGTATTTGGGCGAGCATCCTTTAAAGAATTACCATTCCTTAGTGGGTAAGGTTTTAAACCAGACTGAGTGTTGGGTTTGCACTCATGTGCCTCAGGGACAACATTATGTAGGTTTAGTACCATATCCCCGTTAAATGTCTCTGAGGTTCTTGGATCACATAAGGGGAAAACGCTGGACGGGAAGTTCGTTAAGTCCAAACCTCCAAATTTTAAGCTTCACCCGTACCAAGTAGATAAAACTCTCTTATGTTTAAGTATCACCAATTCCAATAAATCAGGAAACTGGGAGGTGACCGGGAACAATCAGACAATGACCTTCTCACTCAGAGCTGATAATGGACCACTAGATGATAAACTTGTACATGACATTACCAACAGTGGGAGATATTTCCGGTATAGGTATACTCGTAGTCCCATCAAGGAGATGGTTGACAGAGTACCAGTAGGGTACTGTGCAGATAGGTACCAGAGACATGTCTTAGCCAATTGGGAGAACCTGAGATAGGATCCTTTGTCAGAGAAATGTGTTTAATGGTAATGATGCATTCTATTCCCTATGTACTCCCAGACGATGTGTATTTTATATGTGGAAGGAAAGCGTACAAGTGGCTCACTCCGAGTTCTGAAGGTTTATATTATCTGGGAAGGGTACTCCCAGAGGTTATGACCCTTACACATGATGAAATGCTTGGTATTCATAAAAACACACCATCACCATATCTTCATACACAGTATGAACACAGAAACAAAAGAAACATGATACCTGGTGATGTACATACAGCCACACAGTTGATTAGCGAAACAACTGGCTTCTAAATTTTGGTAGCATTAGATCCCACCAGGATCACTCGGGGTACTATAAATTTTAGATATATTCAAGACCTTGCTAAATTAATAGATAATATCACCGAGATGTATGATGACACGTTCAGGTACACAGGTAAAGAGCTACAGGCCTATAAGAACTTGTGCAGCATAGACTAGTGTTAAATTATTTAACAGCTGTCACTGGTGGATACTGTGTGACTCTAGCCACCCAAATTGGTGTCACAAATACTACTAGTGATCCAAAAGAGGTGATAGATCGGAAGATTGGTGAGATTCTGCAGCTGAAATGGGAATTTCGAAAGAACCATAATGCCTCATTAACTAAGGTAGAGGAAACGGTAGAAGAGTGGTTCACGTGGTTGAACCCTGTAAAATGGTTCTCCGATCTAGGAGAGTGGGTCCGGAAAATGATTGCTAACGTAGGTAAGCTCTTGAGCCTCATAGTGTGTGTCATCTTAGTAATTGGCATATGCGTCAGATGTGTTTCTACTGTGTTGAAGTGTGGAAAAGGTAATGCTAAGGTAACCCGCGAGAATGAAATTATGATGGTGGTTAGTAGTAATAGTATGAATACCAAGGTAAATGAAGAACTGCATTATAATCCTGAACTAGAATGTACCATCAGATGATGTATAAATAGATTTAGACATGCATAAAATGTGTTATTAAATGCTATATTTAAAACATCTTAAATAATGTAAGTCCCTATCCCCTTCAAGACTTCCTTTATAGGTTAGGTGCATCCCCACATCTTTCCCATGATCTTCCAAGATCCGTGGTGTGCGTATAAGGGTAGTTTTATGTCCCTCCCAGGGGCGCATTATTGATGGTTTAAAGACCAAATTGTGCCATCCCATAGTATAACATTGAATAATATTTTGTGGTATATGACTAAAATAGATTAAAGACAGTAGGTGATAGCGTATTGTTTGCTATCAAAGGGTGGACCGTCGAAGCCGGATGATTGGCTGAGACCAGATCTTAAATTAATATCGGGCGACGCCATCTTGTGTTGCCCCTGATGACGCCATCTTGCGTTGTCAGCACGAAACCATTGAGTACGATGCTTTATTAGATTATTAGCGTCGTGCGACTGCTTTGCTCCCGCATATAGTTAAAAGTCCTACCATAACCTATATGCACATTAAATCATACTTATAAAATATACAAGACGAACAACTCACAGTTGCGCTGTACATCGAAGCACAGATAAGCATAACACACATATTAAGAGGTTTTATTCGTAATCAATTATGTTGTGAAATGAATGTATTGGATATCTACGGTTTAGTACATGGTAGACAAGTCATGTTTGGTACCATTCTGAACCACTGTTTATTTGCAGATCTCCGGTTCTATCAGCAAGAAGATCGCATAATATGTCTATAATTGTTATGAATTGTGTGAAATTAGTGGTTAGAATGTAAAATCTGTATTTAGTTTCCTATACTAGTTTAAACCAGTTCTTCGGTGGGAAAGATAAACAAAGAGCCATTGGAGGGCTGAACTATCACTGTACAAACTGACCTATGACCTGCATCATACCAGAAGAACCAAGAACAAGAACCAATGGAATTATGCCATCTCATTTCTATTGTATTGTCTACTCTCTGAATGATATATATACTAGCACTCACGGTCCCATAGTCAGTCATCTTCTTCTTTCTTTGTATGACGGAGGCTTCACATTTAATGCTGGGAAATCTGGATCCAGAGCGCCAGCGTATGTATCGGCTGTACCTTTGTATTTAATTTAAAGCTTGACATGCTCAAGAATGAATCTCAAGTGCTTCATATAGAAAGCAAGAAGTACCACAAAGTGAGGAAAATAAATTCTGGAATCTGGAGGATGTAAATGCTCTTAAAATGAAGCCTCTCCCCCGTTTACTATATCTTTTCCAGACCCTTCCAATCTCAGTACCCCGCACAACCCTCACTTCACTACAAAAACTCTGTAACAGATTTGAATGGGCGGGCCGAAAGCCCCGTATCAAGAGATCAATTCTTTGCAAAAGTACAGTCACAGGAGGCTTGGGACTCCCTATTATACAGTCCTATTATGAAGCGTATCATCTTAATCATATCTTATCATGGCATTCAGCCCTAGGACTTAAAAAATTAGTTGATATTGAGAATTACTTGACTCAATGTGGTGCGCTTAATACTTTGGTTTGGCTTCCCAAAGACTGTAGACCAGCGTCAGTGTGCTCTGGGCCTGATTCAGAGCCGGACGCTCTTTCGGAGCGCTCGCTCTGAATCAGTGCCCTCCCTCTCTTTTTTTAGAGCGCCCTCCTGGCCGCTCGCATAGCTGTGGGTGGCCACCCACACCTATAGCGAGCGGCCAAAAAGATGGTCGCAATGGTCAAGACCATCGCGACCATCGGGCTTGCGATGAGACCCTTGTGGTAGGGTCTCATCTGCCGCAAGCCCTGGAGTGCTTTTGGCTCTATCAGAGCCAAAAGCACTCCCACTGACATCATTTGTGATGTCAGTGGGGCCGGCCCCAGACGGTAGGTGTTCCCATGGGAACGCCTCCATCTGGGCAGCAACGCCCCCGGCCCACACCCACCAAAGGGGGTGTGCTGTCAATCATGATCAATGGGAAGAAATTATATCACGTACTGCCAAAGCCTCTATTAGTGTTGCAGTTCGCGAAACTTGCTGTAAAGTATATACCCGTTGATATTTAGTACCGACCCTCGTGTTTTGTTTTTGGATCTGGATCTCCCCTGGTTTTGGATCTGGATTGGTTTTGCCAAAACCTCACCTCCGTGTTTTGTTTTCGTGTTTTGGTTTTGGATCTGGATTTTTTAAAAAAAAAAATCAAAAAAACAGATAAAATCACATAAAATTGGCCTTTTTTTGTTCCTACAGTATTAATAACCTCAATAACATTTATTTCCATTTGTTTCCAGTCAATCTTGTCAATCTTGACCACCTCACAGCTCACAAGGGGACCAGGAAGTGTGCTTTCCAAAAATAAATAAACAAATGACTTAAATAATGCTTTACAAATCTTCTATAAACTGGCATTTCCGAACCTGTAGAGGAACATAAAAAAAAAACATAGTTAGTTCAAACTGCCATTGTTCCCACTGTCCACTTAACCATATGAGATATATTATGAACAAGTGGAACTGAGCAGCAAATGGAACATTTCAGACCTAAGGTCTGGGAGTTGATTTTTTTCATCCCAGAAGGGGACCAGGAAGCGTGCTTTCCAAAATTAAATAGACAATTGACTTAAATAATTCTTTGCAAACCTTCTGTTTTGTAATGGAAGTTTCCGATCTGTACAGGGACATTAAAAAAACAGAGTTAGTTAGTGGCCTTCAAATTGCCATTGTTCCCACTGTCCACTTCTTCTTAGATATGTGAATGTGATGTGGAAGGCCAAAAATTGGGTGGAACACACATGGCTGATTGATTAACCATGGCGACTGAATTAGTGTCATAAGGAAGAGGAGGCTTTTTAACTGGGTGTCATGTTATGAGCTGGCCATATGGGATATGTTGCTGTTAAGGGATCAGGCTGATTATCAGTGGACACATTAGTTGTTGTTATTCTGGGTTGTCATCTCCTGAAGGGTGTTTATTTTACCAACAGACACAGACTGCCTACCTATCAGCTCAGGCATAGACACTTCCTGAGGAACAGAGCTCTATTGTCTGGAGGGAAGCCAAATAGGTGGGAGCCCCTGTACTTCCAACACCTGAAGCTCTTATCTCTCCACATCATCTATGATAGAAGAAAAAAATGTTATTGGGGACATCTAGCTCCTCTTTCTCTACCCTGCTTACCCCTTTTTGGACAGGAAGTCCAGGATGGATGGTTATCAAGACCTGGTCCCCCTAGTGGGTGTAGTCTGGGAAGTATTGGTTGGCATGCAGGCAGCGGAATAACAAAGGCCTCCATGTTGTCTGTGCTTACTATTCCGTATTTCAGTTTGTGATTCAGTTAGGAATAAAGTGGGCTACAGAACACAGTGACAGAATCACTGGCTGTCTTAGTGCATTCAGGCCAAATACGATCCATGAATTCCCAGACAGATTACGGACAGATAAATCCTTTGCTTGTAATAATCTTTGGTAATTCCTGGCAAAGGTGGGTGTTATAGCCAGACACTTTGAAGGCTGTAACTTTGAACTGCTTTATAGAAAACATGTGAATGAAACCTTTCCACACTGCAGAACATGATGGAGAAATCCCTTGAAGTTCAGCACCTAGAGCATCTTTTTTTCATGTTCTCTGAGGCCTCTCCTGACTGTGAAGAAAGATTCTCCACATTTCTAGTCTTCCATTGTGACATTTTAATGGTGATTTCAATGTTGTCCACTGGCTGAGATCCACCTCATATGAGGGTTGTGTTTTCCCAATGCAAATGAGACAATTCACATCCAGAAGGTGACTCTTATGTTTAGCCGTGGTGTCAGTCTCTCTTTTGGCTGAATTAGGCTTTACTTTTTTTTACAAATATAGGCTATAGTTTTTAGAGCATATAACTTTATAAGCTGTTAGGATAACATTTCTGCTATGTTTAAGATTAAAAAAAAAACTTTTTGTAACCCAATAACTTACAAAAAGTTTCCATTGCAATATTCATGCAGCCCCTTGACAGACAGCAGCACAGCACCCCTGCGCAGCTATGCCGATGACAGGTGTGGCTGACATGCACACAAATTTTTTTTATTATTTTGGGCAACAGCCCCTCGACAGACAGGAGCACAGCACCCCTGCACAGCTATGCCGATGACAGTGACAGCCAGGTGTAAAATTGATCATAAATTAATTTAAAAACAATTCATTGGGTGCAGGCCTTGGCTGTTAAATTGATCATAAATTAATTTAAAAACAATTCATTGAGTGCAGCCCTTGGCTGTTAAATTGATCATAAATTAATTTAAAAACAATTCATTGGGTGCAGCCCTTGGCTGTTAAATTGATCATAAATTAATTTAAAAATAAATCATTGGTTCCTAAACCAACCATAACATTAATTTAAAATGTCAGGCAGCAATGCCCCAACCAGCACATAATGGAAAGGAAAATGGTGCAAGATGGAATAGTCCTTGGGCCCTCCCACCCACCCTTATGTTGTATATGAAACAGGACAGTTTAACAAACCAATCATTTCAGCGACAAGGACTGCCAATTGTGACTGAAATGATTGGTTTGTTTGGACCCCCATAAAACAAGCTGCCAATGTGCTTTGGACATGGAAAAGAAAATAATACCATACACAAACTGGCTTTACATTACAAATCATCCTCGTCCTCGTCATCCCCATCAGTGTGTACATCCTCTTCTTCACACAATATTAATTCATCCCCGCTGGATTCCACCATAGGCGCCTCTGTCATTTTTTATGTAATTGTTGGTTGAGATCTTCCTCATGGAATTTGTAATTCGTTTTAATGAACATCATCTTTTCCACATTTTGAGAAAGTAACCTCCTACGCCGATCACTGACTAGGTTGCCAGCTGCACTGGAAACTCTTTCAGAGTACACACTGGAGGGTGGGCTAGTTAAGTAATGCAAAGCCAGTTTGTGTATGGGACTCCAAATTGCCTCTTTTTCCTGCCAGTACTGAAAGGGACTGTCTGACATGTCTATTAGGATGTTATCTCTGAAATAGTCCTCCACCATCTGTGAATGGAGACCGTATCACACATAGTCACGGTAGAAGACATGCCACTAGTAGGCAGTTCTCTCAGGCCCGACCAGATGTCATTTTTTGGTGACTAATCTGCATGACCAGCAGGCATTCTGTAAGGAAAATTGAGTTTTTTCCTGGCACCTGTTGAAACTGAAGCAGGAGATGAAGGCGTTTCACATGCGGCTGCAGCTGACAATTTTTTGACCAACAGTTCTTTGCATAGTTTTAGATTTTGGTCTTTTGGAAAAAAAACTCAAAAGGTAGGACTTAAACCTAGGATCCTGAATGGTGGCCAAAATAAATCTTTCAGATTTCAATAGCTTGACCACTCTTGTATACTGGTGAAGTAAATCAAGGGTTTGATCCACCAGTCCGAAATACTTTGTGCAATGGCTCCGTTTCAGCTCCTCCTTCAGTTTCTCCAGCTGTTTTTGCAAAAGTCTGATGAGGGGAATGACCTGACTCAAGCTGGGAGTGTCTGAACTAACTTCACGTGTGGCAAGTTCAAAGGATTTGAAAACCTTACACAACACAGAAATTATTCTCCACTGCGCTTGAGTAAGGTGCATTCCCCCTCCACAGCCTATGTCATAGTCTGCTGTATAGGCCTGGATGGCCTTTTGCCATTCCTACTTCCGCTGAAGAATATAGAGAGTAGAATTCCACCGAGTTACTACCTCTTGCTTCAGCTGATGGAAGGGCAAATTTAACTGTACCTGCTGGTCATGCAATCTTCGACAAGCGGTCGCCGACTGTCTAAAATGTCCAGATATTTTGCGTGCCACCGAGAGCATCTCCTGCATGCCCCTGTCACTTTTTAAAAAATGTTGCACCACCAAATTAATTGTGTGAGCAAAACATGGGATTTGTTGGAATTCGCCCAGATGTAATGCTCTCACAATATTGGTGGCATTGTCCGAAATCACAAATCCCGAGGAGAGTCCAAGTGGGGTAAGCCATTTAGTAATGATTTCCCTGAGTTTTTCTAAGAGGTTCTCAGCGGTATGCCTCTTAGTGAAACCAGTTATACAAAGAGTAGCCTGCCTCTGTATCAGCTGTCTTTTGGGAGATGCTGCTGCTGCTGTTGTAGGCAATACACATACCCAGTGGGCTGTCACAGTCATGTAGTTTGCCCTGTCCCACTTGTCCACATATCAGTGGTCAATGCACTAATGTGGTTAAGCCTAATACCCATGCACACACAGAAGAAAAAAATATATAAGACAGTGACACTTGTATTGTTTTTGTTTTTGATTGAACACGACTGTAGTCGCTTGATCTTGTGCAATAAATGTGGTTAAGCCTAACACCCACACACACACACAGAAGAAAAAAATATATAAGAGAGTGACACTTGTATTGTTTTTTTTTTTTGGGTTGAACACGACTGTAGTCACTTGATCTTGTGCGCTACTGTGGTAACACCCACGCACACACAGAAGAAAAAAATATATAAGACAGTGACACTTGTATTGTTTTTGTTGTTGATTGAACACAACTGTAGTCGCTTGATCTTGTGCACTAATGTGGTTAAGCCTAATACCCATGCACACACAGAAGAAAAGAATATATTTTTTTTGTTTTTTTATTGAACACGACTGTAATCGCTTGATCTTGTGCGCTACTGTGGTAACACCCACGCACACACAGAAGAAAAAAATATATAAGACAGTGACACTTGTATTGTTTATTTTGTTGATTGAACACGACTGTAGTCGCTTGATCTTGTGCACTAATGTGGTTAAGCCTAATACCCATGCACACACAGAAGAAAAAAATATATAAGACAGTGACACTTGTATTGTTTTTGTTTTTGATTGAACACGACTGTAGTCGCTTGATCTTGTGCAATAAATGTGGTTAAGCCTAACACCCACACACACAAGAAAAAAATATATAAGACAGTGACACTTGTATTGTTTTTCTTTTTTGGGTTGAACACGACTGTAGTCTCTTGATCTTGTGCGCTACTGTGGTAACACCCACGCACACACAGAAGAAAAAAATATATAAGACAGTGACACTTGTATTGTTTTTTTTGTTGATTGAACACAACTGTAGTCGCTTGATCTTGTGCACTAATGTGGTTAAGCCTAATACCCATGCACACACAGAAGAAAAGAATATATAAGACAGTGACACTTGTATTTTTTTTTTTTTTATTGAACACGACTGTAATCGCTTGATCTTGTGCGCTACTGTGGTAACACCCACGCACACACAGAAGAAAAAAATATATAAGACAGTGACACTTTTATTTTTTCTATTTTTTTTTAAGAACAACTGGAGTTGGGCAGCATAAGGTTGCAAGTGCAACGTGCGTTGCTGGCTGGCTCTTGTGCACTACTGTGGTTAAGCCTAACATGCATGCACACACAGAAAAATATAAAAAGACACTTTGATTTTTTGTTTTTGGAGTCCAGCACTTGGGCCTAGAGATGGACACAGCACAAGCCCAGGACACAGCAGATAGCCCAGATGGATCACCAGACAGGACAGTGACAGCACCGTGACCAAAGACCAGAATGGATCAGCACAGACAGTACAGTTTTAGTGACAGCACCATGACCAGAATGGATCAGCAGACAGCACAGTGACAGCACCGTGACCAGAGACCAGAATGGATCAGCAGTCACCAGCCCAGGACACAGCACCACCTCTCCCAGCCCTACACTATCCACCCTCCCTGTTCACTTTACACAGCCGAAGTGGAAATGGTGTCCGTCGCACGGTCCCTTATATACTACATTGATCATAGAGACGAAAGCTCGCGAAACGCGAGATTTCCGTCTTTATGGTTTTGCCTCGGTTTCAAGAACCAAGTAAGGTGGGAACCTCCGAGCCTGCTTGGATCCGACTCGGATATGCTAAATTCGGGTGGGTTCGGTTCTCTGGGAACCGAACCCGCTCATCTCTAGTATTTAGTCCATACTAGACTCCATTCCATTTTTCCTGTCACGTCTGAAAAGTGTTGGAGACTTTGTGATCAGGAAGGAACATTTTTCCACATTTGGTGGTCTTGTCCCTCTATTCGCCTTTTTTGGATCCATGTCCACCAAGTGATTAATCAGGCTCTTGGTACGGGACTTACATTGGATCCTATCACAGCATTATTGAATGCACCACTCGTTGGTGTCTCCAAAACCCAAGATAAACTGATTACTCATATTTGTAATGACGCTAAAAACCTTATAGCCAAACACTGGAAAGACCACCGCTATATTGCATCAATGGAATATATTTTCAGCTTACAAAATAACTCGGTGATGAAATATCATTTGATTTGATCACCATGGTTCCATTCTCAGGCCCGCCCTACTCCTGGAATCCGTTGATTACTCTACCTTCCCACCCCCTTCTTTTTCTTTCTGTTCTTCTTATTTAATCGACTTCTAGCATACAGTGCTATATCTGGATTGCCAAAACTACAGGTGATTTTCTTACTCCAATTATGCAGGTGCATCCTTGTGCATTTACCAAACGGCTCACAGTTAAACAGAGGAAAATTGTCATTTAGTGAACATTCGTTTAGAGTAATTTCTGTGTATGAACACATTAGAGAGACCTGGGTCATAGCCCCATATTATTCTTCACTGGCTCTCATCATTGTCCATTGTTCACCTTTTACTGTTCACTATATTTGTGTGGTCTATTGTATTGATTTATTGTTTTTTCAATTAAAAATTTCTTATTACATATCAGTGTGGTCACTTGACTAAACTAGCGCTCAACCCATCTTTGATATTGTTTTACATTTTTTTGAGCAGGAGCAGAACTTGCCAGGTGAGCTGCTTGTTTCTTCAGGAGTAATATTTCTGTCTTGTCAGCGCACCTTATTTGAAGGTATTTTGTTGTATTATTTGTGCAGGTGTTTTCTGTCTCCTTGTACCTAGGTCTTTATTCAAATGTGATTATTTTTAGTACAATAATTTTATTTGATGTGGACGTTCTCTAAAGCAATTAGCTGTTATTATCAGTATGGTATTACAGTATACTATGTATCGTTGCCCTTGTACTAATCCTGTGAAGAAATCGTGTCCTATCACAGTGAAATGTATTATCTTTCTGATCCTGTTTCCTGGATATTACTTATTTTGAATCTATTCTAAGATGCATTTTGAATATCCCTGCCAGGGGTGTAGCGAGGGTGGTTTCGGTGGAGGATGAGCTCCGGGCGCAAAATGGACAGAGGGCGCCATCCAGGGTTCCGAATGCATGGGGTGCTGCACAGTATGACGGACGCCTGCTAGTGTAGAAACGGATCTAAGATCCGTAACTTATTTAGGATATAGAGCAAAGAAACCAAGATAAAACTTCCTGCTCTCTCAAACTGCCCAGATTGCCTCCTCTCCGGCCCTCCCTCCTCTGTAATCATCTTCTGTCACCTCCCCTTTCCTGTTAGATTGATTATATTATCTTCTCACCACTTTAATTCCATCCCCTACCTACTCTGTGATCGGCTTTGTCCCTGTCCACTCCTTTCTTATTGGCTTCTGTCACCACCCCTCTCTGACTCTTTACCCTTCCCTTCCCCTTTCTTATTGGCCTCTGTTGCATCCCCTCCCTCCTTCTCTCTTCATTCATTCATTGTGCTTCAATGGACTTTACCTCAGATGTGTCAATTGTAAGTCCTAAACTTCAATTATAAGGCATGAGATTAAATAGCAAAGCAGTGACTTTTTTAAAGTAATGAAGTGTTCCCAGGCATGATCACAAAGTGTTACTTGAAAGGTCTTTTAATATAATAGTAGGAGACCTGAAATAATAATAATGGTGGTAGACAGAACATGACATGGTTAGTAGTACTCACATTAGGGATGCGGTTAATATCCCGGCTACACCAGTGTCACCTTTCTCACAACCTTGCACAAGATGCCAGCATTATTACAGGATCAGGTTTCAGAGCTATATATGCAGTGTGTCAGCTGTTTTAGGTTATGTAAGGGTAAGCAATACTTTACCTCAGCAGAATGGCTGCAGTGAACCATTTGACTAGAGAGTTGCTCATTATCTAGCAGCCCTTTCACTACATTCTTATTGCTGCTCAATGTTTGTGTATATTTAGTAGTATATAATGTTGGATTGCAAGGTAAGTATTGCAGTCTGGCTCCTTGTCTTATAACCATTACATCCATTATTGGGGAAACAGATAACGTGATAATAAGGAAAGCAGACCCAAGTTAAGTTTATAGGGACCAGATAGGATAAAATGCCACTGAAATGGTCCTAATATAGTGATTATGCATAAGTGACCCCTGTGCAATCCTCAGCGCATGTGTAGTGAAGACTCTGGCATTTCCTAGCGATTTCTCTACTGCACATGCTCATATATCTGGGAAATGACAGCCACAGGGTAAAGCTGGGTACACACCTATACAACCACACATTCGATGCGACAGTTCGATTGGAAGTGCCGATCACAGTACCAATACACGCGTACACATATATACAATCCAAGGTGCGACCTTACATCCCGCACTGTCGAAATAGCACAAGCAGATGATTGTACCAACGTACACATTTTCCCAATTTCAGACTGCACTCAGTGTGTGTACCCCCAAATTAACACAATGGACAGGAAGGGGGTGGGGGGGGGGGGGGGCAATTATGAGACCATACCAACGTGAACATTTTCAGAGCTATTACATATGCTTGTGTCCACTGTCAATTGGAGTACTACATAACCCAGCAAGTTGTGGAACTACACTGTCCAGCAAGCCAAGCCTTGTATTATAGGTGGTGGGGTAGAGGAAGGATGTAAGCTTGTGTCCACTAACAAGGGAAAAAAATAAAAATAAATAAAATGGAGAATATGTATATGAAGAGGAGCGTAGAAAAATGGAATGCTTCCTGAATTTCCATAGTGTAATTATGCATGCCCAGAGAGGCAGCCCCAGGTTTGGTGTACGGTCGCACTAACGGTCGAAGGTGCATACACACAGCACTTTCGATACGACCATGCCCTGGCATATCAGATGAAAATTAAAAAACTGCACAGAAGATACGATCCTCTGATTCGGCCAGTTTTCATCCGTCAAAACAGGATCGAACGTGCGTACACACTCTTTTGATATTGAACGAACAGATCGAAAGCTAAAGAATGGTCCAACGATTGTATAGGTGTGTACCCAGCTTTAGTCTTTAGGAGCACACTAAATAGAGTATGTGGAGAAGGGCCCTAAACTGCAAACCCTGAATAAGAAATAAATACATTATATATATATATAAATATATGTATGTATGTATGTATGTATGTATGTATGTATGTGTTTGTGATACCTGTTGAGACTATTGTTGCATACACAAAGAAAAAGTACAAGTGCACAACTCCAACATTACAAGGCTTGAATTATATAGAGTTAGTAGGTAGCCAATTGTTCAAATACATTACATTTCTAGCTATAGTCCTACATTAGCATTTTTTTTTTTTTTCAATTAGTGTGCCGCGAGTGGTCGTCAAGTGTGCCGCAGCAGTCAGCTCAGCGCACTTGTACTATAGTGTTTCATTCCTGTGGTGGAGGGTGGGTGGGTGGGTGTGTGTGTGTATTTTTCTATGTAGGATCCAATGTGTATGAATCTTTTAATTTGTCATGCCTGCCACATCACCGGATGGTGTGTCTTGGCAAGTTTATAATCTTGCGTAGTGTGCATAGAGTTGAAAATCACTGTCCTACATAGTCACACCCAACCAATTGTAGTGCATTATTACTAAACTGACAGCAGTACAGTTACTTGTAGTATGAAGCACCTGCCTCAATTACTATACTGGGTATCCACAGTTTTTTTTTTTTCTTCTTTTCTGCAAATACCTATTTCTTAGTGGCCTCAATTAAAAACCAACTGAGGAGTACTTGTGGCTTTTGGTTTATGTGGTCAGTTAAAAATGCCCTGAAAATTGTATAAAAAAAAAAAAAAAGTATGTTGTTTGGCCAAGCTACCCTAAAATCATAAAACTCACTAATTTCACAGTCAGTGTCGGACTGGAGCATGAAGGGCCCACCAGGGGAATGCAGTGAAGGGGCCCATAGTTAAGGGGTGTGGCCAGCCACCACAAATGCTTGGTTAACCAATAAGCAAATCTTGCTGTAGTATCTATAGAAAGGAACCAATCACCCATGATCAGTGGTACTACACTACCAGGTAACTGTTACTCTATTAGATGGTCAGTGTATGATTTGAGGTCTGGAACCTGGCACCTAGAGGAGTGGGTGGGCCCTCAGGCAGAGGGGCCCAGCGGGGATTTCCCCTGTACCCCTGTGGGCCAGTCCAACCCTGTTCACAGTTACCTTTGAACACTGCATGCTGTGCTAAATTCCATTAACTTCACAGATTTTCCTTGCTCATTAAGCCTCTGATGCCATTAGGCGATAAATATAAAAAGTGGAGTCTGAAGAATTGTTTAGGTCATTTTAAAATGTAAAAATAAAAACCTACACTAGGGATAGAGCGTTTGAAAAGGGGCTTTTTTTTTTTTTTTTTTTTTTTTTTACAAAAGGACTTTCTCTGACCTTGGAGAATAGACTCCTAAGCAGTAAGCAATGGAAAAGAGAAACCTGACCATCTCCTCCTGTACTCACCCAGATCCTCATCATTTTACAATTAGTTCAGCAAAAATAGAAGTAAAAAAAAGGAGCAGAGTTACACATTCGTGAGTCAGTAGTTCTAGGTTCACCTTACAGATAGGTATTTAATGGCAGTACAGAAATACCCTAATTCTCCATCTGCACTAAGAGGACACCCACCAATTATTCCCAAACCTATACCAAAAAGGAGAGGAATGCTTAGGAATGAAGAAGCTTTTCGCAAACTTTTCCATCCAAGAAAATGGTGGAACAATGCATCAATCCAAAAGGAAACCAGCAACCCTACCCCAGAATAGGCGGGCCTGCCGGACTGCACTCTTGATCAATTAGTAGACTCAGGGGAGGCATCTCATCCCTTCTCACAGCCCCTATAAATGACAGTGTGGATATTGTAACAGAACTTCTGGACAGTTAAACAGGCAATGCACCACATCCAAAAGGAGTGAAGCAATGCTTCCTGAGTATTGTGAAATCAAGGATGGCAACAGAAATTCCTTTTGGAGGATCATAGACATGCCAATAAAGCAAGGTTTCAGTGGCAGCCATAGCAACCACAGGACTCTGGGCGACTCAAGACAAGCTGACTCTCCCCCCCCTCCCCCCCCCCCCAAAAAAAAAAAAAGTTATAACACTGTCTAGCAAATGGCAAGAGTGCTGGAATGTCCAAGAACATCTAAGTCCCTCCTGATGGGAATCTGCAGGGGACCTCCCTCCTCTGCACCATGGCTACATTTGTAAAATACTGAGCAAGGCAAGCACAAACAAAAGTAGCCATGCACCCACCTAATAGAAGATTACCTTTTTATTAAGAATATTCCTATACACAGAACAGATAATCCTTACTCCTGCAGGAAATCTTCAAAAGAAAGAAGGAGAGAAAAAAAAAAAAAAGTTCTTTCAGCGATTTCATTACAGAAAAAAGGTAATTTATGAACAGCATAATCTGCACGCCTGAAACGATTGTATGTTCACAAAGTGTATTTTAAGGTGTATCCCCTCCTAACTATCTTTGTGAACACACAAGGATTGCCAAGATGGGCTCCACCTTAGAGTGTCTGGCAGAAGTGCATTCAATGCCCAGACTTTTACCCTTTTCTCCAAAATGACCATTTAGGGAATCCTATCACTGACTGAGAAGAGTGCACAAGATGTTACAGAAACAAGATGAGGCAAGTACCGCATAAATATTCATGCTCCAAGCACTGCACCATCTAATGAAACAGTCATCTAATCTATTGCACAGAGAACACTGCTCTTTGCCAAATAGTATTTCAGTTTTGGGCAAAATGTTTTAGTGTATATTTAGCTTTTATTTGGCATTTACAGATTTGTAAATAGATTTCATATTCTATACATTCACAGAATAACCTCTCAAGTAGTCAGAGAAAATCATGAGCCAATAAGATAAGTACACTGCAAATGCATGTTTGTGCTCTGCAGACAGTAACATTAGGTTACACAAATGGTGTTATACAGCACATTTCCATAGCCAGTTGAACTGAATCATTTTTTTCCCCATTGTACAGTTTTCGATTTGAGAGCAACAGAGCAACACTGCATTACAAGCCAAACATGCTGTTGAAGTGTCAGATTTCTCCATCACTTAGGCAACAGGATTGAATTACTGTATATTATGCAGGTATTTGCTTTACATGGATTTAACCACCATCACAATGGAGGTTACAGTTTGCCCCAGATACAATCCATTTATTTCCTTACAGAGCATTACAATGCTTCATTAATTCTTTAAAGTGTAGAAAGAATAACAGTGTCATATCAAGTATTAACCAAATGTTACAGACACACTGTCAGACAGCAAAGTATCACAGTATGACTAGCAGGATGGAAGCAGCACCATTTTGTACCACAGCGCAGACAGGGCCTCACTTCTAGAGCTTATAACTGTGCAAAATAAGGAACAGTGGACAGTAGTAGTCACAAAGCAGGCTGATCAAACTCTGTTTAACACAATGTTTAAATGGGCGTAATGCAACAAGAATATATTAAATTTAGGCATGAATGGAATGCAAAACGTCCAATTGTACAAGGTTTATTATAACAACTTTGTTCGGAGTTAAAATATATTTGTAAAATTGCAGCATGGATCTTTTAAGCTTTCCACATACTGGAGAACATCACAGCAGCAATATTAATTGCCAATAAATAGAAGAAATAGGCATGATGGGAGGAAGTAAGAGTCATACTGTAGCAGGTCCTGGAAAAGGAGTTCTCAGAAGGATAAAAAAAAAAAGAAATATGGGGGGACCGTTAAAGATGTATTTCAAAGTGCTGTATGGTTAAGTGATTATCCGTTCTGATGTATCAATCACTCTGAGACTGAACAGTCTATGTTAATGGCAAAGAAAAAGCATGTGGCCAAATGTGATCATTCTACTGAAGCTCTTTCATACGGTTGAGTGCGCTGCCAGCCTGGAACCATTCAATCTGTGTCTCATTGAAGGTGTGATTCAGGAGGATGGTCTCTTGTTTGCCATTCTGATGAGTGATTACACATTGCACAGGCTGCAGGTGGACAGTAAAAGGGGGAAAGCAAAAAAAATAAAATAAATTTAGACCTTCACATATAAAATGACTTCATACAATATTAATAAAGTACCATACTTTAAGATAAGTGCTACTCAATCCTTTTATTTTATAGATAAAGATTATTCATATTCTTAACCACAGGAAGCCCAAAAAGGACAAATCTTAAAAAAGTACTTTGCACCTTTTTGTGTGTTTGGCAGAGGTCTTAATGCCAGCTATTGGGAGCAGGCCTGTGGGAAATGTTTGGCTTTAACAAGAGCTACTAATGGAAAACCTTTAATAATTTAGACACTTTGAAGCAATAATCCATTAGGGCAGAGGTTCCCAAACTCTGCCATTACAGTCCAGGTTTTAAAGGATATCCACGCTTGAGCACAGATGGTAAAATCAAAATTGACTGAGGTGCTAACTAGGTTACCTCAGCTCAACCATGGATATCCTTAAAGCCTGGATTGTAATGGTAGAGTTTGGGAACCTCTGCCATTACAGTCCAGGTTTTAAAGGATATCCACGCTTGAGCACAGATGGTAAAATCAAAATTGACTGAGGTGCTAACTAGGTTACCTCAGCTCAACCATGGATATCCTTAAAGCCTGGATTGTAATGGTAGAGTTTGGGAACCTCTGCATTAGGGTCTATTGATGGGATGCAAAAAGTTATTTGGGCAGATTAATGAGAATTATGGTAAAACTTACCTTTGTTAACGCTTTCTTCAAAGTCCATAGGGTCCACAGGGAGACCTTGGGGGTGTAGGTGGTGGTCGAGGACCGGGCACCACACAGTTAAAGTTTTCTGCTCCCAGGATGCATCCCCCTACACCTCGCCCCACCTAAGTTCGTGACAAGCCAAAGGCCGGAGGAGGAGAAGAGAGAAGGAAGACTGGTACACACAAGAATCACACTCTCACGGAGAAGGAGACGGGAAACAGGTGACCAGAAACCTAGCCCATTTGAAGCCAGGTGAGTCAGGGCAGGTGCCCTGTGGACCCTATGGACTTCGAAGAAAGCGTTAACAAAGGTAAGTTTTACCAGAACTCATTTTCTTTTTCAGGGCTCCACAGGGAGACCTTGGGGGGATGTCCCAAAGCAGTTATTTAAGGGTGGGGACGCTCCTGTGCTGAGAGGAGAATCCGGCGCTCATATGAAGCATCCTGAGAGGCAAATGTATCAAAGGCATAAAACCTCAAATGTATGAACAGAGAACCACGTGGCCGCCTTATAAAGCTGTTCAGCTGAGGCGCCACGGTGAGCTGCCCACGAAAGGACCCACAGAGCGAGCAGAAACAGTAGTAACAGTAGCCGGCACAGGAAGGCCTGCCTACGTGTAAGCCTGTGAGATCGACATTGGCTAAATGGCTTCGCATGACTGTTTGTTGGCTGGCCATCCCTTCTTGTGAAATCCATAGAGCACAAATAAGGAGTCATCTCCGAAGGGAACTGATACAGTCCACGTATATCCTGAGGGCACTGACCACATCCAAGGATGCCTCACCTGATAATAGGTCTGGTGATTGAAAGGCTGGGACTCCAATTTCCTCATTAAATGTGGAAACTAGTAACAACTTTTGGAAGGAAACAGAGGGCCTGATTCAGACCCGCTCGCAAGCGGGTCGATGGTGCCCTAGTGCGCATGCGCGAGACCTGCATAGCGACGGCCAAGCCATAGTTATGGGTCTCGCACCAAAGGGGGCGTGCTGTCGATGGTGACTGACAGCACACCCCCTTTGGTGGGCGTGCCGGAGGCGTGGCTGCCCAGACGGAGAAGTTCCCATGGGAACGCCTACCGTCTGGGTCCGGCCCCACTGACATCCCACGCCAGACGGAGGCGTTCCCATGAGAACGCCTACCGTCTGGGTCCGGCCCCACTGACATCCCACGCCAGACGGAGGCGTTCCCATGAGAACGCCTACCGTCTGGGTCCGGCCCCACTGACATCACTAATGAGGTCAGTGGGACTGTTTTTGGCTCTGAGAGCCAAAAGCACTCCTGGGCTTGCGGCAGCGAGACCCTACCGCAGGGTCTCGTCGCAAGCCCGATGGTCGCGATACCATCATCATGGCCGCTTGCTATAGCTGTGGCTGGTCACCCACAGCTATGCGAGCAGCCAGGAGGCCGCTCCATTTTCAGCTAGGCCGGCCCTGATTCAGAGCGAGCGCTCTGGTCAGAGCGTCCGGCTCTGAATCAGGCCCAGAGTCCAAAGCACAGCCCTGTCCTGATGGAATATCAGAAATGGGGAGAGACAGAGTGACCCTAAATCTGACACCTTTCTGGCGGACGCCATAGCCAGAAGAAAAAAAAAAAGTTTTCGCTGTAAGCCACTTCAGTTCCACAGAATCCACGAGTCAAAAGGTCTATCCAGCTTGAAGGAAGGCCAGGACTCTGGAAATCCTAAACACTTGGGGGTCGTAGTTTCTGGTAAGACACCATTGGAAATATGTATGCCACACTCTGCAGTCAAAACTGTGCTCCAAGCATGTAAGCCAGTCTTTGCTCTGATCTACCACAAAGCTAGAGAATCCTTTGGACATCAGGAGGGAGGTCTCAAGAGCCACGCCAGGTAAAGGCAAGGACCCTGAGACAACAGGTCCGGTCGTTGAGGCAGCAGGAACGGAGTGTCGATGGAGAGACTCCGAAGATCTAAGTACCAATGACATCTGGGCCAAGCTGGAGCCACCAGCAGGACAGTGCCTCAGTCTTGTTTGAACTTCCGAAGAACTCAGAAGGGAGACTGTAGGGAATAGGTATGCAAACTGGAAGGTCCACTTCACTGATAATTCGTCCACAAAGGTTGCCTCAGCATCCCTTGTTCTGGACCCGTACGCCGGATTTTGTGATTGTGTCGGGAGGCCATGAGGTCCACCTCTGGGAGGCCCCATCTGCTCACTAGGAGTTGAAAAACCTCTTGGTGAAGAGACCATTCCCCGGGATGCACTTCATGACGGCTGAGAAAGTCTGCTTCCCAATTGAGAACTGCCGGAATTAACTCCGCAGAGATGGTCGGGAGGGGACCCTCAGCCCATGTCAGAACTTCTGTTATTACTGCCCGACTTAGAGTGCCTCCTTGATGGTTGATGTAAGCCACTGTTGTGGCATTGTTGGACTGTACCTGTACAGGTTTTCCACGAAGTATGTCCTGGGCCAGTAGGAGGGCCCTGTAGACAGCTCGACATTCCAATATATTGGCAGGGTTGATTTGACAGATGTCCAATGGTCCTGAAAGGAGTGTGTACTGTGCACCCCAACCCCGGAGACTGGCGTTCATTGTTAGGAGTACCTAGTCTGAGACCCTTAGCTAGACGAGACGTCTGTAGCTAAGGGTCCATCCCCCCCATCCGTATAGAGTACCATCGTCTGAGCTTAAGATCCGGTGGGGTAACCAGTTTCACCTGGAGAGGATCAGCCTTTGCAAAGGCCTGGAGTGGAACTGCGCATACTCCACCATGTCAAAAGGTATCCCAGAAACCGCATTGCTGAGTGGATCGACACCCGGCAACTGTGGAGACATCTGCGCACTCTTAGTTGAAGTGTGGAGATCTTGTCTGATGTTAGAAAGATTCTCTGATCCGGAGAATCCAGCAGGGCTCCCAGATGAATCACTGAGGGATGCAGAGAGGACTTTTTCCAGTTGATTAACCATCAATGCTTGTGAAAGAAAGCAATGGTTAGCATGATCCCCAGAAGTGTTTCACAGCCATCTGCAGCTAAGAGCAGGAAGTCGTCCAGATATGGTAGCAATCGAACACCCTGACCACACAGGTGGGCCACAATGATAGCCATAATTTTGGTAAAACACCCATGGAGCTGTGGATAGTCCAAAGGGCAGAGCCTGAAATTGGAAGTGTGCTGTAGTATAGCAAACCGGAAATATCGCTGATGTGAGGGCGCTATAGGTACGCGTCCTGAATATCCAGAGATACCATAAAGTCCCCAGGCTCCATAGCTAGGATGATCGAGTGTAGGGTTTCCATCCTGAACATGGGTACCCTGAGGAATTTGTTCAGGGATTGGATGTTGAGGATAGACTGATGAGACCCATTCGGCTTCTGAACCAGGAAGAGTAGAACCACCAGTCCCCCGCTGAGATAGGACTGGCACAATTACCCTGCCTGCAGCAAGGACTATATGGCTCTCTGTATTTGTAAAGCCTTGTTCGGGTCTGAAGGAAGCCTGTGTAGGAAAAAAAAAAAAAAACTGGTGGGAAAGGTAGTGGAAGAAATGAGAGGGCGTACCCGTGAGACCACTTCTCTTACCCAAGCATCCGTGGTGGTTTGACACCAGCACTGGGTAAACTGAAGAGGTCGGCCTCCCACTCTGGGATCCCCCAGATGGAGGCCCGTCCCGTCAGACTGAAGGCTTACCCTTGGGTTTTGATGCAGGGGGTCTGGTGGTCCAGGCCTGCTGGGTCCTGGCAACCGTAGTGGAAGCAGACTGCCTAGGGAAAGACCGACCTTTAGGCTTTCCGTGAGGACAAAAAGATGTAGTCTGAGGCTTTGTAGCAGTAGTTGCTGAAGGCAGAAATGCAGTTATTGATGCTGCCAACATGGTTACAATCTTGTCAAGGTCTGGGCCAAACAAGATCTCCCCATTGTAGGGTAACACTTCTAGTCTTTTCTTGGAATCCACATCTGCCTTCCAAGATCGTAGCCACATGGTATGGCAGGGAAACACTGCTGCGGCCAAGACTTTAGAAGTTAGGAGACTGGCATCCAACATCGCTTCTCCAATATAGGAAGCTGCATCTCATGTGAGAGACTAAAGACATCTGATCCCTAGAAGCTTATGTACCCTGGTGGTCTAGTGGATTACTTTGGACAAAGCCTGTGTTCACTCAGCGCCTCCGGTCTGTACCAAGACCAGAGGTATGACTGCCAATCCGCGTCTGGGCTGCAATCTGGGTCAGTCCACGGGGCCGGATAACGAGGACCCTGGGATGCCCGCCGAAATCTTCAGCCGAAACTGGCGTTGCGGCACCCGGAGGGGTGACTGACTAGCAGCGCAGATGTCCTGTGGACAGTCTCTGCTGCACACTCAGCTTTTTATTTTATGATTTTTTTTATTTTATATTTTCCTGCTATTTGGCTTGCCTAAGCAGCCCACTGCAGAATGGAGACCAGACTTCGGCCACCAACGAAACGGAGCTCTGGCTCGGGGGCGGGGTATGAACCGATGCATCCTGGGAGCCGAAAGCTTTAACTGCATGGTGCCCGGTCCTCAACCAGCACCTACACCCCTAAGGTCTCCCTGTGGAGCCCTAAGGACCCTGAAGAAAATAGTTTACAAAACACATATTGACCTAATGTATAAAAATACATGTCCTTTCCATCAATAGTACTTAGTGAATATAATCTATAATCGTAAGCTTTTAATATTGACAATTACACTACCAAGCCTTGGAGAGAGATAAAGTACCAACCAATCAGCTCCTGTCATTTTTCAAACACAGCCTACATGCGTCGACTGTTTTTTGGTCTACCATTTGCATGTTTACCAATTGCCCATGTCGACCTATTGACAGTCAATAGATAGTATATAGACATCAGAAGGTAGACAATCCAGAAAGACACTACTGGGAACTCATTTGGTTTACTTATGTCATTCTGGAGTTACCAGGTTAATTCCAGACTACGGTTTTCAAATTACTAGAAAAGCAGGTGATCTATAAATCACTTTGGGAATAATGCTGAGAGAAACCCTCCTTTCCCCACGGATCTGGTTTTAACAAATTAAAAAAAAAAAAAATAAAAAAAATAAAAACCTTTAGTAAATTACCCTTAAATACGGTAAAAAAAGTATTTAACATGTACATTTTTATTTGCAGAGATCAGATTGTTAGATGTACGCGAAGTAACAATGTTAGATCAATGTTGTGAATACTCTTAAAGAATAAAGAGTACTTTTCTGTGCAGCCTTGCACACATTTAATCTAAATGGCTTCAATGTGGATATCCAGCAAAAGTGCAGTGTTAGTCTCCATTTAACAGATATTATTTGTAAGCTATAAGATTGCGCCATCTAAAAACATTGTAAAACAAACTGTAATCATGCACCACTGACATCCTTAAGGATCAGAACTGATTAGTCCACAGGACTTTTACCTTTCCAGGTGCCAATTCCTTTAGTCCAGCAAGTGTGATCTTGTCCTCAGGGTGAATTTTCTCATAGTCAGTTGGGTCAGCGAAGGTGAGAGGTAGGAGTCCCTGCTTCTTCACGTTCGTTTCTGAAATAAATCTAGCATTAGGATGCTGCAAGAAGAGTTTTCCAACGATTAATCCAGAGGCCATAAGATACAGACAGATATACCCCTAGGAGTCAAGGCACCCTCCTTTCCCAAAAATAAAATACAACTTCAGGTCTGCCTCACTAAACTGGCTTTCTAGAATATCCTAATGGCCAATTCACAGGTTTTTGGTGGGTTTTTTTTTTATAAAGAAATATGATGACTAATAGTGATGGTTAGCTTTGAATTATTGGTCTTTGCAGACCTTGAGGATGGGCTGAAGAGTGACCGATAGTAATTAAGGTTTCCACTACATGCTTTTTAGGCGTAATCAAGGGCCATTATACTGAATATCTCATTCCATATACATTTTTCAGTAGTATTTAGGTGTATTAAGCCAGCATGATATAGGCGCACTGCGCGACCATGCTTGGTCAAAATAGCAGTCATAGCAGGGCTACAGCCCAGATTTACCTTTTCTGTTATTGAAGGTACAAAAAGGGTATTTTAATGTGGATACAACGTACTCGAACTACTGGAATTGTGGTTTAACGGTAGTTCGCTGCTTTGGTATACTACTAGAGACATGCCTCTGGATAATAATGAAATTCCATCCAAAGTCACTTCATACAGTTAAGTCTCAAAATTAAAACTGCCATGTGTCCATCTGGTCTAATTGGGGATGAAGTCAAGATACCGGCGGGCACTATCCCACCCGCCGATATCCCGACACAGACAGCCCGACAGGGAGCTAAAGATAGGCGATGAAATCCCGATGGGGGAGGTCAGGTTTAGGGACCCCCCCGGGGGACTTACGGGTAGGCACCCCAGCTTATTCCAAAATGGAATAAATTAATTTTTGTCCTCAAAATGCTACACACAATACCCCATGATGACAACGTGTAAAAAAAGTTTTAGAATTTTGCAAATTTAATACAAAAAAAAATAAGAAATCACATTTACATAAGTATTCACAGCCTTTGCCATGAAGTTCAAAACTGAGCTCAGGTGCATCTTGTTTCCACTGATCATCCTTGAGATGTTCCTACAGCTTAATTGGAGTCTACCTGTGGTAAATTCAGTTGTTTGGACATGATTTTGAAAGGCATACACCAAATCTGGGGGAGGGTACAGAAAAATATCTGCTGCTTTGAAGGTCCCAATGAGCACAGTGGTCTCTATCATCCGTAAATGGAAGAAGTTCGGAAACCACCAGGACTACTCCTAGAGTTGGCCGGCCATCTAAACTGATCGGGGGGGGGGGGGGGGGAGAGAAGGGCCCTAGTCAGGGAAGTGACCAAGAACCCGATGCTACAGCATTCCTCTGTGGAGAGAGGAGCACCTTCCAGAAGGACAACCATCTCTGCAGCAATCCACCAATCAGGCCTGTATGGTAGAGTGGCCAGACGGAAGCCACGCCAAGGTAAAAAAGCACATGGCAGCCTGCATGGAGTTTGCCAAAATGTACCTGAAGGACTCTGTCTAGTCAGACCAGAGAATTTTGTTTCTCATTGTCAAAGATTGAACTCTTTGGCGTGAATGCCAGGAGTTATGTTTGGAGGAAACCAGGCACCGCTCATCCCCAGGCCAATATCATCTATACAGTGAAGCATGGTGGTTGCAGCATCATGCTGTGGGGATGTTTTTCAGCGGCAGGAGCTGGGAGACTAGTCAGCATAGAGGGAAAGATGAATGCAGCAATGTACAGACATCCTGGATGAAAACCTGCTCCAGAGCGCTCTTGACCTCAGACTGGGGCGACGGCTCATCTTTCAGCAGGACAACGAACCTAAGCACACAGCTAAGATATCAAAGGAGTGGCTTCAGGACAACTCAATGTCCGTGAGTGGCCCAGCCAGAGCCCAGACTTGAAGCCAACTGAACATCTCTGGAAAGATCTGAAAATGGCTGTGCACAGACGATTCTCATCCAACCTAATGGAGCTTGAGAAGTGCTGCAAAGATGAATGGGCGAAACTGCCCAAAGATAGGTGTGCCAAGCTTGTGGCATCATATTCAAAAAAAGACTTGAGGCTGTAATTGCTGCATCAACAAAGTATTGAGCAAAGGCTGTGAATACTTGTGTACATGTGATCTTTATTAAATTTGCCAAAATCTCAAAAAAATTAAGAAAAAAAAACTATTATTTTTTTTTTTTTTACACGTAGTCATTATGGGGTATTGTGTGTAGAAATTGGAGGAGAAAAATTAATTTATTCCATTTTGGAATAAGGCTGTGACATAACAAAATGTGGAAAAAGTGAAGCGCTGTGAATACTTTCCGAATGCACTGTACCAGCCCATCGGGAATTAGGTCCGTCGGGGTTCCGCTGTCAGTATTTGATCCGGCGGCTATTCAGCCACCGGCATTAAATAGATTCCTCTCATTGTTTATTAATAGTCAATAACCTGGGATAGTAAAACCATTGCCATTGCTATAATCCCTATGAATGGATCTTAAAGAGAAGCCAGTGCATCATGGTTTGTGAATCTCTAAGCAAAATATTTACAAATATTTACAAATTCAGGATTAAACAACCTTGCCCAATTTATACCAACTGACTGCTTTATGACCAACCAAGTTCAATAAAAGAAAACAGACTCACTGGCACCTGGATGACCAGGCTTAGCATCCTCTATGTCAACACTTAATATACAGGGGCAGAAAAGGTCTTCCTTAATGCTAAACTTATCCTGCATAAATTAAAACACAATTTTATGGTTGTTGATATTTGTTCAGGAGGCTGAACCAGGGTTTCTTTAGGCCTACAGTCCACACAATTGCTCCACATAACCTTCAGGTAAAGCTATATCACATGCTAAACCAAAACGATGATTGGTTCTGTAGAGCTAGATAAGAGGGAAAAGAGGACTACCATGAAAGGAAACATTACTAAGCCATGCTATTATTTTTCCCAATGAAGAACACATAAGAACGGGATTATACAAGAACACAGTTTTTTGGCTTTATGGGGGTCAGCTAAGGTTCCATGGTGTAGAATTTCTCTGTGGTTCTCAGCAAAGCAATTATTTGTATGCAGACAACTTCCCAGAGGTCAGCAAAGAAGCAATACCAGTAACGCCATATAGATGCCAGTGACCTTCCTATGCACTCAGAGAAAGAGGGACGAATCTCCAGCTTGTGTTTGCCATTTCGAAACAGCATCTAGCGTCCCAGGGAGCCACTCCTGTCCCTACTTGCACTCCCCAAAGTGGGTTGAAAGGACCATCCTGACTCAGTGGGAACTTACAGAGTGAACACTACAATCACACGCACTCGTCTCATTCAGCTGACTGTGGGAGCTAATAATATAAAATGAGTCGTCACACTATTACTTTCCAGGGGTCTTTTTGTATACTCATCTAAGGTATATACCCATTCATGGATGGCCACCATGGAGTCTCAAAAGGAAACAAAGGATGCTTGTCCAGGCTGCAGACAAGTCAATCATTGGGAAGGTTACTTTATGCTTAACCTTTACAATCTCAAAAGAAAGGAAGGATGTGCGGGAATAAGTATTCTATACCTAGACTCATTTATAGGAAACCTGAACTGCTTATTGGACCTATATAGTACTGGAAACTCACCATGAATTCTTGCAAAGCTCTTTGTAATGATGGCTCTGCCTCCTAAGTGCCGTGGCTCAAGTGCTGCATGCTCTCTGCTAGATCCCTCTCCATAGTTCTCATCACCGATTACCACCCATTTAATTCCATTTGCCTACAACAAGGAAGAGTTCTCATTTAGGAGATCATATCTTTGCCCAAAGACTTTACACTACAGTGTTTTGTATGTGTGGGTGGGTGTTACCCTGTCAAATAGCTCCATTGTTTGAGACACTATAAAGCCTCCAGAATTTTTTGTGGAAGTCATGTATATTAACAACAAGTGTCTTATTTGGTGGACAAACTGGATTTATTCCAACGATTAATACTCCATTAAGCAGGAGGTTACTTCTATAGATCATTGTATACATGGTTTGTTATCCTCAATTTCCCTTGACCCCAAAAATGTCAGTTAACTGGCGCCAACTGTCCAGGGTCAAGTGACTTCTTTAATGTCCTCTACTAGTTATAGTTACAAATGGTGAGGAATTTCTGAACATAATTTACATATGACCACCAACTCATGTGGTAGGTAACACTACTGCGAAATCTTTATACAGACTATATTTATACATTGTTAGGTAAAATGACAAGCTTAGTTATTGTAATGTCTCTTTCACTCATTTAACCCTCACAGTATCTTGGTGTCCCCTACATAACATCACTGGCTAGAGGGGCTTGCAGTATTACCTTATAATAGCGAGCAGTGTCAGGGACAGATCCATATTCCTGGGTCAGGAAGTTCTTTACACAATTCGCCTTGTTGTTCTCAATGTTGATGGCACCAATCAGCAAGTTATTAGAAATGTTGTCCAAGTGACCCCGGAATTTCAGCCAGGGGCCAGCTGCAGAAATATGATCGGTTGTACACTTGCCCTTCACCTGTCATTTAAAATACAAATACATTAAATCCAGCCATCAGCCAAACACCGATAGGTCCTTGTCTGTCAAATTTAAAAACAAAGCTAGACAGTCAACCATTTCTGCAAACCCTAGCCAAGGGATATCTTCTAAATGATATTCTCAGGAGGTAGAACTGTTAGTTTACATTTTCTGTATGCTACAGTAGGTGCAATGGCACAAATACAGACAGCTGAGAATTTAAGTATAATAGAAAAAAGGATTAAGGGTAAAATAAGAGAACAAGGGGCCATACAGGAGTAATGTTTTGCATACAGCTTGGGCAGAAACCAAAGAAATGCAGAGATAAAAGATAAATGACCTCGATAACTAGAGACCCCATGAACTACAGAAAAGTCTCAGCAGTTTACTTTTATGAGAATCTTCATGTCAACCAGATCTTTTCCATCCCACTTGTCGAAAGGTTCCAGGAGCTGCAGGCGCTGACTGGTGGGACTCACATCCACACGTTCACTGCTCCCATCCTTGGGTGGATATTGGTAGGTGTCCTGACCAGGGTCAAAGCTCTGTAGCAAGTGGCAAAAGACCCATTTGTTAGAAATTACAGTGATCGAGGCAGGATTTGTTAAATTTTAGATGGAATAGTAGGAATCATTTTAAGTTTGCGTTAAGAATGAGAGAGATATATATATATTTTTATTATTTATGTGTATACACATACATAGACAAGCATCACACAGACCGGGTAAAATCCAACAGAAGCTTTATTTCCTCACCACAGGCAGGTACACAGGACAGTGCAGTGTTTACAGGCTGGTACACAGAAGCTTAACGGCTTTACTGTTTAAATACAAGCATATAATCTGTCTGCTAGATCCAGTGTGCCTTAGCTGGCAGCAACAAGGTCTTGTGATTCTCTACCTTTCATAATAATCTCCATTGATTTGGTATCCTTGTAATTGAATGAAATAGAAACTGGTAAAACATACATGCAATATAACAGGCTGATGTCAATGTCCTGATATTAGGGACGTGATGTCAAATTATCCAGATTTCACTAAATCCAGATACTCTGATGGTATTTTCTGCATAAAACAAATAGGTCATGGTATTTTCCTGTCCGTTATCCGAGACTTATGGTGATGCTTGTGGGTAGATATCCCTGGGACACGGCTTTCCCTAGCCTTCTAAGGGGTGGGACAAGTAATTGATGGCAAGGAAATAAGTATTTCAATAAGTTACAAGAAGAGGTGACCAATGGCCATCTGAAATAGGGAGGAACTGGTGGCTACTATACTAGCTAGGCTGGTGGGGTAACAGAGCGCAAAAGAGCATATCACTGGAACCAACCTGATTGAGAAGAGAATCATGCTTAGGTGTGGGGATAGAATGCAAAGTCTCCTGCCTTGTGTGGGTAGAGCATACCCATTATCAGCCTGCAATCTCATTTGTTGAATACATTATTTTATTTGGGTAAAATTAAAACACAATAATTACCCACATTCTGACTCTTCCATGGAACTTCAGAGGTGTCCTCATACATCTAGCCTCATAACGCCACGCATCGCAATTGCGCCCATCATTTTTGGCGTTCCCATCTTCAAGATAGGAGAGCTGATGTATGAACGGTCATTGTCACTGACCATTCCGACAGCGGTCGTTGTCCTATCACCACAGCAGGGACAGCGGCAGCCAGCTCCAGGCTGCACACGAGATCTCGCACATGCCCAGTGGAGCTGTCCAGGTGATGACAGCGCATCGGCACTAGGCTGATTCGCTGTGTGCTCTGGCAGGGATCGCCGGAGGGGAGTGTTTTCGCTCCGCCACATGAGATGGTAATATAGCTAATGGGTGCTGCTTCCTGCTACAGCTCGGTAGAGAGGAGAAGCAGGAAGAGTCATAGTAGCACAATGCGTGCCGCTAGAATACATCTCCCCCACTGTGATCAATAGGCAGGGGAATATAGCAAAGTAGAAAGGCATTGTTAAATGGCCAGTCCCAGATGCAAACATAACGACCTACTACCAGCTTTGCTCACAATGGCTTGTATTTTACTCCAGTCATCTGAATGTAGACAGGAAAACTTGTTTCAGGCTATTGCATACTTACAATTAAGCAAATACCACCAAAGCTTAAAGCATTTAAAGCCTGTCTTACGGTCCCCATCCAATTACCTTTTAATGATTTTTCTGTAACATACCAACATACTGCCCCATGGCTCTTGGATACTGCTTATAGTGACTGCTGTAGATTATTCTATTACCACAATATTACCTGGTGTTTGATGACTGACTTTCCATAGTGTACAGTATGTGTAGGGCATGTGGGGTGGTCTCATGGCATATGGGGAGCTGAAAAGCATAAATTGCGATGGGACCCAGAAACTGGAGTAGGACCAATTTTTTTTAAACTGTGGGGTCCCAGGGACGCACATTTTTTTTCCGCTCAGCGCGATCACTGCATTAAGGTATGCAAATATTCCAAAAACAGAAGAATCCAATATCCAAAACACTTCAGGTCCCAAGCATTAGTGCTGTGACTATCTGTACTTGCATGTCACGTTTGAGTATATAAAATTCTAATACATACAGATTTTGGCAGCTCATCTGCATCTGGAGGCTCCAGTTTAAATTTCTTCCCATCAGCCCCAGTGAGATCATCTTTTTCTGGGTCAAACTTCAAGGTGCCAGCTATCGATAGAGCTGTGACTATCTAGAAATATACAATATAAGAGTCTTAAAGAAAATATTCAGTTAAGGTGATATGGCTCATCAGAAATTAAGGCCTGAACTTATTTCTAAACTGATATTTTAAAGTGGTTTTGGGAGAAAAGAGGGCTCTTATCCTCAACACCTCTAAAAGAGCCATTAGAAAAGTAAAATTATTTGTGCTACCATACTTGGTGATTTCCATGTGTATACTTCACGATCTTCTATGTCAGAGGGCCTGATTCATCACGGATCGCAGCATACGCAGATTGGCCGATGGTGCGTTCTGCAGTGCACGTGCTTGAGTTAGCATTGTGATAACCTACGCAGATACAAAGCCAACGCAGCCAGAGGTATAGGGCGTCAGCTTTTGGGGGCGGGTGACGGGGGAGTGGTTGGAGAAACTCAGACATGCCTGTCTGTTTGAACGCAGTTGCTTGGGCGTGCATAAATTAGCCACTGCGATGGCATACGCAGCTTGTGTACTCACGGCTTACAACGAGGTTAGCAATTTCCTAGTAATGGTCAGACTTGTTGCAATTGTGCGTGAAGGGCAGATTTTACTTGATGTTCCCGCAGGACTGCAAAGTATTATGGATGCGAGATAGTGGTAATGGGCGTCTATGCTGGCTGTGCATTGCATTCATTAGCATATTTTCACTGCAGTCCTGTGTGCGTAATCGCAGCCGTGATCGCAATAGCGATCCGTAGTGAATCAGGCCCAGAGTCTGGAGACATCATTTCTGATTTGGCCATTCATGTGTGGCCAAATTGAATGATTATCTGTAGGTTTGTTTTGCATTGAGTGGTTGGATCACTTCTGGGCTTAGTAGTAAGTCTGAGGATGACTGCACAAAGATTATTTTAAAGCCGCATTTTTATCTGTCACAAATAATTTGGGGGCAAGTGCCTAACAGAAAGGGTGCGGCCAGCCCAAAAAGGGGATTAAGCTTGATGCAGCTTCTATCAAGCATGGTTAGTGTAAAGGTGTGTATCCACTACTAGATCCCGACACGATTACGACAGTTATCGTGCCGTCGTTTCCCTAGGGGTGCAGTGCTTACACTGAACGATTGATCGTTCAGTGTGGGCACATCAATCATCCCTGAACAAGGTCATCCTGACAACGCAGTCGGGTTGAGCAGCATGTTCGGGCGATGATAGATGTCAAAAACAATCAGCGGGCGTGCGCATCGCTGCTCGTTTTTGTCATTTAAATGCCCGATTTGTGGCCAATTACTGAGCAATTGCACGATTATGATGTCGTAATTGTGCAATCGCTCAGTAAGGTCGCTTAGTGGATACGCACCTTAACATTTACTTCAGTGTGAACAAAGCAATTGGATTTTCCTGTGAGCCAAATTACAGACTCAAATAGCAAATGGATCTGTAAAGTTTTATTCACCTAGAAATTTGATTTGTTCCTTGCTTGAAAGATAAGGTCCTCTTTTCAAACTATGCACACCTATTATCTGAGCACCAGGAATAGCTACCAACGCCTATGCTACATAAAACATTATGTCCAGGGTTAGGGAAGAATCTTCCTCAAATTCCTGGGCACCCTCATTTGATAAATTAGGGCTTTCTGAACCAAAATTCCTATTAACTGTGGTGCCCTTTTCTTTTAACAAAGAATGAAAGTACCTCTGGGGATGTGACAAAGGCATGAGTCTCAGGGTTTGCATCATTCCTCCCCGTGAAGTTTCTGTTATAGGAGGTTACAATGGTGTTCTTCTCCCCCTTCTTAATGTCCTTCCTGTACGGGATACATGTAAGGAGTCAATTACAAAACTCTAATATAGGACAACATTGATCACGTGGAATGCATTAGAAAAAAAAAATAAAAAAATAAGTGAATAAAATCTTAATTTAACCATACCTATCCCACTGGCCAATGCAAGGCCCACAAGCATTTGCAAGCACTAAACCACCTACGTCACGAAGGATGGCTGCCTGTTGACAAAAAAAAAAAAAAAAAAAAAACACATTTAAAGTGTCATCTTCCACAGTGTTTACAAAGAAAAATATTAAAATAAATGAAGCTTAAATGAAAAGGGAATTTATGGTATTAAGGACCAGTTACTGCACTTATAAATTAAAACAAAACAAAAAACAACAAAACACCCCATTCCCTCTTACAGCCAGCACTCACATAACCATCTCGTTCAATAGTGGCTCTAATTTGTTCAGAGCCTGGAGTGATGGTAAACTGGGATTTGCACTTCAGTCCGTGTGCTAGAGCCTGCCTGGCTACGGCTGCAGCACGGCCCATGTCCTCATAGCTGGAGTTTGTACAGCTGCCAATCAGACCTAGAAAACAGAAGAAAGGGAGGTTCGCTTAAATAACACACAATGGTTTTTGTTTTTTTTAATAAAGGTTTTATTACTAAAGGTTATTAAGGGATACAAGACCGCATTAAAAAAAAAAAAAGAAAAAAAGAAAGAAAAAAAAAAGGGAGTTGTGTCTTACCTGGTTAAGTCCTTTTCTTCAAACTCCATGGGGACAAAGGCTTAGACCATGGGTATAGGGTGGAGGAGGAGGAGTCCGGGCACCAACTAGTTAAACTTCTACTCCAAGCAGCCCAGGGCCCCCCCCAGCCTCAGGCAGGCGCGAGGAAGCGAAGGAAAGCAGACTTACACATACTGGTCCAACACCCCGAAACTCAAAAAGGAGGACTGGAAACAGTAAAAACCCCTGCCAGCCTGGTGCGTCAGGGTGGGCGGTCTGTGTCCCCTATGGAGTTCGAAGAAAATGACAGAAGAAAAAGGAGACTTAAGGTGCCCACACACATAGCGATATTTTACACGATCTGGCCGATTCCGACGAATTGTGACGACAGATCGTGTAAAATATGGCCAAATCGTGAGGAAATAGTGAGTCCTAACTCACGATCATGATGCAATGCGGGTCCCCGCTGGTCGCACATCGCATCGTCAGTTCTGCCGTGCAATAGGGCAGATCTGACAATCTGGGACAAAATGCACTGGGGAAAAAAAAAAGTTAAGATGCACGATAGATCTTAATGCTTTTTACTCCAAATCGTGTGTAGGAGCTGCCGGGGGAAATCGCACACATCGTGGGATCGTGTGCAGATCGGTATGTGTGTGGGCACCTTTACAGTGCCTTGCAAAAGTATTCATTGCATTTTTCAGGTTTCGTTGCCTCACAACCTGGAATTAAAATAGATTGTTTGAAGGTGTGCATCATTTCATTCACAGAACATGTCTAAAACTGAAGTGTTTTTTTTGTGTATGTATATAATTATATATATTATATATATATATATTATATATATATATATATATATATATATATATATAGTGAATCAAACAACATTTATGATAACATAACAGAAAACTTCAGCGTGCATAACTATTCACCCCCCTAAAGTCAGTACTTTGTCGAGCCACCTTTTGCGGCAACAACAGATGCAAGTCACTTTGGATAAGTCTCTATGAGCTTGCCACATCTTGCCCCTGGGATTTTTGCCCATTCCTCAAGGCAAACCTGCTCCAGCTCCTTCATGTTGGATGGTTTCCGCTTGTGAACAGCAATCTTCAAGTATGACCACAGATTCTCAATTGGATTGAGATCTGGGCTTTAACTAGGCCATTCCAACACATTTAAAAGTTTCCCCCGTAAACCACTCGAGTGTTGCTTTAGCAGTATGCTACGGGTCATTGTCCTGCTGGAAGGCGAACCTCCGTCCCAATCTCAAATCACAGGCAGACAAACAGGTTTCGCTCAAGAATTTCCCTGTATTTAGCACCATCCATCTTTCCCTTGACTCAAATCAGTTTCCCAGTCCCTGCTGCTGAAAAACATCCCCACAGCATGATGCTGCCACCACCATGTTTCACTGTGGGGATGGTGTTATTGGGGTGATGGGATGTGTTGGGTTTGCTCCAGACATAGCCTCTTCCTTGTTGGCCGAAAAGTTCACTTTTAGTCTCATCTGAGCAGAGCACCTTCCTCCATACATTTGGAGAGTTGCCCACATGCCTTTTGGCAAACTCAAATCGTGGCTTCTTATTTTTATCACTAAGTAATGGCTTTTTTCTGGCCACTCTTCCATAAAGCCCAGCTCTATGGGGTGTACGGATTATTGTGGTCACATGCACAGATACACCAGTCTCTGCTGTGGAACTCTGCAGCTCCTTCAGAGATACCTTTTGTCTGTGCTGCCTCTGATTAATGCCCTCCTTGCCCGGTCTGCGAGTTTTGGTGGGAGGCCCTCTCTTGGCAGGGTTGTTGTGGTACCATGTTCTTTCCATTTGTGGATGATTGATTTTATTGTGCTCCGGGGGATCATCAGAGATTTGGATATTTATTTATTTTTTAAATAACCCAACCCAGAATTGTACTTCTCAACAACTTTGTCCATGACTTGTTTGGAGAGCTCCTTGGTCTTCATGGTGTGATGCCTCTTGCTTAATGGTGTTGCAGCCTCTGGGACCTTTCAGAAAAGGTGTGTTTATACACAGGTGGACTTCATTTCACTAATTTTGTGACTTCTGAAGGTAATTGCTTGCCACCAGAACTTTTGAGGGGCTTCATAGCAAAGGGGGTGGATAGAGAAAATTATATTTATATATATATATATATATATATATATATATATATATATATATATATATATATATACACACATACATACACACACACACACACACACTTCACATTAAAACTAATTTTGTGCAGATCCATCACATAAAATTCAGATAAAAAGCCAAGGTGGGTGAATACTTTTGCAAGACACTGTATGTATGTCTTACCTGGTTCCATAGAGGACACAGGCTTAGACCATGGGACGTTACAAAGCTATCCCATTATGGAGGGGACGCGCCGGAGCTGCGCTGGGAACCCCATTTGCCATAAGCCGCTTCCGCGGCAGCGAAGTGTCAAATGAACCAAATCGGAATAAAGACAAAGCTGCTCAACCAAAGCACCTCTGGCAAGCCACCCAAGGAGTACAATCAGATGAAAATCCAACTGTAAAGACTGTCACGCTTCAGTGATGGCGGTCCTTTCTGTTCAAAGTCAAATGGAGGCAACTGGCCAGTCCCATTTACCAAATTCGTAGAGGACAAAAATGGGGTCCCATCCCACGGAGGACCAGAGACCTAACCACAAAGATCCAAAGAGCCTACGGTAGCCTAAGCAAAATTCAAAGAACAGCCCGTTCCCAGTGAAAAAAAAAACAATGAGGGAGGGACAGGACAAAGCAGCCTAGGGAAACTCGCTGGGAGCAGGAGAGCGGTAATCCACGCAAGCCAACGAATGTCAGCAGAGCCAAAGGGCTCAAAGGGCGACGACTGAAGAGAGTTCGAAGCACCAAAGTCAAGCTCCAAGGAGCAGAGGAACAACACTGTCCGAGGAGAACACCTTGAAGGAACGTTTGTACGTCAGTTAGGCATCAGAGCTATCTGCCTAAGAAGGGGACAGAAAGTGTGGAAACCTGCATTTTCCGATTAGAGGCGGAGGGACAATCCAGCCCCACCTGTAGAAGGGAGAGGACCCAAGAGAGGGAGACCCTCTGGGAATAAAATTCCAGTCAGAACAAGCAAAGTAAATCCGCCCAAGCAGTGACAGTCTTGCAGAGGAGAACTTCCGGGCATACAGCATAGTACAGAATGACTGTCTTGAGCAGTTCAGAGTTCTCAGAGTCAAGAGCAACGAGACGGGCCAGATTCGGATAGAAGCATAGGCCCGGAGACAGGAGATCCGGCCACAAGGAAGATACAGCAGAACATTGATAGAAGATCTGCGCATCAAGCTCAACAAGGCCCATAGGAGGCAGCCAGGATTAGCATGCCTCCCTCCCACTGCAGACTGTGGAGGACCCATGGAATCCATGAAATCGGCAGGGAACACATGAGAGAATTAACTCCTGCTGCACCGGCAAGACGTCTATCCGAAGGGCTCCAGGAACACTTATGGGAACAGTACCTTGGTAGTCTGTTCGTGAAAATGCCACTAAGGTGATGTCTGGCTATCAGCGAAGAACTAGGATCCGAAAAGGAGTCTGGACAAAACCCCCCCCCATTTGCCTGGGTAGATGCCCAGGTGTAAGAGTATGCTCTTCCCCAACCTGGACTCCTGATGGTTTATGTAGGCAATAACAGTCACGTTATCGGACTGAACCTGGACCGGACCATGCTGTAGGAGCAGCCGAGCCAGGCAGAGAGCTCTGAAGGTTGTTCAGAGATCCCGGAAGTTGTTCACTGACCCTGGAAGGTTGTACCCAGTGTCAAATCCAGAAGAGGGCGACCCCTGTCTAAGTGGGAAGTCTGGACCACAAGAGGAAGAGCCGAACCTCCCAGGAAGGTGTGAGCCATCGGTGGGACCTATTCCACAAGGACCAGCCTCCATTTGAAGAGGCCGGAAGTGAAACTGGGCATACTCCACCTTGACTAACGTGGAGAAAACAAGCCCAGGATCTGAATGTAAGAGTGTACCGACACTCAATGACTAAAAACCTTGTGAATCCTGGCCTATAGGTTCCAAGCTTTTCTGGTAAGAGGAAGACCTGCTGATGGTACATCTCCTGCACCGGAGCCCAGGTGGAATACATCCTATTGATGAGCTTTCAGAGGGGCTGGAGAGACCGATGTGTTCCTTAAAAACATATGGAGATCGGGCAAGGATCAGAAGGTAGAAACCAGATGCCCCTGTGCGTAAATGATTTACTATGACTTTCGTTAAAAGTCGATGGGCTCTGGAAAGGCCAAATGGTAATGTCTGAAAATGCGCCTCTTGGACCACAAGCCAGAAGTAACTCTGCAGTTTCCTATCTGGCCCAGTCACCAATTAGGCTTCCCCGAAATACAAGGAAGCCCGAAGATCCCCTCCAGAGCCAAATGCCAGAATGATTGACAGAGACTCCTGGACTCACCAAAAAGCCTGTTAAGGAATTCCAGGTGAACAAAGAACAGACTAGCAAAATGTCCTTGCCTCTCTAAGGGGAACTGGAACACTCACTCAGGCGGCCAGGAGGGTGAGACCAGAGTACCCCAGCTAGAAGACATAGGATCGAAGGCCTTTCCTGAAAGGCTACAGCATAGCCCCAGGAGAGAAAACTTCACCCTCAGGCATCCTGCGAGGTCACCATCCAGGTGATGGAACCGCAAAAGTCAGCCTCCCATGCTGGGACCCCCATAGGTGTAAGTCTACCTAGTCAAGCGCAAGCCTGTCAGTAGGCCTGGAGGTAGGATAACTGGTAGACCAGGGCTGTTTAGCTCAGGGCCAGGAAGAGTAACCCGGAGCCTTGAGAAAGGCTGTCTTCTTTCTGGGGGAAAGGAGCGAAAATTTGAAGTTCACGCCTAGATCACAAAAGGGAGGAAGGTCATCCTGGACGCAGTCATTGTGGCTACAATCCTCCAAAAAACAGGATCCCAGCGAATGACCAGAAAGCGGAAGAGCCCCTATGGCCTTCCTAAAGTCTGAGTCAGCGTGCCAGAAATTAAGCCAGAGCGCTCATCTAACAGCCACCAAGGATGCTGACACCCTGAAGTCAGGACACCAGTAGCTATCATTGCCTCTCCTATATAAAAGGCCACTCTGATGTTCTCACCTGATGCAGCTCGTGCCAATGGGAAACAAAGCGGAGGTTCTCCTAAAGAGCACCCATCCAACCTCCAACAATGGCTAACTACATAAACAGGAGTCAGGGCTGGATGCGCAATAGCGTCTGCAGAATACAAGTCCTTTATGAGGTGTTCCATTGTCCTGTCAGTCGGATCCCAAGGGATGCCGTATTTGGACTAGCAAATGTAGCGTTCTTTACTAGGTGGGCCATGCGAGTATCCACAGAGGATGAGGCTCATTATACCCTGTCCGCAGCAGGTAGAGAATTGTAGGAGGCAATGTGCTTAGAAACCTGGGAGGTGCCTATTCGGGTAAGCCCGCCCCGGCGAAGGTCCACACACTGCAAAGAGTCTACCGAAGCACTAGCCTTAGGGGTCTGTAGCCTACCACACCTGGTATTACCAGTCATCCAAGGCCTAACCCCAGATCAGGCGTATTCAGGGAGGTGTGGCCGTAGGCCTTGGCAACTTTGAAGCGAAGAACAGCTCTTCTCCAGTTAAACCGGGCGGCTACATCTAGCTGTGGTATGGGATAGACTAAGGTCACGCCTGAAATATTAGACAGTGCTCCAGTGAGCCAAGGAACTTAAAATTATCGGAGTGGGATGCAGTATTATCTAGACTGTCGTCTGAAGTGCGGTTCCTGTCCAGCCTCTGCTGGAAAGATGCAGACACCTGCACTTAAAGAGAGAAAAGCTGTATCCATGGCTCTTAAAGCAGAATGATATAAAAGGTACCCAGCTTGGCCTCAGTAGGGATACTAGTAGGGGGGGTGCGGGCCCTGAGGTTGCCAGTCTGTGTGACGGACACACTGACACTGCAGATGATGTCCAACTGCAACCTTACCTATAGAAGAGGTAGTCCAGGCTGGTTCCAGGTGGAAGTCATGGCTGACTGACACTCTGGCTGCGAAACTGCAAAACACCGGACAGAGCCCCTCATGGTACGAATCCTGAGGAGAAAACACAGACTCGTGCAGTTATACAACACAAGCACCCCAATCCCTGAGTGCTTTGCCCTTGAAAAACCTGGTAAACAAGGCAAAGCAGGCCCCACACACATTTAGAAGATTGACTTGCTCCTCCCCCTCTATGCCCCATCAGACCCAGTTAAGAAACTGAGCCGAGAGGAGGACAACAGGAAACTAGGGGAAGAAGCCCATAGAACGGAACAAGACCAACAGAAGGAGAACAGAGGAACCCACTGCAGGGAACACAGGCAGTCATCGAACCATATAATGAACCAACAAAATGGCAGGTATGCAGCGTGGGCGGGCGTTCAGTGTACCCTGTGGAATTGGAGAAAGGGATTTATCGGTAAGTACCAAAATCCTGTTTTCTCCTTCATCCACTAGGGGACACTGGAGTTCAAGACAGTGGAGGCGTCCCAAAGCCAAAGTGCTGAGAAGAACTTGCCGACCCCGCAGTAGAAACCCAGCACTGCCGGCATAAACAAATCATATCGATATATGTATAATTATACAGATTCAGAGCTGATCCTGTCCCAGACTACTCCCCCCCCCACCCCAAAAAAAAAAAAAAAAAAGTGTATACATGAAGGTCAAAGCCAATACTGAACAGTCGAATATGACCAGTCTTGAGGTCCAACTAATTGTTTTTTTTTAATGAAAAAGCAGTGGAAGGGTCAGATCATAGAACAAGTGGAGATCCCACTGGTCATGAGACAGAAGGCATCAAGAGGAGTGAAACTACAAGTCCTTGCTGAGGGTCAGGCAGCAGGATAACTCATTCTGGCACAGAGGGATATAAGACAGCAACTGAAACCCTTCAGCAAGTCCAGGCAAAGACCCACGACCTTTACGCCTGGAAAAAACAATCAACCCCAACAGACTACCAACGTGATGGAAGTGTGCTTCTAGCCCGAACATAGTATGAAAACCACTGGGATACCCTAGCTGTTAATAATCATGGACACCACAGCCACTCTGGGAGAGAGAGCTACCCAAGAGAGCACTACCACGAAGTTACCTGCCAATGTAATGAAAGTATCAGATACAGGATAGTAAAGTCAACAAGGCCTCCTGCGTGGAATATAGCAGTTATAGCAACCGAACCTATGACTTTCACACTTTAATGTAAACCAGTGTGCTAGCCCATAGATGCACCTCAGTCCAGAATAGAGCATACCAACAGATTCTAGTAGAATAGTGTCACTAATCACTACGCTGGAACAATGAACCCACAAGCTAGAAAGGCTCCCAGGAGTAGAGCCAACTAACGTCAACAGGTACCCTAAAATGGCAAATGACTGCTAGGACAGCAGCTAGGGTGCGGAAGGGAGAATAACAGTTGTGTAATATCAGGTCGCCTTATCAGGAGCATCATCTGTGGCATTAGTAGGGTAAGTGCGCTTACCTGAGCGACCAGAAGCCCTCTGGACACCACGAAGAATGTCACTTGACTTTTTTCCCATCTCACAGCAACCCGCTTTGTCAGGTATAAAGAGTAGCAACGGTGGCCTAAGACCCAATGCTCTACAGCTCGAACTTCAGCCTGCAGATGTTACAGTAGAAAATACTGTAGAAAACTAGCAGAATTTTTAGGGGAGACATGAAGGTTATACAACAGGCCTGCATTCTATGACTTTCTACTAGTGTAACACTCAAGTAATGTTTTCTGGGCTTCCCTAATGGAAGTATCATTACATTAAACACTTCTAATGGTGCAGTGCGTATTCGCTAAAAAGGCAGAAACACAGGATAGCGTAAGAAATTAAAACCCTGTACCGGTCAAGGTACACATAGAATTATCAATGGATCCCCACCAGTGACTCTTGACAGTTAAAAGTGGTCACAGCAAGATGGATATTGAAAACAAATGAACATCAGGGTCAAGGATTTACTTGATACCCACCAATATAGTACAACCCAGGCCTGACCCAGCCTAACCTCCTGGCAGGTGGCCTTCAGAACATAGGACTTTATTGGTTAAATTACAGCAGACTGCATTTACAACTACTGAGAAGGAATAGAACCTGGATTCTCTATATTCTAATAGGAATCCACCTTGGAGAGACTTATCTTGCTGAGACAGCCTTGTTTAATCTGTGACAAGGCAATATTATAGAGTACCAGAATCCATACTAAGAAGGATACCTGTACTTATCAATTATCCCAAGAAAAGGGATACACCTGTATGAATAACCCCAGTTAGGGTTTAAAACACGTTTTCCCGATTCTTATGAAATATACAGTACATATGAAAAATAGGTAAATATATAATTTTTATTTAATTACACATACAAAGTTGCATGAGAAGTGAGTCTCTTTGAAAGGAAGATATTTAGTACCAACAGAATAAAGCTGCCCATCCAGTAGGCGATTAAATTGAGTGATTGAACGATAACGTTAGTTTGCAAATCGTTCACTAAAATGTCTAAAACAACCAGTGATGCGCGCTCCCGCTGGTTGTTTTAGACCTCTATCATCGGGCAAACATGCTGGACAACCTGACGATAACATCAGGTTCAGCATGTTAGCAGATAATTGATGTTCCTACACTGAACGACTGATCGTTCAGTGTAGGCACATCAGACTGAAACGACTGCACGATTACAATGTCGTGATCGTTCAGTCTTTTGCCCGTCTTCTAGTGGATGGGCAGCACAAGTTTACTGTCAGACTCCTGCACCGGGAGATCAGCATGCTTATATAGTAATTAGAATACTGCATTCTTAGTGTCTTACAAGTACCGGGCGCTGATCAAGTGCGTCACTGGAGCTATTACTGCAGTTTTACATAATAGGCCCCTCAAAAAGGGGCGCCTTAGATATTAAATGACTGGGACAGAACTACACTAAATATTGTCCAAGGTCGCAATGCGAAGACCTAAGAGTTATGAGGCCTAATGTCGCTTTTAGAACAGCCTGAGCTGAACCTAGACACCTATTGCCCCAGGAGCACCTATGCAAGTACATATTTTTATATGCAAGTGTGGAGATACAAGAAGGCCACAGGCATGTATTGGTGCACTTGAAGTACAGTTTTAGCAATGTCTTAAGGAATTGTGACTTTCGCAATGTAAGATTCAGCATGACTAGTCTATAGCTGGATTTCAATGTCCAGTGTACAATTGATTAGGTGGCTCTAAATAGTTTACCTGCTGCCAAAGCAAGCACACAAGATTTAAAAATATAAAAATCTTATGCTTAGCCTACAGCTCCTACTAATCCCCGGTGGTTAGGATTGTGGAATTCTAGGAATAACTACATATACAAGATGCCTGTCAATAGCCCTGTCATACAGCGCTCGGGGCTTCAGTACACACACATCTTCCCATTGTGGGGGGGGAGGAGCAGCAGACTTGGACTCAGCCGGTTTCAGCTGCGGCAGGCCCTGTGCTATCAGCTTCTCTCCCGAGCGGGGATCAGCGCTGCGGCGTCCCCTGTTAATAAGGAGGGAGAGCAGAGATCACTTTTGCTAGAACTAACTGCTCCGCCAGGATATTCCAGTACTTACACACCTTTCATTTTATAAGAGGCAGGCATCTTGCATGTGGGAACGTATGGTGCAATTATCGGCACCGGTGCCTTCCTCACACAGGAAACGGTGCAGCCTTCTGACAACCGCGTTGTTAGCGGCTATATGTATAGGGTGCGGCAGTTCAGAGAGCCGCGCTACTTATGCCTCAGGGATGCTGCTGCAGTGCAGAGCTCGCTGAGAGGGAGAGTACAGAGTAGTCTGGGAGAGATGCAGGGTGGGGGGGGGGGGGGGGGGGTTGGGGCAGTGGTTATACTTAAAGGCTGCTGCAGCCGGGATGCTGAGCTGAGGGGGAGGCGAGGAACCCGGACACGAGTCGGTGTCAGCTGTGGCGGGTCCTCGCAGAGTCCGATGACTCAGTCCGTGAGCCCCCTCCTCAGGGTCACCGGACACAGGCTGCAGTAGCCGTGGCAGAGCGCTTCCTGGCAGCTCCCCCGAAGCAGGCAGACTGCCACAGCTAGCAGTCTGCCTGTCCTCAATGCTTGTTAATAAACATATATATTATATGTGTTGGAGACAGCCTGATGCGCTACCGGCTCTCTCGGGCACATTTTCTAAACTGGGGCATAGAGGGGGAGGAGCCAGTTACATTTCTACATTTTTTAAGTGCCAGGCTCTACTCTACCACCATCTATATCCCACTTTCTTGAGCTCCAGTGTCCCCTAGTGGATGAAGGAGAAAAAAAAAAAAAAAAAAAAAAAAAAAAGGAGAAGCCTGGGCTACTGGGAGAAGTTTAACTAGTTGGTGACCAGACTCCTCCTGCTCCACCCTATACCCATGGTCTAAGCCTGTGTCACCTATGGATGTGTGAATAAGAAAGTAACAGTTATGCTGTACATTGGTACAATCAACACAATGAAACTTGATTGAAAACAAAAAAGTTTGTCAGAGATATTATGGATTGGAAAATAGAATATGTTGAAAGTGCTACTGAAGATATCTGGAAAACATGCCTCTATTATTGATCAATATAATATTCTTTAACAGATTAACAAAATGACCAGTAAAAGGAAAAAAACAGCGAGGGGGGCGATCAAGAGAAAGACAAAAGAGAAAACACAGAAGGAAGAGCAGGGTTAGAGGAACTACACAATTATATATTTTTAAACACACAATTTTTTTTTAGAACCTACCGACTCGGATATCCAGAGGCCATCCCTTTTGTTCTGCAACAGTTCCCACCTCAGACACTGGTGTTGCCAGGTCTGGAGTAAAAGGTCCATTGATGTATGGTTTAAGCTATTGGAGATAAAACAGACATTCGCACATATTACTACCTGGCTACAAAGAAGTAAAACTCACGCAAAACCCACCCACAAAACAGTTGCGTGTCCCCAAGAACCTAAGCAAGGTAACCTGGCACCAGGCCTCACTGTTGGGTTAACAAAGGCACTGCCAATTTATCAAATTTAATGAATAACCTCCACTATCATTAACTCATTCTCATCATCAACTGATAATATCCCCATCCAGTGGATTACACATTTTCCCCAGTGTTGTTGGTATGTTAGATCTAATAGCACTTAGGCAACAAACAGCTCTAGCAGAGTGCACTCACCTCATCCAAGTTAAGCTCAATCAACTGGTCATATTCACAGCCTTCATCTGGCACCAGATTACTCTTGAACTCATCTGCTAGAGATGCAATTTCTGAAATAGAAGAAATAGATTACAGTTACCAAAGAATCTAAAGCAAGCAAAAAAAAAAAAAAAATCACCCATTGTAAATCAGAGAAGCATATGGAGGGTACCAGCACTTATGCTAATAACTTCTTCCATTATACATATGGAGAAAAAAAAAAAAAAAAAAACCACCAACCTTTTCCAGGGAATTATTTCCTGGTTAAAAACACCATTAGTGCCTGTACCTCGAGATGTAATTTGGGGTTGAATAGGTGGCTTACTAATCAAAGGGCCCAATGTTTTGGCAGGGGTGGGGGTGTTGGCCTGGAAGAGACCATGCAACATGGTATAAGGCAGACACATCTGAGATTGCTGAAGCAGATCGTAGACAAATGGGGTACACTATATACTGGAGCATTACCAGATGCAGAAACCTGCTATGTAGTGTAAAGCAGACACAGAAATTGCTGGAACATATATTCCCCAAAAAAAAAAAAAAAAAAAACAACTTTACATGGTTTTCTTAATTGCTCATTGGCATTTTCCAACTGGTATTGACTGTTCAGTGACATATTAAGGCCTTTGGTCTCGAAGTACAAAAGCCTCCCAGTCCTGAACACTGGCATCAGTTGCCACTGCTGTTCAGCCCCAAAGCATGTAGTGACCTCTGAGGAGTCAGAAGAGCCATTAACATATTAAAACGGTTTATAAATCGGAATGTAACAAAGTAAAATCTGCCATACGCTCACTTTGACCCCTGCAAACTGCACAAACTTGAAAATAGAGAGTGCAGTTGGAGTAATGGTTAGCAGTACTGCTTCACAGCACTGAGGTCTTGTTTCAATTCCCATCAAGGGAATGTGTGGAGTTTGTAGGTTTACGGTTTGTGTGATTTTCCTCCAGGTGCTCTGGTTTCCTCTCACAATCCAAAGACATTTTTATACATCCCTGATGTATGTAGCAACCACGGACTAATTGCTCTGAGGTTTAGGGTTAATCTCAGAGACAGTCTTGAACCTGTCCACCCAAAGCTGTGCATTTAGGTTCAGAATGGCCCAAAGAGCTGTCTGGATTCTATTGAAGTATCTTCTCGTGCACAAACCAAACACCTTCTGCACTTTCAGCACTCAAAAGACACCTTGGGGGAGTTTAAAGGACCCAATGACCTACTCCAGAGAGTCATAGACTGGACTAAAGAGTTATCATAGGACTAGTTCCATCTTCTCAGCTACACTACCCATGTCAGTACAGCAACTAGCCCTCGGCCCTATCCCTCACACATTTACCTCATTGTTCAGGGTGCATCTGCTTGGCAGAAAGAAAAAAAGGAAAATGGCCAGCTGTAGTACACAATCAGAAACAGAGAGAGTCGAACTTCTTTTAAAAAGATCACATTTACACCTGCATCTGGGTTGTTAGACCATATCTCTAAGATTGGTCAATTTTATTCTTCTGCTTGGACTGCTTTCAGCTTCAAATCTTGCCCAGTTGTTCATCAAAGAGATATTCTATCTTCATGGTGTAAAAAAACAAAAATATTTTCAGATAGAAGAGTCCAGTTTTTGGAGATTAGCTTGATTTGCAAGGCAGAGCAAGTTAAGTTCTCTTCGGCCTACCACTCCGAATGGGCAAGAATGAGGTGGTAGGCCAAAAGAGTGAACCAAGATCTTGAAACCTTCCAAATACTGTACATTTCTTCCTCACAGCATGATTGGGTTGAACTTTCACCTTGGGCAGAGTTCGCACACAATAATCTGTATAATTTATCCTCCAATTCTTGACAATTTTTACAGTCTGTGGTCTCCATCCTCACGTTCCAGAATTTCAGTCACTGCCAGTCTTGGATGTTCCAGCAGCTAAATCCTCCCTTCAATAAGTCAGCAGAATTTGGAAGGATGTACATTCTTCATTAACCAAGTCCTCTGCCTGATACAAAGTCTCAGCAGATCGCAAGAGAAGAGCTGTTCCAAGTTTGAGTCTTGGAGATAGTGTATGGCAGTTGACTCGCAACTTAAAAAAAGTGTTCCATCCATGAAATTCGCACCACAATTCATAGGTCCTTTACCTGTGGAACGAGTAATCAGTCCAGTAGCCTAGAATCTTAAATTTACCAAATTTTCTTGACAATCCGATTTCTTTTCATATCTCTCCTGAAACCTCCAATTCGGAATTGGTTCCAGTCTTCCCTACCCATAGCTCCTAAGGCTCAAAGTCAACGTGGACTTTCAAAACTCCCCAGATGTTCATACTCATCTGATTAAAACATTTCATGACAAGATCCCTCACAAGGTCAAACAGTGTCTTGGCAGTCACTTGTAAAAAGGTGGGGGTACAGTCACAACCCTAACCAGAGACTCCAGACAGACCCCACTCCTCGTCAGCGGCTGCCGATCCACCACCTGAGAGTTGCCATGGCCGCCACTTTCCTGGTGCTAGGCTGACGGCACCTGCATGAAAATCATGCAGATGTTCTTGGTGTGCTTTCAGCAGCCGTTCTCACCAGTACTGGTTCATGGGCGCAGCCATCTTCAAGTGAACCACCTGACCTCAGCTCTACCAATGGAGTGCTGCACCTGCAGACCCAGCCAATCAACAGCTAGTGGATCCTTTAAAAAAAAAAAAAAAAAAAAAAAAAAAAAAAGACTGTGGGGGCGTGGCTTGACTAGGCATGGAGTAGGACGCTGGTCCCTTCGCTCTCCAGCCTTGTAATCCTGGACGATATCCTGCACCCCACGGAAGGCTTCCACATAACTCTGCCCCGTTGTGTAAAGAGCCCAGCATACCTCTGAGCAAGTCTCTGCTTGGTCGGCAGTCCGGCAGCGTGACTCCTGCGATTTCCAGGTGTCACGGTCCTCGGCCTGTGTGGTGCAACGCGGTGCCATTTTAGCTCCGGCTCCCTGTTGTGCGGCTGCTCCCTTCTTGTCTCCTGCGGCTTGAGAGACCTCCGGAGGCGGTTACCCTGCAGTGGGCTGCCTGAAGACCCTGGGCTGCTCCTGCTGAGAGCTATGAGCTCCGGATAACGGTCTGCATAGGACGCCAACTTGGGGAGTGTAAACTTAGGTGGGTCAGCTTGTCCTGGTCTACTGCTGCTTTGCCGATCCTGAGAAAGGGAGGCTGCTTGGTAGTGTCCCTTGCTGACTACCCTATAAGTACACACTGTCTGCTGTTGACGCTGCTCCCGTGATCAGTGCTCCTCTCCCACACTTCACAGCCTGATTGCCAAAGAGATCTGTGTGTGCCTCTCGTTGGAGTTGTGGTTACGCATGAACAGCCCATTAGCTGCCAGAATACAGTTTCACTTTTACACTATGGATCCTCCGAGTACCTACTGCTGCAGATATTGATTGATATTTATCTTTTGGCTTCATATTGATTCCGTAGTTGTCTGTCTAAGTTATTTCTCTAATGGTGAGGAAGTCCCAATCCTCTGCTGCATCCAGGTCGTCAAGGTTTGCCAGAAACAGTCCGGGCCCTTCCTCACCTGCACCCTCTATATCTGCCCCACCTTCGCCTGATATGGCTGCATCGCCTGAAGTTACTATGGAGACGCTAATGCAGGCCATTACGGATTATGAAAAACGTTTGGCAGACAGGGTTGAGGAGGTTCATGTAGACATCTCTCTCATTTGACAAGATATGCAAAAAAAAAATTTAGAGATAGAGTTGGGGAAGCAGAGAACTGGATATCTAATTTGGAGGATGCTAATGTGACTGTACCTGAGAGACTGTCTTCATTAGAGTCTCAGATGACTGCATGTCAGCAGAAATTAACGGATATTTTTCACTCCACAGTTTACAGTTGAGCGAGCCCACTGCATCCCTGACTGCCCTCTTCCTCCTGGTGCACAGCCACGGACCTTTATTACAAAGATTCTTCATTATAAAGGACCGTGATACCATTCTCCGTCTTGCTAGAACCAATGGCCCGTTGGAATATAATGGTAATAAAATTGTGGTCTATCAGGACTTTTCTACAGATGTCCAAAAATCCCCCACAGTTTCTGAAAGTGAAACGTCGGTTGAGAGACCTGCAGCTGCCTTATTCTATGCTCTTTCCTGCTCAGCTGCGGGTCGTGGTTGGGAACCCCACCCATTTCTTTGACTCTCCGCGCGAGGCCTCTGCCTGGATTGATCTACAGGCGCAGAACCGTGCTGTTCCACCATGAGAGATATTAACCAGAGTATAATATTTCCAATATATTGAGTGCTCTTTAAGTGATAGTGTCTTTTTACCATTTTCACCAACAGTATGTACATTATGTTTTATGTTGTTTATTTGTTATATGGAGATGCTTTTCAAGCATGTATGCCCACTTGTTTTACTCTTGCTTGGAAGTTTTTTTTCAGTGGTTTAGATCCTTTCACTGGGGACATGTCTTTTAAGTTGCAGATTTAGTTGCCCTTACTATTTTGAGGGTTTAGTTTAGTTTTTCTCTTTGAGACTAGTATTTTTGGGGTCTAGGTGCACCTGTGTTGGGGTAGGTATGCAGGGTGGGGGTGGTTGGTTCTGGGTATTTGTATTTTAATTTTTTCACAACCATTTATGTACTGTGTTGGATGGGGTTTTGGTAAAGTGTTTCTCCTGTTTCATGGTACCCATCGTTACTATGCTAAATTTTCTTTCCTGGAACGTCAGGGGCCTAAATGATAATGTTAAAACACTCCCTGGTCCTACGCCAAATTAAAGCTCTGACCCCTGAAATAGTCTGCTTAATGGAAACACACTTGATTGGTAGTCGTATCATGTCACTCAAAAAACCCTGGGTGGGCTGGGCCTTTCATTCCTTGTTTTTACGCACATTCCAGGGGGGGTTTCTGTATTAATTCACAAATCAATGTGCTTTAACTGTGTTAAGGTGCAGATAGATCCTCTGGGTCAGTATGTCTTTCTTGCAGGTACTTTCCATGCAGCTCCCCTTATTTTGTTAGCAATGTATATACCTCCCCCTTTTAATTCAACTATTCTTGCCAAGGTCTGTGATTTTCTTTTGGAATTTCTTAATATTTGTATTGAAGATTTCAATAAAATTTATTTGAGGAACCTCTCTCCACCTATCTAAGGATTCATCCGACCCCTTTTTCACACTTAATTGCGGAGATGAGTTTGGTGAATGCTTGGTGCAAGTGCTTTCCCCTAGCTCGTTGTTACTCATAACGTGTTTTCACGCATAGATATGGCTTTTGTATCGCGTTTAATACTAAAAAGTATTTGTTGAGGGGTGTCTCCGATCATTCCCCTCTATTGCTATCCTTTGACCTGACGTTTCCTAGGAGTGTTTCTTATTGGAGACTTAACCCCTTTTGGTTAACACAGATGGGGGCGGCTTCTGAACTCCTAGCAGTATGGCGTGAATTTCTTTAAATAAATTTAATAAAGAACTCTGGTCCCCTAGTCTGGGATGCCTTTAAGGCCTTTCTGAGCAGGGGGGGGTCTCTGATATCTAGGATATCGTAAACTCAAGGCTTTCAATAGGAAACGAGAGGAAGAATTGGAGTCTATGAGTGTGCAGCACTTAATGCGATATACCTTGCTAGCGGTCTTTTTGCTGATAGAGTGGAATGGCTTATTGTACACAAGCAGTTGACTAATTTTCTACTGGACAAGTCTAGATGCCACCTATTGGTGGCTTCACACGATTATTATACTCAGGGAGATCGCACGGGTAGATTTTTGGCCTATTTAGCTAGAGCTGAGGTTTCCCCTACCACTGTGCACAGATTGAAAGATGTTGCCGGGACAATTCATGAGGATACCCCTTCTATTGCTACTGCGTTCTCCATCCACTCATTACGCTGTGGTGTATAAATCCAGAGCCCTTTACTCTTTTTCTGAACTGTCCAGTTACTTCGATCAAATAATTTTGCCAGTTTTGTCTGATGAGCAGCAACAGATTTTAGACTCCCCTCTCTCATTAGAAGAGGTGGAGGAGGCTATCAAGTCCCTTCCTAACAATAAAGCTCCTGGTGTAGACGGACTCCCTAATGAATTATATAAGACCCTTGCGAGCTTCTTTATTCCCCAGCTCTTGGAAATATTTGAGCACTTCTATGGGATTTGTTCGCTTCCCCCACTCTATGGCGGAGGCTATAATTATATTAACTCCAAAGCCTGGTAAGGACCCACTGTCCCCCGATTCGTATCATCTTCTCTCACTGCTGGCATCGGATATAAAAATATTGCCCTAAAATTTTGGCTTCCCGGCTTAATACAGTGATTCTTGAGATTATCCACATTGACCAAACAGGTTTTATGCCGGGAAGCTCCACCACCATTAATTTGAGAAGGGTATTCACCTATCTACAGGCGGCTGGTGTGAAGATGGACGATTAATATCTGTGGATGCAGCACGTGCATGAGCCTCGGTGGAGTGGCCTTTCCTTTTGGAAGTTCTATCTAGATTCGGAAAAGGGTCTAAAATTCCTGGCATGGATTAAACTTTTATATTCATGTCCGGTTGCTAGAATCAGTGTGTGAATGGTTTTGTTACCAAATACTTTAAAAAATTGGAAAGGGGGACTAGACAGGGATGCCAGTTGTCCCCTTTGCAGTTTGCCCTTGCTATAGAGCCCACGGCCTGCGCTATTAGAGCCTCCTCTGATCTCTGTCCATGATTTTGAAACCAGGAGGAGGAAAAGATTGGTCTTTATGCAGATGACACGATTCTATTCCTGACAAATATGCAGAGCTCTTTGCCAGCACTCCTCGAGTTAGTGGAAACATTTGGTTTGTATTCCGGCATTCATATAAACTGGGATAAATCTAATATTTCCTCTTTCCCCTGATGCCCCTCCTCCAAGTGCATACAATTTTCCCCTTGGATGGTGTACTCAAGTATCTTGGTATACAGCTTTCGCACTCTCCGGCTGACTTTATTCACTTAAATCTTACTCCCCAAACTGATAACTTTAAAACCAAGTCTCAGACATGGCAAAAACTTCCTCTCTCAGTAACAGGTCGTGTAAATCTTGTATATAAAAACTTGGGTTGAATAACCATCTTAATATTACAAAACTCTCCGGTGTATATTCCCTTGTCCCAGTTTAGGATGATTGCCAGCTGTATTACTTCATTTAATTGGGGAAACAAGGCTCCATGTATAGCTTATAAAAGAGTGTGTTGGCCTCGAGGGGAGGGTGGTCTGGCATTGATTTATCTCTTTATCTCACTGCTCAGATGTCCCAGTTGGGGGGGAATAGGTCACGAGAATCTTCCATTAGCTCTTCTTGCAAAAACGGGTATGAATATTTTCTCCCACACAGTTTTGCTGGCCCATACTTCTCTCTCACGGTGCCCACCGTTGCTGCAACAGACCCAGAGAGTGTGGCTCGCTGGGGAGAAATTATTGGGGGAAACTCCAACTGATCCATGCTCTCCACTTTGGGGTAATCTTTCTTTTTCAGAACTTAAGGGATTGCAGGGTGGATCGGTTTGGAAGTCATATGAAGTGGTAGCTATTTGTCAGTTACATCAAGATGGGGTTTCACACTTTTTTGCATTCTTAACCTCCAAATATGGTCTCCCGGCTCATTTCTTTTACAGATACCTTCAGCATGTTCTCTGTGCACAGTGGAGGGATGCGGCTCCTGACTTTCGTGAGGCTCCAATGCGTTTATTGGCGCGTACTTTGCCCTCTAGGATATCAGTTTCTGTGGCCTACTCCTTACTGTTATCTCCTAGGGAAGAAGGGGGGTTTGACTAACCTTATCCCAATGGGGTCTAATGATTTGGGTACTCTGTCTGACGATGACTGGAAGGTTGTTATAGGGACCCCCCCCGGCAAGCTACGGCTTATGCCAGATTTCAGCAGATAGTTGTATATTTTGCGTAGGGTTTATTGGGCCCCGTTTAGACTTTTTGTGATTGGTGGTTCTGACGTGGACTCCTGTCCCAAATGCTTTACCCCCTCTGATTTCTGGCACCTCCTCTGGTCATGCCCTTGTATTGCTTCATTTTGGTCTAGTGTGATGGTGGTGTGCGAGACACGGGTATCCATGTACCTCTACTGTCTCCACGCATCTGTTTATTTGGCCTGGATTTTGAGGATTCCCTGTCTGTTTCCCTTATATTATATGTCAACAACCTTTTAACTCTGGCAAGGGTGTGTATTGCCCGCAAGTGAATGGCCCCTGATTCACCCACCTTTGCATCCTGGGTAGCATTGGTTAATTTGACAACATCTCATGAACATTATATGTACCAGAAACGTAACTGCCCGAGTAAATTCGATAAAGTTTGGTCCCGGTGACAGAAATTCCGCTATGCTCTCTCTGATTGCTAGTAACTGATTCCTTAGTTCTTGTGTTTGGAGTGTCCCCATCAGCCACTCACATTTAATTGAATGAGTTTAAAAAAAAAAAAAATGTTATTCTTGTCTAGAATATATGCAAGATTGATAATGTGATTGTTAAATGCTAATATTTGTTTTTTATATTGTTTTATATTATGCATTGCAGAACAACAAAATGTTATGTCAGCTATTATGCTGCTGTACGGATTTACATGCATTACTGTACATTTTTGGTCTCACATTTTCTTATTGTATATATTTTTCTATTGCCATTAGAATTTTTTTTTTTTTAAACAAACAAGGACTTACTAGTTGCCAGTGCAAAGTCTCATTGCAGGCCATGTGAGCACATTATCTATCCCCCTCAGCGATTTTTTATTTTTCTTCCGAGTTATCAGTTTATCCCAGGTCTGCTGCTTCCAATACAGCAGCCAGCTCCTCTGCTCTGCGAGGCATCCACTCGAGCTCCACAGTGTCTGCCAGTGTTCAGCCAAGCTTCTATAGTTTCAGTTCAGTAACCAGCTATCCGCAAGTATACTGTATCCAGTTATCCAAAAGTCTACAGAATCTCATTCTGTGTCCAGTTACCTGCAAAGCCACAGTTTCCTGTACAGTGTCCAGTTATCCACAAGACCACTGAATTCTGTTCAGTGACCAGTACCTTGGGACTTGGTAACAGAGAGGTAAGATTTTTTTTTTTTTTCCCCCCAACCACTCCAACCCTAGACCCCCCAAAGCTCAGGTACACCAAGTCACTCAGATCCAGTTGCGACACCTGCCGCAGATGGGGATTATTTACCATCCCCTATTCCAAGCCAATCACTAAAAGGACCAGAATGCAAGTTACTGCCTAGTATGGGGCCCCCTTTATGAAACAGCTCCTCACCAGATCCACTATGCTTCCAAACACTGATTGCTGGTACTGACAGTCTTCAAATTTCTCTCTCCAAGCAGGGAGAAAGAAAAATCACTTAAACTGGTTCCTCAACTGGAGGAAGTACCAGAGAGCAGAGGGTAGAAGTGGAAGGCACCTCCAATGTCCAAAACTAGCAATAAACAAAGTCTGTACATAAGTAAAAAGGAAGCAGAAATGCAAGTTTACAAAGGATAGTGTGTACTTTATTGCCTCTACAGTGGTGTGCAAATTAATTGGGGAAATAAAAAAAATGTGCTTACTGGAGATGGTGTGGGCTCACAAATGTGGCCTTATGCCAGCTACGGAGGTTGAAAATTAAGCACTGTGATGGAAATTTAGGGCATAACATGCTCTTTGCCTATATTTCAAGAAACGTGAAGGCTCTTATCGAAGGACTGAAAATAAGTCTGCTTCACTGGCTGGAATCTCTCCCCCAATTTAAACAGCACATAGAACTTATGGTGTAGTGTCAAGTTAAGGCTTGGCAAAATAGAAATTAACCATTCTTGGTTTAACAGTTTAACTTAAGTGTAGTTTCATGGCAAAATTTTAAATTTGACAAACTGGCATATGTAGTGTACAACTAGTTATTGCCGCTTAAGGCACCATATAAATTAATAGCAAGTAGAGAACAAGCTACAAACCTGAACGTCCGGTTTTGTCCAAATAGGTTTTCATGCGATGGTTATAGGGGAATACAGATGTTGTGGCTCCAATTTCAGCTCCCATATTACAGATGGTGGCCATTCCGGTACAGGAGATAGAGTCCACTCCAGGACCATGATATTCAACAATGGCTCCAGTGCCACCCTTCACAGTCAGGATGCCCGCTACTTTCAGAATTACATCTTTTGGTGAAGTCCAGCCAGATAACTTTCCGGTCAATTTAACACCAATGACCTGAAAAATAGAATAATTAATTAAAGGCCACACCCCCTACATCCCAATAAAATTGACTAGTGTGATAATGCGTTTCTACTACACTTCATGTTTTATAGGAATAGTTTGGCTTTTGTAGTGTCAGATTTTAAATAATTTTTTACGATCCATTAATACTGTCCAGCAGATTGAGACACCCTCCCTCTCGCTGGGTAATCATTCAATTGTCCTGGTGACAACCCAAAGTGATTTATCAACTTTGGAAGGGATAGGTGCAGCAAAAACTGGCCCAGGAACAGAGGCAGAAGTCCAACAATAGCACAGCTTGGGAGCATGCAGCCATTATCTAAAGCCTGACACGTCAAGTGTTCCCCACACACCTCTAAAGCAGCCCATACACTGCAATATGCACAATGCATGACGGTCAATCCAATGCTCCACATATCGGGCGATTCCCACACACAGAGCAAAGTGGTGGCACCTCCCTCCCTCAGCCGCATAGTGCAACATGGGATAGTACATCGCATCCCCAGATCTTACGGAAAATTCACTCGATGTACGACCCCACGGAAGTGCGCACAGTAGGATATCATGCCCATACACGGTACGATACAGCAGCTATATCGTACCAATCCGTCAGATCGGTATATATAAGCCATCTATATCGCACTGTATGGCCAGCCTTAGACTAATTTAATTCAAGCAGAGCCATCTTTCCCTTCTGCTTCATGTTTTTCTATGCAATTTGTTTGTCTCATTATCCCCCACTGTCCCCTATAAAAAGGAGATTTTGGTACTTACCATAAAATCCTTCCCTCTTAGTCCATCTGGCAGTTACATTGGGTTGAGCTGCTGGCTCAGGAGTTCAGGCACTGCAAAAAATGTGTATGCTCTAACCCCTTTCAATCCCCTCCTACCACAACCAGACCTCAGTTTTATTTTCTCACAAAGCCGCATGAGAAAGACCAACCAACAAGACAAACAAATTATGTAACCAAGAGAACAAGACGAGTATAGAACAAAAGGACAACAAAATCAGGGAAGGAGCATTGTCCCCCAGATGGATTAAGATAATAGGATTTTACGATGAGTACCAAAATCCATTCACCTCTCATTCATTCTGGGGGGACACTGGCAGTTAGGCTTGCTTTGTGAAATCCCAACTTAACTACAGGGAGCACCATCTGGCAGAGCCGCACACAAGATAGTCCGCCCAAAACTAGCATCACCGGAACCACAGGCATTGAACCAGTATAAATTTTGTATATTTATGCACAGGAGGACCATGTCACCGTCCTGCATAGCTGTTCAACTGAGGCCCCATGCTGAACCGCCCAGGAGGCCCCAACAGCCAGAGTGCACGAGTCCGAAGACTATGCAGAGCAGGCTTAGCCAAAGGCATACTAGCCTGACATATGGACGACGTAATCCATCTGGCAATGGACGACTTGGATGCTGGCCAGCCTCTTAGGGGCTTCAATTAAGACCAAAAGTGTACATCTCCAATTTGACTGACAGATTCAGTCACCGTAGATCCTCACAGCCCAGACCACGCCCAAAGGCTCTAAAGATGCAGGACCAGAAGACTAGCCCAGCCCGGAAAAAGCCAGGAGATTATCCTGGTTCAGAAGGTGGTGGTTTAGGCCAAAAGACCACTTGGTCAGGATGGAAAATGACCAATGGAGGCTTACAAGATAAGGCCGCCAACCTCGAGACGGGCCTAGCAGGTGCAATGGCCAGCAGAAAAACCACCTTAATCGTAAGTGCTCTCAGAACCATGGTCTCAAGAGGCCTCGAGGGAGGCAGCTGAAGAGCCTCAAATCACTACATTCAAATCCCTTGTTGGAACGTATGGGGGCAAGGTGTGAACTTCCAGAATGATGGGCAAACCCCTCTGAAAAAATGGACAAGGCAGAACCTGAGCCTTGATTGGAAAAAAAAAAAAAAAAAAAAAAAAAAAAAGCGAAAGGTCATGAGATAAAACCAATCTGAAGAAAAGCCAAGAGACGCAGCAAACCAAGTAGATGCTGAGATTCAGACGTTTGCACCAGGAAATGTTTAACTTCTAAACCAGATGGTAAAACCTTGAAGTGACAAGTTTGAGCCCTGATCATGTTCTGTACAAGCAGCCTGGTAACCCATGAGCACTCAAGATCTGGATCTCAAGAACGATGCCGGCTAAGCCAGATGACGTACATCTAGGTGTAGACAAGAGCCCTGCCTTATCAGATCTTTTCTTATTGTAAGACAATAAGGAGCTTCAGCCAGCATGGCCCAAAGAAGAGCATACCACTGCCAGTCTGGAGCTACGTGAATAATCAGGAGACCATCCCGGCGAACCCACTGAAGTATCCTGGCCAGCATGGGCAATGGTAGAAACCTTTATCCCAACTGAAAGGACCAAGGCACTGTCATGGTATCTACAAATAGAGCCTGTGGATTTCTTGAGCGAGCCATGTACATGGGAAGCTTTGTTTAACCTGGAGGTCTACGTTGGGCAGACCCCACCGATTCACAATCAGCTTAAACACCTTCTAGTGAAGTGCCTACTCAGAAATGGACAATGTGGAGACTGAAGAAGTCAGTCTCCCAGTTGCCCACTCCTGGGATGTAGATGGCCGAATTGGCAGGAACCCAGCATTCCGCCCAATGACAAATGCAAGACACCTCCATCAGAGCCTGACGATTGCTGTTCCCACCCTTTAACAGCACGACGGCGGCCTATGTAAAACAGACTATCCAAACTGGCCTGCCCTGTAGGACCTGTGTGCTTGGAGCAGTGAGTACCGAAGCACCCTTAATTCCAGGATGTTGATCGGTTGGGGAGCAGTAGTCTGCCCTCCCTGTCAGGCTGGCATCCGTTGTGACCAACCCCCAGTCCCAAAATAAGAACTGGGATCCCTTTGACAGATTGAGTATGAAGCCACCACAGTAGAGACTGGAATGTCTGTTAGGATAGCCAAAACAGTTGTCTGTCCCAGTGGCAAACGCAGAATTTGTAGATGGGAGTTTCCAAATGCTTGAAATTAGAGTGTTGCCAGTCCATAATTAGCACTTAACCAGCTTTAATATGAGTTATACAAAGTGTATTGTGTCATAATTTCAGCATACACAGGACCAGAGAACACAGTAAGCCATTAAATGCAGCAGTAGGGGCCATTCTCCCTGAGGTGAATGTTTTTATTTGAGATGACGGCACCATTCTAGAGCATTGGAGCAAGTCCGGGGGAGCAGCAGCAAAAAAAACAAAACAAAAAAAAAACCTAGCACTGCCTACACATATATGTACATATTAGTCTCCTTATGCACTGGAGAAGGTATTATACAGTAACCCCATTTGTCTATAGCAGTGCATCCCTAAAAGTGCATGTTTTCCAGATCTCCTAGTTGATGCACATGTGTATTTATTACTGGCTGACACATGTTAAAAGAATTCACAGGTGGTGCTGATCATTTAGTTTGTGATGCTGCGAAAACATGGAGCAGTAGTAAAATTTTAGATTACCATTTCAATTGGCTCATTGTGTGGGCTGGGGAGGGGGGTTTTCAGGCAACCGGAACCCCCTCCTGCGTTTGCCTCGGTGTCCAGACTGAATCCAGCCCTGGACCAATGGCATGAAATCTGTCATTGCATAGTCTGGGCATGAAACCTAAAGAGCAGTACTGCTTTGACGCAAGCTACCATTTTTCCCCAGAAGTTGCATACACTGGACCACTGAGACCTGAGGTAATCTCACCAGGGATTGAAAATCCCAAATCTTCTGAACAAGAAGACAGACCTTATGACTGCGGGTATTGAACCAGAGGCCCAAAAAGAGCTTCTGAGATGGAGTGATATTTGACTTTGGTAATTTATGATCCATCCACAAGACTCTATAGTCTCCACCTCCACAATCATTTGCTGACATAGTACATCCACTGGAGCCTTGAGAAGGTTGTCCAAATAAGTAGAGATTGTAATTCCCTTTAGTCTTAAATAAATCATGCAGGCAATGACCTTTGTGAATACTCGGGGTCCTTAGACAGACCAAAAGGTAGAATCAGGAATTGAATATGTATATCCCCAACTGCAAGCCTGAATCTGTCAAAGGGATCCCAGTTCTTAGTTTGACGCCCTTGCCAAACGGCTACATACACACATCCTTTATGTCTATAGGAATTCCCCATGCTCCATGGCGCTGATAACAGAGCACAGAGACTATCTTGAACTTTGCCAGAAACCTATTGGAAATGAGCCACTTCATATTCAAGACCTGATGGAAGGACCAGTCTGCCTTCTGACCAAGAAGAGGCTTGAGTAGAACCCCAGTCCTTGCTGGTGGGAAGTAACAGGAACAATTACTCCAGAATCTGAAAGAGAATGCACCGCCTCCAGAATGACCATCTCAGTGGATCTAGGAGGAAGCGGAGTGATTAAAAAACACACACACACACACTTCTGCGCAGAGATCAGATGCAGACTGGAGCCACACATCCCAGAATCTCAGCAAGAAGGCCCCTACCACAGAGGATGGGATTGGGCTCTCTGAGCCACGCAGACTGTTTCTCTACCCCTGCCAGAGAAGTGAAGAAGCAACACCACAACTATTTTGCCTTAGGAGCAGAGACCGGGATATAAGGGCACTTACCTCCCGTAGCCTGGGTATAATATTGGCAAGTTCCAGTCCCAAAAATACAAAAAGCCTCCTTCAAAATGGACCTCCTGTAGGGTACGCTTTGACACAGTCAAAGTCAGATGAGTTTTCTGGCAGAAATGGCGAAAGCAGAAATACGTATTTGCATAGCCGATGCATCCAGAGAGGCATCTCCAATATAAACAGACGACTCACGGATTTGGTCTACCAGGGCAAGGTGAACAGACATCTACCTGTAAACCTGACACCAATTGTTCGGTCCAGGAATTTATGGCCTTATTGACCCAGGCGATGTCAAGAATGGGACGAACCTGAAAAAGCAAACAGATTTAAATAGGGCATCACACTTTGTCCGTGTGAGAGAGTGGCAGACTGCAACATGGGAATCACCGTAATTTTAGTCAATTTGGTTAGGAGCATCTACCCTGGTTGGGAACTCCCAAACCTTGGTGTCCCCATTCATAAAAGGATAGGCATGTTTAAAATCTTCTGGGTACCTAAAACCTTTTATCCAATTTAAGCCAAGCCCCCTTCAAAATATATCAGTAAAATGATAAGAGGACAGAAATTTAGATATATGCATCTCTTTACATTTAAATAAAGCATAGACACCTCCTCCTCATGAATATGTAACGTCTGGCAAACGGTCTGTCTCAGTTAATTTCCAGACACTAATACTGGCTGGTGCATCCTCCTCCCAACCTGATGCATCCACCTAATAGGGGTCCCTAGCTCATCCTCCTGTGAGGTATTAAGGAAATCTAAATACAGAGGAACAAGCGCTTCTTAGCATCTGAAGAACCAGAGAAGGTCAAAAATGTATCCATAGATCCAGACATCTTTGTTAGAGACTATTCAATGTTGCAGGCCCAAACCAGCTCTGTGGAAGGCTCCGACAGAAGCTGAGGGACTGACCGAGCACAAGGGAGTGATGAATCGCTCACCTGAGATTGACGATCTACTCGCCTTGAAAGCAGTGCAATGAACTGTGCCATGGCCCTAGCCAGCTCTGGGATCAGACTGATCTGCTGAACACCCTGCTGGCCAGTTCACTGCTTCTATCGCAAGACGGCTCCTGGTTCTGTGCAACTGTTAAATTTCAGATTAGAAAGAAGGAACCATCTGGTTTCTGATCAAGAAGAGGCTGGATCAAGCATAAAATAATGCAGCAGAGGAAGCTTGCTTTGCCTTAGACACCTTTTTCAGGCTTCCCCGACAGGTTGTTGATGACAAACAGAAATGCAGAGGGTAAAAAACCAAACAAATAAAAAAACCTGTGTAACCTAGAAACCTGCCTGATTCAGCATTGATCACTATTCTGCTTATACGCACGCAACGCAGTTGCCAATATCAGCGGTGATATGTAAATCTCAGTCTGACATAAGAATGCCCATTTCCCCTTACTCACATCCGTTTACTTGGGCAACATAGCGAAACAATCGGTAACATCAGACCCATACGTAAAGGCAGGTCAGACCTCATTCAGGAATTGCTTACTTCAGCGCACGCTATGAGGGCTGAGTCTAGTATCACAGTAAATTAATGCACGCCCCTGAAATGTCACTCGAATGCACTGGCGCACCTGCGTTCGGCCGAGCATCCCCCCCATCACCACTCACAAACGGCACTTCCTGTCAATCACTGCGTGGTCACTGCAATCGCAGCATCTGGTTCGCTCACTGCGATGCGAATCAGCAACTGCGATTCTTGCTGAATCAGGCCCCAAGTTCGAAACAGAAATAGTGCAGGAAATCAGTAAATTTACATGGACACAATAACCCTGCCTAAGCTGCATGTAATATTGCAGGCCAGTGAGAAAAAAAATAAGTGCATGCCACCAGTCTGCTAAACAGTATTTTAGAGTTATAAATAGGACCAAGGCCAGGTAATCAATCTTGTAGCAGAAGCAGTGTTAATGAATCAAAAATAGTTCTTAATACCCACCTATAACAGTAGCCACATGAAAAGATCTCCAGGCATTACACAGTAAGGTTAGCCACCTCCAACATAAAAAGGCATTAATCACCACAGCCATCTACAGAATTTTTAAGCACATTGCCCCCTGAAACCTGTATTCTAGAGCCAGAATGCAGGTCCCTCGTCAGATACAGAACTTGTAACACTGGAACCAGAGATTCAGCCCAGGTGGAAACAGGGGAGGAGCAAGCTGCAAAGAATCACTGGGAGGGGGGGGCGACTTTGGCACATAAAGCGCAGAAAACCCCCTCTCTCATTTGGTGGCCCATCTATTTGCACCTTTCAGCAGAGGGACAGCCAGTCACAGGGACACAGTAATGCGATGCTGTGTACAGGAGAGATTTGGCTGGAGTTGCAGCTCAGAGCTACCACCACAATAGGCTGCGACTGCCCACAGACCCCAGGACCAGACGTTAATAGGCAGAGGCCCAGACCGGGAAGCAGTGACTGTTATGGAGGGGGGAGCAGACAAAAAGGACAGTGCCCTTAAGTCATTCATCTAGCTTAATAAGGTAAACATGTAAAGGTGGTCTGCACTCAACATGCAGCAATAGGGGACAATAATAGCAAGCAACTCACCTTTGGACATTTCAGTTCCCATGGAATTCCTGCCATAACATCTACAGCATCAGCACCGCCAACTCCAATGCAGATCCCCCCCAAACCTCCACCATTAGGAGTGTGAGAGTCTGTACCAATGAGGAGAACTCCAGGATATGCATAGTTTTCCAGGATAATCTAATGTGACAAAACAAAATTGCATACTTTGGAACAGATATGACCATGATGGGAAATGAACATTTCAAGACCTTACAACAGCTGTAAATAGTCCGACACAGCAACAGTTCAGATACCGGCAGGAGTCGTCCATTTACATACACACAAAAAAAAAAAAAAAAAAAAGACTCCTTACGCAGTATTAGCATAATTGTATCCCACTGCATACAAAGACTCAGCAGCAATGGGAATTACATACAACTCAGAATCAGGACCATAGCTCTGTTTTGAGAGGCTGCAAAAAAAAAGAGACCCACATGGGGTGGTGGTCTGAGCAGGTAGAAAAAAAAAAAAAAAAAAAAAAAAAAAAGAGGGGGGGGGGGGGGGGGGGGGTTTAACCCCCTATTGCTCCTCAGCACACTGAATAGTACCTGCAACAATATATGAAGACTATATGGTCATAGAGTTCACTGCTAGTGACAGAAGCCGTGACGTGGCCTAGCAGCTTCCCATGTATTTGCAAATGCATGCAACTAATATCTCTGATTTCTATGACCATATAGTCTTCATATGTTGTTGCAGGCACTATTCAGTGTGCTGAGGAATAGGGGGTTAAACCCCCCTCCTTTTTATCTACTTCGTATGACCCCTCCCTTTCATGCACCTGATTAGTGCTGCTAGATTGAGTGAGCAGCTGCCATTTTTTGTTTGTTTATCATTATTAGGTCAGAGACCTCTAATACATTAAGAGTGTGACCACTTTTAGGTGTAGCAAAAAAAAAAATATAAAAAAAAAATATATAGCTTGCTCCAGGACTAGGCAAGCCATAATGCCTGCAATTTCTTTTAGAAATATCCCATATCCCTTTGCAACATCAAAATAAATTGAAAGCCCCAAATATATATATTTTTACAATTTAAACTGCAAAGGGGGGAAAAATAAATAAATAAATTGATTGATATCACCATATTACATTTGTATATGGAAGAAAATCTCTTCAAAATTCGCAAACTGCTTTGCCGTGTCGAAGTACATAAAGCAAAAAACACCAATTTTAATTCTGGTAAATAACTGCAAATACACCACACATTTAAGGTTTCTAAATAGAAAACCTAAATCTTAAGCAGAGTATCCACATGCCGATTAAACAGAGCAATTGAACGGTTAAGACATCATAATCGCTCATTAATCGTGCATAAATCGGGCAGTATAATGTCGGAAACGACCAGCGATGTCCACTCCCGCTGGTCGTTTCCGACATCAATCATCGCCTGAACATGCCAGTCAGTCAATCTGCCGCTAATGACAGATTGGCCATGTTCAGGGATGAGGGAAAATGCCTGCACTGAATGACATATCATTCAGTGTAGGCACTACAGGGGATGAGGAACGACTGCACGATTACAATGTTGTAATCGTACTGTCGTTCCAAGATCTACAAGTGGATACGCACCTTTACAGTCGCCACCAGCTGGCAATTATAGATGTCAGGACATGCCACAGTGACAATTACTGCACTATAGCTAATGAATGATTTACAGTCTAAAATAAAGTATTGAAATGTGAGCCAAGTCTTAGGAGGTTGCTTTCATTTTAGGCAAGTCGGAGCAATAGGCAAATTCAAAAGAAACTACGCATAGATACTTAAAAGGGAAGGCGTACACCCCTAAACTAAGTTTGTGGCTATGAACTAGTAAGACGTAACAAGATCTTACTATTTGCAGAGTATTCTGCCATTGCGATTTATTTCTCTATAGTTATGGTCCAGTTGGTGGCGATCATGAGCATGGGTGGAGCAGTACTAAGGAAAAAAATTAGTTATGGTAAGAACTTGCCTTTATTACCTCTCTTTGAAGTCCATAGGGTCCTCAGGGAGACCTTGGGCTGTAGGTGGTGGATGAGGAATCCGGGCACCACGCAGTTAAAGCTTTCAGCTCCCAGGATGCATTGGTCCATTCTCCCTATATCCCACCCCCGAGCCAGATGCACCTCAGTTTGTGACAAGCCAAAGGCCAGAGGAGGATAAGAGAGAAGACTGGTACACACAAGAATCACTCACGGAGAAGGAGATGGGAAACCGGTGACCAGAAACATAGCCCATATGAAGCCAGGTGTGTCAGGCGGGTGCCCTGTGGACTTCGAAGAAAGTTAAAAGGCAAGTTCTTACCATAACTCATTTTCTTCAGGGTCCATAGGCTCCACAGGGACACGTCCCAAAGCAGTCCTTTTTAGGGTGGGGACGCTCCTGTGCTGAGAGGAGAATCCGGCACCCAAAGGAAGCATCCTAGGAGGCGAAGGGGAGGTTGAATCCTGAGGACACCGTGGAGGAAGGTGTGGATATCCGGTAGCTGAGCAAGTTTACGTTACAGCCATGCAGACAGAGCAGAGACATGCACTTTCAGTGAGGCCAGGCGGAGGCCAAGGTTCAATCCAGCTTGAAGGAATACAGGACTCTGGAAGTCCGAAACACCTGGGGGTCATAACCGCTGGGATGACACCAATGGAAATATGCATGCCACACTCCGTGGTAGATCAGAGCAGAAGCCGGCTTACGTGCTCTAAGCATCGTGTTGGATGACAGAGCTAGAGAATCCTTTGGACCTTAGGAGGGATGTCTCAAGAGCCATGCCGTCAAAGACAGATCACCCAGGTTCGGGTAAAAGGCATGGACTTGAGACAACAGGTCCGGTCGTTGAGGCAGCAGGAACGGAGTGTCGATGGAGAGACTCTGAAGATCTGAGTACCAAAGACATCTGGGCCAAGCTGGAGCCTCCAGCCGGACAGCGTCTCCATCTTGTTTGAACTTCCGAAGAACAAGGGAGACTAGAGGGAATAGGTACGCAAACTGGAAGGTCCACTTCACAGATAATGCGTCTACAAAAGGTTGCCTCGGCAACTCCTGTTCTGGACCAACACACAGGCAGTTTGTGATTGTGTCGGGAGACAATGAGGTCCACCTCTGAGAGGCCCCATCTGTTCACCAGGAGTTGAAACACCTCTTGGTGAAGAGACCATTCCCTGGGATGCACATAGTGACGGCTGAGGAAGTCTGCTTCACAATTGAGAACTCCCAGAAGAAACACCGCAGAGATGGCAGGGAGGTGACCCTCGGCCCATGTCAGAATATGTGACACTTCTGTCATTGCTGCCTCCATGTGAGTGATTTAAGCCACTGTTGTGGCATAGTCGGGCTGAACCTGTACAGGTTTCCCGTGAAGTATGTGCTGGGCCAGTTTGAGGGCCCTGTATACAGCTCGAAGTTCCAATATGTTGATTGGCAGGATTAATCCGACCGATGTCCAACGGCCCTGAAAGGAGTGCGGACTAGTCACTGCACTCCAGCCCCGGAGACTGGCATCCATCATTGTGATTACCCAGTCCGGGATAACCCTTGGTGACCCTTGGTTAGATGAGATGTCTGTAGCTACCAAAAAAAAAAAAATAAAGAGAAAGACGCACCTCTGAGCCTTGATCCGATGTGTTAACCTGTTCCATCTGGAGAGGATTAGCCTTTGCAAAGGCCTGGAATGGAACTGAGCATATTACACCATGTCAAAGGTGGACACCATGGATCCCAGAATTTGCATTGCCAAGTGGATTGACACTCAGCAATTGTGAATACATCTGCGCACTTGTAGATGAAGTGTGGAGATCTTGTCTGACTTCAGAAAGATTCTGATCCTGAGAATCCAGGGCTCCCAGATGATTCATTCTCTGTGAGGGATTCAGGGAGGACTTTTTCCAGTTAATTAACCATCCATGCTTTTGAAGGAAAGCAATGGTTAGCTGTAGATGGCTTTAAAAGCACCTCTGGGTGAATATCCAGTGATACCATAAAGTCCCCAGGCTCCATAGCTAGGATGATTGAGCGTAGGGCTTCCATCCTGAACCTTTTAGGAATTTGTTCAGGGATTTGAGATGGAGGATAGGCCAATGAGTGCCTTCAGCTTCTGAACCAGAAAGAAAGTAGAACTAGTCCCTTGATGAGATAGTGGGACTGGCATAATTACCCCTGCTTGCAGCAAGGACTGTATAGCTTTCTGGATTTGTAAGGCCTTGTTCAGGTCTGAAGGAGGGCCTGCGTAGAAAAACTGGTGAGGAGGCCGAATGAGAAATGAGAGGACGTACCCGTGAGAGACCACTTCTCTTACCCAAGCATCCAAGGTGGTTTGACACCAGCACTGGGCGAACTTAAAGTCGGCCTCCCACTCTGGGATCCCCTAGATGGAGGTCCGTCCTGTTAGGCCAGGGGTTCCCAACCACGGTCCTCAAGGCACACTAACAGTCCAGGTTTTAAGGATAGCCATAGTTGAACACAGGTGACTTAATTAGTACCTTAGTTATTTTGATTTAACCATCTGTTCTTCAGCATGGATATCACTAAAACCAGGACTGTTAGTGTGCCTTGAGGACAGAGGTTGGGAATCACTGTGTTAGGCTAAGGGTTTAGAAGCAGGGCATCTGGTGTTCCAGAACTGCTTGGTTCTGGGTCTGGCAGCCCTCGTGGAGGCCAACTGCCTAGTAAAGGACTGGCCTTTAGGCTTTCCTTGAGGATGAAAGGATTTAAAAGATATAGGCCCCGATTCAGAACCGCTCGCAAAAGGAGAGCGCTCGCTCTGAATCAGGGTGGCCGTTTTTTTTTTTTTGTTTTAAACAAACAAGCCTCCTGGCCGCTGGCTAAGCTGTGGGTGGTCACCCACAGCTTTTGCGAACGGCCAGGTGATGGTCGCGATCGGGCTTGCGGTAGGGTCTCGTCTGCCGAAAGCCCCAGTGATGTCAGTAGGGCTGCCCACAAACGGCAGGCGTTCCTTCAGGAACGCCTCCGTTTGTCTAGCCATCCCGCCTACAAAACGGGCGAGCAGTCGATCAACTTCAACAATCGCCGTTTGTAGTGAGCCCCAGAGCGAGAGAATTACTCTCGCTCCGGGGCTTGCGCACGCCACGCGTGTGCAATGCCCCACCATCAACCCGCTTGCGAATGGGACTGAATCAGGGCCATAGTCCGAGGCCTTGTAGTAGAATGAGCTGAAAGCAGAAATCTCAATTTTGATGCTGCCAACGTGGTTACTATCTTGTCAAGGTCAGGGCCAAACAAGATCTCCCCATTATAGGGTAATCCTTCAAGGCCTTTCTTGGAATCCGCATCAGAAACTCTGGAGGTTAGGAGACTGACATCCAATGTTGCTTCTCCAATTTAGGAAGCTGCATCTCGAATGTGAGCAACAAAAGACAAGTGATCCCTAGAAGCTTTAGAGGGGGGAGAGAGCACACACACACACACACACACACACACACACACACACACACACACACACACACACCTTAAAGTGCATCAGCCCAGTTCCCTATAGCCTCAGCTACCCATGTGATAGCCATGGGTGGACGGCCAACAGTCCCTTAAAGAGAGTATATCGATTTCAGGCAAGCTTCCACCTTCCTATCTGTAGCTCGATGAAGTAATTGTAGGAATAGGCAACGTAGCGCTTGTAAACGCGTAACATGGGAATCCACCTCAGGGGGTGTTTCATTTTGCACAATGAGCCACAGAAAAAGGGCAACATGAAATTAGACGTTTTTGTGGTTGAAACCCCTTAAGAGGCTGCAGCCATGTATTCAGCTATTGATCCGTTGGAGAGGGTGTTTGGATTTAGGGGCTGGCTCGTCATCTTCGATTAATAAAATGGATCCGACAGCCAGCGCCAAGGCAGGATCATTATTTTTGACCAACTCATCCTCCGCCAGAGTGGAGTCAGGTTAGAGAGATCAGCATCTTTCGCCTCCTCGGATGATACCTCAGAATCTGAGTGTTGCGTGGACTGTGACGATACCACAAGACGCTTAAAAGGGGTTACTGGGTAGGGGCCTCTCATCTTGCAACAAGGTTTGAAAGGCATGAGATATAGCCACCAGACTCTGCACTGAGTTAGAGAGTACGTCTACCCATGGAGGGGGTACTTGTATCGCCAGAACCTATTATGACATCCCCAAAGGGGGCATTACTGCCTGCTGCGATAACCCCATAGGGGGAATTACAGCCGGATCCACTAGGCGGTCCGCAATAGTGACCAGTACCTGAGAAAATGAAGCCCAGGGGGGGCTCTAGAACCAGCTCTGTCTGATGGGCCAGGTGGAGTATAACACTTACTACATAACTCATCTTGTATCAAATCCTCCTCAATTAAGTCTGCAGCACATAACTTGCAAGACAGCAGTATGGGAGCAGATGCCAGTTACTCTTGCTTTTGCTAGACATAGCTGCAGAGTAAATGGCACTGGGTATAATGCAACCACTGTGTATGTAGGATAATAGTAGGAATGCAATATACTGGTCCTGTCTTATGCTTGGGTAAGATGCAGGAGCACACAGCCCAAATATGGCACAGTGCAAAAAAAAACTGTATGAGACAAACCTCACAAAAATACTTGGTTCTATAGAGGTGAGGCACAGGAAAACCCCTGAATACACCTGTTCATTATGGTGATAGTCAGAGAAAAGGTAAAGCTATAAGCTGACAGATGAGAGGAACAGACAGGCAGCATTAGCATAAGTTACATACAATGCAGAAATAACCAAAACTGCATCAAGTACACAGACTCAGTGTCTGGTAGGCTGCCTTAGAGAAGATTGCCACAGGAGACCTCAGAGGGAGCGTGGTCGGAGGAGAGCGAGACCTCAGTGGAATGGCACCTTGAGCTGCGGGGCCACAGACCTCCCCATGCTGATTGTTTACCCAGCTGGAAGCTGGTTTCCTTCAACTGCGCGGTGCCCGGATTCCTCATCCACCACCTGCACCCCAAGGTCTCCCTGTGGAGACTATGGACCCTGAAGAAGAAAGAAGTAGTTAAACCACTGCTAAAAGATGACCTTGAGTCAAGTGTGCAGTCACAAGACTAAAGAGAAATAAAATAAAAAAAATAAATAAAAAACTCAAATCTCATGTATACATTATAGTACATTTCCATCTACAGTAGCTGACCACAAACTTCCTGTCGAAGAGAATAAAGGAATAACTACAGTTATCAACTGCTTAATAAAATTTAGTTTAAGAATTTTTTTTTTTCTTCCATACAACAAAAGTAGATATAGGTTTAAATTGGATAAAACATTTTACTAAACTCCCCATCTTCAAAAGATGTATACTTTGGTTTGTGGGTGTAGGGCACACTTTTTTCCCTGGGTTCCAGCTCCTTCATGTACAGTCTGGACTTCTGTCAGTCACCGTTGGTGCTGACAAGACCTCTCCACAGCAGGGAAGATCTGACATACTATATAGAGCAGTCTAAAGGTGCGTACACACTAGGCGATCAGGAAAGACAGTACGATTACGACATCGTAATCGTACAGTCGTTCCTGATCCCCTGTAGTGTCTGCACTGAACGATCAGTCGTTCAGTGCAGGCACTGTCCATCATTCCTGAACATTCCAAATTGTCGTTATCAGCAGATTGTGCTGCATGTTCAGGCGATGGACAATGTCGGAAACAGCCAGTGGGAGTGCGCATCGCTGGTCGTTTCTGACATAAAAGTGCACGATTTGTGCACGATTACTGAGCGATTGCACGATTACGATGTCGTAAACATGCAGTAGCTCAGTAATATCGCCCAGTGTGTACGCACCATAAGTTATAGCGCCAAAAGTTAATGGCAGATGTTCCAGCTATATGTGCCAGGACCCAGGACCCAGCTATATAGAGCAAACAGAGGGAAGTATTGTTATTGGAAGGAAGAGGCTTTAGAAAGATTGCTAATGAGGAAAACCCCAGAGAGCTGACAGGCACATGTTGGATCTAATACTGGGCATAATCTATTCAAACCAGCCTGGCAGAATTCCTGGAATGAAACTAAGGTAAACAGGCAGTGGCATGATAAAACAGAAGAAACAAAATCTAGAATAGAAACAAAGTTGATTTAAAAAAAAAACAAAAAAAAAACTAATGTATAAAATACATTTTGCAAGCAGTCTACAGTCTAGTCAAGTTAGATAACCCAAGGGATATGCATAAAGGTGCATACACACTTAACGATTTTTTGAACGATTTAGCTATAACGACGTCGTTCTCATTGAAAAAAAAAAAAAAAAACGTTCAATTTCTGAATTATAACGATGAACGATCGTTCATGCGCGTACCTGTTTGTAGTTCATTTTGACTGACCAACTGAACGATTTTCATTAAGGGAAGTTACAAAAATAGTTTGTAGTTCAAAATATCGTTCATTACACTTTCGAAAATCTGACAGAAAATCATTGTGCGTGTATGCAGCTTTAGATTAAAAATATGTTCACCAAAAAAACCTTTAGAAAAGGAATTTAGAAGACCCAAATTCAGCTGTAAATTGACCTACCTTCTGACACTCACTTAACTTTTGGGATGGAGCTAATGCACAATCCAAATGATCTCCCCCGTAAATACTTATCGTGCCTTTATTTAACATCAAATACTACCCTCCTTGATGATATATCGCAGTCTTTGAACTATGGTTGTCTGGGATGGAGGTCAGGATTGCCTCTCTCAATTAGATTTTCCTACCATTATATCCTCTTTTTCTATTAAAGTCAGACATACTAAACAAGTTCTTTTTTCACATATGAAACCCAGATTTTGTTCCAGACCTCTCAAACTCTACATTAAAAAGGGGCTTAAACAGAGCTATTCTGATCCTACTGAGAGGGCTTGGGAGATATATTTAGGAGAGACTACGGGCAACAACGCTGCCTCTGGTTACATACATAATATCAGAATAAAAGAGAAGGCTTAAACACCCGTATCGTTAGTACCTCTAAACTGCACAAACTCCCCTTCCATCTCTGATGACCGTTGGAAGTGATGTTTGGTGACCGGATCTTTCAGCCATATTTAGTGGCACTGTCCTAAGCTAAAGCACCTCTGAAGGAGTATTGGTTGTCTACCTCTCTCAAACTTAGGAGGTTCCTCTCTCCCAGGTTCCTTCGCCTGCCATTGAATATCTCTTTGCCACTAAGCTTTAGAATAAGTTAGCTTGTCAGATTGGCAAATTGGCATCAGACATCACCTTTGATTAGGCAGGCAGTTTTGAACAGAGCCTGGTTTGTCCATCAAATGGAAATTCTGACAAGCAGTTTGCACAACTCTTTAAGAAAAAAAAAAAAAAAATTAAGGCTTAGGAGTCTTGGAACTTATACTGCCAGCACAAGATAAGATTACCAAGAGCCAAAAGAAAACCAAATAAAACTAAGGTTAAAAAAAATAAAAAAATAAAAAACATTCTATAGGCCACATAAATTGGTCTCACCTGATGGATTATGCCTGAGCCTGGTCTCCAAAAACCAACACCATATTTAGCTCCAGCAGTAGCCAAAAAGTTATAGACTTCCTGGTTGACATCCTAAAGGTGGAAGAAAAAAAAAAAAAAAAGTGGATTAGTGAAGAGACCAGTCACATGTCGAGCAAGTTTTGAAAATAAAAGCTTAAGTGATTTAAGGCAAGCACAGAACTAGAAGGATCTGGCAAAAGAACAAATGCTCTTTTCCCATCAAAACTATGTGAAATATAAAGAAAGAGCAATTCATATAAAGCACTGACATGTAACAGTTTGAATAAGGATTTGTACAGTACTGCCTATACCTTTGCTCTTTTAAGATCCTTATCTCCACCAAGCTGGGCCTCAATCAGATGGTCACAGTGGATGGTTGAAGGCACAGCCACTTTAGGCAGCCCACTGCTGATGAACTGCAGCATGGCCATCTGGGCTGTGGCATCCTGCATGGCAACCCTATCCGGGCGTAAACGAAGATAGGTCTTCCCCCTTATTATTTCCTGATTTACCGGGTCATCAATATGACCATACACAATCTTCTCTGACAGGGTAAGGGGACGGTCCAAACTGGGAAAACACAATGGGAAGTGTTAGACAAACCATTTAGCAAAGACAGCCACAGGTTTTGCTCTCATTTATAGCTACAGCATAAAAACAGCTATACACCCATAACATAAAACCCACTAGCCAAATACTGTGCAAGTCCCCCTCACGCTGCCAAATCAGAGATTTAATGTTATTCTGTCAGTGGCTTTAATGTTATGGCTGATTGGTGTATTTGTCACAAGCAGTATACGATTTAGAAACAGGGGGACAGGTTCTTAGTCGCCACATTTTACGAGTTTTGCAAAAATAACTTTACATCAAAGCAATATATTGTCAGAAATTGGACGGGTGCAGATTACATAGTCAAATTTGGTTTTATTGATAAAACTAGCTGGCGTACAAGGCGTTGTCCAGGATTTTAAGAATGTTTGATATTCTTACAGCTCTTCAACATAGTTCAAATCAAATCAGTAGTAAGGAAATGGCACTAAGAATTTCAAAAAATGTGCAATTTGGGAAATCATGAACTTTTAGTTAACGCAATAATTAAAAATATTGTATAGTGAAACTTGTAGAAGAGCCTCATTAGCTTTATGGAACAGACCTGAGGCTATCAGTGTGTACTGGAATATTCCTCCCAGCCAGGTAAATCTGACCAACTAAACAGATGCATCTATGCGTCTGCCCAGGCTGAGCTAATCAGTATTGCAGCCATGTGTTACATGGGAAGCATCCCACTTTCCCCAAAATGAGCCTGTCATCGCTGGCCCCCAGCCAGGGCTCTGCCAAAACAGCTGAGCTGGTCCTGTCCTTACAATGACAGTGATTTAGGAGGGGAGGGCGGACTGGCCCACTACCTCACCTTGCAGCCCGCCCTGTCCACACTGGCTCTCAGGAAAGGGCGCAGCCACTTTATAAGGACTCCCTGAACTGCCTCCAGCACTCACCCCATCACTGCTCACATCCATATACAACCCATCATGGTGGATCAGTTCGAGGGCACCTGGAAGCTGTGCGACAGCCAGGGCTTCGATGAGTACATGCAGAGTCTGGGTAAGGATTTTCTACTCTATTTCTCCTGTACACCTACACTAAAAATCATTTTTGAAGTAATATTGGCAACAAACAACGTTTGTTTACATACAACCTCCGATCGCGAAGCATAATTTGGTATAGTCAGAGAGCTGAGAATGCTGGGAAAGCCTGCTAAAGCTCTCTTTGATAATAAACATTAAGATCATGACAGAACATGACAACACAGAACGCTCGCTCCGAGGCCCTACCCATATGCCATGAGGCCCCACAATGAGTGTACAGCAAAAATTGTGTTTAATTAAAAATTAACAGTAAGTAATTTCAAATGCAAATTTTTTTAGTTGCCTCTGCCATTTTAATACACTCATATGTAACATTTCACAATCTTCACTTGTAAACTGTGGATTTGTATAGAAAGACAGAAGGACACATTTCGCTTTTATATATTAGATGTTAAGCCAAGCCTGAGGAATCATTAGCCTTACCGCTTACGGACAATGTTTATGTTCTTTTCCAGTTTCTCATAGTGGACATACTCATTGGGCTCAAAGTGGCTCATTGCCACCTTGGTTCTCTGGCACATGACGGCTGAAATGTGGTACTTGCGAGCTCCATAGCCCAAGGCTTGCTACGAAAAAAAAAAAGTTAGGAAAAAAAAGTAAATAAAAGCCACACAACATACACCTTAACTCAAATTATTTGCAAAATAAGAGCTATTAAACCAAAAAGTTAGCTGTTGACATTAAATGCAAAAGTAGTCTACTTATGAACTCCCTTGCCTATCCACAAAGGCATAAGTCACCAGCAGATTCTACAAGGACATTAAAAATGTCTACACAAAGAATATGGAATTCAAGTGAATTATACAGTGGGACTGATGTTTGATTACTAAAGCTGGGCATACATGTCCAGATAAAATGTCTGCCAGCCCGCAGATGTCCGCGGCATACACAGATATCTCACAGTGTATTAGCCCCGACATCTGTGTTCCGTCCCCGGGGAGGAGACACTTCCCTGTTCCTTCCATGAGAGGGAACACAGGAAATATCTGTGTCGGCCGCGGCTGGGCATACACTGCCCGATGCGGCTGACATTTTAACTCATAAAAATCGCATCGGACGGGCATGCTGGACAATCCAGCATGCCTGACCGATATTTAACCCTCGGTCGCCCGCACACGCTACAATTATCTGGGCGAACCACGGATATCGGGTGGATCGCCCCGATAATTGTAGCGTGTATGGCCAGCATTAGTGTCTGTTCAAAATGGATTTATTTCTTCAGTGTGTCACTGTTACATTCTATACATCAGATACAGAAAGAAACTAGTTTATTGCAGAGATCCTTAATTTATAGAAATAAAGGGACGTGTAACAGGAGTTCTATTGTCCACTTTCCTCATACGTGGACTTACACCCCTTCTACACTAGCAGCAATAACCGGGTTATTGCACGTGAACGTGCAGCAACCCAGTTTACTGTGCAGTGTAAAAAGGCTGGGTTGAAATAAGCCGGGTTGAGTGACCCAGCATTCCAACCCTGGACACGAGAAGGGTTGAATGAGTGGTCAACCGTGCTCATGAAGCAGTGCAAATGGGTAACCCGGGTCAATGCGACCTTGGTCCCGTTCTCTGCATAGGAAGAGCCGGCAAAGTCATTGACCCGGCATTAGTGCCGGGCCAAGCTGCCTGTCTGTATGGGGTCTCTGCCGGGATGGGTGCGACCCAGCCATCAGATGGAAAAGCAGTATGAACAGACAAAAATATTACATAGGAATATACATGCAGATTTGCATGTAAGAGTGTGTGAGTGACTGACTCCCATGTTTGTGTGAGCACCCCCCGGAGCCAGCTGCTGGGAGAACTACATCTCCCAGCAGCCACCTCCCCAGTGCAAAGATGGATGGAAGGTGACCGGGAGCCGTGGAGACCACTGCACCGCTAAGTAGGTCTTTTTTTTTTTCCTCTCACTGCAGGGATTTCAGTGCTGAAAACCCTGGGCTCTTTTTTTTTTTTTATTGAATAGAGCGGGTATCGGGAGCGCTCATACCCGCGGTATTCCACAATTGGACACGAGGCAAGCATGATTTTTTTTTTGCAAAGAAAACCTTGCTCCCAATTGTATATGACCTATTGAATACTAATCTTTAACAGCTTGTACAACTACTCTATTTCTAATAAACCTTTGATAATATACACTAGCTTCCTGAAATCCACTGCTGCAAGAATGACATAGTAAAAAAAAAAAACTTCTACATTCAGGGATAAAAGCACAGTAAGTCACTGAACTAGACAATTCTTAGGCTGGGTACACAGACGATCCTGGATATATCTTTCAGTGGCCACATCCAGGAGCATGCCATCGACCACCGGATCATCATAGCTGCTGTGCACAAAACTCAATCATGGGTACACATCAGACTGTGTACAATATGTCGCTCCAATCCACGGGAATCGGACGACATCTTATGTGTACCCAACCTAAAAGGTGCCTACACACTTAGCGATATTTTACCCAATGTGGTCGATTCCAGCGCATCAGAACAACAGATCGTGTAAAATATACCCAAGTCGTGAGACCCCACTCACGATCACGATGCGCGACCCTGCTGGTCGCACATCGCATCATCAGATTTGCCGTGCTGTAGGGCAGATCTGCCAATATGGGACACAATGCACTGGAAAAAGTCTGGATGCACGATAGATCGTTTGTAAATTGGACACTTTAAACACCAAATCATGTGCAGATCTGCCGGGGAGGAGTTTCAAGGGAAATCGTTCACATCATGGGGTCATGTGCAGATCGCCAAGTGTGTAGGCACCTTTACTCTCCAACACAATGCAGGAATTCTTGGCAGGTTTTAACTGAACATGGTAGAAAATTATTTTGAAAAGCAACCAAACTATCTAAATCACTACATTATTGCTCAGGTATGTAATAACATTTAACACAAAATGGTCTCTAAATTACTGTTCTTTGGAGTAATAAAGTACAGGATAAAGAAACTTGGGATGTATAATGGGTTGTGAAGATGGCAGGAAGGAGCAAATCTGCAGAATGAGTGACGGGTCCTAAAATAAGACATTAAACTAATGCAATGTTTAATAGTCTGGTTCACAGTACCACTAATAGTTCACATTTCCATAACTCCAGCAGGTGCACGGGTGTATTATACTAAGTGTCACACAGATGACCTGGAATCCAGACCCTGAGGACTGAGTTTTAGAACCAGTGGATGAATTGCATTTAACATTTGTCCTATTTATTATGTATGATACAACTCCCCCTAGGGCACCAAAAGATAGAAAACTTCCCCTTCACTTCAAAACAAGTTTACAGACTTATTTGTTAAGTCACTTATAGAGCTCCAGGATATTCCGTTGTGCTTTACAGGTGGTGTGAAACTAATCTCTAAATTAGGTGCCGATTCCCTGATGTACAAACACAATCAATGCAAACACACTTTCCTTACTCCCGATGGAACATAATACGCATTTGACAGCGGACACTGACTGCCAGGAAAGAAGTCACAATAGCAGCCCAGAGTATACTGCTGTCACCTTGGGATCACCTTGACCATTACAGTGCACAGGAGACAGCTTACTCAGAATACAGAGCCACAGGCAACAATCCTGCAATGCATTCCTCTATAGGTAAATGTCATGTCCGTCGTCATGGAAACAGGAGCCGGGTCACCCCTATGTAAGGAGCACCCAGACCGCATGGTAACAGCACCTACATAAGCGGTCCGACATGCCGCAGCACACCCAACACATCCCGTGCTCCTAGCCGCAGTGTCTACACTCTCACTCCTGCTGACCAACGATACACACTCCCACACCGCCCGCTCACCTGTAGCCGGCCTGCCAGGACACAGTACGGCGCCATTTTGTTCACTGACAAAGATGGGGTCACATGGACGTGACGTAACATCGATAGGTTTTATACAGCGCGTGCAGTGGGCGGAGCTGGAGATGACGGCTGGGCGTGGCCGGGAAGGACCTGTCAGGTACATAATGCGAGATAACTCGCACAACATATATAAATATATTATATAAAGTAACAGTATGTACCGAGCTAGTCTGTAGCGTCACTGTGTCTGATAGACATGGAGACATACAGTAATTATGTGGCTTTCATGTGTGTGTTCCTGATTATAAATAAACGCGCAGCTCCCTGCTAGGCTCGTGTAGCATGAATTTGTCTTTACCAGATGATGAAGGTGACCACTGGTGCCCTTCTGCTGCTGCAGGAAGGGGAGACCAGCACACTGTATGGCACGCTACCTGTCAATGGGATAGTCCCCGCTGGAAATGGTCTTGTTTAGCATTATTGACCAACCTCACCCTAACTTAACTCAGGGCCTGATTCAGAGACGAACGAGATTGCGATTTTTACATACAGTGCCTTGCAAAAGTATTCACCCCCTTGGCTTTTTACCTTTTTTGTTACATTACAACCTGTAATTTATTTATGTTTCTTAATCTGAATTTTATGTGATGGATCTGCACAAAATAGTCTATTTTGGTTAAGTGAAATGAGAAAAATATATATAAAAAATAATCTTTATAAATAAAATTCTAAGGCATGTGCATATGTAATCACCCCCTTTGCTATAAAGCCCCTCAAAAGTTCTGGTGCAACCACTTACCTTCAGACGTCACAGTGAAATGAAGTCCACCTGTATGAAATCTAAGTGTCACATGATCTGTTAGTATAAACACACCTTTTCTGAAAGGCCCCAGATGCTGCAACACCACTAAGCAAGAGGCATCACACCATGAAGACCAAGGAGCTCTCCAAACAAGTTAGGGACAAAGTTGTTGAGAAGTACAATTCTGGGTTGGTGTTATAAAAAAAAATATCCAAATCTTTGCTGATGCCCTGGAGCACCATCAAATCCATCATCATCAAATGGAAAGAACATGGTACCACAACAAACCTGCCAAGAGAGGGCCACCCACCAAAACCCACAGACCAGGCAAGGAGGGCATAAATCAGAGAGGCAGCACAGAGACCAAAAGTAACTCTGAAGGAGCTGCAGAGTTCCAAAGCACAGACTGGTGTATCTGTGCATACACTCCATAAAGCTGGGCTTTATGGAAGAGTGGCCAGAAAAAAGCCATTACTTAGTGATAAAAATAAGAAGACACAATTTGAGTTTGCCAAAAGGCATGTGGGCGATTCCCCAAATGTATGGAGGAAGGTGCTGTGGTCAGATGAGACTAAAATTTAACTTTTCAGCCACCAAGGAAAATGCTATGTCTGGCGCAAACCCAACACATCCCATCACCCCAAGAACACCATCCCCACAGTGAAACATGCTGGTGGCAGCATCATGCTGTGGGATGTTTTTCAGCAGCAGGGACTAGGAAACTGATTCGAGTTGAGGGAAAGATGGATGGTGCTAAATTCAGGGATATTTTTGAGGAAAACCTGTTTCAGTCTGCCTGTGATTTGAGAATGGGATGGAGGTTCGCCTTCCAGCAGGACAATGACCCGTAGCATACTGCTAAAGCAACACTCGAGTGGTTTAAGGGGAAACATTTAAATGTGTTGGAATGGCCTAGTCAAAGCCCAGATCTGAATCCAATTGAGAATATCTGTGGTCAGACTTGAAGATTGCTGAGCACAAGCGGAAACCATCCAACATGAAGGAGCTGGAGCAGGTTTGCCTTAAGTAATGGGCAAAAATCCCAGGGGCAAGATGTGGCAAACTCATAGAGACTTATCCAAAGCAACTTGCAGCTGTAATTGCCGCAAAAGGTGGCTCGACAAAGTACTTACTTTAGAGGGGTGAATAGTTATGCACGCTGAAGTTTTCTGTTATGTTGTCCTAAATGTTGTTTGATTCACAATATAAAAAAAAAACACAACTTCACAGTTGTGGGCATGTTCTGTGAATGAAATGATGCACACCTTCAAACAATACATTTTAATTCCAGGTTTTGAGGCAACAAAACATGAAAAATGCAAAGGGGATGAATACTTTTGCAAGGCACTGTAGATCAAGCGATTGTTTGCCATTGCACATGGGTATAAGCTGCGATTGTCTTACAATTCTGCAGACACAAATAACCCATTAACAAAGTGAGTGACAGGTAGTCAGCATTTGGGGGAGGGTCGTGATAGAGTTAAACTCTGAATATTGGTTTGTTCAAATTTATGCTTACATGGAGAGACAGGATAGGAATGCGCACGTGCACTTATACTAGCCAACTCTCCTTCATTGTCAGGGAGACTCCCTGAAATAGCAGCAATCTCCCTGACTAAGTATAAGTGTGTTTTCATCAACTAGTAAAGCTTACTAACAACTTTGGGGCTCATTTACATTTGGCTGTAAGTCACTTTTATGACACACCTCTCATATGTAGCAGTACACACCCATTTTACCACCGCGCTCATAGGTGGTGCTTTCACAATCTCCCTGAAATGCTTTTTCAAAAGTAGGCAAGTATGCATGCACCTGCTGATAAAGAGTTTTATGCACCTATTGTGGGAAGTGGCGGAGATGAATAAACAAATGTTGAAATGTAAGGACTTCTTAATTCTCAGAAATAATGAGCAGAGACTCTTAATTATGTGTCAAGAAATATGTAGCATTAGTATTTGCGTATTAAAAATGCAATGCTGCCCCCTGCCACTAATACAAATAGAATTTACAGTGTATATGTGACCCTGATACATTTCTTGGCAAACATCGATGCACGCTCTGAATAAGATATGATAGGCAAAGAAGAAGCTATATAAATGTTCGATACACCTAATAAAGGTTAGAGTACTGTATGAACATGGCTGTGTGTTCATTTACTCTCTGCCCGTAATTAACCCTTTCCTTTCCAGATAGCCTGGTTACCTGACAACTTGCCTTTATGATTGGTCAGGCTGGCGGCTCTAAATCAGAGCATGTTCAGTGACGTGCGGCGAGGTCAATGGCTGGGGAGGCACACATGTATAAAACACAGATTTTATATTAAAACTCTGGAGCATGACAGGGAGTATGATAGGAAAGGGAGTATGACAGGGGAGGCTCTGCCTAACATGACTGCACGTCCCTGTCCATGTTAGATCTGCAATTCTTTCCGTTATTAATTCTGTGATATTCTAATTAACAAATATATATATTTTATAGGTGTAGCCTATTTGAAATCAATAAAAAGTATGTTTGAATCAAATTCAGTAAATATGACATGATGGGTATTGTAGTGCTATAAGTTCTGCCAATTAACTATTGTTATACTTGCCCACCGTCTAGGAACGGCCGGAGGCTCACGAAAATCGGGTGGTACTCCCGGCCGCCCAAAAAGGTGGACAAGTCTCTCCCAGTGAAGTGGGTGGCACAGGCGGTCGAAAGACATGCATCGTGGCTCCGCCCCCGCTTCACAATGCCAGTAATTGCATAGTGGGGGGCAGGGCTACAATGACGCAGTTGCGTCATCACGCCCCTCCAGACTCGCACACCTTTGTCGAGCCCCGCTGTCACCAGACCCTCCCACCTCTGCCGAGACCTGCCCCCTGCAGTGCTGACATGGCTTCCACCTTCTGGAGGAGGCAGCCAAAAGGTTGGCAAATATGACTATTGCCCTTGACGTGTTTTTGTGCATTATGCTTAGCAGCAACATTATCCTGGAAACTATTATAACATTTTTCACACAAAGTATGAAGGGTCAACTGGGGAAATACAATGAAAGATGCCCATGGAATAGTGGGTGAAGCCACCAGTGAAGGATACTGGTCAACAATAAAAAAAATGTTGACATTCTGAATGTCGACAGTAAGAAAAAGGTTGACACATCCCTCCAGTGGTTGACCACACCATTTCACCAGGGTTGTGGTATAAAAGGTTGGTAGTATAAAGGTTGACATTCAGAAGGTCAACTGGATCTGAATATCAACTTGATAAAGGTCGACATGGTCATAAGGTCGACCATTATTCTGTAGACATGTATTTAAATTGACAGGGTTAAATAGTAGACAATCAAAAGGTAAAAATTAAACATGTCAACATTAAAATGTCATCACATGTTTTTTTCATGATGGTTAAGTATTAGGTATAGGGTTAGGATCCATTTTAGTCTTGACATGTTAAATGTTGACCTTTTGACTCTTGACCATGTAACCCTGTCATCCTAAATACATGTCTAAAGAATGATTGTCGACCTATTGACCATGTCGACCTTTTTCATGTTGATATTCAGAACCAGGCAACCTTCTGAATGCCAACTTTATACTATTGACCTTTTATACCACACCCCTGGTGAAATGGTGTGGCCAACCACTGGAGAGATGTGGCCAGCCATTGGAGGGGGTGTTTATATCATATTATCTTTATTATCAAAATCATAAAGTTAAAAGATTGCTGTGTAAAAAAAAAAGATTGATCTGTATGGCTTAAAACAATTATTAAAATCCATATATGAAAGGACATAGCCCAATACTCCTAATCCCAGCAGAGCGCACCTCTCCCAGCAGTGAGCACCACAGCACTATGACCCTCTCCTAGTTCCAGACTTACTTAAGCGCAGCCCGCAGAGCCGCCCAACTCAAGGTACAGCAAGCCGCGGGCAGTGGACCCGTTTTTCTCGGCTCAGGCTGGCAGGCCACAGCTGTGTCTGATGATTGCTAAAGGTGTGACTTACTACTCCGAGCTCCGCAAAGGCCCATGGGAGGAGCTGCCGTTGCCATTTACTTATAGTCCTGAATGAGCCTCTGCCCATGCACAGAAGCTCATTCTTATCACAGAAGTGGCCGTCGCCAGATGCCATCCTTGAACGTGTCATTCTAGAGCCTATCCGGCTCTAACCACTAGCTGCCGTCCAGGTGCCCTACCCCCCCAAACTCCCACTGGCTGTTCTGCCGCTGCCTGCTCACTGTTTGCTGCTGCCTGGCCTGATCGGAGCTATCAGCTGAGCTCCGATCGTGGACGCCACACAGTGGCAGTAGCTGCTGCTAGAGTCTCTGCCCAGCCGTCAGCAGGTGCCCCAGACGTGCCTGCCCCAAACCTATACCCATCATGTCATATTCAGATATTTTGATACCTAGGGGAGATTTATCATTGATTGAAAATTAATTACGATCATTTCCACTGATCATCAACTCAATAAAATAACATTATCTTGCTTGCACAGCTCCTCTGGTAACTTACTGTCTCTGTGAAGTCTTTACTTCTGGGTTTCGGACCCAGCAGTTGTAATGCGCATGCACAACCATTGTGCAATACATGTGCAAGTGGTCACAATCGGAGAGGGATCTCAAGGATCCCATCTACAAAAATATTTGTGATATTGTAGCCAGTAGGCTACAGTGCCCAAAAGGGACTCAAGCAAGGTGTAAATACAGAAGACAATGGAAGGTGGTCGTCTCCGGGCACACTGACTTCCATTATTCCAGGTACTGTTTTTTGTGCCGTAGAGCAGTAATAAGCAGGGAACCCAGGGGGCATGTGCTGTGGTCCTCCTCCCAGGACACCCACCCTAGAGTCCGGTCTCTAGGGACAAGGAAACAGCACCAATTAGAGCTGGCCCTAGGGATAAGCAAACTAAGAAAAATGCCTACGGCATTTGGAATGCTTAGGGGCATCCAAGCCAGCCTAGGGCCGGCAGAGGTTTGGGGCAGGCACGTCTGGGGCACCTGCTGACGGCTGGGCAGAGACTCTAGCAGCAGCTACTGCCACTGTGTGGCGTCCACGATCGGAGCTCAGCTGATAGCTCCGATCAGGCCAGGCAGCAGCAAACAGTGAGCAGGGAGCGGCAGAACAGCCAGTGGGAGTTTGGGGGGGTAGGGCACTTGGACGGCAGCTAGTGGTTAGAGCCGGATAGGCTCTAGAACAACACGTTCAAGGATGGCATCTGGCGACGGCCACTACTGTGATAAGAATGAGCTTCTGTGCATGGGCAGAGGCTCATTCAGGACTATAAGTAAATGGCAACGGCAACTCCTCCCATGGGCCTTTGCGGAGCTCGGAGTAGTAAGTCACACCTTTAGCAATCATCAGACACAGCTGTGGCCTGCCAGCCTGAGCCGAGAAAAACGGGTCCACTGCCCGCGGCTTGCTGTACCTTGAGTTGGGCGGCTCTGCGGGCTGCGCTTAAGTAAGTCTGGAACCAGGAGAGGGCCATAGTGCTGTGGTGCTCACTGCTGGGAGAGGGGCGCTCTGCTGGGATTAGGAGTATTGGGTAAGGGTGGGTGCTGACACCATGCTGAGCTGGGAGAGGGGGGTTCTGGGCTGGATGAGGGCCGAGGTGCTGGGTCAGGTGAGGGCTGGGCTGCTGTGCTGGGAGAGGGGTGATGGGTGCTGTGATCTTTGCTGGGCTGGGTGATGGGGGGGTGCTGTGCTGGGATAGGGGTGCTGAGTCAGGTGAGGGGTGCTGACACCGTGTTGTGCTGGGAGAGGTGGGTGCTGTGCTGGGTGAGGGCTAGGGTGATGGTTGCTGTGATCTGTGCTGTACTGGGAGAGGGGTTCTGTGATCAGTACTTGAAGGTGCTGTAATATGTGCTAGGAGAGAGGTGCTATGCTGTGCTGGGAGCACAGCACAATGGGGGTAGGGGCCACAGCACAATGAGACCACACCCCTTCCATGAGGCCACACCTCTTTTCAGGATCCCACGGGGGAGGCACCACCCAAAATCTTGCTAAGCACTAACTTGGCTAGGGCCAGCTCTGAAGCCCACTGACAGTCAGTATGAAGCATTAAACCAAGAGAACTATCAGTCCACAGATCTGTATGGTTAAGTCTCCAGTGAGGTGGTCTGGATGGTGGAACAGCTAACACTGTAATGCTCGTTTGTCAGCCTCCAGATGGCTGATGCATTAGCTGTTACAGTCATTGCAAGCAGTGAATCATCAATAGGATCTTCCAGAGTGGGTGCGGTATACTGAATCGGACTGTCCTCAAGTTAAGGAAAATTTCCTTAACAGGGTTCACTAACCTCCCGATTCGGCCGGGAGCCTCCCGAAAATCGTGTGCTGCTCCTGGCCCCCCAGAAAGGCAGGCAAGACCCATCCCCCCCCCCCACGGGGTTACACTAGAAATCCCCGTAGGGGGGGGAGCCGGTGACTTGATTTGCGCTGAATCGCGTCATCGTGGCCATTCATTTCGGCATTGTGAAGACGGGGCGGGGCCACAATGACGCAAACATGCCACAACAGAGCATCATCGCAGCTCCATGCCCTCTGCCTGTGGAAGCCTGAAAGTAGGCAACTATGCTTTAAGGTGTAGAGGAAGCAGATTGCAAATCCTGTAAATGTGCGTATTGGTTAATAACTGAGTTCAATAAACTAATTTGTATTTTTAATTTGATACTTTCTAAGTGTATTACTGGTTTGTCTCTAATAGGATCAAGTTAGATAAAACTCTACGGGTAAATGTAATGGCCTGTGACTTGCAGGCATCGACGCAATTCCGGAAAGTCTGCCCGATGTTTTAAAGTGGCAATAATTAATACTGCCTTAAAACACCTGGCAGACACGCTGAAATTGTGCCAATGCCTGCTTTCGCAGGCTATTACATTGCCCTCTATGGGTATGATTCAGAGGTGGGAGCAGTTGCAGCTGCATCTTTTGCCACTACTGCATCTTTATGTTAATGCCAGAGCTGATGGTCGCGGTGCTAATCACAGTCGCACCATCGGAGATCGCCATATGGATCTACAGAATCTCCATCTGAACATGGCAGCTGGTGTCAGTGCAACTGCATCTATAGATGCAGTCGCTGACTGAGACACGCCCGTATCGCCCCTGCTACCTCCCAGGAAGCCCATTGAAATCCCCAGCTCTTACTTCCAAATTTGTTCTACGGCTTGGAGCGGTAACCATCGGGACACATACGCAGTGCGACTTGGATGCATGCGCAGACTGAAAACATTGCAGCTTGTGTGCGAAATCGACACTACGTGCACCTCTGAATCAGGCCCTATATATTTATTGTGCTCCTTTTGGTGATTAATATAGCTATATATATATATGTTTTACCTAAATAATTTGTGCTTCGTCTCAAAGGTGTTGTATGTGTTGAGGTCAAGGCTACTACTGTATGTGCAGGCCAGTCAAGTTTTTCACAAAAACTCATTAAACCATTTTTTGATGGACTTTATTTTTTTGCATGGAAGTATTGCCATGCTGAAACAGGAAAGGGCTTGCCCCCAACTGTTACCAGAGAGTTGGAAGCTCGCAATTCTCTAGAATGTAGTTGTATGCTATAGCATTAAGATATTTCTTTATTGGGACAAAGGGAAGAACAGTTTTAGCCCATTACTTCTCTGTAACCAAACTTTACATTTGGCAGAACACATTCAGGCAAGAAGCATTTTTCTGGCATCCACCAAATCCAGATTTGTCCATCAAACTGCAAAATGCCAGGTGAAGCATGATTCTTCTCCTCAAAGAACAAGTTTCCACTGCTCCGGAGTCTTACGGCTGTGTGCTTTACCTGTGTGTGCTGAAGGGGCTTTTTTTATGAGAGGGATAGCTCTGGTCGGACATAGGGCCAATGTGAGGTCATGACTTAGCAGGCTGACGTATCCTTTGTATATGCACAATGACCCGCACACACGTCTCAATTCTTAAAGCGTAATTGTGATTCTATGCTTTGCATCTCCCATAAAAAATAAATTGTATGTTTCTTTCATGATTAACTACCAGTATTTTGGACCCATCATTCACCGGGTCACTAGCACTCATCTCTGCCTCCCGCACCCCGTCTTTCTCTCGTCTATGTCCCCCCTCCCCTATCGTCTATCATCTTTGTCCTCCTCCCATTTCTCTCATATGTGTGCCGTGTGCCCCTCTCACCTTTATCCCCCTTTCCCCTCGTCTCTATCTCATCCCTGTCCCACTCCTCATTTCTCTCACTCTCATCTCATCCACAATTCTCTCTCACCTCTGCCTCTCTTGTCTCTCTCATCTCTGGCTCTTATCTGTCTCATGCTCCCACCTCTGTCTCCCTGGTCTCTCTTATCATCTTTGTCCCCCTCTTGTCTCTATCATCTTTGTCCCCCTCTTGTCTCTATCATCTTGGTCGTCCCTCTCTCCTCGGTTAGGTCTAGAATTGGGTGCTGCAAAGGACCTCTGACGTCACACCCACGTGACCCGCAACAAAAGGGGGAGGGGCAAGGATTACAACGTGGGCCAAAAGTGGCCCCTCGCGGGCACGCCACGCTTTGGCCACAGTGGCTTGCTATGCTCGCCACAAAATTATATTCCCCCTCTAGGCCCACGTGGATGGTAACACAGGAGTGGTCCAGCCTTGCTGCAGTGGTCACGCGGTAGTGACGTCAGAGAGGTCCTTTCTCCAATTTGGATCTAGCAGCAACCCTCTCTCCTCCTGTCCTTTTTATTTATACTTTCTATTGATTGACCAAAGAATTCTGAGATGGAATAAAAAACATAGCAGATAAGTCAGGGACAACATAACATTGCATTTAAAAATAAGCAAATAGGACAGTGTAGGTTGCAGAGCAGCATACAAGTTCCACCAAATCATGTATAAATAACTTAAAACAAATAAAGTTAATTAAAGAAAAAAAAAAACACAAAAGAGGGAAACGCTGCTATTCAATCACGTGATCCGGAAGTCATCACAGGTCTCAGGGCGATGATAGCCAATCACCGGGGAAATCTGTACCAGTGGTGATCATAGAGAGGCTTGGAACGCATCAGTGGCGTGACCGGTTCGGAAGTAGCTAGATCCGTCCGGTTCGGTGGTGGAGAGAAGGGATAATGGCGAAACATCACCCGGATCTCATCTTCTGCAGGAAGCAGGCGGGAGTGGGTAGGTCCGGCGAGAAATGATCTGTCACAGGCTGAGGGGATGTTGTGCCGGTAGCAGCCAGGCATGGCGCCTACCCTGTCCTCATTCATAGCATGTGCTGCTGTGTGTTTGCAAGTGCATGCTCATGTGTGCTGGCCTGGGGCAGGAAATTGAGACACATGCGGTCACTGCCTTAGGCCCAGCTGAAATGACGGTAACAACAGGGGGTTAACAATACTATGCTGGATATAGATGGACAATCTGTTTCATTATACTTATGGTCATGTCTTAGTTGCTGGCAGAAGTGTAAATATGACCTAAAAGCCATCAAGTATCTTGATGTAAGATGTCTCAGTGAAAATAGACCTTGGCTTCCAGCGTGCTTGCTTTAGGTGTATGGCATCCTGTGGTAATGGCTGTAAGTATAAGAGATGGGTCACACAAAGCAGTTATTCTGATACCATCATTTTCTGCACTAATTGTCAGGCTACACATACAGACAAGAAAACAAAAACTCTCTTTGTTCAGTTCATGGGAACAAAAACAGCAGCCAGGTCATTACAGTTGCTCGGCAGCCGTGTATGTCTGCCCCGTGTTTTGAATGTGTGCTTGTGGTGCATGTGAACTGTGATTTATGTAATAGGATCATGTGGATCATTGCTGGTGTATGTCTACAAGCAATGTTTCTTATGCGGTAACCAGTATGCACGTCAGGTGCATGGATTATATAATAATAATATACAATCCTTTCCTGTCCTGTAGTAAATCATGCCCCTACTAATGCTGTGCATACACACTTTAACATTTTTTTTGTTATTTTTTTCAGCCATTGGAAGACTGTGTGAAAAATGTAAGTACAGTAAATGCAAAAGCTGTTGCTACTGTCAACAATCCTAAAATAAACCTGTTTATAACTGTCTTTTAACTAATTGATATTCTCTCTTTTTTGGGGGGAACAGTGTACAGAAAATTTGTATTATTAATTCATATTTGTATGGTCTGTCTCACTGAGCAAAACAGTTTATTTTATTGTCTGTCTGGTACTTTGTTCATAAGAATACTTGATTTATTGTTTGAAGACTGTAATGCCTACTATGGATATGTATTTTTGCCCTTGTAAAGTGAAATCCAAGATGTATGTGTGTGTGTGTGTGTGTGTGTGCGCGCGCATATATATATATATAATTATTTTTTATTAATTAGAGAAGGCGGCACTCAGAACTATAATACCAATGCACAGCTGGTTAAGAATATAAGTCAACGTTTCAATACATTATTGTCTCGTTATCCTGATGACGAGAAAATAATGTCTTGAGACGTTGACTTATATTCTTAACCAGCTGTGCATTGGTATTATAGTTCTGAGTGCCGCCTTCTCTACTATTTATGTTGGGTCCCCGCCGAGGGACACCTAGGAGGGCACCAGCGTGTATTGCTTTTGGATACAGTGGGAGTGCTACCCATCCTGGACTTTTTGTGTGTGTGTATATATTTATGTAATTTCACATTAATATAATTAATGTTACATTACATGTAACTTAATGCCCCAATTCACATTATGCCACACATAGAGCTGTATTCAATTAGCGACGAAAAGCCTTAGCTTTTCGCATTTCTCACTTATCCACGTATTTAATTGTAGTTTCTTTTCACCGGTGCGAAAACGCAATGCATTGTAATAGGCGAAAAGGTTCTGCCTATGATTACCTGGCGGAAAAAAGTGCAGAATTGCGATTTTGGGATGGAGAGGTGCTGAAACTACTCTGCACCCTTTGTACACCCCCCTTGACGCTAACTGCGTCAAAAAACTCTTAAAAAAAAAAACCACACAGGACACCTCAAAAAAGCACTTTGAAAATGTGACTAAAAAGGTTCAAAGTGGGGGTACCAATTTAAAAAAACTAGCGAAATAGCCTTTGGGGGGGTCTGCAAGTATGGGGGAGGTGTTTTGTTGATTGCAGGTGTTTGCTGAAGGTGCGTTTCTTTGCGCTTTTTAATGCTTGACTTTAGCGATTTTTTTTTTTTTTTTTTTTTTGTATATATAAATATTCTTGCATCCATTTTCATGTACCCCAAATTTGATGGGACTACTTATTTTTCCAAAAAAACAGTGGTAAATACTATTCTTCACCACTTGCTCAAAGACTCTAAATAGCACCTATTGAGACCATTTAAAGATCCCAAATACCTTTAGCAGGGCTATTCGGGGTTACCCATAATGAACCCCCATGTCGGAGCATCTTTTGGGAGGTCAGGCTGATTTCCCCAAATATGACAGGATTTTTTGCTGTTTTCGCCAGGTACTGTTTTCGCAGATTTGGAATTGAATACGGGGATACGCGGGGACGGGCGCGATAAATTTTCGACCTCCGATGGCTGCGAGAAGGCCGCCAACGGACCTTTCGCTTCAAATTGCATATGGCCCTATGTGCCCAAAATTCACATGCCACTTAATAGTAGCCCCAATTCACATTATAGCACACAGTAGTGTCCCTTATGCATGTTATGCCATACAGTAGTGCCCCTTATGCATGTTATGCCACACAGTCATACCTGCTTTATAGAAGAATGCAAGAGAATGGGAACTACAGTGGGCATGTTGTGTGCTTGCTCCTATCTGATGGTTACACTGCAGCAGAGACTGTCTCTCGGGCTGGTATTTCAATACAGTGACAGTAAAAAGAGCCTGTTGGCCAGTAGCAGTAAGTATAAACAGGAGAGGGACGAGTAACTACATGGCTTTCACTGATAAGTGTTTAGGGGTGTTGAGTGTGTTTAAATGATCAGAACATCCAGGCTTTAGTGGGGGCACCTGTATTAAGGGTCCCCAGATTATAAAATGGAGGTCCCTACCTACATGTCAGCCAGGGCACTGGCTCACAGTGCAGTGCATTGTGTCCTTCGCCCATCCCAGGCTGATAGAACACACCCGGTGGCTGACTTCCCAATATGGTGCCTGGAGATTGTGGCTCTTCATGGACATGGATCTGGTGAGATGACTACTCATGTACCGGCCACTCACATCATCTTTACTGCCAGGCTGACCATGTAGGTGAGGACCCAGCACATGAACGGTCTCGTCTGAGCAGCAACCGCTGATATCCGCCGACTCTGAGCTCTTCCATGGCACACCCCAGCCTGGGAAGGAGAGCGATGAGGAGAATCGTGAGGGGAAGGAGTGAATAGGGGGATAGAACCTTTAAGTGTCTGTGCTTCTGCATGGGCACTATTCTGCACCTGTTCATAATGCATTGTGACAGAGAGTTTGCTCTATGCTTTAAGAAGCGTGAATGGGACTAAAGCTACTCTATGGCGACTTCCAGTGGACTTGCTATGCTCTGGTTAAGTGCAGGGAGCAAACTGGAAGTTCCATAAAAGGGAGGTAGTGCCTAGTGTGATACCATCACAAGTATAAGTTATTCTCTCTTTCTCTCTCTCTTTGCATATATGTGTAAAAAACATAATTAACAAGTATACAATAGTTAATCATTTTATTTATGTTGCACTTTTCACCTTTAGTACTCAAAGGGCCATATTAAATTTGAGGTGAAAAGTCCGTTATCGGCGATGACCTTATTTTCACCTATTTCAATTATCCCCATATTCAATTTCAAAGACTTTTCACCGGTGCGAAAAGTCTTTGTAAAAAAACAGGGATAAGTTTTCTCCACAGAATAGATGGCGAAAAAAAAAATGCAGAATTGGGGTTTAGGGGTGCAGGTTTAAAAAAAATAAAAAATAGCCTGCACCCCTGGTAATGTCCCCTAAAAGTAATGTGTGTCAAAAAAAGTAAAAAGAAAAATCGGGAAACCCCAAAAAATGAACTTTAATTTTAGGGGTGGAAAAAAAAATGGCGGACAAACTTCTAAAGTAGCGAAATTGATTCCAGAGAAGTTCCCAAATATGCGGCAGGTATTTTCTTCATTGTGGGTGGTAGCGGCAGGTGCATTTTTGAAGAATTGTTAAAAATCACTTTAAAATATGCTTGCACCCATTTTCATGTACCCCAAATTTGATGACCATAGCTTATTTTTTTGGTAAAAATAACTAAGTGCTATTCTTCACCACCTTCTTCAAAGCCGCATTTATGCACCTGCCGCGGCTATTTAAAAACCTGACTTCTTCCCTTCAGCAGGCAAAATAGGGGGTACCCATAGTGATCTCCCATGTCTGGACATCTTTAGGGGGGTGCAAGGATGATTTCCCGAAAATTGACAGGGCTTTTTGCCTGTTCCAGTTTCGCCGGGTCCCGTTTTCGCGTCCTTAGAAATTGTATACGGTGATAAGCGGGGACGCGCGCGATACTTTTTCGCCTGCAAAACAGGCGAAGAAGGCGAAAAGTCCGGACTTTTCGCCTCAAATTGAATACAGGCCAAAGTGCTTTACGTTTTCAGAAAATAGAGATAAAAACTAACATAATACAGAGTTAAATTTTTAGAAGATACAGTAACAATGTACTTAACACACAGGTGTGAGGCAGCCATTTTGTGTCATTAGTTCCATGGATTACTCTTCGTACCTAATGTAGGTACCAAGCGACGCAGCCATCTTGAGTACGCTACATAGGCTACAACCTTGCAGACTAGGCAGTTGCTGGAAAAGTAGACACCCCTAATGGGTGAGTTACAGAATACTATAGCGAGATATGAAATATAAGATCCATACAGGTTCATCATATACTTGAAAATACAAGGTGAATCAACCATCTTAGGCGCACTATATAGATTACAGTGGGTGAGACGAGCAATATATGAACATTTGACATTATTGGGTAAATGTGGAATAGGAGTGGAGGCACAAGAAATTCACATAATCATTAAATCCGCGGATTGATCATCCTACTAAAGTACTACGTAGGTTACCATGTACAAAATAAGTAATGCATGGAGATCAGCGAAACATTAGGTAATTATGTTTAATTAGCTAATTATTAGGAATTATGTTAATTCCTTTCATAAGTCATTTGTTCCATGTGGAGTTCATCTTACCCATGAATGTGCCAGGCAAAGCAGCCATCTTGAGCGCACTATTTAGGTTACAGTGGGCGAGATAAGAATTTAGTAGTAGTGTGATATGCAGTGGAGAATTCTAAAACAAATCCTGACAAAACAGGGAAGCAACCATCCTGGATAAATGACAGTGGTTACCCTGGTAAAACTGTGTCCTGATTAATATAGATATTGTGATGGTGTGTTTAAATAACATTGGAATACACACCATACTAGTCAGTCTCTCATTCTCACTCACACTCTCTATGTATGTATATTTATATAAAATAAATAAGTAATGCTCTTCTGATAGGTGAAAACAGAGGATCTCTTATCTGAATAAAGGGGCCTATCCATTAGCAGATATATTGAACGACTGAACGATATATCGTTCAGTCGTTCAATTTATCTGCTAATGGATAGGCCCTGAACGATGACAGATGCGCACTCCTGCTGCCGATAAATTTTATCTTTCGTGTCTCCAACATGTTGGTCAGTTATCGCATATCGCTGCCAGATATTAGAAATATCTGGCAGTTTATATGCGGTAAACGACGAACGATATTAACAGCTACAAAGCACTGGAGAGAAAAAAATCCACTCCCTGAATGAAGTCATGCAATATCGTTCATAGTTTCTTTTGCAAAAATCTGTCATGTACGTGACAGATCTTTCAGCACAGCCACCGGAATTTTCATTAGATATCTTTTGTCTTTCATCGTTCAGAAAAACATCTGCTAATGGATAGGCTCCTTAATACTGGATACAGTTTGGTGTCCTATTCTCCTCTTTGCCACCAGGGGACAATAGATGAGGCAGATCCAGTTATCCGGATTCAGCTCTTAGAGGACCTGGCTCCTTTCGTTCCAGCTGGGTTTTTTTCACAGTGTGTAATCAGATACCCAATTTGTACAAAGTTTGCAGTGAGGAGACACTATATACACCTGGTTATTTGTGTACTCTTCATGTGTTCTCACGGTTTAAATTGCTCTTTAAGATAATTAATGATTCGCATTTTTTGGCACATGTGATAACTACCGTGCTATTTTCTTACAGTTGTAGCCTGCACTTCTTAGATACTGGTTATTATTCATTTTTTTTCATATAGGTTAGCTATTTCTGCAGGTTCTAGGACTATGTCCTTTTAGTTAAGTGGCCGCACAATAGTATATTTTTTGCTTATCACACTTTGAGGGTATTATTATGATAGATATATATATATATATATAATGTTATTTTCTCTGTTTATATTTAACTATGTAAGTTCACATATTTGTTAAAACAGAGCGATCCACCTGAATAGGCAGACAGCTTAATTACAATTGTGTTTATATTGCCTTTATGGTTCTATTTTACGTTTGTAGGTAATACACCACAAACTGGATACATAAGAAATAGATACCTAGATAAAAAATTGCCTATATCATGTAATATAATTGTTAGACAGATATAAGAGCCATACAGGGTTTTCATTGTTGAGATCATAGTTTCTTTTATGTTTCTTTGATGTCTTTCACTCTATTAACTGCGGACAATGTTATTTGAGTAGTTCTCTCATTGGGTGTCCAATGCGTAGAGTATGACACTCAACAGCAGAAATGAAATGTGAGTAACGTCCCCGTTAAACTGTTGTTTCTAAGGGCAACCTGCTCTCCGGTAATCTCTCACTCTTCATAGATAGCATTTAGCAGAGGTGAGGAGTAGCAGTCCTATGCTCTGACTTTTCTTATTATAATCCCACACTCAGCTCTAATATGTATGATGTAATAATGGGTACAAACTGATATTCAGTAGGTATATAATCCTTTATTGATAAATTGATTATATTATATTTACTATATTATATTTCGCCAATTAGGAGGACATCACACTTGCTTCTTTACCTGATATGAGAATATTGCAATATTTATCTAAGTGCAAGTTGTTTTTTTGTTCTATGTTGTACGTGTTTTTGTATGTTATAAATTGTCAATTGGGTAAAGATATGGTCTTCTATTATTATATGACCTATTGTTTTAGTAATCTATATTAAAAGTTATATTTTAGGGGTATTTGTAGATGTATTCCTGCCCCCTCTCTCTTCATTGACCTAAGAGTGCTCACAAAATAGTTTATTTTTCTTTCCACTTTTCCGTTCATACTATATTACATATAACTCTAGTGAGCACCGCCACTTTTCTATTATAAGTATATTCCATTTATACTTTGACAGTGTATACAGTAGCTTAATCATATGCTTAAATATATATACTATTCTACAATAATAAGCCTGTGCGACGTATTTCCTTTTCCCAAAATTTCCCTTCTTTATACTATTTGTGTTGTCAAACGCTGAAAAACAAATCTGGTTCCCCTTTCTGATTCCCTGTTTGGAAAGTCAAAACATTTGCAAGATCTTACTAGAGGACATTGGGCCTGGTTCTGAGATGTACAGCTTTGCGTCATGATTTTGATCAAAGCATTTAAGCCTGCAGCCCATCGTCAAGGGACCCCTACTTTTTCTGCAGGTTCCCACACTAGCATATATGCCCAGCACACCATTACATTGCAGTTAAATGTACTCCCCTCCTAGATACAGAGGGACACATCTATACAGGGGCTGGCTGTGAGCCACACTCAACTAGGCCTTTTATAGCCTTAATTGAAAGCTGCCATGATGGCACAAGGCTAAATTTTTAAACAAAACAGAAAGTAAATATGCCTGCACTCGGTTTTACCCATATCATACATGGTACCAGCAGCGTGGCATTAGTAATGCCATAAATGTATATAAAACAGAAAAACTTTTGCTATTGGCGCTAAAAATAATTTACTGCAAATCTGTGTGTGTGCAGCAAATAAAACCAAGGGGATTTTGTCATGATTTGATCAAGGCATTTAAGCCTGCAGCCCAGCGTCAAGGGACCCCTACTTTGTCTGCAGGTCCCTACATTAGCATATATGCCCAGCACACCATTATATTGCAGTTAAATGCTACTCCCCTCCTAGATACAGAGGGACACACATATATAGGGGCTGGCTGTTAAGGTGCGTATCCACTAGCAAAGAAACGACCACGATTACGACATTGTAATCGTGCAGTCGTTTCACAGTCTGTTCTGTGCCTACACTGAACGTTCAGTGTAGGCACATCAATCATATATCGTATGATGTGGATAAAACCGAGTGTGGACATATTTATTTTCTGTTTTGTTTAAAAAAATTTCATTTGTGCTATAATGGCAGATTTCAATTAAGGCTATAAAAGGCAGGGTTGCATAAAAATCGGATTTTTGTGTTATTTAAATAGGATTTTTATTTTTATTTTTTTTTTTAAAGTAAACTGTTAACTTTTAGAAGTTTGCACCTTGTTTTAGTAATACATGAACAATTTTTGAAGTGAGAAGAGTAACAAAATGAACACAGTAATAGAATAAATACACACTAAACAGTTGCATCATCAAGTACAATTAGGCTCTGAATTTCACTCACATCAGTTGTACATGTCTTTGTTCACGTCCCTCAGGTTTGTCCTCAAAAGGCTCTGTAGCATGCAAACATCTTAGCTGCTTTTTCATTTCCTAATCTGTTGCATGTCTTGGATTGTACAAAACCGTACATTGAAAAAATCCTTTCAATTCCTGCACTTGATGAAACTGTGGTGAACATCTGCTTTAGAAGATTTACTACAGAAGTGTCTAACTGAAGTTAAGCTGCGTAGGACATCCACCAGGCTAGAGGAGATACTTGGCGTAAAGTGTCCACTTCAAACATGTATGGTGCAAATGGTTTTATGGATGCACGAAAGTTGATAATGACCAGTATAATTCGATGATTATTGGCATGAGCAAACTCTATAGCAGTCTCAATTTCAGCAGGACTAAGCTTTTTTTCCCCTGCACCGAGGATCAAGTAAATTAGCCAGCAAGTGGGCATCTGTGAGTGCAATTTTAGCTCTTGCCTTTGCCATGTTTACTACATTGCTGCTGTGTCCAATCTCTTCAAGATCATCTAACAGCTTCTTCCACACTTGTACGACCTCCCTGATTGTGCAGTTGCGTCTTTGTGCACGATCCAGGGCTACAATTACATAATTTGATTTAAATCGTGCAACCCAGATGATTTAAATCATGATATAATCATTTGATTTATATTGTGCAACCCTGATTAAAGGCCTGGTTGGGTGTGGCTCACAGCCAGCCCCATGTATAGATGTGTCCCTCTGTATCTAGGAGGTGAGTACATTCAACTGCAATGTAATGGTGTGCTGGGCACATATGCTTGTGCCTAGGGGTCTCTTGCCTAAGGGCTGCAGGCTTATATGCTTTGATAAAAACCAAGGGGATTTGTCACGATTTGATTTGCTGCACACACCCAGATCTGCAGTATATTATTGTTAGCGCCGATAGCAAAAGTTTTTCTGTTTTGTATACATTTATGGCATTGATATTGCCATGCTGCTGGTACCATGTATGATATGGATAAAACCGAGCGCGGGCATATTTATTTTCTGTTTTGTTTCATGCAAACATAAGCCTCTTATTTCCAAATTACTGCTGCACACTACACTTTACACTGTCCAATATAAACGAAACACTTTCCTCTAGCTCCATTTGCGTTTGTATAAAGGAAAACCGTCCTTTCTGGAAGGATGTTGGGAACCTGATTACCTCTCTTACAGTTGCATTCTCCCCTAAGTTCTACCTCTTGGCAAAAGAGATCCCTGGAGCCTCCTATCGCCATACTAAGCTGATTCATCACATGCTATCAGATGCCAGATAACTGTGGACTGAAAAGAGCTTCTGTCCATGGCTACATGCTATCCTTCCCAGGATCTGGCATATTTTACAAAATGGAATTTGTTTATTATACACAATACATCCCTAGCTTTTTCTAAAAATGGAACCCTTGGACTTCTGTATCCAAACCCAATTCGTTTAACTGATTTTCTATCACTCTTCCCGTCTGGATCTACAACCTATAATTTGCTCCCACCCCTCCCCCTCCTTTGTCGTCCAACCCCCTGGCCACATTTCCACCCTTTCTTGTCATCCTATTACAATTTGGTTTAACACTGTAATGGTTTGTCAGGCCTGCACTTGGTTAAATACCCCACCCATTGTTGTCCCAAGGACTACTCCTCTCTTCTTTATTGTGTATGACTGTATACCTGTCTCACACATCTTGGTGGTCTTCCTGGCTAGAGCATCTCTTACATGGATGCTTGGTCAGTTCGATACAGATTCACCATATTTTCTTATGTTGGATTTGGCAATGCGCACTGGGATATTAAGTTAAATCTTATATCATTCCCCTGATTTGGTTCTTTTCAACAATATTTTCTGGGATATGCTTTGAATGTTTATAATGGATGTCTAGTTTGCAAATGCTCTGATCATTATGGGACTTCTCACAGACAGGTTTACATATTTTGTATACTCGTCCTCAGAAGTTACATTTAATAGTAAAGCACCAATGTCCAATGAACAACTGATTTGCCTCTAGGGTTTCCCAAACATGGTTCTCATCGCCCACTCACAGTCCAGACATTAGAGATCAGCACAGCTGGGTAAATCAAACTGAGATAATTAAGCCACCTATGCTAATGTATGGATATCCTTAGTACCTGGGCTGTGAGTGGGCCATAGGGACCAAGTTTGGAAAACACTTATTGAATCAATTATTTTCTGTTCTTGTTTGTAATTAAGTAATGGCTTTAAAGTTGTTTTGACATAGCAAGAATTTACTAGTCCATTTAGTTCTATGATGTAAATAAAATGCCTGAGGGGGTGAATACTTTTTTTTTTTTATTTATTAAATCCCCTTTCTATCCTTTTGTCAGATTCATGTAATTTGTAAGAATTATATGAAAAAATGAAATATTTGGCCTTGTCCTTTTTGTAGGTGACGGGAAGTGTGTAATATGCGACTCCTACGTGCGCCCCTGTACTCTGGTGAGGATCTGCGATGAGTGTAACTATGGATCTTACCAGGGACGTTGTGTGATCTGTGGGGGCCCAGGAGTGTCCGATGCTTACTACTGCAAGGAGTGCACCATTCAGGAGAAAGATGTGAGCAAATCAAGTAAAATGTATCCCTACAGGAGGGAACAAATGTCAGTTATATGTGGTTATGTTGGAACATATGTCAAATACATTGCTCATTTCCCAAATGTTTCTGATGCATTCATCATGTGATAAGAGGAATGGACCAATTGTTATAGATCTGCACTTGTAATGGCTTACCTCTGATATATGGGCATTGTTCTTACACATCATAAACCAGAATTTCAGTATTGGTGTATGCTACATAAATACTAGATCCCCATGGCCGTCTCTTCCCTCTTTGCATACATTCTAGCAGTTCATTTTTCTATTCTGTCTTGGTCAAGAAAATATGGTTTCCAGGGAAATGGGCATGATAAAAAAGAAAAGAAAAATGTACTTTATATTTTTAAATACGGTTTGGTGTGGTTTATGGTTTTCGCATCAGAAATATTAGGATGTAAGACTCTATCACGTGTGTGAACACTCCCAAAATAGAATCATAAAAAATGCAAATCTGATGTTACTTGATGCGCTGTGTTTTTCTCTACAGTTATTTTTAGGATTGGAGGAACAGCTTTCACAGGAATTAACAGAAATGTCTTTCTCCATCTGGGGTACACTCTAGACAATGGGAGTGTTCTGAGGGTTGAGGAGCTAGCACTTAATAGGTTAACATTTCTAAGGTATATAAGATCCTCCCCTAAAGGAGAGGTCAGCAGTAGGTTAACTAGTAGTTTGTTTTTCTTTCACCAGTACCTTATCTTTTCCACCCATCTCTTTACCTTTAACAGCTGCAGTATGCTTGTTCAGGAAGAGAGGATGCCAACAGTTGGTTGGCTGGATCAGGGGCCAACTAGCCAGATGTTCTGCAGACTGATGGAGCTCCCAGTATGGGAAACACCTCGACAGCAGGCACCGGTAGCTAACTAGGACCACAACCTGGTACTGCTGAGGCTCAGCTACCAGCAAGGGTCAGTGGCTGGGCAGCTGTAAGGCGGCCGGCAGGAAGTGCCATCGCAGTCACCGGGATACCCAGCTGAAGGTCACTGGTGGTAGAAGACTCTGCAGAAACAGTGTCCCACCGCCGGGCACAGCAGGCAGTCAGAGGCAGTTGCCTGCTTTTGCAGGGGAATGCAAAGCTCCAACTAGGAGCTAGATGAAAAGCAGCACTTTATTAGAGACATTTTTGTCTTCAGTTGGGCCCAAGATGCATAAACGTCAGCTTATGGAGCATTTATCGGTTTTTTTTTTTGTTTTTTTTTTTTTCCTGGTTCTGACGTCTCCTCTTCTGAGGAAGATTCTGAATTTGAGGCTTCTGTATCCTTTATGGGAGATGGTTCAAGCGTTCAGGGGGTAGATGACCTGGTTAAAACAGTGCATCAGGTTCTTGATCTTTAGAGATATTGAAAATCAGGATACCCCCTATGAGGATTTATTTAGAATTAAGACGTTTAAGAAAAGATCTTTTATTTTCTTCTCCACAATTAGTAGCTGGACCTCTGCTTAATCCTGATAAGAATTTTCAGATTCCACGCAGGTTTCCCGATATGTATCCTATTCCAGACAGTGAAATAGCTTACAAGGAATAAGGATGTTCCTGTACGCTGATTATATAAGGCCACATGCTCTCCCTATTGTGGATGGAGCTCAGACCAAAAGTGTGAAAGCATATTAAAATCTATTTGTTGCTGCAGTGGCAGCATTAAGACCCGGTATTGCTTTATCTTGGGTACCCCTGGCAATAGAAAATTGTTTGACATTTTGATAGAGTATTCAGTCAGACAGCATGAAGTCTCAACTATTGTCCATTGCAGGGCATCTCTAAGTAGGAGCAGAATATTTGGGAGAATCCTCTTTGGATGCGTCTTCTGTACAGTGGAAGATTTCTGGGCTAGCAGTTGTGGCTAGCTGCTTTCTGTGGTTAAAATCATGGAATGCGCCAGAACTAGATAAAATTATTTCTGAGGCCACAGGAGGTAAAAGTGCATTTTTACCATTTGGTAGATGTACTAAACCTAAGGTCTCTCGTTTCGTCCACCTGTTAAGCAGCAGTCTATCTCATCCTTCTGGGCCAGGGGTCAGCCGCCCATGTTCCAAGGTTTTGCAAATAGAGGAAGACAAATTACAATGAATAAGAAGGAGCCAAGGAAACGGGAGCCTAGACTCCAGGATAAGTCGGCATGACGGGAAGGGCATACACCCAGAATTGTGGTGGGTGCACGTCTGTTATTCAGGGACCAGTGGAAAAAGTCCTCTTCAGACAGATGGATGACAAGGTTACATTCTCCGTCTTTTGGGTCCACCACCAAGAAAATTATTTACTACAGGGTTAACAATTGACAAAAAAAGAAGTGTCTGGCTTTAGAGCAGGCTATTACGACCCTTCAGGACTCTGGAGTCGCTGTCCCAGTACCAGAATGCTGAAGAGAAATGGGATTTCCAATATATTTTTAGTCTAAACATCAGATGGGAGTCACATACCCATTTTAAATTTAAAGGGCTTAATACAAGACTGAGGTTAGACCGATTCAGGATGGAATCGGTAAGATCAGTTCTAAACGGAATGGAGGCACAATGTTTCTGGCATATAAAGACATCAAGGATGCCATCAGTGTCTTAAGATTCGTGGGGGTATATTTACTAAGGTGAGAGTTTTTAGAAATGGAGATGTTGCCCATAGCAACTAATCAGATTCTGCTTAACATTTAACTAGCACCTTCTAGAAGATAATAGCTAGAATCTGATTGGTTGCTATTGGAAACATCTCCATTTCTAAAAACTCTCACTTTAGTAAATTTACCCCGTGATAGGAGGAAGACCTTTCCAATTCATGGTCTTACTTTTTGGTTTAGTCACATGCCCTCACATTTTTACAAAGATCATGGTAAGCCTTCTAAGGTCTATAGGAATAAAGATGACTTCCTATCTAGATTTACTTTGCAAGAAAGACTCAAAGGTTTCTCTTCAGTCAAATCTGCTAAGGACAGTGGACATCATACAGTCTCATTGCTAGGTTATCAATTGGTGGCAGTCCAAGATGATTCCTAGCCTAGCCTTTCCTGTCATACTTGGGTATACTCAAGAGTTTTGACTATATAAATAAGAAAAATGTAAAGAAAATATTATAAATATCTTCATTGTATTAGTCTAATCCTTTTTATAGTCGGCATTATATACTGCTGCACCTTTGTATAATGCACAAATGAACCCTCGGGTTCATATATGTATCTGTAAATCTGGCTCTGATACTAGCCATTGCCTCCCCAAACATTTATCTCACCGCACGTCACTGATTCCTACTCGGTAAATGAGGTTGTTAGGTCATTCAATACCCAACTAGCCAAGGTGGTCTTTCCAACAGATAAGATCAGAGACCTTCAAAATTTTGTAAAGCAAAACTTTTGAAGGTCAGAAGTCTATCTGTTCTTTGTTGTATTAGGGAAGATGGTGTTCTCATTCAAAGCCGTCCAGTATGCCAGGCTGCATTCCAGGATGATCCAGTTAAACATTATAAAAGTTTAGTTGCTTGCCAACCATCGGCTATAAACTCAATTTATAATCCTGTCACCAGAAACGAGACAGTCTCTCAGATGGTGGCTCCGGTCAGAGAACTTGAACAAAGGCAGGAGCGTTCTCGTCCAAGATTGGTTGGTTATCATGACAGATTCTGCTGGTCTCCTAGGATCGTGGGCTGTGATTCTAAACCATCATTTTTAGGGAACAAGGAAACAAGGCTTACAATTAATGTGCTGGAACTAAAAACTGTTTAAACACATTGTTTTCTTCAATCTCTCTTGCAGCGAAAGCCTGTAAGGATCCAATCAGACAAAGCTACAGCAATAGCATACATAATTGGGTTCAGAAAGTTCCTTGGTCATGAGAGAATAATTTTAGATACTATCTTGGGCAGAGATGAATGTTCTAGCAATATTCACAGTTTTTAATCCAGCAATTGAATATTGGAAGGCAGACTTTGAGTTGCCAGTCTATTCTTCCAGGGGAATGGTCTCTGCATCCGGAAGTCTACAACAGTCTGGTAAAGAAGTGGGGACAGCCAGAGGTAGACATTATGGCTTCTCTGCTCAGGTCAGGGATCCAAGAGCTCTCTTACTAGATGCTATGGTGGTTCCTTGGAATTGTTGTCTGGCTTGCATGTTTCCACCAATACCCATGCTTCCTCGATGAGAAATTCCCAGTAATACTAGTAGCACCAGACTGGCCATGGAGAGTTTGGTACTCCGATACTAAACATGGCAGTGAGTCCAGAAACCTGTTGTCTTAGGGGCTGATTGTTTGTCAGGACATCCATCGGTTAAATTTGATGGCATGACAGGAAAGTTCTTTAAAAAAGAAGGGTTACTCAGATTCAGTAGATTAGGCTATGATCAGAGTAAGAAAGTGTCTTCAGACTGTCATAGAGTCTGGAAATATTATTTTGCTTGGAGAAGGTTTCTCATTCTTATTTTAAATTACGAAGAGTCCTTTCTTTTATTCAAGCAGGCCTCAATTTGGGTCTTAGGTTGGGTTCCCTTAAAGTGCAAGTGTCAGCTCTATCTATTTTCAGAGCAGATTGGCTTTGATTCCAGAAGTTAAGAATTTTTTTTACAGGGCTTATTACATATTCATCCACTCTATAGGCATCCCATAGAGCCTTGGAATCTAAATCAGCACTTCAGTTTCCTCATTTTGAGCCTTTGCAGGATGTAGACCTGGAGTGGGTGACCTGGAGGTTATCGTTTTCATTTAGCTATTTCATCAGCTAGGAGAGTCAGAATTGAGAGCTTTAACCTGTAGGCCGCCATTTCTGATAATTCATGAAGCTAGGGGCAGTATTATGTACACTACCTTCTTTTCAACCCAAAGTAGTGTCTGCTTTTCCTCTTAACCAGGATATAGTAGTACCCACTTTTTCTAAATCGGGCAAGAGAAGATCAGGGTCAGTTGTCGTCTCTGTTAGATTTGGTTAGAGTGCTAAGAATTTATCTGGATAGGTCAACCAGTATAAGAAAGATTGTTACTTTTTCTTTATGACATTAAGAAAAGAAGGTGGCCAGCGTCCAAGCAAACTATAGCCAGATGGATTAGGGCCACAATTCATCGGGCATATGAGAGGGTTGACTGACCTATCGCAGCTAGGATCTCAGCTCATTCCACTTGCTTCGTGGGTGGCACAGAAGGGAGCTTCAACAGAGCAGTTATGTGGAGCAGCTACATAGTCCTCTGTTTTTTTTTTACAGATTTCCTGACTTTGCGTCCAGGGATTGGATGGAAAGTATTGGGCTCAGCCAAGGCTGAACATGCCCTCCCCTAGGGGGCTTTTGTACATCCCCATGGTCTAGAGTGTCCCCAAATGCAGGAAGAAAATAAAAACATCTTTAAAATAAGTTTTTGGAACTTCTGTGAAATGTTTTTCTCAGAGTCCAGAGCCCCTTTCCCTATTGGGTAGTGTGTGAGAGAAGGATGCAATCCTGTCCTTATTTTGTCCAACCTATCCTTGGGTCTTTTTATGTTCAAACTGAGGAAGGGGTTGGAGGGAGGAGCTTATATACCTGAAAAAAGGTTAACCTTTTAAGTGGTAGCTCCTCAATCCTCACTACACCCCAATGTTCTAGTGTCTGATAGACTAAAAAAATAAGATTTTTGGTACTTACCGTTAATTCTGTTTCACTTTCATAAAGTGTAGCTACCATCAGTGAGTACGTTCAAGGATTTTTTTTCTTGTCTGAAGCATAAAAATGTCTTCGATTTTACTGTGTACTCATGCCAGGTTCAATTTTTTAAGGAAACTTCTCCACACAGTGACATCATGGTTTGAGTTCCCCAAGTCCATTGTTTTGTAAGATTGGAGATTCCAATAACAAGACCCAGGAAAGCCAAGCAATAACCCAAGGGTACAAGGCTTTCCTTTACTGAACAAATTTGGCCAGGTTATGTGGTGGGCCATTATCTTTTACGCAGACAGTGGTGATGGAACCCTTGCCAGCTGTGTATTTATGCCATTTGATAGTAGGGACAGTTTAAATAATATGTTGTTGTCCGAAGAACTTTTTATTATGTTTTAAGTTGAACTGTGTGTATATAATAAAAATAATAGTGGAGAATCTTGTTACATAGGGGACTGTGTCGAGCCATTTTTTAACATAAAATTATGCAGCAGTTTCTGCAAAATTTTGTGTATCGATCCAATGTACTAATGGCACAATGCAGGATATTTCACAGAAATTAGCACTTCAGATTGCAGTCCCCATTATTATCAATGGGGACTGCGATCTGACCCCTTTGTGCTAAGCTTTTCTGAGTTTAGCCCCGGTAGTTTACACCATCTTCAGATAATGTAAACTACTGTTTGCCTATGGGCGCTTCAGGGGCAGGAGAGCTCCCCCTGCAGCCCCCAGCCGGCCTCGAAGCTGACGCTGTGCGCATGCGCAGTGTCAGTTTCCCCCGGGGAAGTTTTTCCACTTCAGTGAAAGACTTCTCCGAAATGCTGGGGATATAACTCGCGTGGACAGCGGTTACCGCAACTGCTGTCCCTGCTAGTTCCCGGTAGTACATAGCCAGAATATTTCATTAAAAAATTAAAATATTCACGGCAAGCTGGATTGTTAATCTCGTCAGTACCGCGACTATTAATACATAGGTCTCATAAACTTGTTCGTTGCACAGATCTATATTTGCATAAATTGCCAGGAAATCATATACGGTATTTAGAATTGCATTTCATTGTGTCTTATATTAATAAACAAAATGTACCCTGTTTCTCTGATTGAGCCTTTAGTAAATTTTAATCCTTTTATTTTGTTTTTTCTTTCAGAGAGATGGTTGCCCCAAAATTGTAAATTTGGGCAGTTCCAAAACAGATCTTTTCTATGAGAGAAAGAAGTATGGATTTAAGAAGAGGTAGTCTATGCCCGGGACCTGGGAGGATAAAAAAGTAGTGTTTTGTGGGAACTGCACGCATTTTCTATGGTTCCTAACAATGTCAATAAAATGTCTGGTTTTTACAACAATCGACTGTCTTATGTAAATTCTAAAGTGCTCCTGATTGTTTATTTTCTCTTTTTATGCAATCTATTTTCAAGAGATAAAGCTAATAAAACTGAGCAGGGAGAACATGGGCGTCTTTATACAAATGACTGTACTAAGGGTTATCGACAGCATCCCTCCAAATACATTCTCTCCAAACACTAAAAGGTCATAGAGGTAACAGCAGAAGCAACAGGTCAGGAATGAGAGGGCAATTAGAGAGGGCTTCTGCTTTGAGTGCGCATAGACCTCCATATATACATATGCTGTATGTGTTTTGCTGTGTCTGTAATTATTCCACCTGCTTCCACAGATAGAGATCTAGAAAACATGACCTGTTGGGGGTACTTGAAGACTGGAATTCAGAACCACTGTTCTAGAGCTAGAAAGCAAACCACAAAATCTCCATATTAACTTTAATTTGAATTGTGAAATATGTCACAGAATGAGGGCTGGGTCACTGTAGGTCTTTCCAGAATCCACAGGGGGCTCCACTGGTTGGTTTTACCTTAAAACTATTTGTCCATTTAAATCTAGCGTTTATGCCCGTATATCTGGAGTTGGTGCATTTAGGCCAAAGTGTTACTCTACATGGGTTGTTTAAATAGAAGTAGGTAAAATGCTTATTGGGTGTTACCAAGCAACACACAAAAAATGTATTAATCAGAAATTTGTAAGTTTCCACATTTTGACAAATGTGCAGTAACTATATTATGATTTTGATTTGCTTTATTGCAAATTGGACATTTCAGGCAAATATTTGAAACTGTAATTCCTGGTTACTGTACATTCTCTCTTTAAGCTGGCCACGCAAAGGCTCCCCTTGCTGCTCAGAGTGCAAGTGGTTGACCAGTTAGGCTACATTTTTAGGCTTCAGAAACTGTGTGCATTGTCTATCAGTATAGTTATGGACACTAAAGTGTTCTGCGTAAGAAGGAAATCAAGTACGCACACAATCGCTACCTTTCAGTGGCATAATGGAGGTGGTCTGCATCCCCCCCCCCCCCCCCCCCCCAACTCCACTCTGCATATATCTGTCTGGCTGCTGAGAGGCAGAGAGAGTGAGTGTCACGGCAGTTCTGGTATAAACTGAGCATTACAACTAGCATACACGTAGCTACAGTTAATATGGCTGCTACATAGTGGCTATAGCTCACACATTAATTGTGTGACTATGCTACAGGAGGTCTGTTGTTCAAATCCCCTCTTGTGTATTTTTAATAAAGGGATATTAAATCACTGAGTTATTAATCTGGTGCATGCCTATGATATTTAATTACAGTTGCCACTCAAATTAATTGTCTGGCTATGATTCAGTTGGTCTAGTTTTCAAATCTCCCACAAGGAGTGTTGTACCATTTGTATTTTAATACAGGGAGATTCAATCATTGAAGGTTATTTATTAACAAGGTGCCCTGACATATTAGTTCATTTCGGATAGCTCACCAGTTAAAATGTCTGACTATGGTACAGGTGGTCTTGAGTTGTAATTCCCCACAGGAAGAGCTCTGAAGAGTGTATTTGAATACAGGGGGGCACATTTGTTGTTGTAAGAGTACAAACTAGAAAGTGTGGAGTCTGCAATAGAAATGAGCAGAGCCCAAACTAATTGCTAAACCACATTCGCTAAAACAAATTGCAAAAACCACCTCTGTGCCATATAAGCGTGAAATTAGACAAACGTTGAAAAAAAGGAAGGGGAACAAAACGCTAAGCATGATATTTGCCGTTTATGAACAGTACTATGACATGCATTACCCAGTAATACAATATTTTTTTTGAGTCTCTCATATTCAAAATGCTTGGGACCAGAAGTATTTCGGATCAGATTTTCCGTATTTTGGAATATTTACATACCATAATGAGATCTTGGGAATGGGACCCAAGTCTAAAAACAGAATGCATTTGTTTCATATACACCTAATACACAGCCTGAAAGTTATTTTATATCTTTGATAATTTTGTGGCTTAAATAAAGTTTGTGTACATTGAACCATCAGAAAGCAAAGGTGTCACTATCTCAGTCATGTTAAAAAAAAAAAAAAATCGGTATTACGGAATAGTTGGATATGGGAGACTTCCAACCTGTACAACATATTGATATAATAAAAAGGGGGATTCAAGCATAGTTGGCTAGAGATCAAAATGACCTTGTGTTGATAGTGCGAAAGATTACAGATGACTTAAGGCGGACATTTTTACATACCGTCCAATTAAAGCCACTGTGAATGTTCTGCTCTAATTTTTCCACTCGTTTCCATTTACAGTAACCTGTGCTTAATAACTGTTGCTAATTGAACACCTTTAACTAGGGTTAATAAATTTTTGGTTTACAATGCGAAACATGCACTGCATCCGCCAACATTTTGAAGCCATGTCAACATTTTGGGGTTTATTAAAGGCAAAAAGCCTGAACTCCTGCAAAAATGAGACATGGTTGTGGCACGGTGGGCTCTTGACCGCGTCATAGTGGCTGCGGTGCTGCCTAAAACACTTTTTTTTTTTATTGTGGGTTTTTAATGGAAATAGGTCCCAACCTACTGCAAGTTGCGATGAATGTCTTGATCATGAAATTGGGACATTTGGGAGATATGTAATTCTATAGGTGAAGAGTATGAGTAGTCTGATATTGCTGTTCACACAAAGGTTTAAGAGGGTTTTCATTGCAACAGCACCTCACTGTCTAGTATACAGTCAACTATTTCTTGCCTTTATATTTATGAAGGGTATAGGATAAAGACTTATTTTATTATTTTTATTTTTATAACCACATAGGGTACATACAAAATATCACAGAACACAGAAAAATAACAAGTAGACATTAATAAGCAAAAAATACAGGGGGTGCAATAAAAAGTAGAAAATATACATTGTCAACAGAAATAATACCCAATGCAAGATTTTTTATAAAGGAGGTAGGACTGGACTGGGAAGAACAGGTCACTGAGGGTGGGGGGAGCACGCTCCAAAACCCAGAGGACCAACCTAACAGAGAGAGAGAAGGCATAAATTAGAGTTATGATAGACTTTCCTAGATATCGCCTTTTCTTCAAGGTCCACAGGGATACCATGGGGATATTATGGTTGGAGAGATCCAGACACCAAACAGTTAAAGCTTCAGCTCCCAGGTTGCCTTAGTTCCTCCTCCATATATAACCCGCCCCTAGCCATAGGCCTTCAGTTTAGTTAACAAGTCTCAAGGCAGAAGAAGGAAAAGCAATCGTACACCAGAAACACTCACACAAAGGGGCATATTCAATTGGGCGTGAGGTTTAGCGAGGAAAAAAACCTTGCGCCCAATTTTGGATTACCACGGGTATGCGTGCTCCAGATACCAGCAGTATCCAATTAAAAAAAAAAAATGGTTGTGGGGTTTTCAGCTCTACACTTACCTGCCCGGGGTCTCCATGGCCACCCCTCTATCTTTTCACTGGGAGGGGCAAGGGCTGCTGGAAGATGTAGTTCTCTCAGCGCCCATGCCAGGGAGGGGGGGGGGGTCACACACACAACTCTCACACACAAACACTGATCTACTCACCCTGCTGCAGAAGACCCGGCTTCCAACGCTGTATGCAGAAGACAGTGCTGGAGGAGGTAAGTAAGGACTACTTAAGCAAATTGGAAACTTCTAATTGCTTAATTAGTCCTCAGGGGGGTTGCCGCCGGGGTCCCAGAGCAAGTCCCACTGATTTTTCCGAAAATTAACGATTTTAGAAAAAAATCACACTTGCTCTGGAGGTGCGAGAATAAAAAAAACTCCCAAGGCTCAAAATAGAAAAAAACTCGCACCTAATTGAATAGCAAAAATCCCGCACCTCCAGGAAAAACCTTGCAGGTGCGGGATTTTTGCTTTTCTCGCCCCCAATTGAATATGCCCTAAACTGAGGGAATCTGTATCCGAAATAAAAAATTACCCATGCAGCCAGGTGTCAGGGTGGGTGCCCTGTGGACCCTATGGACCTCGAAGAAAGGAGTTATCTAGGTAAGTATCATAACTCTAATTTTCTCCAGGGTCCATTGGGATCCACAGGGATACCAAGGGGATGTCCTAAAGCAGTTCCCCTGGGGTGGGAGATGCTCCTGAGCAGAAAGGAGAACTCATCGCCCAAAGGAAGCATCCTGAGAGGCAAAAGTATCAAAGACATGATGGCCCTACAGACCAAGTAAAATGTGCTGTCACCACGCTTGGGAGAGGGAGATCAGCCTGTGTGTACACCTGAGAGACAGAAATGCGTAGCCATCTCGCCAGAGTCTGCTTATTAGCTGGCCATCCTCGTTTGTGAAAACCATATGATACAAAAAGAGCATCTGATTTTCTAACAGAGTTTGTGTGCGCCACACAGATATGGAGAGCACAAACTACATCCAGGGAGGCTTCACCAACAGAAAGATCTGGAGCCTGAAAAGCTGGAACTACAATTTCTTCATTTACATGAAAATGGGACACTACCTTGGGAAGGTAACCCTCCTTTGTACGAAGAACAGCTTTATCCTGGTGAAAAATCAAAAATGGAGAGCGATAAGAAAGCGCTGCCAAATCCGAGAGACTGCGAGCAGAAGAGATAGCGAGAAAAAAGTGTCTTTGCTGTCAACCACTTTACAGAGTCTAGAGGTTCAAATGGGGGAGCTTGTAGCCCCTTAAGAACCAAAGACATCCCATGGTGCTACCGGTGGAACAAAAAGGCTGAACTCCTGGGAAAAAAATTCTAACATCTGGTAATGAGGCAATCTTCCTCTGGAACCAGACTGCTAGTGCAGAAACCTGTACTCTCAAAGTGGCCAGACGGAGACCACTGTCTAACCCCGCCTGAAGAAAAGCCAGTACCCTGGAAATCCTGAACACCTTAGGATCATAATTCCTATAGGAACACCATTGACCAACAGAATGCCAAACTCTGTAATAGATGCGGGCAGAGGCAGGCTTCCGTGCCCTAAGCATCGTCTGAATTACAGAGCTGGAAAAACCTTTTACTCATAGGATGGAAGATTCAAGAGCCATGCAGTCAAAGCCAGACGAGCTAAGTCCGGATGCTGGCAGGGACCCTGCCATAGAGGAAGAGGAAACTGACAGATTCTGTATGTCGGTGAACTAATGATGTCTGAGCCAAGCCGGAGCCAACAGTATTGCTGTTCTGCCTTCCTGCTTGAATTTCCTGACAACTTGGGAGAAGAGAAATCAGTGGAAAGAGATACGCCAACTTGAAGTCCCAACTTACTGCCAGTGCATCTACGAAGACTGCTGATGGGTCTCTGGACCTGGACCCATACCTGGGTACATTGTGGTTGTGATGTGACGCCATGAGATCTATCTTTGGTAGACCCCATTTGTTTACCAGGATCTGAAACACTTCTGGATGGAGAGTACACTCTCCGGTGTGTATGTCCTGGTGACTTAGGAAATGTGCTTTCCAATTGAGTGCTCCCGGTATGAATATTGCCGAGATGGGCGGAAGATGACATTCTGCCCAAATCAAAAACCTTTGTCACTTTTTTCATGGCTGCGTAACTTCTTTTGCCTGCCTGATGATTGAGGTAGGCCACAGTAGTCGCATTGTTGGACTGAATCTGGACCAGCGTACTCTGGAGCAGGTCCTGTGCCATGATAAGTGCCTTGTACACTGCTCGCAGTTCCAGAACATTTATTGGCAGATAACTTTCCTGATTTGTCCATCTTCCCTGTAAGGTGTGATGACTTGTCACTGCCCCCATCTGTGAAAACTGGCATCTGTGGTGAGAAGCACCCAATTTGGAATGCAGCATGGGCACCCTTTGTTCAGATGATCCTTTCTCAGCCACCACAGGAGAGAGTGACTAACCTCTAGAGTGAGAATGATCCTCTGAGTTCCACTTGAAGAGAATCAACTTTTGCAGAGGCCTGGAATCTGAGCATACCCCACCATGTCGAAGGTGGATACCATTGATCCCAGGACCTGCATTGTTAACAGAATGGATACCCTTCACTTGCGTATTTGTAATGACAGGGCCACAATTTTGTCATCTGGCAAAAACATCCTTTGTGCCCGATAATCCTGTGTTGGAGAAAGTGATGATTTCTTCCAATTGATGATCCTGCCGTGCTTTTGTAGACAGGCTATGGTCAGTTGAAGATGGGTTTGTATATCAACCGGAGTCTGTGCCAATATCAGAAGGTCGTCCAGATATGGCAGAATTCTGACGCCTGAGATAGGCCGTAATGACTGCCATTATTTTGGTAAATACCCGTGGGAGCCGTAGATAGGGCAAAGGGCAAAGCCTGACATTTGTAATGCTGCTGAAGTACAGCAAACTGTAAAAATTGTTGATTGGATGGTATAATAGGAACATGCAGATATGCTTTCTGAATGTCCAGGGAAACCATGTAATGCCATGGCTCCATTGCCAAGATAATTGACCGGAGAGTTTCCATATGAAATTTGGGTACATGGATAAACCTGTTGAGGGTTTTTAGATTTAGTATAGAGCGATAGGCCCCATTTGGTTTCTGAACCAGAAATAGATTGAAATAATAACCCCTTCCATGTGACACAAGAACCGGGATTATTACCCCTGCCTGCAGCAGGGAGTGAATGGCTTTGACTGCATCTGATGGAGGATCTGTGCAAAATAACTTCTGGGGAGGATGCCTCCTAAAACTGAGGACATACCCCTGAGAGACCACTTTTTGGACCCAGGCATCTGTTGTTGTTTGATGCCAATAATCCACAAACTGAAGAAGTCGGCCACCCTCCCTGGGAGCCCCCAGGAGGAGTCCCGCCCCATGAGGCCGAAGGTTTGTCATCTGGTTTTGAAGCTGGATGTCTTGCCGGGCCAGACCTCTTAGTCTTGCGACAATTAGTCGACCTAGAGGAAGACTGTTCCCTTGATCGTCCCAGTTTCGGAAGGACCGAAAAGAAACCTGACTATACTTTATAGTCGCCGTAGATGGCAGACCTGCTGATTTTCAAGCCACCAGAGTAGCTATTATTTTATCCAACTCTGCTCCAAAAAGTACCTTTCCTTAGAAAGGTAAGACTTCCAGCACCCTCTTTGATCCTGTATCAGCTTTCCAGGCTCTTAACCAAAGGGCCCTGCAAGCCACTATTGAAGCTGCTGATGCTTTAGAAGCTAAAATCCCAGCATCTACTGCAGCTCCTCCCTTATAGGAAGCCGCTTTCCGTATATGTGGGAGATATACATCCTTTATTCTCTGGTAGCATCTGGTAGAGAGTCTTCCAATGCCCCCATCTATTCTTCAACAGCTTTGGCCACCCAGGCTCCAGCCATAGCTGGACGAGTAACAGCTCCAGATGATGAAAATATTGCCTTAAGACATGCTTTCATTTTTTTTATCTGTGGAATCCTTCAGAGAAGATGCTGGCGGAATAGGCAACGTAGCATTTCTGATTAAATGCGTTACATGAGCTTCCACAGTAGGTGGTACCTCCTGCTTAGTACATACAGAAGCTGGGAAAGGATACAACAATGTTATTCTTTTATTTACATAAAATCATTTATCCGGGTTACCCCATGCCTTATCCATAAGCTCAGTGAGCTGTTCAGATGCAAGAAACTCCGTTTTGGCCACCTTCCGGTGGTGATTAAACATTGGAGCCTTCTTACTATGAGCTGCTTCATCATCCTGAATATCTAGGACTGATTTAACTGCCCTCACCAAAGAAGGAGCATCCACTGTGGAAGATGATCCTCCTCCCCCGATATAGACTCTGGAGAGGAACCCTGCGCATCATCTGATTCCTTTTGATGATGCGTCTGAATCCATATGTTGAGCAGACTGATAAAAATATAACTTGCGCTTAGGCGCCTTAGTAACTATCGGTCTGCTTTTAACATACTCTGACTAGAATGGCCATAAACATCCTTCCAAAGATAGCATGCTGTGGACACCCCATCCAAGGAGCATCGTGGGAGCAGCCATACGATCCACTAACTGCTTCATTACCTGGGACAAAGAGGATATACAAGATGGCTCTTGTCTAGAGACAGGTAAACTGGATTGGTGAGGTGGCTCTTTATAACAGACAACACACAAACCACCCTTTATGTCCTGAGAGGACACTAAGGCCATACATGATTTACATGAAAATAGGAAAGGGGGCTCCCCCTCCTGTTTCCCTTTATCTTTTGACATGTTCATAAACGTAATAAATACAATGCTATGTGACAGCCTTCACAAAATCTCAAATGAATGTGAAGTACTCAAAGAAAAACCTTCACCCCAAAGGATGGAGAGAAAAAATAGTGATAGTTATAATTGACAGAAAAAAATAAAAGACAGTGTCAACAGCAGCTAGCAAACAGTCACATACAATGCATATGTAATATAATTACTATGGACTTTACATCAACTACACAAACACCAGGAATGGTAGGATATAGAGCCCTGTATACCTTAACCAAGGGAGAGGTATACCAAGAGACTGACCCAAACCCTCCTGAGACCAACAGCTACAGCAGCGCACTAATAGTGGACCATGAGAGTCTCATATACATGAGGAGGGTAGGTGGAGCAACCCAGACGTGCAAACCCTATGTAGGGTCTGGGGAGGAGCTGCTGGGGGAGTGCCTACCTCCCCTAAGCTGTGTCAACCAGCCGGGTACGCTGGCATTGTGGCAGCAGAAGCGTCTGCTGCCGATCCCCGGTATCAGACGATAAGACCCCGGCGATCTAGTGAGGACGCGGACAATCCCGGGCGCAGTCTACAGCAGTTTCTGCTGCGTCTCTGACATCAGAAGGGACTGCCGCATGCGATTCCCTGTAAGCAAGGAAGTGCCTAACCGGTTGCAGTCCGGGTCGCAGCATTGCTGCTAGCAAGCTCATCCGTGACCCGCCGAATTACTAGCCCAGTTACTGGTGTTGCGGTCCGGTGGAGATAGATGAAGTCATAGTACATGCGTCTTAATTCAGACGCTTAGTACTGCCAACCCAAAAACATAGAAATAAAATTAAACATAAAATAAAAGCTTAGGACTGCCTGAGCAGTCCCCTGTTACATAGGTGGGTCTTGATCCTGCCGCACCAAACGAACAACTGAAGGCCTATGGCTAGGGCCGGGGTACATATGTAGGAGGACCCAAGGCATCCTGGGAGCTGAAGCTTTAACTGTTTGGTGCCTGGATCTCTCCAACCATAATATCCCTATGTTAGGATTCGGGTATATCTTAGGGGAAATGAGTCCCGCAACAGCCTTGAGGGCTGGACCACTTGGCTAGATGAAGAAGTTGATGTAGCCTTTGGGCTATGCAGCAGTCTTGAGGACTGGTAAACCTTGGCAAGTTGTGGCCTGTGGGCCGTAGAACAAGATGCTGCCTTTTGGCCGTGTAACAGCCTTGTGGACTGGTAAACCTTGGCAAGCTGTGGACAGTGGGCCGTAGAACAAGATGCGGGCTTTTCACCGTGCAGCAGCCTTGCGGACTGCTAAACCTTGGCAAGCTGTGGCCTGTGGGTGGTAGAACAAGATGCGCCCTTTGGGTCGTGCAGCAGTCTTGGCAGCGGTGGTCTGGTGAGAGACCTGTGCCGCCGAGTTGACACAGGCGGTGGTACACTGGATTGCGTACTTAGGACGCTGGATTGTTGACACAAGCAGTAGTACACTGGATTGCGTACCTTGGATGCTGGATTGCAGCCTGTGCCGCCGGGTTGACACAAGCCGCTGGACGCTGGATTGCAACCTGTGCCGCCGGGTTGACACAAGTGGTGGTACGCTGGATTGCATACCTTGGACGCTGGATTTGTTACCTGTGCCACCGGGTTGACACAAGCCACTGGACGGTGGACTGCGCACTCTGGACACGGAGTACTGTCTGTGCCGCCTGGATGACACAAATGGCACAGCGTGGATATGCGGACCGTGCCGCCCAGATGACACAAACGGTAGGTAGTAGATATGCGGACCATGCTGCCTAGATGACACAAACGGCTGGTAACAAAAGATGACAGGAGGACTGGGTACTCGACTGGATAACAGGAGACAATGCCAAAACCGAAAACACTTCAAACGCTATCAGAGCAGCGTTCGCACCAGAAGGAAATAGCCGCAGGAACCAATCCAGAACAGAGCAGGGATGATGGACAGTTGACAGGAGGAGTTCAGCGAACAGTTCCCCGGCGTTTGCATGAGCGGCTTGTGACAGTACCCCCCCCATGACGAGGGGTTAAGGAACCCCTAAACCCTGGTTTCCCAGGAAAGTTCTCCAAAAACTTTTTCTTCAGGATAGGAGCATGTAAGGCTCTTTCGGGAACCCAGGAGTGCTCCTCTGGTCCATAGCCCTTCCAGTGGACTAAGAATTGAAGGCTGTCCTATGAGAGTCTGGAACCAAGGATCTTCTCCACCATAAACTCCTGGCGACCCTGGATGAGCACTGGTGGAGGTCTTACTGAACGTCTAGGAGAAAACCTGGAGGAGAAGAACACCAGTTTAAGAAGTGAAGAATGAAATGTATTATTAATTCTGAGTGTCCTGGGTAACTGTAATTGAGGCGTCTAGATCCCGGCAGACCGGTGCCCGGCATCTAGACGCCTGTCATTTTTCTGATGCCGGCAGACCGGCGCCCGGCATCCCGGCGAGGGTTAAATGACAGGCGTCTAAATCTAGACGCCTGTCATTTTTCTGATGCCGGCAGACCAGCGCCCGGCATCCCGATCGAAGGGATGCCGGGGGTCGTGAGCAGACAGCTGCGGGGGGGGGGGAGGGTTAGGTTTAGGGCTCTCGGGGGGGACTTAGGGTGAGGCACCCCCCCCGGGAGGGTTAGGCTAGGGGGAGGGAGGGTTAGGGTTAGGCACCCCTGGGGGGAGGTCAGGGTTAGGCACCCCCCCCAGGGGACTTAGGTTTAGGCAGCGGGGAAGGGGGGGTTAGGGTTAGGCACCCATAAGGAGGGTTAGGAGGGTTAGGTTAGTAAATACTTACCTAAGGACGATCGGGATTTCCAGCGCTGTCGGGCTTCCACTGCAGGGATCTCTGCTTTTGTCTGCCTGTCGCTGCTGGGACTCGAACCCCCGGCCATGCGGCCACCGGGATTTCATTCCACTTTCGTCGGAAGGAGATAATATAATTAAACCGGGTGAAGAACAAAGCCCAGTGAGCCTGCCTTGCGTTCAACCTCTTGGCCGTTTCAATATAGGCCAAATTCTTATGGTCCATGAGAACCGTCACCACATGATTAGCCCCCTCTAACCAGTGCCTCCAGTCCTCAAACGCCCATTTAATGGCTAGAAGCTCCCAGTTGCCAACATCATAGTTCCTTTCCGCGGAGTCGAATTTCTGGGAAAGAATGTGCATGGATGAAACTTGCCATCTTTGAGATCCCTCTTGAGAGAGGATAGTGCCCACTCCAATCTCAGACACATCTACCTCAACGACAAATGGAAGTTCTGGGTTGGGATGCCGAAGAACAGGAGAAGACGCAAAAGCCGCCTTAAGTGCTTCGAAGGCTTGAATGGCAGTAGTCAACCAATTAGCGACCTCAGCTCATTTTTTTACTTAATTCTACGATGGGCGAGACAACAGAGGAGAAGGCTTTAGTAATTTGCGAAACCCAAAAAAATGCTGGTGGCCTGCAGTGTAGTGGGTTGTTCCCACTCCAGGATGACCTTCACCTTGCCAGGGTCCATGGAGAAACTTTGTGAAGAAATGATGTAGCCTAAGAATGAGACCTCTTTCATGTCAAACTCGCATTTCTCAAGCTTGGCATACAAGTTATCCAATAATCTTCGCAAGACCTGCCTCACATGCCTACAATGTTCCTCCACGGACTTGGAATAGATGAGTATGCCATCTAATAAGACCACTGCAAAGACTCCCAGAAAATCCCTTAACACCTCATTGATAAAATCTTGAAAGACAGCTGGGCCATTGGAGTGGCCAAACGGTATAACAAGATACTCAAAATGTCCAGAATGGGTGTTAAATGCCGTCTTCCACTCATCTCCTTCTCTGATGCGTATGAGGTAATATGCGCCTCGAAGATCAATTTTAGAAAAAACATGGAAGTCTCACGCAGTTGATCAAAGAGAACGGAGTTGAGCGGCAAGGGATACACATTCTTGACTATAATCTTATTCAGTCCACGGAATTCAATGCAGGGTTGGAGTGATCCATCCTTCTTCTGGACAAAGAAAAAATCCGCTTCTACTGGGGATTTAGAAGGATGAATGAATCCCTTATCCAGAGCCTCTTGAACACATTCCTGCATGGCTTTATCTCTAGGATGTGTAATGCATATAATCTGCCTTTTGGAAGGCACCTGGTAACAAATCAATGGCGCATTCAAAAGAACGGTGAGGCAGTTGAATGTCAGTTTTTTTCTTGGAAAATACCTCATCTAGGTCATGATAAGGAGCAGGAATATATGAGGATTTGGATGAGATGGCAGCAGCAAGACGAATAGGTCGAGACAGATGCTGGGAAAAGCAAGTCGATCCCCACTCAAGGATTTTACCAGTTTGCCATTGGATCACGGGGTTATGTTTTTTCAGCCAAGGTCACCCCAATACGACCAGAGCCAGCGGACACTGTAGAAGGAGAAATGACAACTCTTCCCGATGCAGAGCTCCAATAGACATTTGCAAAGGAGGGGTCCGGAAGATAACTGGAACTTTGGAAAGACTTGCCCCGTCTAGACGAATAACCGACACATGAGTAGATAAGGACTCGGGATTCAGACACAAGGTCTCAAAAAAAGACAGGTCCATAAAATTATCCACAGCTCTGCTATCTACATAGGCATGGTTGGAAATTTGAGCATTGGGTAAGTTGATAACTGTGGTGATATGGACAGAATTTTCAGGGGAGATGGATGCAAGGTCTAGATGTACCTCCCCTAGCTCATCTAAACCTTGCCTTTTCCCGACTTTACTGGACAAAACTGGGCTAAATGTCCTTTACAGCCACAGTAGAGGTAAATACACAACGAACATCTCCTACGGTTCTCTTCGGCCAGAAGACAAAATGCTCCCAGTTGCATTGGTTCTTCAGACAGACAAATCCATCCATACCGGAGATCATGGAGGCAAAGAAGGTAGATTCTTTTCTACTGTGCGCTCCCGGAGTCGCCAGTCAATTCAAATGGCCAAATTCATGAGGTCATCTAAGGAATCCGGAGAAGGGTGTTGGGCTAGGATATCCTTTATTTGATCAGACAATCCCCAACGAAACTGGCTTCGTAAGGAGGGGTCATTCCAACCCGCATCGACGGCCCATTTACGGAATTCCATACAATAGTCTTCGGCTGCTCTATTCTCCTGTTTCAAGGACCTGAGACTCGCCTCTGCCATAGCCGCTTTATCGGGGTCATCATAAAGTAGACCCGGTGCTGCAAAAAAGGAGTCCACAGTCTGTAATGCCATACTTGTGGAGGGAAGACCAAAGACCCAAGTCTGAGGGTCTCCCTGTAATAGGGAAATTATGATCCCAACTTGTTGGACCTGCGAGCTTGAGGATCTGGGCCGGAGCTTAAAATAGAGTTTGCAACTCTCCTTGAAATTCAAGAAATCCTTACAGTTCCCTGAAAACCGGTCAGGCAGATTAAGCTTTGGTTCAATCACTGCAGGGGCTGAAGCACCTCGAGTCTCCTCAACTCGAAGGGATAGCTCCTTTACTTTCTGGGTCAGTACCTGAATCTGTGTGGCCAGAATTTGAGCAGGATTTTGTGAGGGCTCCCTGCTTGATAAATCAAAAGAAGAATACCCTTAATATGGCTAGAAAACTCTGTTTTTAGGGCCGGTGACAGGGCCGCAACTAGGGGGGGGCTGGAGGTGCACGTGCACCGGGTGAGCCACTGTACCTGGTGCCAGTGACCTCCAGCCCGGCGCTGCAGAGAGGCTCCAAGCCGGACGTCCGCTGGTAATATTTATTACCAGCCGGCGCCCGGCTCCTTCTCTGCAGCGACACGGTGTAGCCGTAGCCGGAGGCTGGAGTTCTCTCCCGAACTCCAGCTTCCGGCTCTCCCCATAGTTCCAAGGAGCAGCCGGAGGACCGGACGCGACGCTGGATTCAGTAGCGGGGTTCAAGGTAAGTATTTTTTTTTTAATAAGCTGCACTACAGGGGTATTATTATGGTGGCAGGGGCATTACCACAGGGGCATTACTATGGGGGCATAGGCAATAAGGGGCATTACTAATGGGGCATGAGCACTACAGGGGCATTACTATTGGGGCATGGGCACTACAGGGGCATTACCACAGGGGCATTACTGTGGGGGCATGAGCACTACAGGGGCATTACTGTAAGGGCACTACAGGGATATTACTATGGGGCATTGGCAATACAGGGGCATTACTATGAGAGCATGGGCACTACAGGGGCATTACTATGAAAGCATGGGCACTACAGGGGCATTAATATGGGAGCATGGGCACTACAGGGGCATTACTGTATGGTGGGCACTACAGGGGCATTACTATGGGGGTATTAACATATGGGCATTACTATGGGGGCATTACAATATGGGCACTACTGCAGGGGGAATTATAAAATTACTGTCTTGCCCCTGGTGACAAAAATCCTAGTTTCGGCCCTGCCGGTGATAATGTTAGGATTTGGGTATATCTTAGAGAAAATGAGTCCAGCAACAGCCTCGAGGGCTGGAACACTTGGCTAGCTGCGGCCGTGGAGCAGCCTTGAGGGCTGGTAGACATTGATTAGTTGTGCAAATAGGAAAGATTTCTGGATTTGCGAAGTGGCGCTGGATATAAAATTTAAGCAGATGTGAAGCAGTGTACAAATATTGTAATACTTATATTATTTAGATGTAGGTCTCCCAAGATTTTCGATGTATATTCTTACGTAACACCCACGTGGCTCCAGTTTGAACATATAAGAAAAGTGACAAAAAAGACATACACAGTCTCAGTCGTTTTTTATAGAGTCCAACACAGATTCTTTCTGTAGTTTCGTAACGTATTATCCGTCTGTAGGAGTGACGTACCCCAACTTACACTAAAACAAGAGGGGATAAACTTGTAAACGTATTATTATCCTCCCATATATATATAAATGAGACCTTCTTGCCACACTAGGTTATTCTGATAAAAATACAGTAGATGTGTCCATCCAAAAAAGTCAAATAAGTCCGGTATGTATCTATACATACGGGACTTATTTGACTTTTTTGTATGGACACTTGATACTTGATACGGTTCAGCAGAGCCGTAACTAGACTTTTTGGTGCCCTGTGCCAGAAAAAGCATTGGCGCCCCCCTCATTTTTCAAAGGGATATAATGCACCCAAAAAAGGGGAATGGCCTCATGGGGAAGGGCCAGCGAAGAGATAGGGGAGGCCAGGAGATGTTGGGGATGAAATAAGAGGAAACTACAAGTGAGAATGATAAGAAATAGAAATTTGACAGGCCCAAACAGCGCCCCCTGATCTGTGGTGCCCTGTGTGATGGCACCGTCCGCACTACCCTAGCTACGACCCTGCGGTTCAGTCTTTTAAGTTTAGGAAACTACTCTCCCTGTCTGGAGAGGGCGGACTTCCGGACTCTGGGCCTGATTCAGACCCGGTTGCAAGCGCTGGGCGCTTGCAACCGGGTCGATGGTGGGCTCCGTCGTGCACATGTGCGAGACCCGGATAGCGATGGGCAAGCCATCGCTCCGGGTCTCGTACCAAAGGGGGCGTGCTGTCGATGTTGAGTGACAGCATGCCCCCTTTCGTGGGTGGGCCGGGGGAGTGGCTGCCCAAACGGAGGCGTTCCCATGTGAACGCCTCCGTTTGGGGGCGGCCCCACTGACGAGTGATGTCAGTGGGAGAGATTTCAGGTCTGTTAGAGCCAAAATCTCTCTGGGGCTTGCGGCAACGAGACCCTACCACAAGGGTCTAGTCGCAAGCCCGATGTTGCGGTGGTCTTGACCATCGTGACCATCTTCCTGGCTGCTCGCTATAGCTGTGGGTGGTTACCCACAGCTATGCGAGCGGCCAGGAGGTCATTCTAAAAGAAAAAAAGCCCGGCCCTGATTCAGAGCGAGCGCTCTGTCAGAGCGTCCGGCTCTGAATCAGGGCCTCTGGGCCTGATTCAGACCCGCTCGCGAGCGTAGGACACTCGCAAGCGGGTCGATGGTGCCCTAATGTGCATGCGCACGATGGAGGGAGCTCCATCGTGCGCATGCGCGAGACCCGCATAGCGACGGGGAATCCGTCGCTTGGGGTCTCGCACCAAAGGGGGCTTGCTGTCGATGGTGAGTGACAGCACACCCCCTTTGGTGGGCGTGCCATGGGAACGCCTACCGTCTGAGTCCGGCCCCACTGACATCACTAGTGATGTCAGTGGGAGTGATTTTGGCTCTGATAGAGCCAAAATCACTCCAGGGCTTGCGGTCACCGAGACCCTACCGCAGGGTCTCGTCGCAAGCCCGATGGTCGCGATGGTCTTGACCATCGCGACCATCATCATGGACGCTCGCTATAGCTGTGGGTGGTAACCCACAGCTATGCGAGCGTCCAAGAGGCCGCTCCATTTTCATGAAGGAGGGCCCTGATTCAGAGCGAGCGCTCTGGTCAGAGCATCCGGCTCTGAATCAGGCCCTCTGTCCACTACTCACAGGGTATGAGAGTTCTTTCCTTCCTTAGTTTATATGTGTGTTTTAATAGTTTGCTTGTAAAAATAAATTTGAGTATATTTTTATATGCGTCCATCCTTTCTCATACCCATTTAATCCTTATTTGGGGAGTTATTTATGGATGAAGAAAGACCTCTTTATGGAGAAAAATTCGAAAAGCCTAAAGAAACCCTTACGAGCTGAGGAACGCCACTTACCACGTGAGTGACGGTATGCATCCACTTTTAGAACATCTGTATTTTTTATTAGAATAACCTAGTGTGGCAAGAAGGTCTCATTTATATATGGGAGGATAAAAATACCTTTACAAGTTTATCCCCTCTTGCTTTAGTGTAAGTTGGGGTATGTCACTCCTACAGACGGATAATACGTTACGAAACTACAGAAAGAGTCTGTGTTGGACTCTATAAAAAACGACTGAGACTGTGTATGTCTTTTTTGTCACTTTTCTTATATGTTCAAACTGGAGCCACGTGGGTGTGACGTAAGAATATACATCGAATATCTTGGGAGACCTACATCTAAATAATATAAGTATTACAATATTTGTACACTACTTCACATCTGCTTACATTTTATATCCAGCGCCGCTTCGCATATCCAGAAATCTTTCATATTTGTATATATTTCTAAGAGTGTGGTGACATTCTTTTCTGGAAAACGAATGGGCTGCAGGTTTTGCGCACCTTAGATTTTCATTTTTAACACATTTGACTAGTTGTGGCCCGAGGGCTGAAGTAGTTGATGTAGCCTTTGGGCTATGCAGCAGTCTTGAGGGCTGGTAAGTCTTTGACTAGTCGTGGCCCGAGGGCAGTGAGATAAGATGCAGCCTTTGGGCCGTGCAGCAGCCTTGTGGGCTGGTAAACCTTGGCAAGCTGTGGCCTGTGGGTCGTAGAACAAGATGCGGGCTTTGGGCCGTGCAGCAGCCTTATGGGCTGGTAAACTTTGGCAAGCTGTGGCCTGTGGTCCGTGCAGCAGCCTTGGCAGCGGTGGTCTGGTGAGAGACCTGTGTCGCCGGGTTGACACAGGCGGGGGTACACAGGATTGCATACTTAGGACGCTGGATTGCGGCCTGTGCCGCCGGGTTGACATAAGCGGTGGTACAATGGATTGCGTACCCTGGACACTGGATTGCGGCCTGTGCCGCCGGGTTGACACAAGTGGTGGTACGCTGGATTGCATACCTTGGATGCTGGATTGCGGCCTGTGCCGCCGGGTTGACACAATCGGAGGTACGCTGGATTGCATACCTTGGATGCTGGATTGTGGCCTGTGCCGCCGGGTTGACACAAGCCGCTGGATTGCGACCTGTGCCACCGGGTTGACACAAGCGGTGGTGCGCTGGATTGCATACCTTGGACGCTGGATTGCGGCCTGTGCCGCCGGGTTGACACAAGCCGCTGGACTGCGCACTGTGGACACGGAGTGCTGTCTGTGCCGCCTGGATGACACAAACGGCAGAGCATGGATATGCGGACCGTGCCGCCTAGATGACACAAACGGCAGGTAGTAGATATGCGGACTGTGCCGCCTAGATGACACGAATGGCAGGTAACAAAAGCTGACCAGAGGACTGGGTACTCGACTGGATAACAGGAGACAATGCCAAAATCGGAAACACGTGAAACGCTATCATCAGCATCGGAGCAGCGTTTGCACCAGAAGGAAATAGCCGCAGGAACCAATCCAGAACAGACCAGGAATGATGGAATGATGCAAACGGTCCCCCGGCGTTCGCATGAGCAGCTTGTGACACCCTATGGACCCTGAAGAAGAAAGATAGGAAGGATACTGAGGTGCACCAAAAGAAAAAGAAACATAGGGCTACAAAGTACCAGGAAGCCCACGTCTCATGCAAGTTTTTGATCTTGTGGTTAAGCAGACTTGTGAAATATTCCATGGCTGCAGTATACCATATGTGAGAAAGGAGTGCATTACAACAATTTGATCTAGGAGCTTTCCAGTCTTTAGCAATTTGAAATTAAGTAGCTAATATGCTGAACCAGCTTAGTTGCTAAGTGTAGCAATGGGCAGCACAGAAGCATAACGAGGATCGATAGTGAGCTCTGTCAAAGAACCCAACTGATAAGACCAGAGATCTTAGGATAAAGACATTTTTATGTATATGACAGTTAAATGCATGGTGCAATCTTAGCCTCAATTTTCATTGCAGTTTTGTTAGTTAAAAAAAAAAAAAAGAATGATTATCTGTTTTTTTCCCCATCAATATTAGAGAAAAATAAAATCAATAGAGCCGTAAAAACTAGGTCCATTTAAAGATCCTGTTTCCTCCTGTTCCTGCAAAAAAATAAAAAAATTCCTAGCCATTTCTCAATCAACTGCTGACATGGAAAGGCATAGTGAAATCAGAGGAAGGGAAGGGGGGGTTAGGGATAGCGATAGGAAATTAATATTTACCGTAATGCCGCTCCTCAGATGCCATGAAACATGACCGATGTGACCTGGTAAGTGACTGCTGGGCCGCTAGGGATGTTAGGTCGACATTCTATCATGTCATCCATGTAGATATTAAAATGATAAATGTCTACCTAACATACCACACCATGACTTCTCTGTAACCACGTGTAAAATAGCTCTTTGTTTTCTTTTCCCCTTAAACGCTTGTGTTCCACTGTACTGTTGGCTCCACCTATGCTACTCTTTATTTTAACATGTGCTCTAGAACGAAGAGGTAAGGCTAAGTATAGGGAATCATTGAGACCAAGGTAGCAATAGCAGTGTGAGATTGCAGCTGGATGCTGTTACCCAGACCTGCATTTGAGGCAAGTGTGAGAGCATACGTGTTCATAAAGGGACGCACCCAGAGAGCAGCTTATGTCCTGTATGTCTCGGTCTCCTAAATATAATTGTGGGAAAGGCCAAACTGCCGTAATGGGAAATGTAATAGTCTATGAATTATTCAGCTCCCCTTACCTCAAGTTGACTAGCTCAATGCTGAATAGCACTGGACCCTTCCTGGTACTTGTGAGTTGTGGAACCAGTGTACAAAGAACAAACTGGCACCTGTAATTATTCATCATGATCTGGATCTGGGTGAGATTGCTCCTGGCTGGCTGGATATTAGTAGGCAGTCTTACCTTTCTCATACTGCACTACAGAGAAGTACATTTTCCTGGTGACCATCAGTTTATTATAAATAATTATTCCACACCAGTTTTTTATTACTCTGGTACCTACAGCAGAAGGATACCAGCAAGGGCCAGTGTGGGCCTGGGCAATGAAGGGTCCACTAGGGGAATGCAATGACAGGGGCCCGCTGCAGGGCTGTGATCATCCATAGAGTAGGTGTTGTCATCAGCTTGAGGGGCATGGCCATCCCACAAAGGACACGGCATAATGTTATACAGCCTCAGATACACAGACACAGCTCTGTGCACTCTTTTGTCTAATATATTTTATCTGTGCCACCTTTAGTTTAATAATAATTATGTGCCACCTTGCTGCTTATACAAGTCCCAATATGCCATCCAACAGTCCTGGTTTTAAAGAGTAATGGAGTTCTACCTAATTACCTGAGGAATTCATCATTCCTCCTCTTCATAACTATCTATTCCGAAAAGCTGTCATTTTTGCGATGACAGCTTTTCAGAAAATAGATACTTTTCCCTGCCTGCTCTAACTTACCACAGCTGTAATCAGTGTTGCGCATGCACTGTTACATTCGCAAAAGCGGTGCATGCGCAGCACTGATTACAGCTGCTGCAATTCTGTGTCCCCCTCAACCTCCCCCCCCCCCCGCTCCCCTCTCCCACCTACCTGGCTGCCTGTCACAGGTTGCAGCCACAGACCCCGACCCTCGATGCGATATTTATGGGGTAAACTGTCAGCCGCATCGGGCCCAGCCATGGCCGACAGACAGATATTTCCTGTGTTCCTTCCCAAGGAAGGAACAGGGAAATGTCTCCTGCCCCGGGGGCGGAGCGCAGATGTCAGGCTGATACACTGTGAGATACATCTGTGGCTGGCAGGCTGCCAGATAAAATGTCTGTCGGTCTGATAGGCATTTTATCTGGACGTGTATGCCCAGCATAAGTCAGGCCGCATCCGGTCCGAATAAACATTTTGTGAGGCCCGACAGTGTGGGCCCACATATATTTAATATGCGGCCCACATCCCTGCCACTGAGCTGAGCTCTGATCGGGCAGTGTTTACTTTATATAAAGTTGGCAACGCTGGTCTCTAAAGCGATCAGAAGCCTCTGATCGCTTCAAAGGCAAGTGTTCCCAGTGATGCAGCGCGTGGGTGATGTCATGACGTCACCCGCGTCTCACGCGATGAGAGAAGCCTGCGCCTGCCACTCTGGATGTAATTAGATCCAGTCAGAGGCAGCGTCTACGCGGGACGGTGGGAGTGAAGATGGCGTGGACTGGAGCAGTGCTCAGTGGCCATCGTGAAGAAAGGTAAGTACTGCACAGGTGAGTGGGGCCTGTTCTATACTGGGAGGGGGCACAACATAAGGGGCTCTGCATAAGGGGCATTATGGGGGCTCTGCATAAGGGGCACTACTAAGAACATTACTGGGGGCTCTGCATAAGGGGCATTACTAGGGGCACTACTAGGGACAATTCTGGGGGCTCTGCATAAGGGGCATTACTGGGGGCTCTGCATAAGGGGCACTACTAGGGACATTACTTGGAACTCTGCATAAGGGGCATTACTAGGGACATTACTTGGAGCTCTGCATAAGGGGCATTACTGGGGGCTCTGCATAAGGGGCACTAGTAGGAACATTACTGGGGCACTACTAGGGACATTACTGGGGGCACTACATAAGGGGCATTACTGGGGCACTGCATTATGGGCCCTACTAGGGCACTGCATAAGGGGCACTACTACAGGGGGCACTGCATTGTTTTTTATTAATAAGAAACCTTTCAAAATTGCATATAAGACTTTTTTTTTGTTGCGGCTCACACATTCTTAAGACCTTGAATATATTCGGCCCGGTTGGTATTTTGAGTTTGACATGCCGGCTCTAAGTTAAAGTGCATTGTAGTATAATAATAAAAAAAGGGTAAAAAACACTTTAAAATCAAGGCTAGTAAAGACTTCAACAACGCAATAATTCCGGCTCACCAATGTCTGTATTGAGTCTCTAAAAATTATGCTGGTAATATGCATATGATGCCACAGGTATCTCGACCCTCCCACATGCATAATTATTTCTCAGATTATTTACTGTGTCTGCAGAGGAAAGAAAGCCTGATGCACATGGACTTTGTACCATCACTGGGGTTTTGTTGATTCAGATTGGAACCCCTAGGGCTAGCTACAAGTGCAGGAGAGTTAACAAAGCTAGATGGCCTGATAATGCTTCTCAAGCAGACCACGGCTATAGGTAGAAGCTACTGAATACAGGATAGCAATAGGGAAAATCTGGTACAGACTGCAGACACACTGGAGTCAGGCTGTAGAACAGCGGAGGTAGGCTGCTGGCGATGTTAGAACTGAGGGCCTGAGCCAGATTTGAGCAGTGGTTCTCAAACTCGGTCCTCAGGACCCCACACGGTTCATGTTTTGCAGGTCACCCAGCAGGTGCACAGGTGTATTCATTACTCACTGACCCATTTTGAAAGATCCACAGGTGGAGCTAATTATTTCACTTGCAATTCTGTGAGGAGACCTGGAAAACATACACTGTTTGAGCACCGAGTTTGAGAACTTGTGGATTTGAGAAAGAAAGAGCTAGTAACTGTGCATCTTGGTAAAACCATGCTGCACTGCAGGTTGGGCAGATTTAAAATGTGAGAGAGATTTAGATTTGGGAGGGCTGTGTCCAAACTAAAATCTAAATTGCAGTGTAAATAAAATGTTAAGCATTTGTGGGTGACATATTTACCCCACGTTATTATTATAATCCTTTATATGGCGCCACAAGGGTTCTGCAGTGCCTTACAAAGTACATAAACAAATGAGCACACAAGACAAGTACATAGGCAAATGAGCACACAAGAAAAACAGTTATTAACAGTACAAGTAATTCAGGACAAATACACGATTTATACATTGCTACATAACACTTAAATAAGCAGCATGGCGTCAGCAACCAAGGGTTATGTGCTGTTGTAAATTAAAGTAGGAGTAAGTGAAGGAGAAGCACATGAGGGAAGAGGGCCCTGCTTGTGAGAGCTTACATTCTAAAGGGAAGGGGGCAGACAAACAGGGGTGACACAGATAGGCTGGATTGTGAGGAAGGAACATGGAGTAGTGGGTTAGGATGAGTGCTGGAAAGCTTTGAGGAAGAAGATTAGGAGCCAAGAAGCAAAGTTAACATGGAATTTTGAGTTAAGGCCAGGGGGGACGAGGAAAGTCAGCTACTCGAGGAAGTTGGAAAAGGCAACGGATATGAGCATTGAATGCAAATAATGAAGTGGAGAGTTTAGAAGGTAAGAGTTGGTGGGAGTGACCAGATGATAGAAGTACCCCAACACCAACACTGTGGAAACCTACAGGCCAGGAAGTGTGAAAGAATGTGAGGCCCCCAAAGGAGATAGCTGCAGGAGAAGTTGTATCAGATGGGTAAGTCCAGGATTTGGTGATGGCTAGGAGATTGAAGGAGTTGAATATGAAGCCGTAATGGACAGGGACCAGTTGATTACAGACAGGACTGGCTTTCCAGAAAAGACAGGAGAGAGGAACAGATTTGGGAGGAGAGAGAAGGAGACTGTTAGGGTTGCTGTAGTGTGGGGTTGAGATTGATTTGGAGCAGGGGGATAAGGAGAGTATGGGTATGTGGTGGGCTTCTGAGTGAGGAAGGATGCCAGCAGGTGGTGGGAATGGTGGAGGTTTAGTGGGGTGTGGGTTGAGAAGAAGAGACCTAACTTGGAGAAAAGGGAGGGTACAGGGCTTAGTAGTTATGGGAGATGCGGTTAAGAGTAGTAGATGGAATGAAGGGAAATAGAGGAGAGGAAAGAGGGAGAGGAGGAAGTGGAGGCGACTATGGAGGGAGAAAAGAAATGGGAACTGGTGGTAGAGGAAATTATTATCTAGCTTCTGAGTGAGTGAGGGAGCAGAAGAAAAGAGAGACATTGCGTAGATGAGGGATTAGGGGGGGAGAAAACAGCAGTAGTAGTGATGAGAGTGAGTTACAAGAATAGTACAGTTAAAATGTCTAAAAAAGGAAGAACGGTGTTAGTAGTTGTAAAGGCACAACTACAAGAGTATATAATAAACAAAATGAGTTTAGAGCTGTTAAAGTTGCTGGACTTTAAATTAAGGATAAAGCATTCTTATAGATGAGAAGGTGTTAAAAAAATGGTAGATACAACAGTGGTGTAGAGATAAATTGACAGTGGTTTAGGAATAATATAAACAGTGTAGGGTCAAAAAACATACATTCAAATATTAAAATGCAGGAATCCAACTGGTAGTTGCTTGCAGTGTTGAAGCAGGCTGTTAGCAAAAAGTGTGTTCAGGTTATAATGAAAGTTGGTGGCTGAGTTGCAGGGTATCCAGAAGATCCTTTTCAGTTGTTTTCAAGTTGTATTGAGTTCTTTTTTAAATGTTGTCCTCCTGTCTTCCTCCTGTTTAACTCCTGTCTAACTCTTTAAATTATGCTGTGCATATAATACCACTTAGAAAAAAAAACACTTTGAAATAAAAACCTATGCAGCCTTATAACAGGCCTGCAGTCTGTAACAAATGCACATGTAAAAAATGTATGTATTTGCACCCCTTGCATTACAATATGGTTTGTCCAGGTACACAGTTACTTGCTCTCTCTTACTCTATTCCCAAATCTGAATCAGGCTCTGAGTGATGTGCACAAATGGAAGCAGGCTGCTGGTGATGCTGGAACTGTGTACTTTTCTTAGAGTTGGGTATGATATCCTCGCAGTCGGGATGCCGGCTGTCAAAATGCCGACAGTGGCATCCCGATTCTCAGAATCCAGAGAGGGGTCGGACAAGTATACTAACCCTCCCCCCTTCTCTCCCTAACCCTCCCTTCTTGCAACCTAACCCTCCCCATCCCGCACCCTAACCCTCTCCGTTAGTGCCTAACCTTCCCCCTTTGGTGCCTAAACCTAAACGTTCCCCCTTAGTGCCTAACCCTAACCCCCCAGTGGTGCCTAATCCTAACCCCCCTCAAAGCCTAACCCTAAACCCCCCCCACTACTTACCATTGATCAGGATGCTGTGCACAATAGAAGCAGGCTGCAGGTGATGGAACTGTTTGCTGTGCACAATAGAAGCAGGGTGCAGATGATGGAACTGTTTGATGTGCACAGTAGAAGCAGCCTGCAGGTGATGTTGGAACTGCGTGATGTGCACAATACAAGCAGGCTGCAGGTAATGGACTGTTTGCTGTGTACAATATAAGTAGGCTGCAGGTGATGTTGGAACTGCATGATATGCACAATAGAAGCAGGCTGCAGGTAATGGAACTGTTTGCTGTGCACAATAGACGTAGCCTGCAGGTGATGTTGGAACTGCGTGATGTGCACAATACAAGCAGGCTGCAGGTAATGGAACTGTTTGCTGTGCACAATAGAAGTAGGCTGCAGGTGATGTTGGAACTGCATGATGTGCACAATAGAAGCAGGCTGCAGGTAATGGAACTGTTTGCTGTGCACAATAGACGTAGGCTGCAGGTGATGTTGGAACTGCATGACTTGCACAATAGAATCAGGCTGCAGGTAATGGAACTGTTTGCTGTGCACAATAGAAGTAGGCTGCAGGTAATGGAACTGTTTGCTGTGCACAATAGAAGTAGGCTGCAGGCGATGTTGGAACTGCATGATGTGCACAATAGAAGCAGGCTGCAGGTAATGGAATTGTTTGCTGTGCACAATAGAAGTAGGCTGCAGGTGATGTTGGAACTGCATGATGTGCACAATAGAACCAGGCTGCAGGTAATGGAATTGTTTGCTGTGCACAATAGAAGTTGGCTGTAGGTGATGTTGGAACTGCATGATGTGCACAATAGAAGCAGGCTGCAGGTAATGGAATTGTTTGCTGTGCACAATATAAGTAGGCTGCAGGTGATGTTGGAACTGCATGATGTGCACAATAGAAGCAGGCTGCAGGTGATGGAACTGTTTGCTGTGCACAATAGAAGCAGGGTGCAGATGATGGAACTGTTTGCTGTGCACAATAGAAGCAGCCTACAGGTGATGTTGGAACTGCATGATGTGCACAATAGAAGCAGGCTGCAAGTGATGGAACTGTTTGCTGTGCACAATAGAAGCAGGGTACAGATGATGGAACTGTTTGCTGTGCACAATAGAAGCAGGGTACAGATGATGGAACTGTTTGATGTGCACAATAGAAGCAGCCTGCAGGTGATGTTGGAACTGCGTGATGTGCACAATACAAGCAGGCTGCAGGTAATGGAACTGTTTGCTGTGCACAATAGAAGCAGGCTGCAGGTGATGATGGAACTGCATGATATGCACAATAGAAGCAGGCTGCAGGTAATGGAATTATTTGCAGTGTACAATAGAAGTAGGCTGCAGGTGATGTTGGAACTGCATGATGTGCACAATAGAAGCAGGCTGCAGGTAATGGAACTGTTTGCTGTGCACAATAGAAGTAGGCTGCAGGTGATGTTGGCACTGCATGATGTGCACAATAGAAGCAGGCTGCAGGTAATGGAACTGTTTGCTGTGCACAATAGAAGTAGGCTGCAGGTGATGTTGGAACTGCACGATTTGCACAATAGAATCAGGCTGCAGGTAATGGAACTGTTTGCTGTGCACAATAGAAGTAGGCTGCAGGTAATGGAATTGTTTGCTGTGCACAATAGAAGTAGGCTGCAGGTGATGTTGGAACTGCATGATGTGCACAATAGAAGCAGGCTGCAGGTAATGGAATTGTTTGCTGTGCACAATAGAAGTAGGCTGCAGGTGATGTTGGAACTGCATGATGTGCACAATAGAAGTAGGCTGCAGGTAATGGAACTGTTTGCTGTGCACAATAGAAGTAGGCTGCAGGTGATGTTGGAACTGCATGATGTGCACAATAGAAGCAGGCTGCAGGTAATGGAACTGTTTGCTGTGCACAATAGAAGTAGACTGCAGGTGATGTTGGAACTGCATGATGTGCACAATAGAAGCAGGCTGCAGGTAATGGAACTGTTTGCTGTGCACAATAGACGTAGGCTGCAGGTGATGTTGGAACTGCATGATTTGCACAATAGAATCAGGCTGCAGGTAATGGAACTGTTTGCTGTGCACAATAGAAGTAGGCTGCAGGTAATTGAACTGTTTGCTGTGCACAATAGAAGTAGGCTGCAGGCGATGTTGGAACTGCATGATGTGCACAATAGAAGCAGGCTGCAGGTAATGGAATTGTTTGCTGTGCACAATAGAAGTAGGCTGCAGGTGATGTTGGAACTGCATGATGTGCACAATAGAACCAGGCTGCAGGTAATGGAATTGTTTGCTGTGCACAATAGAAGTTGGCTGCAGGTGATGTTGGAACTGCATGATGTGCACAATAGAAGCAGGCTGCAGGTAATGGAATTGTTTGCTGTGCACAATATAAGTAGGCTGCAGGTGATGTTGGAACTGCATGATGTGCACAATAGAAGCAGGCTGCAGGTGATGGAACTGTTTGCTGTGCACAATGGAAGCAGGGTGCAGATGATGGAACTGTTTGCTGTGCACAATAGAAGCAGCCTGCAGGTGATGTTGGAACTGCATGATGTGCACAATAGAAGCAGCCTGCATGTGATGTTGGAACTGCGTGATGTGCACAATACAAGCAGGCTGCAGGTAATGGAACTGTTTGCTGTGCACAATAGAAGTAGGCTGCAGGTGATGATGGAACTGCATGATATGCACAATAGAAGCAGGCTGCAGGTAATGGAATTATTTGCTGTGTACAATAGAAGTAGGCTGCAGGTGATGTTGGAACTGCATGATGTGCACAATAGAAGCAGGCTGCAGGTAATGGAACTGTTTGCTGTGCACAATAGAAGTAGGCTGCAGGTGATGTTGGCACTGCATGATGTGCACAATAGAAGCAGGCTGCAGGTAATGGAACTGTTTGCTGTGCACAATAGAAGTAGGCTGCAGGTGATGTTGGAACTGCATGATTTGCACAATAGAATCAGGCTGCAGGTAATGGAACTGTTTGCTGTGCACAATAGAAGTAGGCTGCAGGTAATGGAACTGTTTGCTGTGCACAATAGAAGTAGGCTGCAGGTGATGTTGGAACTGCATGATGTGCACAATAGAAGCAGGCTGCAGGTAATGGAATTGTTTGCTGTGCACAATAGAAGTAGGCTGCAGGTGATGTTGGAACTGCATGATGTGCACAATAGAAGCAGGCTGCAGGTAATGGAATTGTTTGCTGTGCACAATATAAGTAGGCTGCAGGTGATGTTGGAACTGCATGATGTGCACAATAGAAGCAGGCTACAGGTGATGGAACTGTTTGCTGTGCACAATAGAAGTAAGCTGCAGGTGATAGAACTGTTTGCTGTGCACAATAGAAGTAGGCTGCAGGTAATGGAACTGTTTGCTGTGTACAATAGAAATAGGCTGCAGGTGATGCAACTGTTTGCTGTGCAGAATACTGGATCAGATTTTCTGGATCGCAATGGACAGGATGCTGAAAAGCAATTACTGGAGCAGGTGTGCTAAAACATACTGAAGCCTGGTAGTTGGAACAAGCGCAGAATTCCGTTAGCAATAATGGTGACAGATGACTGGGAACATATGCATGATGCAAATGTTACCAAGAGCCAGGGTACTGATCTCTAGGTAGAGAAGTTGTTCTGGCAATAAGTAGTCAGCAGTTCCTGGTTTAAATAAGGTGCAGCAAGTGCTGATAAGCTGGGCCGAACATGTGACTGGAGTTACTGGAAGCTGGATGGCAGAGCAGGTCATGTATATGATCACATCCAAGATAGTGGTCCCCGTTGTCACGGAAACCGCTGGGAGAGAATGACAGGCCTGTATGCAGATGGTAAAGTCCAGCCCTCAGGAATGCTAGCCACAACCAGGAGGAAACACGGATGGCTGCGAGATAACACTAATCTAACTTTATTCTAATAATTGAGTGATTAAAAAAAAGATAAATCATTAAAACTTTGACACTTACCCAATTATTTTGCTGGTGCTCTGCAAACGCAATGAGGAAATTGTTGACCCCGCCTTTTCTGGTGATGTGGTCCAGTGCAGCCACTTGTATGCACTGTATTGCACTGTCATTTTACAGAACCCATTAAAAATTTGAGTGTCTGGTTGCTGGGGCCATATAGGCTGTCTGGCCCCTTACTGCTGATGGTTCTCCTGCTGCAAATAGTGGGGGAGCTCTGAAGCAGGGGGCCCCATTGGCTTATCTGGCCCCCGACTGGACTAGTCCGACCCTGGCAAAGGCTATTCAGCATTGAGCTGGTCATCTCACATTCTTGTACCCCCACCTGTATGACAGGCAAGATAGCAACTAGTGCTTTGCTTGTCATAGCCATCCGGGGAGGAACTAGTGGCGGTGCAGCACATTATAGTAAGTCACAACCCAGGGGAGGAACTAGCGGCGGTGCAGCACATTATAGTAAGTCACACTGACTCATTATAGTGAACTGCTGCAGCTCCTTGGAGTGCTATTTCCTGGCTGCTGTGTGTAAGGTGGTGTCCATCTACCCCAGGAGAGGGACCCCCTACCCTGACCTTGTCACAATTGGTGGAGAATGCGGGCAAGCACACACTGAAGTTACAGCAAGGAAAAATTGTCCTTTAAAATTTAAAGAGACAGACATGAGATTGTGGAATCCATGAAGGTGGCATCAGCAGATGCTCAGAGAGGCCAGGTTCTGCTTTCAGCTGACCCCTAAAGACAACATGGAGGACATTGTTAAGGCCTTGCTCCAGGCTCCAGGCTACGGCAGCCCAGCAGGAAACCAACAAAATTCAGGAGGCAGCCCTAAGGCAACAACAAGTTACCATCGAGGAAACCCACCAGGCCTTAGCGGAGAACAGCCGGGCCATAAAAGAGGTGGTACAACACCTAGTAGCCCGGACTGGAGATGCTTCCACTGACCCTCCAACCCACACTCGCTCTATACGCGCCAGTCATTTTTTGCAGAAGATGACCCCGAGTGATGACGTGGAGGCGTATCTTACTGCCTTTGAGAGAACCGCAGAAAGGGAGAGTTGGCCCAAGGAACAGTGGGCAAGTCTTGTGGCACCCTTCCTATCTGGAGAACCACAAAAGGCCTACTATGATTTATGCCTGGCTGATGCCAAGGACTTTGCAAAGTTAAACTAGATTATAATGTGATTCAGTGTTTCCGATGTGGTGGATTCGGCCATATTGCAGCTAATTGTTCTCTTACCTCTCAACCTATGCAATGTGATACTGCTCAAGTATACCGCAGGGAGTCTTTCTTTGCACAGCCAGCCTGTACTGCTGACCGGCAGGCTGAGACTGATAAGCACATGTGTGTACTCACTGTAGAAGGCAACTGTGTAGAGGCTCTGTTAGATTCTGGTAGCCTGGTGACACTTATGAAAGCTGAGTTTGTGAACCCCTTGAAACGTAAGGGGAAAACTGTTGGTGTGAGCTGCATACATGGGGACACTCGCTATTATGTTACTGCAGAAGTGAACATCGAGACACCATGTGGTTCCGCGATAGTCTCTGTGGGTTTGGTACATGGCTTAATGTATGAAGCAATATTGGGGAGAGACTTTGCTCACTTCTGGAAGTTGTGGGAAAACCGATTTTGCACAGAGGTAAATCACCCTGACTCATTTGAGAAGGTACTGGCATAGCAGCAGAGGAAGTTTCTTCAGAGTCAGAGATGTTCCTTTTTCTAGTATGATTGGCGAACTAGAGAATGCGGAGCATGATGGTGGCTCGCCAAGTGATGTGCCTCCCACTGAGGTGGGAAATGTTGTTGAGCCAGTTGATCATCTGCCTGATTTAGAGGTCAGAAGAGAGGTATTTGCTGTGGAGCAGTTAAATGACCCTACTCTGGTAAAAGTCAGGGAGAATGTCAAGGTGATCAATGGTAAACCCATAGACCCCGATAGTCCTTTGTCATATCCTCACATGGCAGTATGTCAGGATTTGCTGTATCAGGTGACTAAGAAGGGGGAAGATATTGTGGAACAATTAATAGTTCCCAAAGCTTACAGAAGAACAGTGTTGGATCTGGCCCATGGTCATATAACGGCAGGCCACCTAGTGGTAGAGAAAACCACTGAACGAATTATGCAGAGGTTTTTCTGGCCCGGGGTCCATAAAGAGGTAACTGACTATTGTGCATCCTGCCCCTGGTTCCGTTACCCATTATTGATGTTCCGTTTGAAAGAATAGCTATGGATTTGGTTGCGGCATTAATGAAATCTGCCCGGGGCCATCAATATATTCTGGTGATAATGGATTACGCTACCAGGTACCCGGAAGCGATACCATTATGCAATACATCAACCAAGACCATTGCTAGAGAATTAGTCCATGTCTTTAGCAGGTTGGGAATACCTAAGGAGATCCTGACTAACCAAGGTACCCCATTCATGTAAAAAATCATGAAACAGTTATGTCGCCTGTTTAAAATTGATCAATTAAGAACCTCTGTGCACCATCCCCAGACCAATGGGTTAGTGTAGAGGTTTAATTAAACTTTAAAACACATGCTAAGGAAAGTAGTGGACAAAGATGGTAGAGACTGGGATTACTTGTTACCTTATTTGCTGTTGGCCATAAGAGAGGTTCCCCAATCCTCCACAGGGTTTTCCCCTTTTGATTTATTGTACGGGAGCCATCCAAGGGGATTACTTGACATTGCCAAAGAGACATGGAAGGGGCAGTCCAGTCCGTATAAAACAGTTATTTAGCATGTTTCCCAAATGCAAGAAAGAATTGCTGCTGTGGTGCCGATAGTAAGAGAGCACTTGGAACAGGCCCAACAGGCACAGCAGTGGGTATACAACTGCAATGCTCGTTTACGCAACTTTGCTCCTGGGGACAGAGTGTTGGTGTTGGTTCCCACAGTAGAAAGTAAACTTTGGCTAAATGGCAAGGACCCTTTGAAATCTTAGAAAAAGTGGGGCCAGTCAATTCTAAAGTTTACCAGCCGGGGAAAAGAAAGCCAGAACAGATGTACCATGTAAATCTTATAAAACCCTGGAAGGATAGAGCAGCACTGTCAGCTGTCCGAGCCCCTGGCCCTCCAGTAAACCCAAGGCCCGTGGTACCCGAAGTGACAGTGGCAAAAACCCTGTCAGCCAGTCAACAGCAGGAAGTAAAGGAATTTCTGGTCAGAAATAGGGTGCTGTTCTCTGACATACCAGGGAAAACAACGGTCATTAAACATGACATAGTCACTGACCCAGGGGTTAAGGTTAACCTAAAGCCCTATAGGTTACCAGAAGCCCAAAGAGAGTCAGTGTCAAAGGAAATTAAAAAAAATTTAGAGTTGGGTGTAATTGAAGAATCGCATAGTGAGTGGTCAAGTCCCATTGTGCTCATTCCAAAACCCGACGGGAGTGTGCGATTCTGCAATGACTTCCGGAAATTGAACAGTGTGTCAAAGTTCGATGCCTACCCTATGCCTAGAGTGGACGAACTAAGTGAAAGGCTGGGGACAGCCAGATATTTAACTACTCTTGACTTAACCAAAGGCCGTTAATTGAGAACGCCAAAGAAAAGACAGCTTTTTCTGCATCGGAGGGGTTGTTTCAATACAAGATGTTGCCGTTTGGGCTACATGGGGCACCTGCTACCTTTCAAAGAATAATGGATAGGATTCTAAGGCCCCATAGACAGTGTGCTGCTGCTTATCTGGATGATGTGGTCATTCGTAGTCCTGATTGGCAGTCTCACTTGCCCAGAGTACAAGCAGTGTTGGACTCCATCTATAAGGCAGGTTTGACAGCCAACCCAAAAAAGTGTTGTCTGGGGATGGAAGAAGTAAAATATCTTGGGTACACCATTGGCAGAGGTTTGATAAAGCCACAGCTCAATAAGATTGAGGCAATCCAAAACTGGCCACAACCCCTGAATAAGAAGCAGGTGAGAGCCTTCTTAGGGATCACTGGGTATTATAGGAGGTTTATACCCAATTTTGCCACCATTGCAGGCCCACTTACTGACCTTTCCAAAGACAAACAAAAAGTCATGGTGGAATGGGGTCCTGAAGCAGAGAAGGCTTTCCATGAGTTAAAAATAGCGTTATGTACCCAACCAGTTCTGATGGCCCCTGATTTTGACAGAGAGTTTGTTGTTCAGACCGATGCATCAGATGTAGGCATCAGAGTGGTCCTGTCCCAAAGCAAAGAGGGTAAAGAACACTTGATTCTCTTCTTAAGCCGGAAATTAAATGTACATGAAAGAAACTATGCTACGGTAGAGAAAGACGCATTGGCCATAAAGTGGGCGTTAGAGACTGTCAGGTACTACTTGGTGGGAAGAAAGTTCAGATTGATCACTGACCATGCCCCTCGGAAGTGGATGTCAGAAAACAAGGACAGTAATGCGAGAATAACGCGTCCATTGTTTCGGGGCTGCAGTTGTTCTGCCCCACAGGTTGAAACAAAGGGGGGGGATATGTGATAGAAGCACTGGTAAAGTGGTCAATGGCAGGTACATTTGTCCTAGGTTTTTGACCTATGTGTTCTAAAAACCCCAGGAAAAGTCTGTTTTGTAAGCAGACCAGAGTATCGGCTTTTGGAAAAGCTGGTTTGGGTCCTGGGGGTGTGGATGTGAGGAGAGGGAGGGCTCCATCCACAGGCCACTCCAGGTTTTGGGCCTTTCAGCCTGGTAGCAGGCTCATTAGGGTTTACAGCTGGAACTAGCTGATATAAGCTGTGTTCAGTTGTAGCTGAGTGTCTCATACCTGGGAGAGCAGGCCTGCAGGTTAGCTTGCTCTGAGACACTGCTGGCTACAAACCAGAAGGTACCGTGGACAGAGATTTACTTAGTGTTCCGTTAGTGAGGGAACTTGATGTCTAGTTAGTGCCCAGCCGGGCTATTGTTTATTTTGAATTTTGTTTCTTTGATTCTTGATATTGCACAATAAAAACTGGCGCCGACCAGCTTGTAGAAAAATCCACGACTGGAGTGCTATTTCCTGGCTGCTGTGTGTAAGGTGGTGTCCGTCTACCCCAGGAGAGGGACCCCCTACACAATATATATATATATATATATACACACAGACACACATCTATATAATCCTGCTGCCACAACTTATAACATACTGCATACTGTGAGTGCCACATCTAAAGTACCACAATGTCCAACAACCCTACAAATATTCCTGTCTGCCACTAGACAATCCAGATAGCCTGTACCTGCTATTAACCCTGAGTTATCTTGTTCCTCTCTTCTTCCCCCATAGGGGACACAGGCTCTTCACTGGGGTAAAGGCTGGTGAGTAGGAGTTTGGACACCAAATAGCTCACACTTGTTGCCCATCAGCTCAGGCTCCCTCCTATGCCCCGCCCCAGCCATAGGCAACCAGTTTTTTTATTTGGTACCTGCAGGAGCAGCACAGTTTTAGAAGCTTTATTACTTACTATAGAACACCCGCACTGCCACTCCAGCGATGACAGCCGCACCTTTGGCGAGTAGGTCAGCATCTTTGGCTAGAGCTCTATAGCACAGAGGGAAGCTGCAGCTGGTGCAGCAAGGGGACAGGTAAGGCTTTCACTGCCGGAGAGGGAGACCACCGGCGGTGCTGGCAGTGGGAACCTAGGTCCTTACTGCATTCCTACTAGACCACCAGGGCAGTTGGGCAATGGGGCACCATGGTGTAGCCGGCCATTTGCCTTGGGGTCCATGCCAGGAGGGGCATGTAACCTCTTCTTGTTAGCTGCTCCCCCACCCCTGGGTGCTATCCCTTAAGAGGCATTCGGACCCAGGGTGACTCCTCTCTCTCTCCCCTCCCACAAGAGACGTGGAGCAGCCATTTTACACAGTGCCTGCTAGTTCAACTTGTCTCCATAGATTGCACGGGGTCCTGGTCTCCCTGTATTCCACTCCCTCACCGGTCAGGTTATACATATAGCTCCTTCCTCCCCTCTTGGGGTTGGGTTGTTGAACACTTACTGCCCTTTTATTGCTGCAGTGAATGTTCTGTGTGATTGACTGTTTAGAAGTACTTTGTATATTCTCACTGTCTATTCCTGTTTTTTTAACTATCTCTGCATAGCCCCACTTATTTCTTTGTTTGTGGTGCGTTAACAATCATTGGGGTCGATTCAATTCAGCGTGAATTGAATAGCAATGGGAGGGAGCTGTGGACACAATTTGTTCATATAAGTGGATACAGAATAATAACTGTGTTACTGTCTAGTAAGACACAGCTACCTGGTAACATAGTGCTCAACAATCTTTTTTTTATCAATTCTTACAGACATATATCAATCGTGACTGAGATTTTGTTAGAAGTGGAATATGATTTTTATTGAATTATATGTTTTATGTTGATGTAATTGCCATGTAATATTTTTTATATATAATGTTTTTATATGTAACACCTTCTAGGGGATGGTATTTGTAAATACACCCCTCTCAGTGTTAAAGCTTGCTTCCTGTTATAGTTATTGCATTCCTGAAACCCTGGGGATCAGTCTTCAGGTTCAGGAGGGGCTGGAGAGGTAGACACGCAGGGGTGGGAAGACTGGGTGTGTAGCAGGCAGATAAGAGAAAGGAGGGGGGAGGAAGAACAAAGGAAATGAGAAGAAGAATTTGGGAGAGAGGAGACATCTTTGGGGAGAGTCCGAGCTGGAAGCAGAAATGTAGCCCTCGTGCTTCCCTGGCAGGGGGAGATTGGCAGGACCGTGGTGGCTGCCACGATGCCCATCTAACGCCCAAGGAGACGGAGGTCTGGAGTGAGACCACTGAGATAACATCTGTGAGAGACCACAGAGAAAGAGGTGGAAGCCTGCAGTGTGAGCAGCCCAGTGACATTTTCAGCACCCATGAGGGGTAAGAGGTGCCAGTATATGTGTTGGAGAGATGGGTAAGAGGAATTTCCCAGGCGCTTTTCTGTTAAGGTACAAGAGGAGTCCCTTATGCATAAAAGCCCCACAGCAGCCATTAAAGGGGTAGCAGTGTGGCTATAGGAGCCATTCCCGTAGGATAGGGATGGGCTGCAGCTGAGAGTTTGATAGCTGCAATAGAAAAGTCTGTGTATTGCTGTCCCATGTGAAAGAGAAGGGGAGCAGAGAGAGGCAGACTGAGTATGAGACACTCTGTATATTGTCTTAGAATAGACAGAGAAGAGGCAGAGTGTAATGGAGCATACACACGGTCAGATTTGTCAGACTTGTCAGATTTGTCAGATGAACGATTGAACGATTTGAACGATTTTACCACAGTTTTGAACGATTTGAACGATTGAACGATTTTTGACTGCATTAAAATGAATGGAATCGTCCAAGTCTGACTGCAAACACATCAGATGTCAGATATCGTTATCTGACAAACGGGAACGCACATTGTTGATCGTCCATCGTTCAGGTATGTCAGATATGTCAGATTTTCCTTCAGATATGAACGACTGAACGATTTTTAAATCGTTAACGTTCATATCTGAAGGAAAAATCTGACCGTGTGTATGCACCATAAATGTTATGTGAGATGTGTGCGAAGCTGTGGGACTACAGGCACCAGCCAGCATAGGGCAAAGGTGGACCTGCATGTATGAAGTGGAGAACTACAGGCACCAGCCAGCAAAGGGCCAGGTGGACCTGTGTATGCAAAGCATTCATTGTGACTGTGCTTAAAGACTGTGCTGGTGAAGAAGAGTGTGATGCATACTTACCAACTCTCCCTCATTGTCAGGGAGACTCCCTGAAACAGTAACAATCTCCCTGACTCCCTGAAGAGGCTAGCAATCTCCCTGATTTCACCTTACCCCCATTATGTAGCTGTTATATATAAAAAATACAGAGATATATACATTCAAATGGGATCATTTGCAATCATTTTTTTGCATTGGTTATTATAAGGCACAATGATCCCTATAGCTAGATGTATTTTCTCAAATGTATCAGTGTGTTTTCACATAATAAGTAGATCTTACTAACTGCTTTGGGGCTTATTTACATTTGAATGTAAGTTAATAGTATGACACGCCTCTCAGATGTAGCAGTACACGCCCACTTTGCAGCCTCGCTCATAGATGTTGCTTTCACGATCTCCCTGAAATGCTTTTTCAAAAGTAGGCAAGTATGGTGTGATGTAATGTAATCATATCCATAAGATTGTCATATACCATCTGACATGCCAAGTATATGAGCTGCAGGGAGAGGAGAAGCTGCTATAACCATATTCTTGTCCTTTAAATTCATGTGCAGGAGGAGAGAAATAAAGTGGTATATTTGTATAAGAGAAGGTCTGGCATCCAAGTTATTCAAAAGAACTGTTGCTGCATGTGTCTATCTATACCTGTATCTATATGTGTGACTGTTATAAAGCCTGCATGGGCAGTGACCCCCTTCTCAGGTATTGCCCACACCCTGAAGAGCTAGCCTGAGGCAATAGGAGGTGTATCACTCCAAATGCACCAATGTACCACACCGCACACTGAAGGGGGGTTACATATAATTTTTTATGTAATTAAATTTAGGTATCTGACAGCGCTTTGAACTATCTTTCAATGTTGAAATTAGTTGATCGGTGTCACAACCCAGTCCTGTTTTCTGTCTCGCTGGGTCACTTACCGCTCCTGTCACGCTGTAATCCAGTTTCATGGCAAGGTGCCAGCATCCTTTGTCCATTTTAGGTTGCATCAACTACAGTTTTCTCGGCCTGCTAGTCCGCAATCCACATCAGAGCCTAGACTCGCCCTGGAATACTGCTGTGACAGGTTCCCGTCACCTGACCACAGTCCATCCAATCCGATGCCAGACTGAGCCTTCCTGAACCACCTGATTCTGCTCAGCCTCTCACGGCTAACCCAGGCGTATAAGTTCCATCCACTGGCTCTAGTAAATTGCCAGTACATCTAAGCTTAGTTCCTACTGAGCCTATGCTAAACTGAGCTCCTGGACTACTTTCCTTAAAGTAGTAAGTTTCCTGAGCAGTGCAGTTCTGATATCATGCTGTACTGCTGCTGTTTAACCCAGTCCTTACTGGACGAAGTTACTCCTGAACCCTGCATCTAGTTCTCCAGCTAGTGTCTCTCCAAGCTACTGTACCATTTCTCATCAAACTGCACTATTTGTAGCCAGTATCCAGATTGCTGATATCTTGATTTCATCTCCAGAACCAGCTATCTATAATTTGCAAGATTTCAGCATTGTTACAGACTATGACTTTGCCTGTGGTGAGTCTAATTGCAATCTATGTGTACTTCCACTTTGCTACAAGGAATCCTGAATCCACGGCAGTGTAATTAACCTTTGGTCTCCCAGCTCTGATTCAGCATTGCTTCACTTCTGCTTTATCTCTAAAGGTGCATACACACACAACGATTTTTTGAACGATTATCGTTAAACGATAATCATTTGACAAAATCGTTCACTTTCTGAGTCAAATGATGAACGATGATCGTTCATGCGCGTTCACGTTTGTAGTTCAGTCAGACATGTCAACTCAATGATTTTCATTAAGGGAATATGCAAAAATTGTTTGTAGTTCCAAAAAAATTCGTTCATTACACTTTAAAAAATCTGACAGATAATCTGACAGAAAATCGTTGGTAACAAAATCGTTGTGTGTGTATGCAGCTTGACTCTCCACTAATCTACTGTGTGTTGCTAGCTCAGTCTCTACTGAGTGAAGTTTAACTGTGCTCCAATTACATTCATTTGTTACCCTGCTGGTGCAGTTCTGTTTGTATATGCTGCACTAACTTTCATTTCCATTCTACTCCTTTTTAATCAGCATCTCAAGTTGCCCAGGTAAATTCCAGCTTGCTCCTGTTTTCTGAATCTGTTCTACACTTGTGCGAAGCATACACCTGTCTACTTAGGTAATATCAGCCATTCTTGCTTCCCTGGTTCCATTCCTGATTATTCCACAGCTACCATCCATTGCGGTGTTAGCTCTGTGTCCGGTCCTGTCATCTTTAGAGTGCTCCCAGACTACAGAGAAAACCCAGCCCAAGCCTGGTAAATACTTCTGCCAAGATATGCCACTCAAGTGTCCTGGGATTCAGAACCAAGTGAGAAGAGTGCTTTTATTATTATCAAGTAACAACCCAGTTAAGCCTGGTTAATGTACTGTTACACTCTTCTCTGCTACATACATCATACCATCATCAACACCGACGTCCCTGGTGGTCTAGTGGGTGCGATCGGGCATCTCTCTGCTGAAACCCGGGTTCAATTCCCGGTCAGGGAAGCATCTACACAGGTGTCATGAAGTCTGCTCAGGTCTGCCAGCTTTACTTAGACACCTTCTACTTCTCAAACAGACATCTACCTCACCCTGGTTTCACAAACAAACCCTAGCATTACAATAGGCTCTCAACGCCTGGGTCTGCTCCTCCTGCTAGTATTTCTACAGACGCAGCACATATTTCCAGAGTTATGCCATCTCCTGTGCAGCCATCTGCCAAGGAGCTACTTGGATGCAGTCCATCACGCAGTCAGTGCAGGGTTTGGCGCAAGTGTCAGAATCTTCCAAACAGATGCTAGACAGAGACCGCACTTCAAAACGTAAACCCTCAGATGCTAGACAGTTCTACACCTTTGTCTGGTTATGATTCAGACTCTGATGTTTCCTCAGACCACAAGGAAAATGTGTCTGTAACCTCTGAGGTTGAGACCTCCTTTATTCCGGAGGACTCCCAACCTCAGGTAGATGTAGTTTCTCTGATTAAAGCAGTGAAATCAGTGCTGCTAATCAAGGATGCTGAGCCAGCCCCTATGTCTAGTGCACCAGTATTTAAGCATCAGAAGAAGGCAGTTTCAGAGTTCCCTTCCTCTGAGCAGCTTGAGAACATTTTGGCGGGGGCATGGGCCCACCCAAAAAGGCGCTTCCAAGTTTCTAAGTGCATTGCTTCCTTATATCCACTACCTACTGCAGATTGGGCAGATTGGGCTAAATGGGAGTCTTCTCCCCCAGTTGATGCACATGTTGCTGGCCTGGTCAAGAATACTACCCTCCCTCTTCCTAACACAACATCCCTTAAGGATCCAATAAATAGGAAGATGGATACTTTCCTCAAAACTATTTATTCAAATGCAAGTGCGGTTGCACATCCGGCCCTGGCGTCCGCCAGGGTTGCTAAGGCCATCGGACACTGGCCAGACGCCCTGGAAGATGGCCTCACTTCAGGTACCCACAGAAGCAAGCTTTTGTCTCTTGTGGAGCGTCCAAGAGGCGGGGGAGGCGGCTATAGACACTGGTATCCTAACTTCCATAGTGTCAGCATCTAGGAGCCCTCTGGCTTCGTTCTTGGCTCACTGACACAGACTCTAACAAGGCTCTTGAGGTTCTTACCATTTCAGGGGATATTCTCTTTGGTCCAGAATTGGACAAGATAAGGGCTACGGTGGCAGCATCCAAGATGGCCTTTCTTCTTTCTGCGGCAGCTCCTAGGTTGCGATCATCTAATTTTTGTTCCTTTTGTCCACAGGGAAAAGTAAAGTGCCTGTTGTTTTCTAGATCCAGGGATCCTCCTCCTAAGAATTCTAAACCAGCAGGTAAACAACCGTGGCCACCAAACCAACCGACAAGCCTGCTGCATTATGGGGTGGGCCTCCACCTGGGGGACCCCAGCGTGAGAGGCCTGCTTTTGCTTTTCTCTGAGATTTGGAGGGCAATCATGACTGATGCCTGGGTAAGACGGGTAGTCTCCCAAGGCTAAGCGTTGACATTTCGGGAACGTCCTCCAGCCCAGTTTTTCTCCACAGGTGTTCGTTTGGATGAAGAAAAAGCATGAGCCTTGTGGGAGTTTAGTCACTTCCTACTGGCCTCCAAGGTCATTGTTCCGGTTCTCCCATCTCAGTGCAGGCTTCTATGCCAGCCTCAACCTGAAGTCACTCAACAGATACTTGCGGGTTCCCAAGTTCCGCATGGAGTCTCTTTGCTCCTAACTACTAGCTCTAGAGCCAGGGGACTTCATGGCCTTCTTAGGCATCAGGATGCTTATTTGCATGTTCCCATCTGACTCAGGACCTGATAAAGCAAGGATCACAGTTGCGAATATGCACGCAATCGGCCAATTGTTGCGTTCTACGCATGCATCGCAGTGCGTGAACCAGTCACTGCAATTGCAGTGACTACGCAGATGCATCGCAGAGTGATTGACAGGAAGTACCATTTGGGGGTGGTGATGGAAGGGTGGTTGGCGAAATGCAGGCGTGACAGTGCGTTTGAATGCCATTGCATGGGTGTGCATAAATTATCCACTGCAATGTTAGCAATTCCTGAGTAAGGTCAGAGCTTGTGCAAGTGTCGTGAGGCTTCAATTGTACCAATGGTTTTGCAGTCTTACTAAACATTACGGATGTGTGTAAGGTAAAGTGGGCGTCGTTGTGTAGTGCTGCGGTGGCATTGCGATCGCAATGGCTTGGCATACTATTGCAGTTGAACAGCGTGCATAATCGCTATTGCAGCTGTGATCCATAATGAATCAGGCCCTCAAGTCATTAGCGCTTCCTCAGGTTTGCTGTCCAAGAAGAACTTTTCCAGTTTTGGACACTCCATGGCTCCTTGTGTCTTCACGAAAGTTATGGCAGTCATGGCGGCTCATCTTCGGAGCAGGGGGATACGATTGCTACCCTATCTGGAATACTTTCTTGGTGTTGGATAATGGTGAGCTGATCAACTATACCTCCTCATTTCCCTCCCCATGACTTCATTAAATTCCTCTCGTAGAATATGTGGGGACTCAATTCCCTTATTAAGAGGCGGAGAGTCACTACTCACCTTAAAATATTTAACCCTGATATAATTTTACTTCAGGAAACCCATTGGAAGACAGGAGATGGCTCCTCTCTTAGGGCCTCTTGGATGGGAGTGTGTGTCTCTGCTTCTTTTGTTACAAAATCTAGGAGTTTTGCTAAATGCTTTTCATACTCTGTCTTGGATATGGTCCTAAACCCAGAGGGTAGATATTTGTTATTAGCTGTTAAAATTGGTGATACCTCCTACACAATAATTCATGTTTACGCCCCCAACACTCAAGTTTTGGAATTTTTGTGTCAATTGTCTCAAATGTTGGCTCAACACGAGGTCTTTACACTTATCTTGGGAGGCGACTTGAACACTCTCAAAGACCCGACGTTAGATAAATCTCCTATACCTGCTAACCTGAATTCCCCTTCTTGGGCTGTTTTTGGCAGTTATGTTACAAATGCATATGACCGACATTTGGAGGCTCTTTCATCCCACTGACAAGTCATTCGGGGGTCCAACACTCATTTTCATGAATTGATAACTTTTGGTGGCGGAAAGTTTAGTCCAGGAGGTGACATCTGTTAATATTGTGATTTCAGACCATGCGCCTGTTGAATTCTCTATCAGATTACCAGCCATAGGACTCGCACATCGCACCTGGAGGTTTCCCTTCTACTTATTTCAATCTGACCATTTCCAGAAATATCTTAATTAACTGGCTTGATATGTTGACAATATAATAGACTATTGGGGAGACCCCATCCTTTTTTGGGAAGCCTCCAAGACTATAATGTGTGGACACATCATTTCCTATGTAGCTAACCGTAACAAAGAATATAAATATCAATATTGCTCTCTTCATTGTGCTATGCAAACTTGATTTCGACGTACAGTATGTCTCTAACCCTACTGATAAGTCATTTAATGCTTACACTCAATCTAAACAGTTATTTGAGATCCTTTTAGTGTCCCAAGCCCAACTGCGACAAGTCTACACCAAAAGTTGATACTATCGTTGGGACAGTTGCGCTGATTGTTTATTAGCCACCTTAATTAAACCATTGTAGAAGTCATATAGTGTCTATTAAAGTGACTGAGGGATCTCCTCCCTTAACTAAGATCTCAGACATTTCTAAGGCCTTTCAGAAGTACTTCTGTGACCTTTATACAGCTGTGCCCTCTGATCAGTTTTTCAAATTTTGCTGGATCTGAGGATGCCAGATTACCTTGCATGTCTCCAGATCAGATTAGGCACCTTGACTCAGAGGTTACCGCTCAGGAAATTAATCTTGCAATATCTTCTCTGCAAACATACAAAATGCCTGGACCTGACGGATTTTCAGGGAAATATTTTAAAATTCTCCAAAGGGACTTTATCCCTATCTATTAGAACTATATTGTACTGTACATAAATCACACTAGTCCTATCCCATTTTTAATGCAGAATTCACTTTAAACCTGGACGTGACCCTACCCCTATTGACTCTTATCGCATCATAACATATTGAAGTTTGATTTTAAAAATATTGCAACATGGTTGTCAGGACAAAGTCCAGCTAATTGTAAGAGTGAGGGACGAAACGCGTTGAGATACATGCTGTACCTAATTGTTAAATGCTCCACGTAAGATCTCTTTAACTTTGTTCTTTGCTGTTGGTGTGTACTAATACATTTTTCTTCCACATGGAAAATGAATTCCCTATGAGTTTTAAGATAAACCCTGGAAACTTCACTAAGTGTGAGACAATTCCCTGGGAACCACTGAGAGATCTGTTGTGATGTGCTTGCTTTTAACTTCATTGTGGTACGCATTCTAAGTTTTCATTCACTACCTTGCTGTCTGGAGTTAATACACTATCAGGCGCCTGTATCTCATTCTCTTTATTAAAAAAAAAAAATAATAATTATATATATATATATATATATATATAAATCCACCAAAGCATAGAGGGGATGTGTATATATATATATATATATATATATATGAGTTTACAGCACCAGAGGGTATTGAGAACCCTTCTTCACAATTGGAACACACCGTATTAGTAAAATATCTGAGTGTATAATAAATTGAAAGCAAGATATTTAATATCTAAAACGAAGCACTCCCCATTAATGTGGGTGTCAGCTCATCAGTAATAGGATAACAATGGTGATTTGTTAATAACAATGTGAATATCGGAACTGATATAGAGTGCTCAATGTGCTAGTAGGTGCAATCTTTCAATATTTAAAGTGAAAAGCAATATAAATATCCAAATAAATGAAAACTATAAAATACCAAGACCTGGATATGTGTGCAAAGTACAATATAAAGTGCAGTCAATACATATATGTGCAAATTAAAGTGCAAGTCAATACACGACAAAGGTATAACACTATAAATGATACCAATATAAATAAGAAAAACTCATTGGATAAAAAAGGTAAGTTCATGGAAGGTGGAACCAGGAGACTCCTGGTTCCACCTTCCATGAACTTACCTTTTTTTATATACGCTCAGACAAGCTATTCCTTTTTTTATTCCTCAATTGTATGCTAATTTTATAACAGCTCTTGGTGGCATATTTTGTTTTAAATGTATTGCCCTATATGTCTAGGGCTATGTCTGTGTTATAATTAAATTCCCCTTTTTGATACTCTCACAGTTAATCCAATGAGTTTTTTTCTTATGTATATTGGTATCATTTATAGTGTTATACCTTTTGTCATGTATTGAATTGCACTTTAATTTGCACATATATGTATTTACTGCACTTTATATTGTTCTTTGCACACATATCTTAGTCTTGGCATTTTATATACTTTATATTTTTAATTTATTTGGATATTTAAATATTGAAAGATTGCACCTATTAGCACATTGAGCGCTCTATATCAGTTCCGATATTCACATATACACTACCGTTCAAAAGTTTGGGGTCACCCAGACAATTTTGTGTTTTACATGAAAGCTGACTTTTATTTATCAAATGAGTTGCAAAATGAATAGAACATATAGTCAAGACATTGGCAAGATTAGAAATAATAATTTTTATTTGAAATAATAATTTTGTCCTTCAAACTTTGCTTTCGTCAAAGAATGCTCCTTTTGCAGCAATTACAGCAGTGCAGACCTTTGGCATTCTAGCTGTTAATTTGTTGAGGTAATCTGAAGAAATTTCACCCCACGCTTCCTGAAGCACCTCCCACAAGTTGGATTGGCTTGATGGGCACTTCTTGCGTACCATACGGTCAAGCTGCTCCCACAACAGCTTAATGGGGTTGAGATCTGGTGACTGCGCTGGCCACTCCATTACAGACAGAATACCAGCTGCCTGCTTCTTCTCTAAATAGTTATTGCATAATTTGGAGGTGTGCTTTGGGTCATTGTCCTGTTGGAGGAGGAAATTGGCTCCAATCAAGCGCTGTCCACAGGGTATGGCATGGCGTTGCAAAATGGAGTGATAGTATTCCTTAATCAAAATACCTTTTACCTTGTACAAATCTCCCACTTTACCAGCACCAAAGCAGCCCCAGAGCATCACATTACCTCTACCATGCTTGACAGATGGCGTCAGGCACTATTCCAGCATCTTTTCACTTGTTTTGCGTCTCACAAATGTTCTTCTGTGTGATCCAAACACCTCAAACTTCGATTCATCTGTCCATAACACTTTTTCCAATCTTCCTCTGTCCAATGTCTGTGTTCTTTTGCCCATACTAATCTTTTCCTTTTATTAGCCAGTCTCAGATATGGCTTTTCTTTGCCAATCTGCCTAGAAGGCCAGCATCCCGGAGTCGCCTCTTCACTGTAGACATTGACACTGGTATTTTGCGGGTACCATTTAATGAAGCTGCCAGTTGATGACTTGTGTGGTATCTATTTCTCAAACTAGAGACTCTAATGTACTTGTCTTCTGGCACAGTTGTGCACTGGGACCTCCCATTTCTCTTTCTACTCTGGTTAGAGCCTGTTTGTGCTGTTCTCTGAAGGGAGTAGTACACACCGTTGTAGGAAATGTTCAGTTTCTTGGCAACTTCTCGCATGGAATAGCCTTCATTTCCAAGAACAAGAATAGACTGTCATGTTTCACATGAAAGTTCTCTTTTTCTGGCCATTTGGAGAGTATAATCGAACCCACAAATGTGATGCTCCATATACTCAGCTAGCTCAAAGGAAGGCCAGTTTTATAGCTTCTTTAATGAGCAAACCCGTTTTCAGCTGTGCTAACATAATTGCACAAGGGTTTTCTAATCATCCATTAGACTTCTAACGTGCTTAGCAAACACAATGAGCCTTTAGAACACTGGAGTGATGGTTGCTGGAAATGGTCCTCTATACACCTATGTAGATATTCCTTTAAAAAACAGACGTTTGCAGCTAGTATAGTCATTTACCACATTAAAAATGTATAGAGTATATTCCTGATTAATTTAATGTTATCTTCATTGAAAAAAACAGTGCTTTTCTTTCAAAAATAAGGACATTTCTAAGTTACCCCAAACTTTTGAACGGTAGTGTATATATACACTGGCTGGGATATCCAGAAGCCTTTATTTGTTTACATTGTCCTTGGCTATAATTCCATCCCTTTGATCCTGAAAAGGACCCCACTGTTTGCTAACATGCATGCAAACAGTGGCGTAGCTAACGTGGGTGCAAGGGGTGCAGCTGCTATGGTGCCAAGCTGCCTCTGTGGCCCACTGCTCCCCTAGCACCCAATCACACAGACATGGGTGCAGGGGGAGCCCGCCAGCTAATTACAGCTGGCGCACCAGCAGGCGGACATGGAGAGACAGCTCCACTGGTCGCGAAGCAATCAGCTTGCGGACCGACAGCCAATCAGCAGTGACGGCTGCTGATCGGCTGGCGGTCTGCAAGCTCTGATTGGCTTGTGACCTGTGCCAGATTCAAATTGCGCTGGGACTGTCTGTCCATGTCTGCCGCTGGTGGCCTGGCCCCAAATCCACACTTGCTGGCTGCTGATGTCATACAGGGGTAGGCAAGAGCCCCCTTGTTAATAATATAATAAAATAATATTCAATGACTGAGACCCCTGTATTAAAATACAAAATGCACCACACTCCTTGTGGGGGATTTGAACACTAGACCACCTGTATCATAGTCACTTTGTTAATAATAACTTAATCCCTCTGTATATTCAATTAAGGCCCTGATCGTCCCCATCTGGGTCTGCCACTGCACCAATAACATTGTCCATGTTCTTGTTTGCCAACATTGTGCTCATATATAAACTTTGTATCATGTTATAAGAAAAGAAAATTAGATTGTTTTACATGTTCACCTGTTAGGGGTAACTGTTTTATTTTACAATCTTTTCTTTTATTGAAGCATAGGAACGATACAAAAGCATTATCCAGATATTTACAACACTATCTATATAATAAGCAAGAAAGTGTGTATGTCCTTTTTGCATGGCCAGAGTTTTGGACCTAGCGCCCCCAAATTTGGCATGGTGGTATAGTTTGACCAGGATTAGGTTTTTTCCTTAGGTTTGAACTTCATTATGGCCACACACTGTCACACAATCCCTAAAAATTGGGACATTCTTAAATTACATAGGATCCGGGGCTGGTTCAAATGGAAATTGGCAGTCTTAAAAAAACATGTGTGAAAGCTACAAAAGTTTCCATTTAACTTCTGAGCAAGTGTTAAACTTTATAACTCATGCAAGTTCATATTAAATCCAGAGTTAGGTTGGGTACACATCAATCGATGTGCAGCTTCAAGACAGGCTCCGAAGAGTCCAGGCAGCAGGAGAAAAGTGCTCTATTTACGAAAGCTGTCTCTGCAAAAAGAGCAGCTTTTCGGAAGTGATAATTAAGTATACGAACCCTGATGAATGCCTTCAATACGTGGATTGAACTCGCAGCGAGTTCAATCCTTAATTATCACAGATTATATTATCTTAATAATAGACCCCTATACCACACAGTAATGCCCTTTACAGATTCTGCCACATATATGGGGCACTACTACTAACATATTATTTTATTTTCTTTAGAATAAAGTATTCTTTATTAAAAAAAAAAATGTAAACATATACAAAATAAAACTTACACGCAATAAACAGAAAGAACATTCCACATTCAGTATTCCTGAGCAACAAATAATATAAAATAAAATAGGGAAATCATGTTATAAACCAAAATGAAGTCAACCATATAATTTATAGCTATAACGAAGTCCGAGGGGGTGCATATCTCGACTCTATCCATCTTGTCTAAATACGGTCAAATTTAGACTCTGCTTTATGGGCAAGGTATAAATATATAGGTTACCAAAGGTCCCTTTGGACCAGGGCATTATGCCCATTGTATTTTATAAATTCCGAAGCCAAAAAATATAATGTATTCTTCTAACTATCATCTCTTATAAGTGTGTATATATTATCCCAAAGTCTCTAATTAATATAATTATGGGCTCTAATATATATTTCCCTTTTACGATCATGGGTTATATATTTGGTGGTTTTTTTTGGGTTATATGTAGGTTATGGACAATAGATATATATGTTGTCCCTCTTTTTCCACTTTTGACAGTATCCTTAATAGAATCTGTATTATTTCCCGAGAGATTAATTACAAATAAAAAAAATATATTTCTTTAAGTACATGTGATTATAAGAATAGCTACTATAAGGTATTATGTTTTCTTCTAGATAATTCACAGTGATCTGTTAGAGACCTTGTTTCAATATTTATATGATTGACTTGTCTCTTAACAAATAAATAAATATAGAGCTAGATATTTAGAGGAGTTATTATGTATGTTACGGTTATTAGTATTTATCATTTTCAATATCAACTCTCCTTTTTCATTATTCATTAGTGTGTTATATTCTCATCAGTATTCATTATTCAGTATTATAATTTTTTTATTATTGATTATTTTTTATTCTATAGATATGTATATGAATATTTTTAGATATGTATGTAAGATAAGGTATTTTGATTTTATTTGGGTTTATACACATATTATCTACTGAACAGAAATAATAATACTTTTAATAATCAAAACCATCTGATTTATTTTCGGGCATGCGGAATTTGGCAATACATTGGAATGTACATGATATGCCCTCCATTCATAATGAGATCAGCTGCCCGAAGGAAATGACACGCAAATAAACACCATGCCGGAACGCATGAAGTTGGTGACTCATGCAAGAGGGAGTTGAAAAGCAATCACATGGTCCCTCTTGAAAACGAGGCTTGGATTGAGACGCATGGCGGATGCGTAAGACGTCAGTGCCCGGAATAAAAACCGGAGCACTTTGACTGAGCTTTTATACTTCTGAGGAAGCCGCTGAATCCAAAGGAGGCGGAGAAACGTGTAAAGATTTATTTTACTTTAAAACCAGCTGGTGTATACTACTCGATTACCTCCCGGGAGTATCGTGAGTACAGGATATTTAATAAGCCATGTTTCCAACTCCCTCAAGTGAGAAATCCCACGGGCTCCTGATTTCACTAAGGAGGGATCTGAAAGCTTTAACCATATGCTTATTGGACTGCTTACTAAAACATCTTGGGTGCATACTAACATCTAATTTGCAAATAACAAGATATAAGCCTGGGCAAATGCATGCCTGCTACTAACCCCTTTGCTAATATACCAATGGAGTTCTTATAAAAACTTTCTTACTAACAATTTGCTTTGGGCAGGTACTAACATCAAATCTGCATCTACAGAGTCTAAGCTTATGACTCATATATGCTTGTCTGCATGCTTGTTTGTAATTCTGTTGGCACAATAATTAGTGATGTTTCTGCACTACTAACTGCCATATTTATTTGTGTCAATTTATAGCACAATTTAGCTATATAGGTTCCATATAATTTTGTTTGAATATTAGTAGCAGATATATTGAATACTTTTTAGATGCATAGGTATATACAGTACATGTTAAAATATACTAATGTTATTTAGCCTGCTATTTTTAATGAGTAATAATACCGGCCGGTTGAACTCATATTTTTTTAATAATTTGTATTCTTTACCTTGGTTTCATTTATAATATATATGTATACTTTTTTATTACACGTAATCATATATAATTAAATTCTGTCTATTAGCGCTGTCTGATTTTTGCTTTTTTCTGTTTCATATAGGTAGAGGCATATACCTATATTTTTTATAGCAGCTGTTGACGAGAATTAGACATTGATTCTGTCAAAGCTGGATTATTGGCTGAGACAAGATCATTTTAAAATTGAATCACAGCGACACCAACTTGCGACTGGCTGCAAGACGCCATCTTGGAAATGAGATCGCAAGACGCCATTTTGCGAATGGCCGCCTAAGCGCCATTTTAGATAAACTCACACTTTAGTACATGAGGCGATATTACTATTAGCATCATGCGATTGCATCTGTGACCATCGCCATAAGTTATGGCGATTCATCAAAAGCCCATTTCATGACTTTACGTAGTTTGGGTGCTCTGGATAAAGTGTATATTATTATAATTCCCCTAAAGGATATATTTCAGAAATGGCCACGTGACAACTAGCTTGTGTAGACAAGCTTCCTGGACATAACATCTGCTCTCACTCCAGGTGGCCCTGCTCGAATACAGCAAGAGGGTCGTTTGTAGCACCTTACATTAGCAGGCTTCCTGCAATAAAATACCTTCAAAGCCGAGAGTGTTATCTGAGGTTTGGGTCTTGTAGCTGTGCTAATTTGCATTTACACAAGAACCTGTGAGAACAAAGGACTGTACTTTTTAGCCTGGGAAGGGTGGGGGCTGCCGAGAGAGGGGGGCGTGTGGAACTATAAGGCTCAGCATTCCACACTGCTAGGTGTTCACTTAGTTTAAGTGAGATTTGAGTGCACCATTTCTCATACACACATTAATACGCACAATTGCGCTGGTAACTAATCACATATTAGTGAATGCATAAGATCCTGTATGAAAACGCTGTTTATTAGCTTCATGCGCTCGCATCTCCCCCAAGTTAACTTGCGACTTACACATTGCATATTCACATAAAAGGTTTAATAAGCTTTAAGGTATAAGATTCAAGTATGCACATTTACTATAATTGCTATGAAATAAAGGTTATTTCGTAACTAAGGTTTTATACGTGATAAGTAAGCCATGTTTGGAATTGTACTGATGCATACTCTCTCAACTGTATTCCGGTACCATCGGTGTGGAGATCGCATCATGCATTCTCAACTTATGGACCGCAGAGACTTCAAGCAACTAAATGTACATTATATGAACAACTGTTAGGATGATTGCATGAGGCAGGAAACCAGAGACCCCCAGTTGTTAGAGGCTGGGTTGTGTCTATTTGAATCAACCTGTTAAATGCCTTGTAACATATGCCCTCTCCGTTGGGACCAATGGTATTAGCAACAAACTTCTCTATTGTGTTGGTTATTTCTGGGGGGTATAAATATGTGCTCTGACCCTGGGTTCCTAGTCTTTTGTGCTGAATGCTGATTGACGAAGGGTTTCTTGCTGATGCCTAACATCTGGACCAGAGAGAGCTGCGTATGTATAATTGTACTTGAGTCTGTATAATCTCTTTGCGCTAAGATTATATGAGGATCATAGCGTGTAACTGCTGTACTTTTACTTGAACAATACTTTGTGCTTTGGAACCACATGTTCCAAGTCTGGAGTCTTTATTTACTGGATGACTGCGTACGCAAATTAGCGTCATCCTTAGAGGTTTATAGGAAGGATATTAGAAGGTATAGGCAGGGGTATTTATAAAGTTCAAAGCCAGTATCCTTAGTTGGGGGCTCACAGTGAAGTCACTTACCTACTCACACGGCACATACGGTTATCGATATCTCAGCAAAGGGTGGAGTGGCCACATGCAGGGTTTACCTGCAACCGCTTTGTGCTGAAAGATCGCTATCCGTTTTTGTGTGAACCAAGGAAGCTGACTAGAATCCAGGGACAAGAGAGGAAAAAGTTTGTTATCCTTTGTTGATAGAACCTAACGTTTAAAGGGGTGCCGCAGTATTGAGCACGCGGCTGAGTCGCAGTTTTGTGCACAGTCAAGATGCACTTTTGCGTACATAGCTAAAAAAGTTGTCATACGGTTGTGTGGTAGTAGCATTATTGTATATGTGACTGGTCGCACAATAGCGTATACCTACTTCCGGTTGTGCTGCCACGTGTTTAAATAAAGCCGTTGAGGTTTACATTTTTCAATTGTTATCAATATCTGGGTTAACATGTATTTTTCTGCGCAGGAAAAAGTGTGTAAAAGTGAGTATTTGTTGGTAGGGGTAACTTGTTCCCTACAGTTAGAGGTACCGTATGACCTTTAAGGGCTAAGTGCTAGTCGCTCGGTAAGCAGCTTACCGTTCTATACACAGTAGCAGGTGTACATATTATCTTTGTTGTAGAGAGGTGCGTGGGAGTAGCCGACTTAAACTTCCATAGGTGTGGAAGTTGCCTTACTAAATCTTATCCGGGTGTGGAAGTTGCCTTTTTCAAATCTTATCCAGGTGTGTGGGCACTGCTGTTTAAATCGTCCACAGGTAAGTGAAAGTATCTTGATTGTCTTTCACCAGTTTAAATCTTTATTGAAAAGCATAGGAGTTGTCTCAGAATGGGGGCCATGCAAACAATAGAGATGTTAGACAATGATGTGCTGCTAATGGAAACGCCGTTTGGATCGGCCCGTCGTATTATGCATACTAAGTACGGTACTTATGCGATAAGGTATTGTGATGTATGTTTTAAAATGACGATGAAGAGTGTTAGACCGTTTCCCAGAATTGGTAGTTTTGATAAAAATGTACTAGATAATGTCCGAGATCACATCAGTCTGATGCGCTCCCAAGAGAAAAATGTCAAATATTATGAATGTTTAAAGTTGTGGCAGCATGAAGGGGATGCGTGGCTTAAAAATGTGCAAGCGACGCAAACTAGCGTTGCGAGCGCATTGCAAGGGAATACATCTGCGACGCTGAATTGCAATACGGGCGAGCCGCAAAATGGCGTGCACATGCAGCAAGGTAGCGTTGTGGAGAGTATTGCCAGCAGTTCACGCTCACCACCCCCACCTTATGCGGATGGAGGTGCAAGTACAGTTACCAAAAATACCCATAAAAATGTAACAAGCAATTTGTACCCTCTCTTAAGCAACCATAAAGAAAATGTTTATGATGTGGATGATGAGCCTATTGTAATGTCTGCCATTTCCCATGCTGTGCAAATGATAGATGCTGCATCACCACAATCACGAGTGGTGCCGCCATCTCCATCGGTAACAGCAAGGGAAGTGCTAACACCCTCTGCACTTGTAGAGGAAGTTGTTAATACCATACGTAGCAGCAACAGATTAAATCCCCAGCCAGGTAACAAGGTCAAAGGTAGCAGCGCTGCCGGTCTGCATCCCATTCGGACAGTAACCGTTCCGAATGGAAATGCAGACGCGAACAGTGTAGTGCCCACGAGGGAAGTAGTAATGCATTGTCCCTGGACAAGAGCAGAACTAAATTCCATCATAAATGATTTCCCCGATCCCAAAAAGGAATTAGCCAAATGTCAAAGATTTTTGAGAAATTTGGGTAGTTCTCATGAGCCAACTAATAAAGATTGGCGTGTGGTGTTAAGGGTCTGTCTACCACGCAATACCGACGTGACAAAATTTATCACGGATTGTGTATTGGATGGTGACGTTCCCTTAACAGACCAAGTAAACCAAGGTAACATTTCCCGCATTGTAACTCAATTGGGTATATATTTTCCGGTAGTAGTTAACTGGAACAAAATTTTCACCATTAAGCAAAAGGAGAGTGAATCTGCAGAAGATTATTGCGACCGGGCTTTGCAGGCTATCACCCAGTACACTGGGTTAGAAGATATTAAAGATAGCACTCACCACAGGGGAATGATAGTCACAGTACTCATGGAAGGTCTGAAAGAGAATTTAAAGACTCGGGTTCAGACCTCACAACCTGGCTGGAGGGGAGTCACAATAGATACCCTCATAGAATCTGCCATAGAACATGATAAAAACATCTCAAAGAAGATAGAGACCCAGAGGGAAAAACTAATGGCTGTCAGTATACAAGCTCTGGAGGGAATGACGGTAACATCACAGCCAACAGACACACTCTCATCTGCACACACACTTACACCTGAACAGTTATATGCCCTCACTTACCCCACGCAACAACAAACAAAGCTCTATTCCACAAACCTTATACAACCACAGGTCCCATACTACTCGCAAACCTCATATCCCCCACAATACCCTTACCCTCCCTATCCTTACCCATATCCACCACCTTTACCCTCTGCTCAAACCTCACAACAACACATGTCTTCACCCGATCCACGAACATGTTTTAATTGTAAACAAACAGGACACTTAAGTAGAAACTGTACAGTAAAAAAAGAGTAGGAACCCCAAATCAGGGAAGACCTGGACATCCCCATAAGGGATATGCACAGAGACCAGCAAATGTCCAGCAGGCACCAGCTCCAATTGTGGCCGTAAATGCTTTATTGGAGAATGGTAGCCAATGCTAGGGGTCAGGTCATACCTGTAGTCTACAGATAGTCAGGTTAACGGGAAGTGCTAGGGAAGAACCGGTCATGATGGTTGATGTAGCTGGTACTGAATATCCTTTTCTTGTAGACGCAGGGGCGACCAGGTCAGTGATAAAATCTCCCGTTAATTTACAGGTGACCAACGAGACAGTACCAACAATGGGTGTAACAGGTAAAGTGGAACATTATCCTTTAACAAAGTCCACAGAGGTTACTATTGGGCTGTTGCATACCAGGCATTCTTTCCTTCTGGCTGCTGCGACTCCTACTAACCTTGTTATGTAAGATGGGATGTGTTATATATTGCACCCCTGATGGTGTATTTTTAGATATCCCAGAGAGAGTTGCACACGAGGTGCGGGATATGTTGGACACTCCCCAAAGGATAATGTATCACTCTACAAGTTTAAATGAAAATCCATCTCAGGTAGATGAAATGTTGTCCCAAATTCCAGATTCCCTTTGGACTAAGGATGGACAGGACACTGGATTAATGGCAAATGTAAGCCCTGTAATGGTAAATTTAAAAAGCGGTAGGCAAGCTCCAAAAATTCCCCAGTACCCACTAAAACAAGAGGTAGAATTAGGGGTTTTTCCAATAATTGAGCGATTATTGCAACAGGGAATTTTAGTTCGTACAGCTAGTGTAGCCAACAGTCCCATCTTCCCGGTGAAGAAGAGTGGTGGGAGGGGTTATAGGCTGGTCCAAGACCTTAGAGGTGTTAATAAGGCAGTAGAGAGCCAATTCCCTGTAGTGCCAAATCCAGCTGTCATCCTGATGCAGATCCCACCAAATGCAACCCATTTCACTGTCATTGACCTCTGTTCTGCTTTCTTCTCTGTGTCTCTCCACCCTGACTGTCAGTATCTATTCGCATTTACATACAGAGGTGTACAATACACATGGACACGGTTACCCCAAGGTTTCATAGACAGCCCCAGTATCTTCTCCCAGGCATTGCATGACTGTTTACAATCTTTTCAACCTGCCAATGGATCTGTTCTAATTCAATATGTGGATGATTTATTGCTATGTTCTGACTCATTTATGTCATGTTTGAATGATACTAAACTTTTGTTGCTTCATCTCTCGCATACAGGACACAAGGTGGCTAAGGACAAACTACAGCCGTGCCAATCCAGAGTAAAATATTTGGCACACTGCCTAAGCCAGGGGTTACGACATCTTACAAATGATAGAATCCAGGCCATACAGAACATGACACTGCCGCAAAATCAACAGCAAATTCGTACCTTCTTGGGAATGTGTGGATACTGTAGAATGTGGATCCCAGGTTTTTCTATTTTGGCCTTGCCTTTACAGGAATTAGTCTCTTCCTCAAAGCCCGATCGTGTCATACACACAGAAGAAACAGAGCAGGCTTTTCTTAATCTTAAGGATAGTCTGACAAAAGCTCCTGCATTGGGAATACCTGATTATGAAAAACCTTTTGATTTGTATTGTGCAGAAGCCGATGGTTGTGCAGCAGGTGTCCTTACACAAAAACATGGTGATGCCAGTAGGCCCGTAGCATACTACAGTGCCCAATTGGACACTGTGGCAAGATCACTACCCACTTGTTTGAGAAGTGTAGCAGCTACTGCTTTATTGGTGAGTAAAAGTGAGGACGTAGTGTTGGGTCATATCATCATGGGTTATGATTGTCTACACTCCCCATGCTGTATCTGCTCTGTTGAACTCAGCTCAAACCAGACACGTCTCTTCAGCTAGGTTTACCAAATGGGAACTAGCTCTAATCGAACCCGCAAACATCACTGTTAAACGTTGCAGCACGCTGAATCCAGCAATGTATTTACCATATGTACAACATGATGTACAAAGGGTGGAAGGAGGCGAGTTGCTGGCAGGAGGTGAGTTCAGCGGACATAATGATACGCACGATTGTATGGAATATCTGAATCAGACCTTTACTGCTACACGACACACCTTTAGAGAATGTGGATGTGACTTTTTATATGGATGGGAGTTGTCATAGACAAACAGACACAGGTGAATTATGTACAGGTTATGCTGTTGTGAATGACACAGACATCATAGAAGCTAAACCTCTTGGTCCTCCTCACTCAGCCCAGGTGGCAGAGTTAGTAGCACTAACTAGAGCATGTGAATTGGCAGCAGGCAAATCTGCTAACATTTACACTGACTCGAGGTACGCGTTCGGGGTGGTGTTGGGGCTCTATGGCGTCTGAGAAATTTTATGACAGCAACAGGCACACCAGTTGCACATTCCCGACACATAAAACATCTTTTAGAAGCAATCCAACTGCCCAAAGTGGTGGCAGTAATTAAATGTAAAGCCCATACATGTGAGGATGATCCGGTGTCACTGGGCAGCAACAGAGCCGATGAAGCTGCTAAATGGGCAGCAGGGTTAAAAATGTTTTCTCCCACTGAAAAAAATTATGACTTTCCAAACAATTGATATGCTGAAATTAATTGAGATGCAAAATTTGTGTTCAATTCAGGAAAAGTCCATTTGGAAGTCCAAGGGATGTGGGCAAGAGTCCTCCGGGCTCTGGAGGGATGGACAAGGTAAACCAGTAGCCCCCAAGGCATATTACCCCAGCCTGGCTGAGGCAGCACACGGTCTGACTCATCTGGGAAAACAAGGTATGTGCAAGTTGGTGAGAGCATACTGGTGTGCACCAGGTTTTTCTTCACAAGCAGAAAAGATAGCAATATCCTGTCTGACCTGCTTGAGGAAGAACATAGGGAAAGCGATCCCTACAGAACCATCCCACATTCCACCGACTGATGGACCTTTCCAGGTGATACAAATTGATTTCATCCAATTACCACCCTGCAGGAATCTTAAGTATGTATTAGTGTGCACTGATGTATTTTCTAATTGGGTTGAGGCCTACCCAGCGGCCACTAATACTGCTGCGTTTACTGCCAAGAAAATAGTTCAGGAATTTGTATGCAGGTACGGTATCCCTAAAATCATTGAGAGTGACAGGGGTACTCATTTCACAGGTGATGTTTTTCAAAATATGTGTAAGCTGATGGGTATTAATAGCCGACTTCACACCCCCTACCAACCGCAAGCCAGTGCCAAGGTAGAGAGGATGAACGGGACTATTAAAAATAAGTTAAGTAAAATCATGGCAGAGACTGGACTAGGATGGCCAGAAGCGTTACCTTTGGCCCTACATAGCATAAGGACCACTCCTAGACCCCCTCTAAATCTGTCCCCATTTGAAATACCGTTCGGTAGACAACCTCATTTGATTATAAGTCCACAGGAAGTCTTGAAGGGTAACAACGAGGTAACTGTAAAGTATCTTATATCAATGAGTAAGCAGTTAAAGCAACAGCAGCAGGAACTGAAATTGTTGTCCCATGATATGCCTGAAACTAACTGTCATGATGTTGAACCAGGAGAATATGTTATGATCAGAAATTTCTTGCGTTCAAGTTGTTTGACTGATCGGTGGGAAGGTCCGTACCAGGTGCTGCTGACAAGTACTACATCTTTGAAGGTGGCTGAGAGAGATACCTGGGTCCATTCCACTCACTGCAAAAAGGTCAATCAACCGGTGGAGAAACAAGTCGGAGACGAGGCTGATAGCGTGGACCGTTTGCTCGCGAGCTTGTTCCGGGAGGATTGAAAAGGTCATAGTGAGATACCTGAACTAAGAGAAATTTGCAGGTCTTGTTGTGACAATGGACGGGCCTGCTGTGTTCATTTTCATATTCTCTTTTAGAGTGTTCACCATCCTGGTCGGTTCGGGAATATCCAGTTTCTGTGATGGGAGACCGATTGAGGAAATGGGAGCTGATGGCAGTGCTGATGGAGTGGACTCCGGAGGAGTGCAATGCCAATCAGGGGAGTGTCTGACCAATCTTAGTACTGCTATTGTTAAGAGAGCTGTCATTCCGTAAACTCGGGGACGGTGTGGAGGTTTATCGTCTGAAGATTCCTGTATTTGTGAGCTTTGTGGTTCCCTAGTTGATTAGAACTGTATCCATCGGTGCCAACCTAAATATAACCCGTACTGGGGTGGGTATCCTTTAGAGGATTATCATAGCATGGTAGGCAAAGTGTTAAATCGAACTGATTGCTGGGTGTGTCCACATGTGCCACAGGGACAGCATAATGTAGGGTTGGTGCCATTTCCGCTGAATATCACGGAAATTTTAGAATTACAAAAAGGAAAAACATTGGATGGAAAATTTCTCTCATCCAAACCACCTCATTTCAAACTCTATCAATTCCAAGTAGATAGATCACTTTTGTGTTTAAACATAACCAACCCCAATAAACCCTGGAGTTGGGAAGTGACAGGGAATAATCAAACGATGACCTTCTCACAAAGAGCTGATAATGAGTCCATAAACCATGATCTGTTACGCTCAATTAAATCTAGAGGGAGACATTTTAGGTACCGGTATGCATTGATTTCCACCAAAGAAATTATTGGTAAGGTGCCAGATGGTTATTGTGCTAAAATAATACAGCCAGAAACTTGCATGTACCAGATGGAAGACCCAGAAATAGGATTGTTTGCAAGGGAAATGTGCTTAATGATAATGATGCATACCATTCCTTAAGTTCTCCCTGATAATGTATATTTTATATGTGGAAGCAGTGGTCGAAGTGGGGCGGTATATGGTGGTATGACATACCGCCACTTCCCGGCCCCACTTCATTTTAGCCGCAGAAGAGAATGCAACAGCGCTGGGATGCAGTATGGCATCCCAGCACTGGAGTAGCAGCGGCAATGTGTAGAAATGTGTCCCGCAGGGGACACATCTCGATCAGCGGCTGGCATATAGCCGGGACAAAGCAGCCACCTGGTCCCGGCTGCATTGTAAGCAGCGCACTCTGGCTGCCAGCCAATTGCAGGGCTTGCGGCCGCCAGCCAATCACGGGGCTCGCGGCCGCCAGCCAATCACTGTGTTCGCGGACGCCAGCCAATCACGGGGCTCGCGGCCGCCAGCCAATGAGAAGCTGCCAAATGGCAGCTTCTCATTGGCTCGCACTACTGGAGCAGCAACGAAGACCCGGTGCTCCTGGCAGCTCCGTTCCAGCAGCGCAGGACCGCAGGTAAGAGGGTAGTAGAGAGAGGGGAGGATGTGAGAGAGGGGCAGACAGAGGGAGGCAGGCAGTTAGTATTGTAGGGGGTGAGGGAAGAGAGGGATTCAGTTAGAAGGGCAGGGTGTGAGAGAGGGGAGGAGGCAGGGAGAAGTGTGGGGGTGGGGTGAGAGACGTACAATGGGGTGACATGGAAGCAGGGGCCCAGGGGGGGAAGTTCTGTCTCCATACCCCCACCTCTAAATTCCCACTTTGAGCACTGTGTGGAAGAAAAGCGTATAAGTGGCTCTCCCCGAGTTCCGAAGGTTTGTGTTACCTGGGAAGAGTAGTCCCAGAAGTTATGACCCTCACACATGTTGAAATGCTTGGTATTCATAAAAACACACTGTCACCATATCTTCACACACAATATGAACACAGAGGCAAACGAAATATGATACTTGGTGATGTGCACAAAGCCACTCAGTTAATTAGTGAGACAACTGGCTTTCAAGTTTTAGTCACATTGGATCCCACCAGGATCGCTCGGGGTACATTAAACTTTAGATATATTCAGGAACTTGCTAAATTGATAGATATCACCGAGATGTACGATGACACATTCAGGTATACAGGGAGAGAATTGCGAGCATACAAGAAAGAACTGGTGCAACACAGGCTAGTGTTAAATTATTTAACTGCTGTTACTGGAGGGTATTGCGTAACGTTGGCCACCCAATTTGGGGTAAAATGTTGCACCTATGTCACCAATGATACCAGCGACCCCAAGGAGGTGATAGACCGGAAGATGGATGAAATTCTGCAGGTAAAATGGGAGTTTCATAAGAACCATAATGCTTCAGTGGCTGAAGTAAGGGAGAAGATAGAAGGATGGGTTTCATGGCTGAACCCAGTGAAATGGTTCTCAGGTCTAGGGGAATGGGTCCAGGAAATGGTCACCAGTATAGGCAAATTCTTAATCCTTATACTAATTGTCATCATAATAATTGGCATATGTGTCCGGTGTGTTCCTATTGTGTTGAAGTGTGGAAAATGTAAAATAGACTAAAACGAAAGAACAAAATTATGATGGTGGTCAGTATGAATACCGAGGTAAATACAGAACTGCATTACAACCCTGAAGTAGGAAATACCATCATTTAATGTATTATATTTAGACATGCATAGAATGTATTATTGAAATGTTATTTTTAAAAACACCTCAGATAATGTAAAGTCTCAATTCTCCTTCAAGACTGCCTTTATAGGACTGGTGTATCCCCACACCTTTCACATGATCTTCCAAGATCCGCGGTGTGTGTATAATAGTAGTTTTATGACACATTATTGATGGATTAAGAACCACCTTGTGCCATCCCATAATAACACTAAATAGTATATAAATGTAAGCCTAAATTATATTTTAAAATCAGATTGTGATAGCATGTTGTTCGCTATCAAAGGGTGGACTGTCGAAGCTGGATTATTGTCTGAGACAAGATCAGTTTAAAATTGAATCGCAGCAACACCATCTTGCGACTGGCCGCAAGATGCCATTTTGCGAATGGCCGCCTAAGCGCCATTTTAGATAAACTCACACTTTAATACATGTGGCGAAATTACTATTAGCATCATGTGATTGCATCTGTTACCATCGCCATAAGTTACGGCGATTCATCAAAAGCCCATTTCATGACTTTACGTAGTTTGGGTGCTCTGGATAAAGTGTATATTATTATAATTCCCCTAAAGGATATATTTCAGAAATGGCCACGTGACAACTAGCTTGTGGAGACAAGCTTCCTGGACATAACGTCTGCTCTCACTCCAGGTGGCCCTGCTCGAATACAGCAAGAGGGTCGTTTGTAGCACCTTACATTAGCAGGCTTCCTGCAATAAAATACCTTCAAAGCCGAGAGTGTTATCTGAGGTTTGGGTCTTGTAGCTGTGCTAATTTGCATTTACACAAGAACCTGGGAGAATAAAGGACTGTATTCTTTAGCCTGGGAAGGGTGGGGGCTGCTGAGAGAGGGGGGCGTGTGGAACTATAAGGCTCAGCATTCCACACTGCTAGGTGTTCACTTAGTTTAAGTGAGATTGGAGTGCACCATTTCTCATACACACATTAATACGCACAATTGCGCTGGTAACTAATCACATACTAGCGAATGCATAAGATCCTGTATGAAAACACTGTTTATTAGCTTCATGCGCACGCATCTGCCCCAAGTTAACTAGCATCTTTACATCACATCCCGCATACTTACACATTACATATTCACATAAAAGGTTTAATAAGCTTTAAGGTATAAGATTCAAGTATGCACACTTACTATAATTGCTATGAAATAAAGGTTATTTCGTAACTAAGGTTTTATACGTGATAAGTAAGCCATGTTTGGAATTGTACTGATGCGTACTCTCTCAACAGTATTCCGGTACCATCGGTGTGGAGATCGCATCATGCATTCTCAACTTATGGGCCGCAGAGACTTCAAGCAACAAAATGTACATTATATGAACAACTGTTAGGATGATTGCATGAGGCAGGAAACCAGAGACCCCCAGTTGTTAGAGGATGGGTTGTGTCTATTTGAATCAACCTGTTAAATGCCTTGTAACATATGCCCTCTCCGTTGGGACCAATGGTATTAGCAACAAACTTCTCTATTGTGTTGGTTATTTCTGGGGGGTATAAATATGTGCTCTGACCCTGGGTTCCTAGTCTTTTGTGCTGAATGCTGATTGATGAGGGGTTTCTTGCTGATGCCTAACATCTGGACCAGAGAGCGCTGCGTATGTATAATTGTACTTGAGTCTGTATAATCTCTTTGCACTAAGATTATATGAGGATCATAGCGTGTAACTGCTGTATTTTTACTTGAATAATACTTTGTGCTTTGGAACCACATGTTCCAAGTCTGGAGTCTTTATTTACTGGATGACTGCGTACGCAAATTAGCGTCATCCTTAGAGGTTTATAGGAAGGATATTAGAAGGTATAGGCAGGGGTATATAGAGGTTCAAAGGCAGTATCCTTAATTCCAACATATTAGTGAACATGTGTCTGGTTTAGAGCACTTGTTTTTTTTCTGTACTGTTTATTGCTTTAAGGTATAAATATCACTGATGTTCCACAGTAGCATTAACCAAAGAAACCCACTCCTGAAATTCAGGCCCACTAGGAGCCAACCATGATCGAGCCAAACAGACTTTTGCCAGAGCACATAAATGAATCGCATATTTAAGTGCTATAACGGTCCAGCTCATCCTCTTCTCTAGGCCCCAAACTACAGAATTTCGGCGTAAGTACTATATACTTGCCTACTTTTCAAAACTAGTTTCAGGGAGACTACAGCCAGGAGTACTTAGCGCCGCATGGTGAGTTGTTGAGGAGGTGTGTCATGCTCCACCCAAAGGGCAAATCTAGATCCACCTATGGGTGTATCTATTGCCATTCAGGGGTGTGTTCTGCAGCGGAAGGTGAAAACTAAAGTACTAAGTGCAGCATGCTGCCAGTGGAGGTTTGTGTATGGATGGATGGCATGTTCAGCCACAAAAAAAAATCGCTAAATTATACGATTGTAGACACTGTGTACAAGTCAGAATCAGCCCCAGTTTGTGACACTGATTGACTCAACCAAAATTAGTCCTCTGACATAATATTTTTAAATCATTGAGTGTTTGGGCACACAGAGGGCAGTACCAGCCTATGCACACAGGAGACAATTAAAGCCTATACACACAAGAAGCAGTGCCAGCCTATAGAGCTCCAGACACTCACCCTGACACCGGGCACTCCTTCTCACAGCTCCAAGCTGCCTCCTCGCTGTCACTCTCCATACCAGATCTGCTCTCTGTAACATCTGAGTCAAAGCCTGCTGCTTGCTATCTGGTCCAGTTCAATGTGCAGGGCCCCAGCAGCACATCCTCTCCGCAACGGACCAGCAGCTCCACCAGTCCGGACAGCTGCTGCCTGACATACGGCTCCACCTGCTTGGCCTGGATCAAAGTCTGTGCCCCACCTCCCTCTCACATATTTACCCCAGCCCTGCCCCAGCCACCTACCTCTCACACATATATGCTCCTGCCCCAGCCACCTCACTCTCACATACCCCAGCCACCTCACTCTCACATATACCCCAGCAATGTCCCAGCCACCTCACTGTCACATATACCCCAGCAATGTCCCAGCCACCTCACTCTCATATACCCCAGCAATGTCCCAGCCACCTCACTCTCACATATATACCCCAACAATGTCCCAGCCACCTCACTCTCACATATATACCCCAGCAATGTCCCAGCCACCTCACTCTCACATATATACCCCAACAATGCCCCAACCACCTCACCCTCACATATATACCCCTGCAATGCCCCAGCCACCTCACCCTCACATATATACCCCTGCAATGTCATAGCCACCTCACTCTCACATATACCCCAGCAATGTCCCAGCCACCTCACTCTCATATACCCCAACAATGCCCCAGCCACCTCACTCTCATATACCCCAACAATGCCCCAGTCACCTCACTCTCATATACCCCAGCAATGTCCCAGCCACCTCACTCACATATATACCCCTGCAATGTCCCAGCCACCTCACTCTCACATATATACCCCAGCCCTGCAACAGCCACCTCACTCTCACATATATACCCCAGCAATGTCCCAGCCACCTCACTCTCACATATATACCCCAGCAATGTCCCAGTCACCTCACTCTCACATATATACCCCAACAATGCCCCAGCCACCTCACCCTCACATATATACCCCTGCAATGTCCCAGCCACCTCACTCTCACATATATACCCCAGCAATGCTCCAGCCACCTCACTCTCACATATATACCCCAGCAATGCCCCAGCCACCTCACTCTCACATATATACCCCAGCAATGCCCCAACCACTTCCCTCACACATATATCCCACACTTCCCTCACACATATATCCCATCCCTGCCCTCTCACACACATACCCCAGCTCTGCTCTTGCCACCTCCCTCTTACACACATATACCCAGCCCTGCCCTATCCAGCTCTCTCACACATATACCCCAGCCCATCCACCTCCCTCTCACACATATACCCAGCCTTGTCCCATCCACCTCCCTCTCACAAATATATTGACCCTGCCCCAGCCACCTTCTGCTCACCCACATATGCCCCAGTCACCTCTTGCTCACACACATATACCCCAGCCCTGCCCCATTTACTTACCACACACACATATATGCTCCTGCCCCAGCCACCTCATTCTCACAAATATACCCTAGCCCTGCCTCATGCCTCATTTGACTACCTCTTACAAATATATGTCAAGTCACTCTCACATGTACCACAGCCGCCCTGTCACCTCTCTCTCTTCGTCTCTCTGCCCTACTAGCGCTAAAGGAGGGAGTGCAGCGGCTGGAGGGGTCTGTCCGGCTCCAGTTCTGTGTCGGGGGTGGAGGTGCATGTGGAGCTGCTGGCTAGCGTGGGTCGGGAGGCGAGCAGCAACAAGATCAGGTGCATCGGGACTTAGAGCACAATTACACAGTAGCTGGCCCCGCTCTGGCACCCGGGGGAGGAGCTGTCACTTGCGGGGACACTCCTCCTCCTTACAGTCACAATACATACTAGCTTCTGTTAGTACTGTAGGGACACTCTCCCCTCTTCCACTCCCAGCTGGCTGTTATTCTATGCCAGCTGCCGCCCCCATCCCATCCGGACTTGCGCATGTGCAGTCCAGATTCTTGATGGGTTCCTGGGGAATCCGGGGGATTTATTTAAGTTTGCGTTCTAGCGGGAGACTGCACAGCGACCCGGGAGTCTCCCGCAGTAATCGGGAGGGTAGGCAACTATGAAGTACTGTAATGGGAATTCTGGTGTGAGACATAGCAGCCCTTACCTTAGTCCTAAAAACCTGACACACCGAACATTCCCACAATAAATGCAAAATGTGCCCTGAATAATACCACATTTAGGACAGAGATCAGACTGTCTTCCTCCAAAACGTACCAATCTCACAGGGGTTAAATATGCTCTATGTAAAATAAATAATTGTATCTGCTGAAAACGTTTAGACGCAGTAGCCTTGCATGGAAACCCTAAAGCTGATTCCTACTCCTCATCACTGAAAACACTGACTATAGATTCCCAACCACTACGCAGTTTTGCTAAACCATCCCCATGATGCAATTGTTACAAGTCCAGTCCAGGACTTGTCTCCTGCAAGTATTCCTCCTGCTCCTGACCATGCTTCTAGGGTGCCGGTTGCTAGGAGACCCAGACAGAGGATTTCACATGTTTCCTCCTAGTGTTGCCTGATTGGCAGCTGATCCTATTTGAACTTCCTGGACTGTCGCCGCCCTGTGGCTATAGAGTTTTCATGTGGAACTTTGCTCTCTGCTCTCTGTGCATCCAGACTTCCAGCTATATTTTCTACATGCTGCGTGTATTCTTCTCACCGGCTTTTAAGTGACCCAAGTACCCTGGGTCCAAGCAACGCTGTCTCCAGGGCCCTCCAGGCCATACAGCTATCCTTTCTATACCACGTTTCAAGTAATGCTGTCTGCAGGCCCCTCCAGGCCATATAGCTATCCTACTTCTATACCACGGTTCAAGCATCGCTGTCTACAGAGCCTCCAGGCCATACAGCTATCCTGCTTCCATACCACGGTTCAAGCATTGCTGTCTACTGAGCCCTCCAGGCCATACAGCTATCCTGCTTCTATACCACGGTTCAAGCATCGCTGTCTACAGAACCCTCCAGGCCATACAGCTATCCTGCTTCTATACCACGGTTCAAGCATCGCTGTCTACAGAGCCCTCCAGGCCATACAGCTGTCCTGCTTCTATACCACGGTTCAAGCATCGCTGTCTACAAAGCCTCCAGGTCATACAGCTATCCTGTTTCTATACCACGGTTCAAGCAACGCTGTCTACAGAGCCCTGCAGGCTATACAACTATCCTGCTTCTATACCACGGTTCAAGCATCGCTGTCTGCTGAGCCCTCCAGGCCATACAGCTATCCTGCTTCTAAACCACGTTTCTAGCTACACTGTCTACTAGGCCCTTCAGGCCATACAGCAATCCTGCTTCAACACCACGTTTCAAGCACCACTGTCTACTAGGCCCTCCAGGCCATACAGCAATCCTGCGTCAACACCACGTTTCAAGCACCGCTGTCTGCTAGGCACTCCAGGCCATACTACAATCCTGCTTCTATACCAGGTTTCAAGCATCGCTGTCTGCTAGGCCCTCCAGGCCATCCAGCAATCCTGCTTCTTCACCACGTTTCAAGCATTGCTGTCTAATAAGCCTCCTGGCCATTTAACAACTTTAGTTGGGACTGTAAACCTACAGTATATTCTATTGACTGTCCTATGGTTTCAGCTCCTTATTGCACCATTGACGTTGTGTTTTCACTGGTCCATCATATCATTTATTTAGTAAACTGCCATGATTTAACTATACTTCTTGTGTTTGTTCTTTAATGTGCCACGTATCTCCAACACCTCCATCTCGGTCCTAGCAATTGGTAGAGGATCGTAACAGCGATGACATCATATAAGAATATACAATTGACACTGACTTCTGAGGACCTAAATATAACACATTCTTTTACTGGAGAATTGGAAATAGAAGGAGGAACATCCTGAAATTGGGCAGTTAGGGCATGTCTGAGTTGCAAAAACCTATACAAATATTTAGCCAGAAGATTAAATTCTTCCTTTAGTTGAGTAAAAGTTTTCAAAACCCCATTTGAATATAACTGCCCCACTGTACCGATATCTCTTTTATCCCAAACCTGTCCAACAGAAAGAGTGTCCAATTCAGAGAAACGACACGAACACCACAAGGGGTGTCCGGATCAATCCCATCAAACTGGATTAGTGTATGAACAAGTAGGGGAGGACTACTCCTGGAAATCTTACCACTTAGCAAGGCCTGCAGTGGGGTATATACCGGCGTTGCCCGCGACACAAAGAGAGTAACTAAGGAGTCAGCATGGCTGTCCTGCAACCAAGACCGAACATGAGCCAACTGTGCAGCATAGTAGTAGAATCGAAAATGCGGAAGGGCCATACCAACATTCACCCTGGATCTAGTGAGAACATCAATTTTCAATCGAGGCCTCTTACCTGCCCAAATAAGAGAAGAAAGCATACTATTAAATTATAAGTTGCAACACCATTTTTATCAGGTTCACTCTGCCCATAATTGTAAGAGGAAGCTTAGTCCAAGAACCAATCTTCTCCCTCAAATAAGTGAACGACGGCATTAAATTCAAATCTATAAAGTCTCCTGTTCAATTAGATATCCAGACCCCAAAATATTTAAATCTAGGAACCCAAGAAAGAGGCAAAGCATCTCAGGAGCAACAGGCGGAGCACCCCTCAATGGTAATATAACAGATTTACCCCAATTAGTAACAAGGCCTGAATGGGATATGTTTAAGAAGCCTACGGCCGCAATCCCGACCTCCGGCTTCCCGAATCCTCTAGGGTTAAATGACAGGCGTCTAAAATCTAGACGCCTGTCATTTTCCCGATGCCGGGGGGGGAGGGTTAGGTTTAGGTAACACGGGGGGGAAGTAGGGTTAGGCACCCCCCCGGGAGGGTTAGGGTTAGGCACCCCCGAGGGGGACTTAGGGTTAGGAACCCCCCCGGGGGACTTAGGTTTAGGCAGCGGGGAAGGGGGGGTTAGGGTTAGGCACCCCTAAGGAGGGTTAGAGGGGTTGGTTAGGTTAGTTTATACTTACCTTAGGGACGATCGGGATTTCCAGCACTGTCGGGCTTCCGCTGCCGGGCTCTGCTGTTTTGTCGGGCTGCTGCAGTCGGGAATTGGACTGCTCGTCATGCGGCAGCCGGGATCCCGTACCGAGTGTGGCCTGAATAGCCGCTAAACTCTGCAAATACTTTGAGAACCACGGGCATGGCATTCCTATAATCTTTAAGGAACAAAATGAAATAATCTGCGTTTTTAAAGCTATTGTATCAACTCTAGTCCCCAGCTGTAATCCCACAACATTGGAGTGAGCTCGCAGAATACATGCCTGTCATTCTATTGCTAAGGCAAAAAGGGCAGGGGACAATGGGCAACCCTGTCTCGTACAGCAAAATAATGAAAATGGAAGGGAAATAAAACTGTTAACAGAAATTCTAGCACTGGGTCTATCATATATAAGTTGTACCCATTTGAGGAAGACAGGCCCCACCCCCATAAATCGCATAACTCCCCACAAATCGGTCCATTCGAACAAGTCAAAAGCTTTTGCTGCATCTAATGAGACAACGACTGAAGCTGCTTCCTGCTCGTGAGATGCCTGCAAATGAGTGTAGATACGTCTAATGTTTATTGAGGTAGATTTACCCGGCATGAAACCGGTCTGATCCGGATGCACTATATAGGCAATAACCTGGTTAAGTCTCAGGGACAATATTTTTGCAAGTATTTTGGCATCGGTAGGGATCAGTGATCCATATAACACATTATTTTAAAAAAAAATAGTAGTGCCCCTTACACATTATGCCACACAGTAGTGCCCCTTACACATTATGCGCCCCCCCCCAGCAATTCAACTCCCCGTGTCCCTCCAACAGTCTCTTGCCTCCCCCTGTCTGCCATCAGCAGCCAAGAGATGTGGAGTTGGGGCCAGGCTGCCAGCTAATTACTGCTGGCGCATCGGCAGGCAGCAGCAGACATGGACAGACAGCGGCAGTGCAACTTGAAGCCGGTGCCGGTCACAAGCCAATCAAAGCTCGTAGACCAGTAGCCAATCAGGAGCCGCCACTGCTGATTGGCTGACGGTCCACTAGCTCTGATTGCCTGGCAACCAACGGTGCTGTCTCTCCATGTTTGCCTGCCAGTGTGCCAGCCACCAAATATTAGCCTGCTGGACTGGCGCCACCTAGCAGGTTATAGTTTACACCTAGCTTGAAAACCCTAGTTCCAGTCTGTCCTGTCGGTATTCGTGTCTGCCAGTTTTCTGTTGGTTCATGATTATTTGCTCTGCCTAGCTGTTACATTAGCCATTCTTACCACCTTGAGCTCGGCCTCAGCTCGCGGCACCAGCGGCAATCATTCCTGAGCGGCAACTTCCACCTCAGGACTGCTGCCATTAGCATATACCTCTCACATCACCGTTACCAGCGGCATCTGCTTGTGGCTTAGTGACCTCTCCCCTCAAGGCCGCATCTCTGCCCTCAAGGCGGCACCTGTACCATCAAGGTCGTACCTCAGTCCTCAAGGCTGCACCTCAGCCCTCAAGGCTGCACATCAGACCTCAAGGCCGTACCAAAGCCAGCAAGGTCGCCCCTCGGCCTTCAAAGCCACACCTTTGCCAACTAGGTCGCACCTAGTCATCCAGGTCACGTCTCTGCAACCTTTCTTGCACAGCAACCATCATTGTAACCTGTGCCAGTCTGAAACAACCATCTGCCGCTTATTACCTAGCGATCACCTGAATAGCCTCTACTGTTCCGAGTTTAATTCAGGCGGCAATTTAACTCTAAGGAAACAGCAGGTGGCTGTTATTGGCAAAATACCTCACCAGCACGACTCTAGAGGTCTTACACTGTGACTTTATGGTGATCATAACATTATAACCGGACAAAACTTTGCGACAGTGATGGATCCTAGCGTGAATCCAGCACAAGTTTTGGCTATCCAGATTCAGGCTTTGACCCAGAAGGTTCAGGTTCATTCAGCTCCTATTGCTTAGGCTGCAGCAAGAGAGCCCAAGGTAAACTTGCCTGATCGGTTTTCTCGGGACTGTAAAACCTTCCTGAACTTCTGGGAGAGCTGCTGTATTTTCGTCTTCGACCAGTGTCCTCTGGGTCTGAGGCCCAGCACGTGGGCATTGTCATCTCACTTCTCCAAGGAGGCCCTCAGACCTGGGCCTTCGGCCTGCAGTCTGACTATCCAGCCTTGCAGTCAGTCGAAGCATTTTTTAATGCCCTTGGATTGCTCTATGATGATCCAGATACAGCAGAATCTGCCGAAGCCCACCTATGGTCACTCAAGCAAGGGTGAAACAAAAAGACTACTGCTCAGAATTTTGCAGATGGGCCAATGACAGCGGTTGGAATGACCTTGTTCAGAGCAGATTAAGGAAACTCGGTAAGTGTCCTGAGGCCACCCATAAGGGGGGGGGTACTGTCACAGCCAGGGTTTCACGGCATGGTCGTCACCGGGTATTACCTGTGAGGTCATTGTGGCGAGGGTCTCTGGCAGCGGTGCTGGTGTTTGGCGAGGGGCATTGACTGCACGTGGTTCTGTGCAGGCACATTGTCACTGAGGCCTTGTGAGGCCTGGTGGTGTTTCCGTTCCGTTTGGCATGGGCGCCGCCATCTTGCCTCAGGTCATGTGATTCAAGCTGTCCAATCCTGGTGGGTCATGTTCTCTTTCCAGCCAGTCACAGCATGGCACCTGGTATTTAGGAAGGTCCAGAGCCTTCATTCATTGCCAGTGCAATGTGTTTCTCAGCTGCGGCTGAGAGAGAGCACCTGTGCCTTACCTGTCTGCCTGGAAGTGCTACTAGCCTGTTACCTTGCCTGCTCCAAACCTGCTGGATTCATCCTGCACCCTACATTTACCTTTCCCCTGCCTGAGTACCTGAACCTGCTGTTTCCCTGCACCTTGCCTCACACTCTAACTCCCAGCTGGACTTCATTACCTCTGCCTGCACTTCCTTACAGCTCACCAAACCTGCATACTGGACATTTCCTGCCTGTCACTATCTGGACATTCTCCCATTTGCTTCACCACAGTTATGAAGTGCACTTTAGTGCTAAACCTGGACTTTTTCTTTTGCCACTCCCATGTCTGCTAAATCACTTATTAAAAACTCCACCTTTTTATTTAAATCTGCTTCTGTGTCTGCTCCTGTCACCACTCCGGGTCCACAACAAACCCAGACCTTCACAGTTTAGTTACTGGAAATTCTATATATCCCGGTGTTTATATATCTCCTATTTAAGATCTGTATTGCCACTTCTCCGATGGAATGTACTAAAATCTCAAATGTTGCGGGAGGACTGGGGCTAGTCTGGCTTAGTTTAGGGTTATTAGTATATTGCCCCTGTTATTTATCCTTTATTTCAGTTCGAGGGTGGGGGGGTGGGGTTGTTTCGGTATATTAGTGTAGTTAGCGGTGGGTTGGGGGTTAAGGGATCCAAGTATGCCTGGGTTGGGATTAGGTTATACAGTGTGGGGGGTTGTGAGGTGGTTTGTTTTGGGTTAGGGGAGGGTTATGGGGAGGATTATTTTACGGGTTTATTTTTATTTCTTTCTGTGTGATTGCGACATTTGGGCAGATATGGTAATTCAACATTGTGTAGTCATGCAATTGATATGTGCAGAAAAGCAGCTGGATAAAAAGTAGATAATTTTTCGTTTGATATTTTTTATTCTGTGTACTTATATCTGGTTATATGGGCCCGAATGGCGCCTTCGGGCTCTTATTAACTTCTGTTTATATGATGTTGACTATACTCTATATCCTGTTTTTTTTATTTTTGTATATATGTCAGTAACTTATATACAATATGTCATTATATATTGAATGCCATATATTTTTTCTTATGTTTGCCACATTATATTTGGTGTATTGTGTTCTTTTAGTATAATGTATGTTATCTTAAAATAACAATAAAAAATACTGAATAAAAAAAAAAAACAAAGAAGGTAGCAGATACTGGCAACTGGTCGTCTCTGGCTATTCGGGCCTTCGATATGAAGAGAGCCTTTACCAGTCCTTCACCATCCTAATCCAGAGCTGCTGTTTGTTGTGGAGGTGGATGCCTCTGAGTTTGGAGTGGGGGCTATATTATCCTAAGAGGTATCCCCAGGACAACAAACTGCACCCTTCTGCCTACTTTACTTGGAAGTTATCTCCGGCAAACATGAACTATGATGTTGGCAACTGGGAGTTGCTGACTATCAAGTGGGCTTTCGAGGATTGGAGGCATTAGGTGGAAGGGGCCAAACAACAAATTACAGTCTATATCAGGGGTCTTCAAACTTGGCCCTCCAGATGCTGTGGAACTACACATCCCAGCATGCACTGCACATAGTTTTAGCATGCTGTTATATCAAAAAGGTGGCAGTGCATGCTGGGATATGTAGTTCCACAGCAGCTGGAGGGCCAAGTTTGAAGACCCCTGGTCTATATAGACCATAGGAATTTGTCATACATCGAGGGCGCAAATAGACTGAATTTATGACAGGCTCACTGGGCTCTGTTTTTCACCTGCTTCAATTACAGTATTTCCTTCAGGCCCGGGTACCAAGAACACCAAAGCGGATGTCTTGTCCCGAAGCTTTCTTCCGGTACAGTGGCCAGTAAGTTCCAACAATCAGATCATTCCAAGCACATGTATTCATGCTGGCCTGACACAAAACTTGGCAGAGCAGATTCAGGACCTCATTCAGACCGGGTCGCAAGCGCTGCGAGGTCGCAACCGGGTCAATTTTTTGGTCCTGCGCACACACAGTGGCCGCACTGCGCGTGCGCAATCCCCGGAGCGAGAGAGAAACTCTCTCGCTCCGGAGTTCACTACAAAAGGGCCAGCTGTCAATGTTGATCGACAGCTCGGCCCGTTTTGTAGGCGGGACGGGGGGTGGCTACACAAACGGAGGCGTTCCTGACGGAACGCTTGCCATTTTGTGGGCGGCCGCACTGACATCAGCAGTGACGTCAGTGGGGAGTTTCCTGCTCGATCAGAGCAGGTAGCTCCCTGGGGCTTGCAGTTGCCGAGACCCAACCTTAGGGTCTCGTCGCAAGCCCTGATGGTCGCGATGGTTTTGACCATCACGACCATCACCCTGGTCGGTCTCACTAAAAAAAAAGAAGTGGCTGCCCTCATTGCGACCGACTCTGAATGAGGGCCACAGTCTTTTCAATCTAATGCCCCTCCCAGGTAAAAATTGAGGTCTTTTGTTCGTGCCCATGAAGTTCAGAGGAGCGGAGCAGTTATTGCAGACTTCCATTCCAGCAGGGCCTCAGGGCATCCGGGCATCTCTAAGACTCTTGTATTAATGTCCCAATCTGTCTGGTGGCCATCCGTAACTCAAGATGTTTGTGAATTCATCCTGGAGTGTGACATCTATGCTAGGAATAAAATTCCCCATGTTGCTCCTGCTGTACATTTTCTTCCTCTTCCGGTGCCTTTGAAACCATGGTCGGATATCGCCATGGATTTTGTGGTGGATCTTCCTGTATCATCAAGATGTAACACTGTATGGTCAGTGGTGGACCAGTTCAGTAAAATGGCCTATTTCATCCCTTTGGCCAAATCCCCACTGCCAAGGATACTGTATCCACTCTATTCGTCCAGCACATATTCCGTCTTCATGGTCTACCACAAGACATTGTCTCGGATCGGGGAACCCAGGTTATTGCTCTTTTTTGGAAGTCCTTATGTTGTACCTTAAGTATTAATATCAGTCTCTCCTCTGGATACCATCCTCAGTCGAATGGGCAAACATAGCGGGTCAATCAGTCCTTGGAGCAGTACCTTTTGATGGGTCAAACATTTGCCACATGCGGAATTTGCCTACAACTTTTAATGTAATGCATCCTCCTCGGTCTCGCCTTTCATGTGTGTTACTGGTTCACACAACAGAGCAAATTCCTTTGAACCTGTTTCTGGAACCTCTCACTCACCTATTTCAGTCTCCCGGCTTAAATCGGTCTGGAACAAAGTTCATCAGGCTCTCCTGAAGGCTTCTTTCCACTCTAAGACACTGGCTTAAAGGTCGATGATTCGGTTTGGCTATCTAATAAAAACATCAAGCTATGCCAACTGTCTCAGAAGGTGGGTCCTAAGTACATTGGTCTATTTCGGGTTATTGCGCAAATTAATCTAGTAGCTTTCCGGCTCAGGCTACCCAAGACCCTCAAAATCAACAACACTTTCCACGGTTCTCTGCTGAAGCCAGTATTCTTCTCGAGAAGATTTCGAGTCAGACACCCCAGAAGGCCTTCTCCTGTGGTTCTTCACGGTCGGCAGGAGTATGTCATGGAGTAGATCTTGGACTTAAGTTTGTGCAAGGACAGTTACAGTTTCTGGTCCACTGGAAGGGCTATGGGCCAGAAGAAAGATCTAGGGTACCTGAGAGGATTGTGCATGCTCCGGAACTTAGAAAGGCCTTTCTCAAGGAGTTACCTGACAAGCCCGACTCTAGTGTTCCTTAACCCCTCATCAAGCGGGGGAAACTGTCACAAGCTGCCATCGCAGCTTGTTACCCTCAGGTGTCCCACTTGTCACTCCTCTTCTTAGACACCGCATCCTCCAGCCGCAAGGTCAGACAGTCTCCTCGGGCACCAGGCAACGTGAACGCTGAACTGGGACAGCGCATGCGGTTGCTGGGAGACCAAGACACCAGGCAGCCATGGGTATTGCTAGTTCTGCTGGATAGACGTGCAGCTGCTGGACATCAATCTTTGTACTTATGTGTCATTGGTGGGGGATCTTTTATCAGCCTGCTGGGCCGGCACCACCTTGCCGTTTATAGTTTACTCCTAGCATGTAAACCTTAGTTCTCATCTGTCCTGTCGGTATTCCTGTCTGCCGGTTTTCTGTCGGGTCATGATTATTTGCTCTGCCTAACTGTTTCATTAGCCGCTCTTACCACCTTGACCTCAGCTTACGGCCTCGTGGCACCAGCAGCAATCATTTCTGAGCGGCGACTTCCACCTCAGGCCTGCTGCCTTCAGAGAATACCTCTCACATCACTGTTAACAGAGGCATCTGCCTGCGGCCTAGCAACCTATGCAGTCAAGGCTGCATCTCTGCCATCAAGGCTGCACCTTTACCATCAAGACCGCACCAAAGCCAGCAAGGTTGCACCTCTGCCTTTAAAGCCACACCTTTGCCAACTAGGTTGCACCTAGTCATCCAGGTCATGTCTCTCCGACCTTTCCTGCACAGCAATCATCATCGTGACCTGTACCTGCCGGAAACAACCATCAGCCGCCTAATACCTAGTGATCACCTGAATAGCCATATAAGCCTCTAATGTCTCGAGTTTAAGTCCAGGCGGCAACCTAAGTACCGGTGAGCGTACCTAGCTCTAAGGGAACAATGGGGGGCTGTTATTGGCAGAAGACCTTGCCAGCGTGGCTCTAGAGGTCTTACACAGCGACTTTCGTAATAAACACATCATCACTAGAAATAAAAATGTTTGGTTTTATTTACTTAGTTCTCATGCTTTTAAACATGCAGCTCTCCAGCCACTGTGGAACCAAACTTCCCAGCCTACCCTGCCACAGCAGCTGGAGGACTGCATGTTGAATACCCCTGTTATAATGTATATGTAGGTAGCTATTAGATTTAGCTGCACCTTTTTATATAACCCTCTCTCTGGTCACATGGGCGTGACATGGTAGTTCTTCTCTTCCCTGACAACACCTTTGCTTGTCATACCCCTAGTAGTGACTGCACAAAGGGTGGGCGGGGCACTCCGCGCATGACTAAACTTTGCTACTGTACATTACTGGGTACAGGTTGTCTTGAGTTTGAATCCCCCACAGAGATGTGAAGTGTGTATTTCAAAATAGGGTAATGACTCACACATGTAATTTTTTTTTAATCAAATTTATATTGAAAGAGTGCAGTAGGAGGAGTCAGGAATAGAAAGGGACGGGGTCCAAATTAATGGCTAACCCATTAAAAATATAGTCTAGATCTGGCAATGCTACCTTTTATCACAAATCTCTTCATATCTGATAAACTCCTAAAACTTCATATAGGCAGATCTTATTAGTTGGTCTCTTGTAAAATCTGTCTTTATTTTAAGTTCAGTGATCTAACAAATAACTGCTTTTTGTTAATTGTTTGCAGATAAAAGGTTTGGGGCTAGATTTACTAATACCCCTTTCAGATTTCAATGCCGGGTCGCACCCGTGATTTTGTTCACGCGTCCGTCCCAGGTGCGACCCGCCTGAGACGCCTTTCAGACTGCCATCACCACCATCACGTGCTGAGATCATCTCCAAGTGCCGGCTCTTCCTATGCAGTGAATGGGACCCAGGTTACATTGGCCCAGGTAACCCATTCACACTGTATCGCGAGCCGGGTTGAACACGTGTTCAACCCACCTCGTTACCAGGATTGAAATGCCGGGTCACTCGATCTGGCCCTTTCACAGTGCACAGTAACCTGGGCTGCTGCAGGTTCACGTGCAATAACCCTGGTAATTGCAGCAAGTTTTAAAAGGGGTATTAGTGGCAGCTTATGCAAGTCACTGCTTCTCGGTATGTATGCTCTTGAAATTTAAAGTGACACACCAATATAAAGTGCAAAACATGCTGTGGTTTGCACTTAATAGTAGTGTTGTGGAGCAGCCCTAGGTCTTTCTGGTGAATATACAAATCCACTTTTATTACAGTTGTTATAGCTTTTTATATATATATATATATATGTAACGCCTCTTAGGTAACATTCAGTCGATGTGTTTGTCCTTGGGTTAGGAAAGTCAGCAGCTGGTTTCCCACCAAGAGAATTTATACACCTGTATCCATGTACTGCATGATTACAGATTACTAAACAAATCCAATGACCTCGGCGCTAATAAACCACACTACTACCACTGTGAAACACCAATGTATGATTGTTTAATTATAATTCATTTGCATGTCTTTAACATGGGGCCTGTGAACACCCATTGAACAAACTGAATAAGAATAAACTAAATAAGACTGCGCTATTAATTTAGAATCTCTAGATTGTGAAATGGCAGAAAATATAGCAGTCAAGGCTCCGTTGGTTTAAAAAATATAATTGCGTTTAATGATCACATGTAAATTATTAAAATGTGTATATATATCACAATACACTTCAATATACATTCAATAAAATATTACCAGAAATAATTATGGGCAATGTCTCACCCTTTCAATGATCTAATAGTTGCTTGACTGTAATCCTAACTTGATCATTACTACTATATCAACAATAGAAAAAGAGAGAGGGGTTTTACCCCCTATTGTTCCTCAGCACACTGAACCATACCAGCAACAATATATGAACACTATATGGTAATAGAATTTCAGAGATATTAGTTGCATGCATTTGCAAATACATGGGATGCTGCTAGGCCTCGTCAAGGCTTCTCTGTCACTAGCAGTCCCTACACTAAACGGTTCGCGTCCGGGACGCAGAGCACCCCAAATTAAGTCCAGCCCAGGACCCCCCCCCAGGGCATCACAAGAAAAATGGACAAAGAGTGACAGTGCAGTGTAAAGTAAAGAAGTGTGCAAGTAATTACTAAGTGTTAAGGGGTTAAAATATATGTGAAAAATTACATGAATATTAAACAAACATAAAAAGGTGATGTGAAAAGTAACTATGTGTATTAAGTGGTGATGCCCTCAGGAGGCCCAGCCAGAGCAGCCTCGGGGGCCCTACGCAGAAACGCTCACCCCAAATGTTTTTTTTTGTTTGTTTGTTTTTTTGTTTGTACTATATCAACAATGACATGATTATATTTTTTACCATTTCACAATCTAGAGGTTCTAAATTAATAGCGTGGTTTTATTTAGTTTATTCTTATATGACTACAGATTAGCCACACTATCTTCCAGAGTGAAAAAGACCTTTAAACTTCAGGAGAGAATAGAAATAAAGCATTATATTAAACAAATTGGACTCTGCGTTAAAGTCTGCAAGTTGCAGGAACTGGCAATTCAGCCCCTAGATTTGAAGCACAATAACTTATACCCCTTTTACACCGGAGCTAAAACCCAGGTTATTGTAGGGTTAACCCGGGCAGCTCCCTGGTGTAAAAGGGGAGAGGGTTGGATCGCCGGGTCGAGTGACCCGGCGATCCAGCTCAGGTAACTAGCAGGGTTTAACACGGGCATAGCCCGTGAAACCCTGCTGTGAGGACAGCGCACTCCGGGTCACGATGACCTGGAGTGCGCTGCTAGCCGGCTGATTGGTCCGGCTTCAGTGGCGCTTGGAGATTACGCCATCTCCAAGCGTCCACTTTCACGCCGGGAAAGCTGGGTCTATGCAGACCCAACTCCGGTGTGAGCGGCGCCGACTCGGGAATATCCCGAGTCGGCGCCGGCTAAATTCCGGGTCTGATCCGGATAGGAAATATGATACAACCCCGGATCAGACCCGGAATTTTGGTGGAAAAGGGGTATAAGTGTGTGTTTCTAAAGTATATAGAAACTATATATTGTCTTCACAATGAAATGAAAACAAAATTAAGAAAGCAGTTTACCGTAGGAAGAAGATTATTTAATAAGAAATGGGGTAAAAAATATATATGGCACCAATGCATCTTGGTCTATTAATTGAAGGGTTAATATATCAGCCAAGATAGTGGTTCTATTCTATAAACTATTCTCATTAAGTGGGTGTGGGGTATTTAAGCTCCCCTGCTGAGTCTGTCATTGCAATTCCACCCTGTTGTGACTAGAAGCTTGCATATACCAGCAGATATTACCCTACTGGTTTTACTGGGTTCCTCCCTGGCCTGCTCCACCCTTACAGAAAAGATAGGCATGCAATCAGGAAGTTATTTAATTCACGCAATATTAATGAGTATTGTTGTGGAACCAAGGACTGTAAATAAACCGGTCCTTTTGTTACTATAAAAACTATTTTGAGTACCAAGTTATTTATTAAGTCTATTATCACAGTTCTGGTTAAGCAGAAAACAAATTTGTGAACTAATTGTATTATATGATGCAAAGCTACAACCCCATTTAGGCATGTGCTACTAGCATATCACTTCTTGTTGCTACATGCATGTGGGAATATTAGTGAGAAGTGTTCCACAGGTAACTGAATAGAAGCTGATAATTCCCATTGTGTTTTTAATTTTCTGTATTAGCAGAAAATGTCTATGTAGTTGCTGTTGTCGGCATCACCTGGTCTACACTGTTACCTGAGTAACCATTTTCATAATTATTCCTCATTGTGTACTTTAGGCAATGGCAATGCACGTTAAGCTCTTTAGAGCATGATACATTTAATCACCATCTGTTTCTTGATGCATTACACAAATCTAAATTTTATTAAAGAGAAAATTTAGCTTGTTGGGTTGGATCATATATATTTTTATTTTCCAACCCAATACGCTGGGATTTGCCTTAAAAAAGATTTGAATGCAGCAGCAAAAATCGATTGTCTATTTTGACAAATCACGACTCTTTAATAATTAACCACTTTGGCTCTCTTTTATAGCTATTTATTTATTAAATGCATCTGGGTTCTGAATTGGTTAAAGAGGAGGCCATTATATGGATAAATTCAATATCATGCTTATCAGGACAGTGGGCAACCACAAATGGTCTGTACATGGGGACATTGCCATCCTGGAAGATAGCACCTGTCAGAAAAGAAATGTTGCAACATGGGTTGAAGTCAGGTGTGGATTGGGATGGAAAACCAGCCCGGGATATTTATGGAGCAGCCCTAATGGGGGCGGGGTCTTTTGAGGGGGTGGTGTCTGTCGAGGGGGGTGGGACCCCTCCTCATATGGCCTGATTCGTAGCGTTGGACGCAGTTGCAGCCTTTCTTGCGTCTTTTGCAGTTGGGTCTGCAACTTTATGCTAATTACACTACAATGCCATTCCCTGGTGTACATACGTGCTTTCGAATATGCAAGGACTAAGATGCCCATTGTCAGTGTCTACAGACACTACAATCATGCTTTGTGCATCTTTAGACGCCGCCATCGGTTGCTCTTTTAAACTTTCCCCAGCCCTATGCTAGATGGAGATTATCCATCTGTGTATGGTCTCCAATGTGAGCAATTCAGCGTCTCTATAGCCAACCCTCTGTAATCACCCAGGAACCCCCAAAACATTTCGAATACACTTCTTGGTGCATGCGTCTGAATCCGTACTGCAACTCTGTATGAACATTATCTGGACGCATGTGCGGTGTAACTCAGACATATGCGCAGATGAAAAGCAATGCACAAGAAAAAATTAAAACACATTGGCTCCCACAGGAAAAGAACAATCACATTGGTACCTACAGAAAGCAATAAAACAGACTGACACCCCGCACCCCCAAAGCCCCCCAGACAGAAAAACAAAACAAAAAAAAACGCATTAGCCCCCACAAGAAAACATAAAACACATTGGCCCCCCACAGGAAAAAATGAAAACAAATTGGCCTCCACAAGAAAACATGGGGTGAGCAGTGTACATACCTGTGGCCAGGAGGTATGGTGAGTAGTGTATGTCCCTGGCCTGGGGGATATTGTATGTCTAGGGGGCCAGGGAGAAGGGTAAGATCCGGAGGCCTGGGGGTATGGTGGGTTACGGGTATGTTCCAGAGGCAGGGATGGTCGTTAGGGTGGGTACTGTATTGTGAGGTCATGGGGTAATCTGGTTAGTCATTCGTCATCACCGAAGTCAGCTCCTGGAGCATGAGCTCCATACACTCTGCCACAGACAGGATGGGAGTAATAGTGTAAAGCAGGGGGCAGGGTGAGAGTAGCAGTGTGGAGCAGGGGGCTGGGTGGGAGTAGTAGTGTGGAGCAGGGGGCAGAGTGGGAGTAGTAATCTGGAGCAGGGGGCAGGGTGGGAGTAGTAGTGTGGAGCAAGGGGCAGGGTGGGAGTAGTAGTGTTTAGCAGGGTGGGAGTAGTAGTGTGGAGCAAGGTGCATGTGGGAGTAGTAGTGTTTAGCAGGGGGCAGGTTGGGAGTAGTAGTGTGGAGCAAGGGGCAGGGTGGGAGTAGTAGTGTTTAGCAGGGGGCAGGGTGGAAGTAGTAATGTGGAGCAGTGGGCGGGGTGGGAGTAGTAGTGTGGAGCAGGGGGCAGGGTGGGAGTAGTAGTGTGGAGCAGGGTGGGAGTAGTAGTGTGGAGCAAGGGGCAGGGTGGGAGTAGTGTTTAGCAGGGTCAGAGTAGTAGTGTGGAGCAAGGGGCAGGGTGGGAGTAGTAGTGTGGAGCAGGGGGCAGGGTGGGAGTAGTAGTGTTTAGCAGGGGGCAGGGTGGGAGGAGTAGTGTGGAGCAGGGGGTAGGGTGGGAGTAGTAGTGTGGAGCAGGGGACAGAAAGAAAATAGTAGTATTTGGGGCAGGATGGGAGCAAAAGTGGTCAGAATGGGCAAGATGGGTGTAGCACTGAGTAGCAGGGTGGGAGTAGTGGTGGGAATAAGCGGGCAGGATGGGCTGGGAAGAAGAAAGCTGAACATGCATCACCTCCACTTCACGCCGGGGTCACCTTCTATCCGCAGGCCGTGCCTCTCTCACGCTGACAGCAGCCAGGATGCACAGTGAGTGGACAGCTCCTGCCACCCATGCGACCTCCTGCTCCTCCGACTCCTACTCTACACAGCTGCAGCCTGCACACACCCCTTGCCCTTTCAACCCTGTATGATCCACCAAGGATCCCGGTGCCCTGGGGGATGGCCCGGCCTCGATCATTCTATAGAGACAGGGGATCTGACGGCTAGGGCTGAGGGGGCTGGCGGCTAAGGCTGAGGGGGCTGACGTCGGGGCGGCTAGGGCTGAGCGAAAAGGGGATTTATCTGCAACCCTGTGGGATCGGAGGACACTGTACAGCACAGTGTTTGTGAAGGCGGGAAGCACGGCAGCCAACAGGCAGTGTCGGCCAGCCCAGCAGAGGGGATGAAGGGACCGGCCCAGCAGAAACTTACCTGCTTTCCCGGTGGCCCAATCCGCCCCTGGTTCAAGTACCCCTTTTCCACCAAAATCCCGGGTACCACCTGGGTTTTCGGACATGGTTTCAACTCAGGTTAGACCCCGTTTACACTGCACCTTTGATCTGGGTTATTCCCAGGTTAGCCCCGTTCAATCATCTATTTTGGCAAATCACGACTCATTAATAATTAACCTCTTTGGCTCTATTTTATAGCTATTTATTTATTAAATGCATATGGGTTCTGATTTGGTTACAGAGGAGGCCATTATATGGATAACCTCAATATAATGCTCATCAGTACAGTGGGCAACCACAAATGGTCTGTTCATGGGGGCATTGCCATCCTGCAAGATAGCACCTGTCAGAAAAGAAATGTTGCAACATGGGTTGAAGATGTTCACTTATTAATCATTACCCCTTTTCCACCAAAATCCCGAGTCCGACCTGGGTTTTTGGACATGGTTCCAACTCAGGTCAGACCCTGTTTACACTGTATCTTCGATCTGGGTTATTCCCAGGTCAGCCCCATTCACACTGAACCCGGGTCTGCCCTGCTAAACTTGTGAGGTCATAAAAAGTGGAAGGTGACTGCTCCACAACCACCAATCAGCTAATTTTAGGCATGACCGGGGTCAAATAACCCGGGTTGCGCTGTTTACACTGCACCATTACCCGGGTCCATCCTGGGTCCGACCAGGGGCATTTCAAGAGAGGAGAGGGCCCATGCGCAGTCTCTGTCCGGGGTCCCCTCCTCTCTCTCCGGCGGCTTGCTGCACACTGAGCGCAGCGTTGGACCGGTAGACTCTGGGCACTAGAGTGTGCCCAGAGTCTACAGCGCAAACGCAGGTCACCATAGTGGCAGATCTACATTTTTGGGGCCCTGAAGTTAGAACTGTTATGGGGGCCCCTTTGCAACCAGCAACAACAGGGCAACATCCAACAAGGTCCAAAGGGTCTTGCTGCCCTTGCAAGGATCGATAGATATATGTAGAAACCCCCCAGAGAGTGAGACACTGTAGATAGATATATGTAGAAACCCCCCAGAGAGTGAGACACGATAGAAAGATGTAGAAACCCCCCAGAGAGTGAGACACTGTAGATAGATAGATATATAGAGAAACCCCCAGAGAGTGAGACTGTAGATAGATATAGCAACCCCCAAGAGAGTGAGAGACTTTAGATACTAGATAGATAGATGTAAATAAAAAACAGAGTGAGAGACTGTAGATAGATAGATAGATGTAGAAACCCCTCAGAGAGTGAGACACTGTAGATCGTTAGATGTAAAAAAAAACCCAGAGAGTGAGAGACGATGGATAGTTAGATAGATAGATTTAGAAACCACCAAGAGAGTGAGACACTATAGATAGATGTAGAAACTCCCCAGTGAGTAAGAGACTGTAGATAGATATAGAAACCCCCCAGAGAGAGAGAGAGAGAGACTGTAGATAGATAGATGTAGAAACCACCCATACAGTGAGAGACTGTAGATAAATCACATACAAAACCAAAACTTACTAATTTCCTCTTTAGGATCCCAGCTATTGATCCTCCAAAGTGGGATTGCTGGAATCCCCCAGGTCTCTCGTCCACACTGCATGCTCCCGCCTTTGAGCTGCATGCCATCCCTCAGTCAGCTCAGCTTTCAGTTTGTGGTCAGCACTGCAAAGCCGACTTCTGGCAGATGGGACAGCACAAATGGGGATAGGATCATCTAGTGGCACCTGGCAGTACTGCACTCAGCAGTGACACTGACCGGAGCTGTCTATCCTGCGCCCAGCCAGAGCATATTCAATAATTCAAGGTCAATACTAAGTACTTTAGCCCATTGGCTTATGATTCTATCACTAAAATAACCTTATTTTAATAACACACACTTAAAAAAACACCATTGATTTTGTTGAAAAATTCACTCACTAACAAAAATTAGTTTCAGGGCCCATCCGGGGTTAGGGGCCCTGAAGCTTAAGTTTCATTTGTTTCACCGTAGATCCACCTCTGGGTCAACGGGAAAATGACGCCGCGGCCATTTTCCCAATTTTTTCCCTACTGCACATGCGCAAGATGCCAGGAAAATGGCTGTGGCGGCCATTTTCCAGGCTGTTTGGCAGCGTTGATACCGGCGCTAACGTGGGACTCCGGCGGTGGAGTGGTAAGTATTAAAAATATGGGTGCAGGGTGTGGTGTGGGCTCCCCCTGGACCCAGGGACCTGTGAGCCCCGCACACTCTGCACCATTATAGAAACGCTCCTGGGTACAACCCTGGTAGATACCTGAGTTGGATAACCCTGTGTCACTTGACCCGAGTTATTTTTCAGGGACCCTTTTCCACTGAGTCGCGACCTGGGTAGACCCGGCAATAACCCAGGTTATTACAGCAGTGGAAAAGGGGTATAAGTGATTAGAGTTGAGCAAGCCTGACTGTATCCAATTTGGAGATCCTCCTGCTTAAAGGTAGTGAATCTGTAAATCGACTTCCTCAGAGGATAAAAGATTTTTTTCCAATTGAGGAAGTCAATCTGGTGATAAGACATTATACATCATATATTACACATACAATATACATAGTATATGAAGTAAGCTGTCCACTACCACTATTTAAATATATTGTATTGGAATTGAAAGAAAAAAGAAACTTGAATTAGCCTCCAGGTGTCACTGTGTTCCTGTATTGCTGTAAATGTACATTCCTAGACTGTACCAACTTAGTTGGATTGTAAGGCTACCATCCATTTACAATACATTTGTTATCATTGATTCATGGAGCAGACAGGTTGGTCCTCACAGATTTATTTAAAAGAATAAGAAGACAGCCATTGGACCGAAGGCCATTAAATAATTATACATGTGCTTGCATGTAAATAGATTCAGCCCACCTTCTGGATCTGGGTGCTACCTTAGAATTCTTAAAGCTCATTTTTTCCACACAAGGTTAGTGTGACATAAGCACAAGTATAATTTTTCAGTCGCTTCTAATTTTATTAGAAAATATTAAGTTTAACTGAGACCCGAACTTCTATTGGAAGCCAACTCTTTAATTTAGCTCTTGTACAGTTTAATAGTTTAAGGGAATAAGTATCCCAAAGTAAAATATGGTTTTATTATTTGTCTTTTGTTTATATGTCAAATATGTTTGCAGATGGCTAAGGCTATGTCCTTGGGAAGTGCAATAGTAAATTATAGCTGGTAAAACACAAATAGTTATGTTTGCATTATATTTTGTGCTCATTCGTGCCAGAAAAAAAAAAACATCTGTGTAGATGTAGGTTTATACAGACCCAAAAGAAGTTGTCTCACTGCACTGGAAGTTAGTCTTCATATGTAAATATGAAAAAAAGAGAGAAAGGCATCTTGTAAGTTGTAATGGTTTTTGCACTTAGATGTCTGCATTATACTCATAGTGCTACAAAAGTAGGAGGTTACTTATCAGCGAAAACTACATTTGCCAAATTTCATAGAGGAAAACAAGTAAGTAGTTGCCCATGTTGTGATGCGCTAATTAAAACATAACTTTTATTTTGTTCTATATAAAACTTATTTGTGAAAATAAAATTCAGCAAAATTCATAAACATGAATATCTTTACAAGAAGAGTGTAACTAAAATCTTGGCTGTGCACCGACGGCCAATAACTTACATTTGCTGCAAGTCAGAGGCTATGGAGTATATTTACTAAAGTGCAGGTTTTTAGACATGGAGTTGTTGCCCATAGCAACCAATCATATTTTTCTAGAAGGAGCTAGATAAATGATAATTAGAATCTGATTGGTTGCTATGGACAACAACTCCACTTCTTAAAACCCGCCCTTTATTAAATATACCCCTAAGGGCTCTATTTACTACAATCTGCATATTGAATGCGGATTGTAGTGTGATATTACCGAGTGAATTCGCATTGCGAATTCAGGCAATATCACAGGGATTTACTATAAATCCCTTGCAGGGACAGAGCTTGCGATAAAGCTCTGTCCCTGCGGATCCCATCCGCACTCTAGTCGCGGTATTTTCGGAAAAAATACCGCGACTAAGAGCCCGCGCATGCGCCGACCGACCACCGCTACTACCCCCCCTGGTGCTAAGCCCCGCCCCCAGCGCTAAGCCCCGCCCCCTGCGATCGCGGACCCCGCGACCCCCCCTCCCCCCCCCGCGACCCCCCCTCCCTTCATTACACTTACCTGCATCCTCCTGGCCTCCGGTGATCTTCTCCGGGCTTCCCGATCAGGTGATCTCCCATACTGCACTGGGGCCCGATCACCTGATGACCGGGCCCCAGTGTACTATGGGAGACCAGCTGACCGGAGAGGAGCCATCACCGGAGGCCCGATCACCGGTCCCTGGATTCAGGTAAGTAAAAAAAAAATGTTTCATTTTTTTTTTTCCTTTTTTTTACAGCAATCAGCTTGCGGTCTGCTTAGACCACACAGCTGATTACTGGTACCGGCTCCCGGCTCTGCTCTCCCCGTTAGAGCAGAGTGGGAGCCCGGTAACCGGGGGAGACCCTGGATAACGCCACCTCCAGGTGGCGTTATTATCACAGGGCTTCCCCCGGAGTTTTTTTACAATTTATTTTTAGTAACTGTGGTCGGATCACATTTCCCATTACAATTATGGGAAATGCGATCTGCTTTACTAAAAATAAGTGATACTGGGGGTTGGAGTAGAATTTTACTAATTCTACTCCAATTGCCCTGTAATAACTATAGGTGAAACTAAAATAATGTGAAAAGGGTGTGAAAACACCCTTTTTCACTTTATTTTAGTAAAAATAATGTTAATAAATAGAGCCCTAAGTGTCTTATATCCAACATTTACTGTTATCATAGATGGGTGAATGTGTTCGTCATTTAGCTTTCAAATCTTCATATTGTTAGATACATTTTCAGAATGTTTGATATATCCTCTTATATAATATCTTATTATTTTGCTAGTTTGATTAGTGGGTTATTCTTTAATATTGTATAGTATCTATGTTATTCCATATGGATTGCTTCAAACTGTAGTATATGAAGGTATCTGGGGAATGTCATTTATTATTTTCCATGGTCACTAATCTCACTCATGTTGTGATCTAACTTCTTATGTGCTATATTGTATTTATTTAGTAAGGTCATGCAAATTGATTTTGTTGCTGGATGTGTTTATATAGTGTTGCAATGTACCATTATACCCATTTAGATATCTGATGTTGGTGGGAAACCCGATGAAAAGTGACTCTGGTAGGTACAATGCGGTATACTTTCTATGGCACACCTACTACTGATCACCTGCTATTTATATATCTAGGAGATTATAACTTTCAATATTCAAGACTGACTTTGATATTATGCAGAAAAGTGTGGCATATAGTGAGTCACTGTTTGTAGTTCTAATCGTATAGCCTAGTTAAGTATATTCCATTTGTTACAGGAATATTTTGTAGAGGACTGGGTATTATAAAATTGTAAATTGGTTGCCCAACCTCTGTAACATTAACATCATAATACTCCTTCTGATATTCATAACTTGTGATATGTTTTAATATATACAGAAAAACGTCTGTCATTCATAATAATTGAATGCGGTGGATTTGTAGGCACCTTACATGGTGGCCAATCTTCAGGTTAACATAATTTCCCCTTGCTACTATGGTAAAAAAAAAGTTCAGAGTGAAAGGCACTTTGACACAGCTGGGGACATTCCCATCCACATAGGTTCCTTGCTCGGAGCTGGACTGTTTTCTATGACAACCAGTGGTTACAATTTTAAAATAAAAGTATTCAGGAAATTATTAGACTGCATTCTCTAAACGTGAGTAAACTTTGTGTTTTATCAATGACATTGGCATTCAAAATGCATTCGATATGCATTTTTACTAGTATTTTAGAAGGGTATGCTGGCAGATCTAATGCTGCCAGCCGGCCGACTGCTTAATCCCTGAGGGTGAAATGACAGGCGTCTACATCTAGACGCCTGTTATTTTCCCGATGCCGGGAGACCGGCACCCGGCATCGCGATCGAAGGGATGCCGGGCGCCGAGCGCGGATAGCCGCAGGGGGGAAGGGTAAGGTTTAGGGTTCCTGGGGGGGATTTAGGGTTTGGCACCCCCCGCGGGAGGTTAGGGTTAGGCTAGGGGGAGGGAGGGTTAGGGTTAGGCACCCCCGGGGGTGACTTAGGGTTAGGCACCCCCCCGGGGGACTTAAGTTTAGGTGGCGGGGAAGGGGGGGTTAGGTTTAGGCACTTAGAGGGGGGACTAGGGTTAGGCACTGGGGGGGAGGTTAGGGTTAGGCACCCCTAAGGGAGGGTTAGGGTTAGGGGTTAGAAATAGGTTAGAGAATACTTACCTTTGACGATCGGGATTTCCTCCTCTGCCGGGATGCCGCTGTCGGGATTCCAACCGCCAGGCAGGGGTCCGGCGGTACATGTCATGCCTTCAGCATAGGGTTTGTTATGTTACACAATTCTCATTAGCAGCCCCACCTAGTGGTCAGGACAGCAGCAGTTAAATCTGATCTATTTTATACTTCTTAACATTCCATAGCAGTCTAGCAATGCATTCTGGGCTAAAGGAGCTGTAAGCAGCTATTTCCTTTTTCACATGGTCCCAGAAAGTCATCATTACATATGCTCAACCTGGTACAGCATCCAATGGTGAGTTCTAAGCTTCAACTGTGCCATAGATCTGCTTAGCCAGTTATGTTATGCATGTTAGCTGTACTATGTGACATTGCAGCCTGTACTTTGCATACTGTATGTTTCATGTTGTTTGCATATACCATGTTATGTATATGTTTGCCTTGCATTCCCATGTACATATAGTAATTGCTTTTCATTGTTTGTTTACAGTTTTACCACATCACTTGTCATATCATCACATATCATTACTTATTATCACTCATCACATTACTTATCATTTCCACGCAAGTTCCTCTATCGAATAATAAACTCAGTTCTTCAGATCACATCTGACTGGATTATTGGAAGATACAGTATTGGTTATGCTGGCTGCTCCAAATTTGTCAGACACTTAGGGGGTCATTCAGACCCGTTCACGAGCAAAGGACGCTCGCAAACGGGTCGATGTTCCCCCACTGCGCATGCGCACGACGGAGGGAGCTCCATCGTGCGCATGCGCGAGACCCAGACTGTGACAGCCAAGCTGTCGCTCCGGGTCTCGCACCAAAGGGGGCGTGCTGTCGATGTTGATTGACAGCACGCCCCCTTTGGTGGGCGTGCCGGAGGCGTGCCTGCCAGACGGGAACACCTACCATCTGGAGCCGGCCCCACTGACATCAATAGTGATGTCAGTGGGAGTGATTTTGGCTCTGATAGAGCCAAAATCACTCCTGGGCTTGCGGCAGCAAGACCCTACCGCAAGGGTCTCCATCGCAAGCCCGATGGTCGCGATGGTCAAGACCATCGCGACCATCATCATGGACGCTCGCATATGCTGTGGGTGGTCACCCACAGCTATGCGAGCGTCCAAGAGGACGCTCCATTTTCAGGGAGGAGGGCCCTGGTCAGAGCGTTCAGCTCTGAATCAGGCCCTTAGTGCGGGGCAGTACAGTACATCATACCGATTCCTTTAGAAGTCCTTGTATATTTTCGAAACCCTTGAAACCATGCAAGAGCACAGTAATGGTACGAGTAATGTTCTGAGAAAATGTACATATTATGGACCCACCCAAGTTGTCTCTCCTTATTACCAATGCCATGGTTAGAATTAAGAGGGAAGAAAAAAAAATGTCAGTGCTTATATTGATAAAAGTTTTGTGCATCACATAAAAAAAACATACCTGCGTCATTAAAAACACTCTACTCTTTTGGACACACAAAGGTAAGGTATAAACAATAAAAACAAAACGAAGGGTAAAGGATAGAGAAATGGAAACCAGATAACAAAAATTAACAGGTTAAAAATAAACGCAGTAAAGCCATTAAAATATAATGGGCGGGATGTACTAAGGTTGCAGTGAACATTCCGCCAGTCACCGCAACCTTACTAATCGCATATGTACTAACATATGCGATTAGTATCGCAAAGGATAGCTCTTGACAGAGCTTCCTGCTGGTGACCTGTGCAGGAAGCCTCTGACTCCTCCTCCTCCCTGCACCCAGAAGAATATTAGGAGGAGGAGGAAGCGGAGGCGGAGGACCCAGGAGGAGCATGGGCCAGTGACCAGGACACTCAATTGAGTGGGGGCCAGTGCTGGGTGCAGGTGCGGGATGCAGTAAGAAGCCCATCGGCTTCTATAGGGTACCGCCAGGTTTTTCTGGCATTACCCTCTGCACTGATAATAGGCTGGCCGGGGTTTTTACTGCATTTTTCCTTTAGTACATCCTGCCCAATGTCTGGTGTGTGGGCAGCAAGGTGGCACAATGATTATCTGTGCTACCTCACATCACTGGGTTATGGGTTTGATTTCAATGCGGGCCCTATCTCTGTGGAGTTTGTATGTCCTCCCTGTTCAGATAATCAGGTCGGGTATGGTATGACTAATCAACATTCAAAAGGTCGACAGTCAGAATGTCAACATGGTCAGTAGGCTTAGCCTTAGACAGGCATGGTTAAAATGTGGACATGTTTATAAAAATGTTGACACCTAAATGTTGTATGTTTTTTTTGCTTATATTAGCATAACCCTAAACCTAACCCTGAAAATCAACAGAAAACCATATGTCAAGATTCTGGTGTCAACATGTTAAATGTCAACATTCTAACTGACTACCTTCTGAATATCAACTACCTGACTGGTCAGATTTACTACCACAATCCAAAAACATACTTGTAGGTTAATTGGCTTCCGACAAAAATGAACCCTACTTTGTAAGTGTGTGTTTATGTGATAGAGAAATAGACTGCAAGCTCCACTGGTGTAGGGACAGATACGAATGCCTGAAATCTGCTCTGCAAAGCACTCCGTAATATGTGTGTGCTATTATCGATTACTGCCTGTCTATACCTTCTAAAATTGTCGCTATTTAGCGTTATGAGTCGCACAAGAAATAAATGCCTTTGAGTGTGGTTCCAAAGCACAAAAAGTTATTATTCAATATAAAAAACAGATGGTTACAAGCTGTGATCTAAATACAATTAGCGCAAATAAATTATACAGACCCAAGGTACAGTTGTTACATGCACACGTGCTCTGGACCCAGATACCGGCATCAAGTAGAAACCTCCGTCAGCAGCAAAGCAAGCAGACTGGAATCAAGGTTTAGAGAGCCCACATATATACTCTTACAGAGATAGGCAATACAATAGAACAGTTTGGAATGATTCCATTGGTTCTTCTTCCTGGTTCTTCTGTTAAAGTATAGTTCATAGGTCAGTTCATATGGACACAATCCAGCCTCCAACAGCCCTTTGTGTCCTTTTTCCCGCTGCATAATAAATCTAAGCTGGCTACATTACAGAGTACATTTCAATGTTTAACTCTCTATGGTTCATAGTTTGCAGACACATGTTGCGATCTTCTCACCGATGGTACCGGAAATCTGCAAAGACACAGTGGATCAGTACAACACCAAACACTGTCTGCTTACCATGTACTAAACCGTAGATATCAAATTACATTTATATCACAACATTACTAATACTGAATAAACCTTGAATATTACACTTTAATGCTAGGGAACCTTTTTATGTAAGTGTGCAGTGTGTAAGTATTGGGGAATTGAGAAAAGACGCTAGTTAGCGTTGTGCGACTACGTGTTTGTAGACTACACCATGGTACGTGTTTTGCAGGGTTAATCATTTTATATGTTTTAGTGACTGTCTGTATTTATATGATGAGAACTTTTAACTTCTTTCTATTGCATGGGAATCGCACGACGCTAAATAATAGCATTGCCGTATGTACTTATAATGGCCGAGATTCACTAAAAAGGCGCTGGGTGGCCAGTCGCAAAAATGGCATCTCATTGCCATTCGCAAAATGGCGTCGTGCAGATTTAATTTTAAACCGATCCTGTCTCAGCCGATTATCCAGCTTCGACAGTCCACCCTTTGATAGCAAACAACATGCTATCATACTCTGATTTTAAAATTAATTTAGGCTTACATTATGATATATTATTTAATGTTAATTTATGGGATGACACAAGGTGGTTCTTAAACCATCGATAATGTGTCTCTGGGAGGGACATAAAACTACTCTTATACGCACACCGTGGATCTTGAGAGATCATGGGAAAGATGTGGGGATGCACCAATCCTATAAAGGAAGTCTTGAGGGGGAATAGGGACTTACATTATTTAAGATATTTTAAAATAACATTTTAATAACACATTTTATGCATGTCTAAATCTTATACATCATATGATGGTACCTTCTAGTTCAGGGTTGTAATGCAGTCCTACATTTACCTCAGTATTCATATTGTTACTACTGACCACCATCATAATTTCTCTTCCAGTTTACCTTATCTTTACATTTTCCACATTTCAACACAGAAGGAACACACCTGACACATAAGCCAATTACTATGATGACAACCAGTATGAGGATCAGGAGTTTACCTATACTCGCAATCATTTCCTGGACCCACTCTCCTAGACCGGAGAACCATTTCACTGGTTTCAACCAAGAAACCCATTCCTCTACCTTCTCCTCTACTTCAGCCACTGAAGCATTATGGTTCTTTCGAAATTCCCATTTCTGCTGCAGAATTTCATCAATCTTCCGGTCTATTACCTCCTTGGGTCGCTGGTATCGTTTGTAATGTAAGTGCAACATTTTACACCAAACTGGGTGGCCAAAGTTACGCAATACCCTCCAGTGATGGCTGTTAAGTAATTTAACACTAATCTATGTTGCACAAGTTCTTTCTTGTAAGCTTGTGTGTACCTTACCTGTGTACCTGAATGTGTCATCATACATCTCGGTGATATTATCTATTAATTTAGCAAGATCATGGATATATCTAAAATTTAGTGTACCTCGAGCGATCCTGGTGGGATCCAATGCTACCAAAACTTGAAAGCCAGTTGTCTCACTAATTAACTGTGTGGCTTTATGCACATCACCAGGTATCGTATTTCTTTTGTCTCTGTGTTCATACTGTGTGTGAAGATATTGTCATGGTGTGTTTTTATGAATACCAAGCATTTCACCATGTGTAAGGGTCATAACTTCTGGAACTACTCTTCCCAAGTAACACAAACCTTCGGAACTCGGAGCCACTTATACACTTTCCTTCCACATATAAAATATACATCCTTGGGGAGAACATAAGGAATAGAATGCATTATGATCATCCAACACATTTACCTCACAAATGATCCTATCTCAGGTTCTCCCATCTGGCTAATACATGTTTCTGGTTGTATAACCCTAGCACAGTACCCTTCTGGTATTCTGCCAACCATTTCCTTGGTGTTACTTAGTGTATATTTATACCGGAAGTGTCTTCCACCTGACCTAATTGTGCGTAACAGTTCATAATTCATAGGCTCACGATCAGCTCTTAGTGAGAAGGTCATCGTCTGGTTATTCCCAGTCACCTCCCAACTTCCTGGTTCATTGGAGTTGGTGATGTTTAAACATAAAAGTGTTTTATCTACCTGGTACTGGTGGAGTTTAAAATGGAGTGGTTTGGTGTTAAGAAATTTTCCATCCAGTGTCTTCCCTTTTTGTAATTCTAAAATTTCAGACACATTTAATGGGAATGGCACTAATCTTACATTATGCTGTCCTTGAGGCACGTGAGAGCGCACCCAACAGTTAGTTTGGTTCAAAATTTTGCCCACCATGGTATGATAATCCTTTAAAGGATACCCACCCCAATACTGATTATACCTAGGTTGGCACTGATGGATGCATCTCTCGTTGACTACGGACCCACAGAACTCACACATACAATAATCCTCAGACGATAGACCTTCACACTGTGTCCGAGTATCCAGAATAGCAGATCTCTTAACAATTACTGTACTGGGTTTGGTCAGATACTGCCCTTGTGACTGTATTGCTCCTTCTCCTGACTCCACTCCATTGATAACACCATCAGCTCCCCTCTCCGTCCTCTGTCCTCTGTCCTCCGTCACAGAAACCAGAAATCCCGAAACAACCCAAAATAATGAGGACTCTGGGAGAAAACACAAAGATAACCACAGCAGACCAATCCATTGCTGGAAACCAGGATCTACAAATTTCTTTAGCTCAGGTATCTCACTGTAACCTTTAACTTTCCCGGAACAGACTCGCAATTGACAGGTCTACGTTATCTGTCTCGATTCCGCCTTGTTTCTCCACTGGTTGGTTGACCTTCTTACAGTGAGTGGAATGGACCCAGTTATCTCTCTCCGCCACCTTCAATGAAGTTGTACTCGTCAGCAACACCTGACACGGACCTTCCCACTGATCAGTGAAACAACCTGAATGCGAAAAATTTCTGATCATAACAAATTTCCAGGTTCAACATCATGACAGTTTGTTTCAGGCATATCATGTGACAACAATTTCAGTTTCTGCTGTTGCTGTTTTAACTGGTTACTCATTGTTATAAGATACCTTACAATTACCTCGTTGTTACCTTTCAAATCTTCCTGCGGACTTATAATCAAATGAGGTTGTCTACCAAACAGTATTTCAAAGGGGGACAGATTGAGAGGGGGTCTAGGAGTTGTCCTGGTACTATGAAGGACAAGTGGTAGTGGCCAACCCAGTCCAGTTTCCGACATGATTTTACTTAATTTGTTTTTAATAGTCCCGTTCATCCTCTCCACCTTGGCAATGGCTTGCAGTCGGTAGAGGGTATGAAGTCTACTATTAATACCCATCAGCTTACACATATTTTGGAAAACATCACCTGTGAAATGAGTACCCCTATCACTCTCAATAATTTTAGGGATACCGTATCTGCATACAAACTCCTGAACAATTTTCTTGGCAGTAAACTCAGCAGTATTAGTGGCAGCTGGGTATGCCTCAAACCAATTAGAAAACACATCAGTGCACACTAATACATACTTGAGATTCCTGCAGGGTGGTAATTGGATGAAATCAATTTGTATCACCTGAAAAGGTCCGTCAGTCGGAGGAATGTGGGATGGTTCGGTAGGGATAATTTCCCCTATGTTTTTCCTCAAGCAGGTCAGACAGGACATTGCTCTCTTCTCTGCTTGAGAAGAAAAACCTGGTGCGCACCAGTATGCTCTCACCAATTTGCACATAACTTGCTTTCCCAGGTGAGTCAGACCGTGCGCTGCCTCAGCCAGGCTTGGGTAGTACGCCTTGGGAGCCACTGGCTTACTTTGTCCATCTCTCCAGAGTCCAGAAGACCCTTGCCCACATCCCTTGGACCTCCAGACTGCCTTTTCCTGAATGGAACACAAATTTTACATCTCAATTACTTTCAGCATGTCAATCGTTTGAAAAGTCATAATTTGTTCAATTGGAATAGTCATTTTTAACCCTGCTGCCCATTTTGCAGCTTCGTCTGCCCTGTTGTTGCCCAGTGACACCGGATCATCCTCACATGTATGGGCTTTACACTTAATTACCGCCACTGATTTAGGCAAATGGATTGCTGTCAATAATCCTTTTATATGTCTGGAATGTGCAATTGGTGTGCCTGCTGCTGTCATAAATTTTCTCAAGCGCCACAGAGCGCCGAAATCATGTACTACCCGAAGGTGTACCTAGAGTCAGTGTAGATATTAGCAGATTTACCTTCCGCTAATTCACACGCCCTCTTTAGTGCCACCAGTTCCGCCACTTGGGCCGAGTGTGGTGGGCCTAAAGGTTCGGCTTCTATAACGTCCTCGTCATTTACCACAGCATAACCTGTGCATAACTCTCCAGTGTCAGTTTGTCTATGACAACTCCCATCCATGTAAAATGTTACATCTACATTTTCTAAAGGTGTATCCCGTATGTCAGGTCTTGCAGTAAAGGTTTGATTCAGATATTCCATAAAATCATGTGCATCAATATACCTGCAGAACTCACCTTTCGCCAGCGACTCACCTGTCTCCACCCTTTGTGCATCATGTTGCACATATGGTAAATACGTAGCTGGATTTAATGTACTGCACCTTTTGATGGTGATGTTTGCAGGTGCTATTAAGGCTTGTTCCCTTTTTGTGAATCTAGCTAAGGAGACATGTCTGGTTTAGGCAGAGTTTAGCAAAGCAGATACAGCATGGGGAGTATAGACAATCATATCATGGCCTAGTACCACATCCTCACTCTTACTGACCAATAGAGCAGTTGCTGCTACACTTCTTAAACACGTTGGGAGTGATCTTGCCACAGTGTCCAATTGTGCACTGTAGTATGCCACAGGCCTACTGGCATCACCATGTTTTTGTGTGAGGACACCTGCTGCACAACCATCAGCTTCCATACAATACAAATCAAAAGGTTTTTCATAATCAGGTATTCCCAATGCAGGTGCTCTTAAGATTAAGGAAAGCCTGCTCTGATCCCTCTGTGTGTATGACACAATCGGGCTTTGAGGAAGAGACTAAGGCCCTCATTCAGAGGCTGTCGCAAGAAGCGATCTCTCTCTCTGAATGAGGGCGGCCGCTTCTTTTTTTAGTGCGGTCTCCTGGTCGTTAGCTAAGCTGTGGGTTACCACCCACAGCTTAGCGACCGACCAGGGCGATGGTCGCGATGGTCAAGACCATATGGGCTTGCGACGAGACCCTAAGGTTGGGTTTCGGCAACCGCAAGCCCCAGGGTGCTTCCTGCTCTGATCGAGCAGGAAACTCCCCACTTACATCACTGCTGATATCAGTGCGGCCGCCCACAAAATGGTAGGCATTCCTTAAGGAACGCCTCCAATTGTGAAACCACCCCCCGTCCCGCCTACAAAACGGGCTGAGCTGTCAATCAACATCGACAGCTGGCCCTTTTGTAGTGAGCTCGGGGGGGTGGGGTTTCTCACTCACTCCGGGGCTTGCGCACACGCAGTGCGGCCGCTGTGCGCGTGCAGGACCAAAACATCGACCCGGTTGCGAGCGCTCAGTGCTTGCGACCAGGTCTGAATGAGGTCCTAAGTCCTGTAAAGGCAAGGCCAAAATAGAAAAACCTGGGATCCACATTCTGCAGTATCCACACATTCCCAAGAAGGTACGAATTTGCTGTTGATTCTGCGGCAGTGTCATGTTCTGTATGGCTTGGATTCTGTCATTTGTCAGATGTCGTAACCCCTGGCTTAGGCAATGTCCCAAGTATTTAACCCTGGACTGGCATGGCTGTAGTTTGTCCTTAGCAACCTTGCGTCCTGTTTGCGAGAGATGAAGCAATAAAAGTTTAGTATCATTTAAACATGACATAAACGAATCAGAACATAACAATAATCATCCACATATTGAATTAGAACAGATCCATTGGCAGGTTGAAAAGATTGTAAACAGTCCTGTAAGGCCTGGGAGAAGATACTGGGGCTGTCTATGAAACCCTGGGGCAATCGTGTTCAGGTGTATTGTACACCCCTGTATGTAAAAGCGAATAGGTACTGACAGTCAGGATGAAGAGGTACATACAAGAAAGCAGAACAGAGGTCAATGACAGTGAAATGGGTTGCATTTGGTGGGATCTGCATCAGAATGACAGCTGGATTTGGCACTACGGGAAATTGGCTCTCTACCACCCTCTAAGGTCTTGTACCAGCCTATAATCCCTCCCACCACTCTTCTTCACAGGAAAGATGGGACTGTTGGCTACACTTGTTGTACGGACTAAAATTCCCTGCTGCAATAATCGCTCAATTATGGGATAAGCCCCTAACTCTACCTCCTGCTTTAATGGGTACTGGGGAATTTTTGGAGCTTGCCTACTGCTTTTTAGATTTACCATTATGGGAGCTACGTTTGCCATTAATCCAGTGTCCTGTCCATCCTTGGTCCAAAGTGAATCTGGAATTTGGGATAACATTTGATCTACCCGAGATAGATTTTTACCTGAATCGGTAGAGTGATATATTATCCTTTGGGGAGTGTCCAACATATCCCTCACCTCATGCGCAACTCTCTCTGGGATATCTAGAAATATACTATCAGGGGTACAATATATGACACATCCCATCTAACATTACAAATCCCTTCCCAGTAGGTTAGTAGGAGCCGCTGCTGCCAGGAGGAAAGAATGCCTGGTATGCAATGTCCCGATAGTGACCTCTGTGGATTTGGTTAAAGGATAATGTTGCACTTTACCCATTACACCCATTGCTGGTACTGTCTCGCTGGTCACCTGTAAATTAGCTGGAGATTTTATCATTGATCTGGTCGCCCCTGTGTCTACAAGAAAAAGATATTTAGTACCAGCTACATCACCCATCATCACCGGTTCTTCCCTAGTACTTCCCGTTAACCTGAATATCTGTAGACTACAGGTATGACCTGATCCCTAGCATTGACTCTCACTCTCCAATACAGCATTTAAGGCCACAATTGGAGCTGGTGACTGTTGGAAATTTCCTGTGTATATCCCTTATGTGGATATCCATGTACTCCCTAGTTAGGGGGTCCTACCTTCTTCACCTTACAGTTCCTACTTACATGTCCCACTTGGTTGCAGTTAAAGCACTTTCGTGAGTGGGGTGGGTGAAAGGGTTGCTGTGTGGGTTGAGCGGTAGAGAAAGATTGTGGGTGTGGATAAGGTTTTTTAGGGTAATATGGTGGTTGTGGATAGTATTGGTTTTGTGGCTGTGTGTGATAAGTGGGGTAGGGCTGTGTTTGTGGTGGTGCAGGGTTGGGGAGGACGTCTAGTTGTGCAGGTGCATGTGTGTCTGGTGGCTGTGATGTTACAGTCATTCCTTCTAGAGCTTGAATACTAACAGCTATTAGCTTCTTGCTCTGGGTCTCTCTCTTTTTGAGGATGTTTTTTATCATGTTCAATAGTGGATTCCATGAGTGTGTCTACAGTAACTCCTCTCCAGCCAGGTAGTGAGGTCTGAACTCAGGTCTTTAGATTGTCTTTTAGACCATCCATAAGTACCATAATGATCATTCCCCTGTGATGAATGCTATTTTTAATATCCTCTATCCCAGTGTACTGGGTGATAGCCTGCAGAGCTCGGGTAATCTTCTGCAGATTCACTCTCTTTTTGTTTTATGGTGAAAATTTTACTCCAGTTAACTACTACTGGAAAATATACACTAAATTGAGTTATTATGCGGGTAATGTTACCTTGGTTACTCTCATCTGTTAAGGGACCATCTCCATCCAATACGCAATCCGTGATAAACTTTTTCACGTCGGTATTGTGTGAAAGACAAGCCCTTAACACCACTCGCCAATCTTTATTGGTTAGCTCATGAGCACTACCCAAATTTTTCAAAAATCTTTGGCATTTGGCTAATACTTTTTTGGATCAGGGAAATCATTCATTATGGAATTTTGCTCCGCTCTTGTTCAAGGACAATGCATTGCTGCCTCCCTTGTGGGGACTACACCATTCGCATCCGCATTCCCATTTGGAACAGTTATTGTCCGGATGGAATGCAGACCGGCCGCACTGCTACTTTTGACTTTGTTACCTGGCTGGGGATTTAGTCTATTACTGCTACATATGTGGTTAACAACTTCCTCTACGGGTGCAGTGGATATTAACACTTCCTGTATTATCACTGATGAAGATGGGGCCACCTCTCGTGCTTGTTGTGATGGAGCATCTAACATGTGTACAGCACGGGAAATGGCAGACATAACAACAGGTTCATCATCTGCATCATAAACATTTTATTTGTGATTACTCAAGAGAGGGTACAAGTTACTTGTTAAATTTTTATGGGTTTTTACTTCTGTACCTGCACCCCCATCCGCATAGGGCGGTGGTGGTGCGCATGAACCACTGGCAATACCTTCCACAACACTACCTTGCTGCACATGCACGCTATTTCTCGGCGCGCATGCACTGCAGTTTAGCGCTGCGTATGCACTCTCCTGTAAGGTGCTTGCGACACTAGTTTGCATCGCATGCACATCTTTAAGCCACGCATCTCCCTCATGCTGCCACAACTTTAAACACTCGTTATATTTTACCTTTTTCATTCGAGAATGCACCCTACAGATGCTATCTCGGACATTGTTCAATACCTCCTTATCAAAGCTGCCAATTCTGGGAAAAGGTCCAACACTCTTCATCGTCATTTTAAACCATACATCATAGTACCTAGTTGCATAAGCACCGTACTTAGTATGCATAATATGCCGTGCCGACCCACGCGGCGCTTCCAACAGCAGCACATCATCTAACATCGCTACCGTTTGCTTGGCTCCTATTCTGGGAGAACTCTAAGCTTTACAATAGAGATTTAGACTGGTGAAAGAAAGTCAAGATACTTTCACTTTACCTGTGGACGATAATAACAGGATGCGCCCACACACCTATGGAAGAATAACCAGGCTGCTTCCACGCACCTAATCCCTTTTTGACTACCTTTCAACTGCTAGCATGTAGGTATTCCAATAACACCTACCCTTTTCAGTGATTTCATCCACCCTCTACTCAGCTCACAATCACAATTTAGCCACAACTGTGCGGTTTAATTACAATGCTCAAATAACCCTAATTGATCACTGAATACTGTAATCACACTGAGAGCCGAAACTACAACAAAGACAACAACTACACCTGCTTACTGTATGTGTATAGACTGCGGTATCTACTACCGAGCCACTAGGCCGACACCAGGCGTCTAGCACTTAAGGGTTCTACGATACCCTTAACTAGGGAACACGTTACCCCTACCAACAAATATTCACTGTTACACACTCTTTTACTGCACAGAAAAATACACGTTTTCCCAGACTATGGTAACACTGATGAAGATATTTACAACAATGCTATCAATCAATATTACCATGCACTCTCAAAGGCTTTGTTTAAAACACGTGGCAGCAATACAGCATACACAAAAATGCGACTACTACACAAAATGCATTATTACCCTTTCGCTATTGTGCGACTTCCCCTTTTTAACATTAAAAAAATCTATCAATGAAGGAAAATAAACTTTTTCCTCCCTTGTCCCTGGATTCTTAATCAGCGCTCCTTAAGCCACAATAACGGGTAGCGGACTCTCAGCAACAAAGTGGTAGCAGATTTTTAAAGGCACAATGCGTTCTCCTGCTATGGCGCCTCCACCCTTTTGCTGAGAGATTGCTGACCGAGTGTTACCAAGTGACCAGTTGCGTGATTCACACTGTGAGCCCCCAACTATCGATTCCTGCCTGTCTATACCTTCTAAAATTGTCGCTATTTATATAAGTCGCACAAGAAATAAATGCTTTCAGACTTTGAGTGTGGTTCCAAAGCACAAAAAGTTATTATTCAATATAAAAACCAGATGGTTACACGCTGTGATCTAAATACAATTAGCGCAAATAAATTATACAGATCCAAGGTACAGTTGTTACATACGCATGCGCTCTGGACCCAGATACCGGGATCAAAGTAGAAACCTCCGTCAGCAGCAAAGCAAGCAGACTGGCATCTAGGTTTAGAGAGCCCACATATATACTTTTACAGAGACAGGCAATACAATAAAACAGTTTGGAATGATTCCATTGGTTCTTCTTCCTGGTTCTTCTGTTACAGTATAGTTCATACGTCAGTTCGTATGGACACAATCCAGCCTCCAATAGCCCTTTGTGTCCTTTTTCCCGCTGCATAATAAATCTAAGCTGGCTACATTGCAGAGTACATTTCAATGTTTAACTCTCTATGGTTCATAGTTCGCAGACACATGTTGCGATCTTCTCACCGATGGTACCGGAAATCTGCAAAGACACAGTGGATCAGTGCACCACCAAACACAGTCTGCTTACCATGTACTAAACCTTAGATATCAAATTACATTTATTTCACAACATTAATAATACTGAATAAACCTAGAATATTACACTTTAATGCTAGGGAACCTTTTTATGTAAGTGTGCAGTGTGTAAGTATTGGGGAATTGAGAAAAGACGTGACTGTCTGTATTTATATGATGAGGACTTTTAACGTCTTTCTATTACGTGGGAATCGCACGACGCTAAATAATAGCATCGCCATATGTACTTGTAATGGGCAAGATTCACTAAAATGGCGCTGGGTGGCCAGTCGCAAAAATGGTGTCTCATTGCCATTTGCAAAATGGTGTCATGCAGATTTAATTTTAAACCAATCTTGTCTCAGCCAATTATCTGGCTTCGACACTATATACATAACTGATCATTAATAATCAATAGTGTACCATTCATAGACCGATGACAGGTGGTATCCGTTTGGTAGCACTGCTCTTTACCCCTTTGCTATTAAATAAGCCCCCAAAATAAATCATAACCAAAGGGACAGTGCTAAAAATAATAGGATACGTTCTGATTCATATGTCATATATACTCTCTGGCTGCTATAGTTTTTGCTTTTCTATAAGGAAAAGGAATTCAGGAACTGTAGGGTATATCAAACTAAGTAGAGAAGCATACCACCCAATAGTTTAGTGCAGCTAAGACAAATTCTATACATTCTATTGCATTGTATATATATATATATATATATATATATATACAGTCAGGTGCATATATATTGGGACAGTGACAGAATTTTCATATTTTGGCCTCTATTCACCACCACAATAGCTTTGAAATGAAACAAACAAGATGTGCTTTAACTGCAGACTTTCAGATTTAATTTGAGGGTAATTACATCCAAATCAGGTGAACGGTGTAGGAATTACAACGGTTTCTATATGTGCCTCCCACTTTTTAAGGGGCCAAAAGTAATGGGACAAACTAAACAATCCTAAATCTAACTTTCACTTTTTAATACTTTGTTGCAAATCCTTTGCAGGCAATTACAGCCTGAAGTCTGGAACGCATAGACATCACCAGACGCTGGGTTTCATCCCTGGTGATGCTCTGCCAGGCCTCTACTGCAAATGTCTTCAGTTCCTGCTTGTTCTTGGGGCATTTTCCCTTCAGTTTTGTCTTCATCAAGTGAAATGCATGCTCAATCGGATTAAGGTCAGGGAATTGACTTGGCCATTGCATAACATTCCACTTTTTAGCCTTAAAAAACTCTTTGGTTGCTTTTGCAGTATGCTTCGGGTCATTGTCCATCTGCACTGTGAAGCGTCGTCCAATGAGTTCTGAAGCATTTGACTGAATATGAGCATATAATATTGCCCGAAATACTTCAGAATTCATTCTGCTGCTTTTGTCAGCAGTCACATCATCAATAAATACAAGGGAACCAGTTCCATTGGCAGCCATACATGCCCACACCATGACACTACCACCACCATGCTTCACTGATGAGGTGGTATGTTTTGGATCATTAGCAGTTCCTTTCCTTCTCCATACTCTTCTCTTCCCATCACTCTGGTACAAGTTGATCTTTGTCTCATCTGTCCATAGGATGTTGTTCCAGAACTGTAATGGCTTTTTTAGATGTTGTTTGGCAAACTGTAATCTGGTCTTCCTGTTTTTGAGGCTCACCCATGGTTTACATCTTGTGGCGAACCCTCTATATTCACTCTTGTGAAGTCTTCTCTTGATTGTTGACTTTGACACATATACACCTACCTCCTGGAGAGTGTTTTTGATTTGGCCAACTGTTGTGAAGGGGTTTTTCTTCACCAGGGAAATAATTCTTCTGTCATCCACCACAGTTGTTTTCCATGGTCTTCCGGGTATTTTGGTGTTGCTGAGCTCTCCGGTGCGTTCTTTCTTTTTAAGAATGTTCCAAACAGTTGATTTGGCCACACCTAATGTTTTTGCTATCTCTCTGATGGGTTTGTTTTGATTTTTCAGCCTAATGCTGGCTTGCTTCACTGATAGTGACAGCTCTTTGGATCTCATATTGAGAGTTGACAGCAACTGATTCCAAACGCAAATGTCACACCTAGAATCAACTCCAGACCTTTTACCTGCTTAATTGATAATGAAATAATGAGGGAATAGCCCACACCTGTCTATGAAATAGCTTTTGAGTTGATAGTCCCATTACTTTTGGCCCCTTAAAAAGTGGGAGGCACATATAGAAACCGTTGTAATTCCTACACCGTTGACCTGATTTGGATGTAATTACCCTCAAATTAAATCTGAAAGTCTGCAGTTAAAGCACATCTTGTTTGTTTCATTTCAAAGCTATTGTGGTGGTGAATAGAGGCCAAATATGAAAATTCTGTCAATGTCCCAATATTTATGCACCTGACTGTATATATATATATATATATATATATATATATACATACACACTCTCACTCACCTTTGTGTATGTACTATATATATGTGTATTATATATATATATATATATATATATATACATGCACATACTCACATACATGTGTATGTACTAGACATACACATGTATTGTATCTGACCTCCAACAAACCTCTCCTTAGGCAGGCCTCACGAAAAGTGTGACAAACTTCCCCATCCACAGTCCTAAGGTCTTCGAAGGAAGTAGGACCTGTAACGGTGTAAAGCAAACTTCGGAGATAGAAGCATTCAAAATTGGCGGATGTACAGTGTAAACATGGCCAAGAGTTTCTGTTGCCCTGATACCAGGATGACTGTGTACTTCCTGGTTGCTGGATCGCACTATGAAATGCACAGCAACTACTTCCAGTTCCTTGTCCAGCTGTTTCCGGCATTCAGGGTCTCCATGTATAAAATTCATCCAATCGGTTTTACCCTTCAGGGGCTGACAAAGGAATAAACCGGAAGTAGCCTCTGTGCGTTCCATAGTGCAGAGACAAAAATGTTTGGTCGCCACTGTTGACACCATCTAGTTGTGTAAGCTCATGCATGAGCAAGTATAAATTAAAATTTGTGCTGCAGAGCTGTGTTTTTACATCCCATTATAGTTGCCATCTTTATGGGACTGATTCTAAATCAGATGGATCTCTCATCATGGATGCAGACAGCAATTTTTACCATATTCAGACTCATAATAAGCCTGGCTTAATATCAATACGTAGAGATGTGCGCCGACCCTCGTGTTTTGGTTTTGGATCTGGATCTCCCATGGTTTTGGATCTGAATCTGGTTTTGGATGTTTTTCCTTGGTGTTTTGTTTTTCGGTTTTTCCCTGAAAAACGAACCCGCTCATCCCTAATCAATAGTGATTATAAATTCATACAGCATTTAAAAGGTACTGTAAACTCCACGTGAAAGCCATAGACTTAGGGCCTGATTCAGAGCCGCTCGTAAGTGGCCGCTCGTTCGCTCCAAGCGATGTTTGCCCAACTGCGCATGCGCACGGATTGTTATACGCATGCGCGAACCAGTCAGTGCGGTCGAAATTCATGTGCTCGCAAAATAGCGAATGCCTGATAATTTGAGTGACAGGAGTAGGCGTATGTGGGTGGTAACGGGGGAAGGTGCTTGAAAACGGGGAGTGGAGATCCGAACGCAGGCTTGCTTAAAGGTCAAAACGGGCGTTTTATGGGTGTGCATAATTAAAACAGTAGCGTCATTGACCACGTCACTGGGTTATTTTATAGCCAGAACTGCTCGCAAAATTGTGGTAGCAGAAACTAACCCCAAGAATAGCGAGCAGTTCATACCCTGGTCGATGTACTTGATTAATCTAATAAATAGCGGACATGACGTAGGATGCGAGCGGCCAGGGGGCGTATTTTTTCAAAAAACGACCGCAAGTTTTGTTCGCTCGTTCAGACCTAGAGGCGTGAACAGACCGCAAAGAGCGAACGGTTGATTTGAATAGCCACCCCTATTTTCTGGACGAGCGAGCGCTAATTGCGTCCGGCTCTGAATCAGGCCCTTAGTTTATATGCTACAGAATAAGATTCCATAATTCCTTAGTACGTAGCAAAATGCATTTTATAAAATCAAATTATTGCACCTGGCAGATGGCCCAAGAAGAATGGTGTCCAAAACTGCATCTAACAATAAACCAAACAGGACAATGCTTTTATTCTTCTTTGGTGTTTTAGGTGTAGAACCATGAGAGATCTTGGCTTGTAAACTGTGGCTTGTAAACTGTGGATTTGTATAGAAAGACAGAAGGAAAAATTTTCGCTTTTATATAGTAGACAGTAGAGATAGAAAAGAAAAAATATTAGATAAGCTAAATCCTTTTCTAATTCTGTACTTGACCTGTAGAGGGCAAATGCTATGCAAAAATTTTAGTTTTTAATTAATTAAAAATGACAGCAATTAATTTCGATTTCAAATTTTTTAGTTGCCTCCGCCATGTTTTAATACGCTCGTATGTAAAATTTCACGATCTTGGCTTGTAAACTGTTGATTTGTATAGAAAGACAGAGGGACAGAATGACAAATTTTCAATATTATATAGTAGATATATACTGTACATACATACACACACACTCTCACCACTCACGTTTGTGTATGTACTATATATAAGTGTAATATATACGTATTCCATGCACACTCACATACATGTGTATGTACTAGACATACACACCAACACACATGGCACAGCAGTAGGTGAAAACACCTATTTGTAGTGCTGTGAGTTTATGCACCTGAGTGCAGCTGTTGCTTGCTTCTATTGGGGCATCCCATGCTGTGTGCTGTGTGATCTCTTTCAGAGGGCACCAGGGAACGAAGCTGCTTGCTATACATTGGAGTGCTGCTCTGCATGACTATATATATATATATATATATATATATATATATATATATATATAAATCAGGCTTGCCGACATTTAGCTCCCTCCTTCCGGGAAGGAGCTGTCAGGCTTACACGGTGGGGGGGGGGTGACGCTGTCAAAGGGGGCGAGGCCCTGCAGCTGATGCATCATTGGGGGTGGAGCATGGGGGCGAGACAGTGTGATCGCGTCATCGTGGCTCCACACCCTCATCACAATGCTGAGATTAATGACATTGTGCAGCAGGGGGCAGAGCCACGATGACGCAATTCAGCGCAAATCGTGTCACCGGCCCCCAAGGTTTATGCTGCCAAGGTTTATACTTTCAACTGCAGGGGGCGTACACGTCGCCAGGGGCCGGAGGCTTGCCTGCCTTTCCGGGGGGCCGCCGGCGGGCACCCGATTATCGGGAGGCTCCCGGCTGAATCGGAAAGGTAGGCAAGTATGATATACATATATATATATAGATATAAAAAAGCACTGATCTACGGCACTCACTATCAATAGATTTGGGGTGCAACATGGTATGTGACCACACTGTTTAAATAGAAATCACAGGGGCTCTGCACTCACCATAATAACAATAATAATCAGAGCCGTAGCTAGACTTTTTGGTGCCCTGTGCCAGAAAGACCATTGGCGCCCCCCTCATTTTTCAAAGGGACATGATGCACCCATAAAAGGGCCATGGCCTCTTGGGGAAGGGCCAGGGAAGAGATAGGGGAGGCCAGAAGATGCTGGGGATTAAATAAGAGGAAGCTATAAGAATGATAAAAAACAGAAATTTGACAGGCCCAAACAGCGCCCCCTGACCTGTGGTGCCCTGTGCGATGGCACTGGCCGCACTACCCTAGCTACGGCCCTGATAATAATAATAATAATAATAATAATAATAATAATAATAAACAGTGGGGTTTTGGTTAATGAATTGATCAATGCATTTAAGCTTACAGCCCTCGACAAGGGACCCCACTTTACTGCAAGTCCCTACTCTATTGCTCAGAATTATAACATGGAAATAGCTATCACATTAGTGTTAAACTCAGGGTATGCTATCAAGGTTTAAAGCTCACAGCAACTTTGCTTTTAAACGGGAGACAGTCACCTAGCACACCTGCTGCAAAGCACCTAGGAAAACAGCTGACTCAAGCTAGATTAAACAGGTTAAAAGGGGTGCATGAGAAAATGTGATCAGAAAATGATTAATTAAAAAAAAATTGGGGGCTACAAGCTTAAATGCATTGATCGATTCGTGAATCAAAACCCCACTGTTTATTATTACTATTGTTATTATGGTGAGTGCAGAGCCCCTGTGATTTCTATTTAAACAATGTGATCACATACAATGTTGCACCCCAAATCTAGGAATGGTGAGTGCCGTGGATCAGTGCTTTTTGTTTATTTGATTAATTTTTTTAATTAATCATTTTATGATCACATTTTCTCATGCACAGTACCATCTCCTTTACAGGTGACCTCCGGGCACCTCTTGGGTTTTTCAGGAATTTCTGAATGGAACTTGCATAGAAGACGGGGAGCATTGATGTCTTCCTCCTTTACCCAACATCTTTCTTCGGGACCATACCCCCTCCACTCCAGAAAATATTGGAGCTGTCCACAGCAGTATCGAGAATCCAGGATCTGTTTAATTTCAAACTCCACTCCTCTCTCGGTATGGACCTTGGGAGACGGAGGCAAAACTGTAAGGAATTGATTTAGAACCAATAGCTTGATAAGAGAGATGTGGAAGGAGTTCGGAACTTTAAGAAATGCAGGAAGTTGAAGTCTATAGGCCACAGGTTTGCCCGGTAGAAGAATGATACAAGCTGTTGTGTACAAACTCTGCCCAGGGTAAATCCACCCAGTCATCTTGTGAAGAAGACATGAACATACTCAAGAACATCTCTAGGTCTTGATTCACCCTTTCTGTGCACCCATTGGGCTGGGGGTGATAGGCTGTGGAGAATTTCAACTTGACTTGCAGAGCAGAACACAAGGATCTCCAAAATTTAGCCACGAACTGAACCCCCCCGGTCAGAAACAATCTCGGTTGGGAGTCCATGCAGACAAAATATATGGGAGATGAAAATCTGGGCAAGCTCAGGAGCGGAAGGTAATTTCTTGAGGGGAACATAGTGAACCATTTTGGAAAAACGATCAATCATGACCCAAATAGTAGAGTAACCTTTAGAGACAGGCAGGTCAGTCATGAAGTCCATGGACAAGTGGGTCCAAGGTCAAGTTGGAATGGACAGAGGTCTCAATTCACCGGCAGGTACTCACCGGGGAGTCTTATGTTGGGCACATTGGGTACAGGAAGAGATGAACTCAGAGATTTCAGCTTTCGTGGCAGGCCACCAGTAAGTCTGTTGGAGAAATTCTAGAGTTTTGTGAATACCCATATGTCTGGAGAAGCAAGACTTATGAGCCCAGGTTAGAAGCTGTTTCCTGAGATTTGGCGCCACAAAGATCTTCCCCCGAGGTGGTTGAATGTTAGTGGCAGCAAACACCTTGGATTCCAGGACAGGTGTCTCCCCTAGATTTTCTGCAGGATTTTCAGACGAAAAGGACCGGGACAGGGCATCCGCTTTCTGGTTTTGAGATCCCGGGCGGAAGGTTAAGGAGAAATTGAACCGGGAGAAGAAGATTCCCCATCGAGCTAAACGAGGACTGATACAATGGATGTTTTTTAGGAAGAGCAAATTCCTATTATCTGTAAAAACAATGATAGGGTGCTTGGCACCTTCAAGCAAATATCGCCATTCCTCAAAGGCTAGTTTAACAGCTAGTAACTCTTGCTCCCCGATAGGGTAATTTCTCTTGGGAGGGAGGAACTTCTTAGAGAAATAGCCACAGGGATGGACCTGATTATCCTCGAACTTTTGAGAGAGGACCGCTCCAACTGCTTCAGAAGGAGCGTCCACCTCCAACAAAAAAGGCCTATCCATGTCAGGCTGCCTCAGGACTGGAGTGGAGATAAACGCTTGCTTTAATAATTGGAAGGCTGATTCAGCCTCCGAAAGCCATTGAGATGGAATTGCCCCCTTACGAGTCAGAGCAGATATAGGCGCCACTAAGGTGGAGAAGCCTTTGATGAAACGCCTATAATAATTGGTGAACCCCTGGAATCTTTGGTCCCGTCCTGGCTCTCTAAGGGCGATTCAATCAAAAATGGCTTGTACCTTTTGATGATCCATTTTTAATCCAGAGCTGGAGATAACGTATCCCAAGAAAGAAATGGAGGACACTCCGAACACACATTTTTCGAACTTGCAGTACAACCAGTTTTTTCGCAAGCGAGACAGGACCTCTCTCACATGTTCTTGATGCTCCTCTGGAGTGGAAGAAAAAAATCAAAATATCGTTAAGATAGACCATGACAGAGGAATACAGCAGATCTCTGAAGATTTCGTTCACAAATCCTTGGAAGACCGCGGGGGCATTGCATAGGCCAAAAGGCATCACTACATATTCAAAATGTGCATCCCAAGTATTGAATGCGGTCTTCCATTCATCTCCAGGTCGTATTCGGCTGAGGTTGTAAGCCCCTCAAGTCCAGTTTTGTAAATATGGAAGCGCCTTTGACTCTGTCAAAAAGTTTGGTGATAAGAGGCAAGGGGTAACGGTTCTTTACAGTAATGTCATTTAGTCCCTGATAGTCAATACAGGGATGTAGGCCTCCATCCTTTTTAGCAACAAAGAAAAATCCTGCCCCAGCTGGAGAGGTGGAAGGCCTAATGAAGCCCTTTTGCAAATTTTCCTGGATATATTCAGACATTGCTTTGGTCTCAGGCAAGGACAACGGGTATGTGCGACCTCAGGGTGGCGACTTTCCAGGAATCAATTCAATAGGACAATCACCGTCCCGATGTGGTGGCAAGGAATCAGCTCCAGCCTTGCAAAAGACCTCGCTAAAGGAGGCATACTGACAAGGAATTAGTGAATTTTCAAGTACTTGTATTTTCTTCATAGATTTAATACAGGGTAAGCAAGATGCTTGACAAGTCTCTCCCTCAGACAAAATTTGCATAGAGTCCCAGTCAATCCTAGAGTTATGTCGGCATAACCAGGGGCATCCTAATATAATCCCATGTGAAGCCTTGGGGATAACTAAGAATTGTATTGGACTCAAAATGAAGAGCCCCTATGCGGACTTGTAAAGGGGAGGTAACTAAAGACACAGTTCCGTTACAGATACTGCTTCCATCAACTGCTGACAGGGCGATTTCATGGTCAAGAGTCTTGACAGGTATCCGGAACTTCTCGTCAAGTTTGGCTGTGATTAAATTCCCTGCAGCTCCCGAATCAAGGAGAGAAAGCACAGTTTTATTGTCCTGTACCATCTCCAGAGAAAGAGACAGACTTGATTCTTTTTTGGATGGAGATAAAGTCAAGGAGGCCAGGAACTCAGAATAGTTGGTTACTATTCTGGTTACTTCATCTCATGCACGTATCCAAGATTTTGCCCGTGCAGCCCCCCTTCACTGGAATGAGCTCCCTCACTCGATTAGGCTCTCCCCGACCTTGCAGAGCTTCAAACATGCACTGAAAACCCACCTGTTCATCAAAGCGTACCCTTCCAACACATAACCAGGTCACCAAGTCTCTGTCCCTCCGGCCTCAGCCATCTCTACCTCGCCTACTTCCTGCACTCAGGTCCCCCTCTACACACTCTTGCCTCATGTCATCTGTCAGTCTCCCCTCTCCCCTAGATTGTAAGCTCCTAGGAGCAGGGTCCTCCTCCCTACTGTCTCACAGCCTTCTTCTCTAGCACTTCTATGACAGCCTTCACCTTCCCAGCTGTATTGTGTTTGGAGAATTGTGTTCCTAATTGTTACTTGTGCTCTGTTTATAAGTTGGTTACTGTATTGTAATGTAATGTTCTGTGTACCCTTTACTGTATGTACGGCGCTGCGGACCTCTTGTGGTGCCCTATGAATAAAATGTAATAATAGTTGTCCAGGATCGGCTCAGATCTTTCCCAGAGAAGAGATACCCAGTCCAGAGCGGACCTGGACAGAAGAGACACAATGTAGGCCACCTTGGATTTAGCCATAGGGAAGTTCGCTGGTTGCAGTGTGAAGTGTACGTCACACTGGTTGAGGAATCTCCTGCACAGTTTCGGGTTCCCATCAAACTTGTTGGGTGTTGGAAGGTGCAGGTGGGATGGAGCAGTCGGAGCGGGTATCACCGGGGAAGCAGTCTGACTAGCGGAGGTTGGCATGTTTACGGAGACCAGCGAAGTCTGTAAATTGTCTTGGCGGAGGGACATCTCCTGTAAAAACTGGGCCAGCTGTTGCTGCGAAGCTTCCAACCCTCCAGACGGCTGACGATGCCTTGGAGGATATCTGTCCTGGGATCCTGTCCACTGGCCAAATCCATGTGGCCAGTGCAAACTGCCACGGGAGGATTAGGACTTGGACCCGGAGTGGAGCTAGGAGGGGTCTTCAGGGCAGATTGCTAGTACTGGAAGGATGCAGGTTTCAGAGGAATATGATTCATGAGTGGCCCGCTGGCAGGTGGTAGCCCAGACGGAGGTAAACCCAGGAGATATGCTGAGTACGGCTGACTGGTAACTGGCTGACTGTGGAGAAGCGCAGACTGTTTGGATGTCATCAGGAGTCCCCCTAGGGGTGGTAGCCTGGAGAAGAACTGCTGTCTCACAGAGGTCTGACAAGAGTAGCTGGAGTCTAGAACAAGCTGGGTCTGTGGATAGTAGCTAGGAACAGGTAACAGCAAGGGAGCTCAGAGAACTAGTACCCAGCTTGCACTGGGATTAACGTTGCACTGGCAAAGAAAGGACTGCTCAGCAGCCCTTAAATACCAAAGGAAGTGCATGGTTGCTAGGATTCCTGATAATGCTCTAGCTGGATTGGCTGAAATGAATCACCTGATGAAATCCAAGATGGCGACGCCCATGTAGTGCTGCAGGACTGCCTAAAGTGACCCAAACTGACACCTGTATTCAGAACTCTGTGTCTGTGTGACCCTGAAGTATGCAGCGCTGACCTCCAGATGCCCGCGCCCCCTGCCAGAGGGACCCCGCCACAGCGTCCGAACAGGTAAGGCTTGCTGGCCCTGTCCACACACAGCCCTGGTTGTGACAGATTGTTGCGTTCTGCGCATGCGTATGCATCACAGTGCGTGTGTTCGCGAACTAGCAATTGCAAACAGAATTGCCATTGTGCAATGTGCTCCCAGAAGTGTGCCCCCTCTGTGCTCCCAGCAGTGTGCTCCCCCTCTGTTCTCCCAGCAGTGTGCTCCCCTCTGTGCTCCCAGCAGTGTGCCCTCTCTGTGTTCCCAGCAGTGTACCCCTCCTCTGTGTTCCCTGCAGCGTGCCTCCCTCTGTGCTCCCAGCAGTGTGCCCTCCTCTGTGCTCCCAGCAGTGTGCCCCCCTCTGTGCTCCCAGCAGTGTGCCCTCCCTCTGTGCTCCCAGCAGTGTGCCCTCCCTCTGTGCTCCCAGCAGTGTGCCCTCCCTCTGTGCTCCCAGCAGTGTGCCCTCCCTCTGTGCTCCCAGCAGTGTACCCCTCCTCTGTGCTCCCAGCAGTGTACCCTCCGTCTGTGCTCCCTGCACTGTGCCCTCCCTCTGTGCTCCCAGCAGTGTGCCCTCCCTCTGTGCTCCCAGCAGTGTGCCCTCCCTCTGTGCTCCCAGCAGTGTGCCTCCCTCTGTGCTCCCAGCAGTGTACCCTCCCTCTGTGCTCCCTGCAGTGTGCCCTCCCTCTGCGCTCCCAGCAGTGTGCCTCCCTCTTGCCCCCAGCAGTGTGCCCTCCCTCTGCGCCCCCAGCAGTGTGCCTCCCTCTGTGTTCCCAGCAGTGTGCCTCCCTCTGTGTTCCCAGCAGTGTACCCCTCCTCTGTGCTCCCAGCAGTGTGCCTCCCTCTGTGCTCCCAGCAGTGTGCCCCCCTCTGTGCTCCCAGCAGTGTGCCTCCCTCTGTGCTCCCAGCAGTGTGCCTCCCTCTGTGCTCCCAGCAGTGTGCCTCCCTCTGTGCTCCCAGCAGTGTGCTCCCCTCTGTGCTCCCAGCAGTGTGCTCCCCTCTGTGCTCCCAGCAGTGTGCTCCCCTCTGTGCTCACAGCAGTGTGCTCCCCTCTGTGTTCCCAGCAGTGTGCTCCGCACTGTGTTCCCAGCAGTGTGCCCCTCCTCTGTGCACCCAGCAGTGTGCCCCTCCTCTGTGCACCCAGCAGTGTGCCCCTCCTCAGTGTTCACAAAGTGTGCCCCCGTGTTCCCAGCAGTGTGCCCCCCCTTTATGTTCCTTCCCAGCAGTGTGCCCCCCCATGTGTTCCCAGCAGTGTGCCCCCCCCCATGTGTTCCCAGCAGTGTGCTACCCCCTTCCCCTGCTTCTGTATTTACAGTACTGTGCTTCCCCCCAGGTATTTAACTTACCTTCTTTGGTTCTCTGTCTTTCTGTTCCTCTCTGTCTCGGCAGCCAGGCTCCTCCTTCTCCTCCTCCACTCTCACTCTAATATCCAGCCGCGCAGGTCCCTATCCTTTTTCCACTGACCGCGCGTCACGTCTACAACATTACTTAGGATCATTAGGGGAAGCAGGGAAGCCAATGACAGGGGTACAGAGGCCCTAATTCAGACCCACTCACTGCCGGAGGCAGCTCGCAGGTCTGAAGGGCATTTTTTTTTTGTGTGTGTGTCTGGCCTCCTGGCCGCTCGCTAAGCTATGGGGCGAACTGTTAATCAACATCGACAGCCGCCCCGTTTGTAGCAAGCCCCGGAGCGAGAGAATTTCTCTCTCTCTCTCCGGGGCTTGCGCATGCGCACTGCCTGGCCATCGACCCACTTGCGAGGGCATAGTGCTTGCAAGCGGGTCTGAATCAGGCCCAGAGTGCGCCACTTGGACATTATCCTACGTGGCGGATGCCCTGGTCCGGAATTACAGAGGATCATAGGCTGGGGCAGGTCAAACTACACAGCCCTCCCTACAGCCCTGAGAGGAGGACATGGGCGGGGAGAGGAGGGCCCCTCTATTCCGGCAGAACCGGCTCCTCTTCCTTACGACCCATGGCTGACAGTGGCGTACTATAATGATTCAGGTTCAGTCTGATTCATTGTTAGAACTGATAATGCTGCCAGCTGCAGGTCCCTTCATTGTGGCGGGCACTGGTGCAGTGCACCCGCTGCAATTCCGGTATACTACGGCACAAAAGGGGATAAAGTGAGTACTGTGGGCCCTCCTCACCATGGCTCTCTGCTAAGCTACATACCCTTCCTGCCTATGGTAGGGTCGGCATTAGTAGGGGCAGGGCCCCGGATGTGCTGCTACTAGAATGTGTGTGGTGTGTTCTCTCTCCCCAGCCGCTGCCAGCAGCAGCTGGTCACAGTCAAACACAGCGCATCAGATTATCTCCAGTGCCAGATTTCGGGGGAGCCCGGCCAAGGGCCCCTTGGGACCCATCGGGCCCTAGGCAGCCGCCTAGGTTGCCTAGTGGGAAATCCGGCCCTGGGTTCCCCCCTTTATCAAGGACAGCAGTTTACATACAAATACCAGCAGCAGAGACGATGTAATGGTTAGCATTACTACCTCACAGCACTGAGGTCGTGGGTTTGATTCCCACTACGGCCCTAACTGTGTGGCGTTTGTATATTCTCCATGTGCTTGCGTGGGTTTCCTCTGGGTACTCCAGTTTCCTCCCACACTCCAAAAATATACTGGTAGGTTAATTGGCTGCCAACAAAATTAACCCTAATATGTGTGCGTGTGATAGGGAATATAGAGTATAAGCTCCACTGGGGCAGGGACTGATGTGAATGGACAAATATTCTCTCACCTGTAGAACGCTGGCATCAGACTACCGAGACGCGGCCAGACACGGCCGTTGCAGATCCCGTGACGTCATCAGCCGGCGCCTGACAGTGCCCTCACAGTATATTAGTTGCATAGCAACAAGCGGCACAATTGATCTGTACAAACATCAGACAATAGTAAAATGAGAAAAATTAATAACAATAATAATAATATATATAATAATAATAGACTATGTATCCCTCACTGTCAGGCGCCAGCTGATGACATCACGGGATCTGCGACGTCCGTGTCTGATGCCGGCGTTCTACAGGAATATTATTGATTACTGTCTGTTTTATTGCTATTTGTATATAAACTGCTGTCCCTGACGAAGGGATAACCCCAAAACGTTGGACTAAACAAAGGACCGTTTTAAGATGTGAATAAGACTAATGAGTGCCATCCCATCTTATATATATATACATTCTGACACACAAACACAAATTTTGTAAAGTAATGAATGTAAAAGCAACAAGTAACATGAAATTAAACCTTTGATACCATGATAGGTACTAACGAGTGGTGGATAATTATCCTAGAATTTAGTAAAGAAAGAAGCAGAGCAAGTGATGGATGGGGTAGCTTTTATTATTACATCATAATGTAATTTTAGCTACGAAATAATAAAAGTGAAAAATATGTACATGGGCCTCGATCTACGTTATCTGCCACCACATAAAGACTACAACTCCCGTCGCTCTTTGCGAGGAGAATTTACGTGATAATTTGCGTAGGGCTGACGCATTACACAGCTAGTGTTGTGATTGGCAAACTCTCCCCGCCAATGGGCTATTGACTCCGGCCCTAGTTCGACCAATGAGAAAGCTGTTGCTAGCGTGCCCTTTTATTTTTAGCATTTGCTCTTCTCACCAGAGTGTGGTATATTTACTTCTAGTAAATCATGTGAAATCCCTGCGCTGATTCCAAAAGGACAAAATAGTCCCTGTGATGTCAGCAGTAACTCCTTCATTTCCCTGCCTCAAAGTAAACAAAAGCGATGACGCTTCAACCAGAACCTGAGATTGGGATATTTACATATTTAAAGCTGCCATATGGTAGTCAGATGGATACATCACTAGTTCTTTCACACCATTGTAATGAAGTAGTAGCTCTCATTAACGTCCAATTTATGCGATTGTTTACCAGGGATGCCAGTCTCTGAATTTCCATTGTTTAATAAACATTTGCTCATGACCAATTATATTTTTCTGACAGATTGTTTATGAAAAAGGAAATGTACACAGAAATAAAATGACAAGATATCTAAACCACAAAGAAGTTTGTCAATGAGTAAATTCCCCTACTTAGGCACAAACCATTGCTATTGTTATATTTTGTGCAGCCGACTCAGCAGTGTCATATTTTAATGACTATACTACTATGATATCCCTTTCAGACATAGAACCCTGCTCAGACCCAGGATTTTCTCCTGTGCAAAATCCCATGTGTTTTGTCGAGACCCCCCTTTCAGACTAGCGCTTCTACCTGGGAAATTCCTGGGTAGACCACTTTCAGACATGAGCCGGGTTTTTCAGTTTTTAAGATTTTTACACAGCACCCGCCTCTCCTCTGCCCTCTGCCACTTCTCGCCTGTCCCCTCTCCTCACCTATTTTATTTATATCGTGGGTATGTCCAGCATCTCTGCTGTCCCCTATCCTGCTGCCGCTGATGATATCGTCATCATGCAGCAGGCAGCCGGCCAATCACAATAGACCCCACGTTACCTCTTTGCCCTGGTGGTCCAGCGCGAGTGCAGGCGGCCCCGCCACTCGCTGTGTCAGAGACCCGCCGGCAGTCTCTGAGGAGGACCCGGCCGAGATCGCTGACCTGGTCGCCAGCGCTGCGGCCAATGGTACCGGGGGTGGTGGAGCGGCAGTGTGAGCGTCCTATATGTATTTCACATTACCATGCCCTTTACCATTATAATATCCACTACACATACCTCTAACTGAAAATGTAATGTCACTCCATTCAGTCTGGGCAACAATTCAATTGCTTAGCAGGCAAATCTGGGAAATTAGTATGCAACTATATAACCTTGGTCCAGGGACCCATAAGACTCCGGGACCCATAGCAATGGCACCCCTTGCACCGGGATAAGGTCAGTATCCGAACCGTGGGGATTCCGGCTCTCATAATGCCAGCGCCGGAATCCTGACACTTGTCAGAATCCCGGCGCCAGAATCCCAACCGCTGGAATCCCAACCGCTGGAATCCCAACCGCCGGAATCCCGAAGGTAAATTCGGGATTGGGAAAGGGGTTAGGCGCTATGGGTGGAGGGATAGGTTTAGGGTGCTGGGAGGGGGAGGTTAGGTTTAGGCACAAAGGGGGGAGGTTAGAGTTATTATCTGGGGAGGGAGGGTAGGGAGAGGGGGAGGGTTAGAATACTGACCGACAAGCAGGGCCGTAGGGAGGGTGGTGCGGCCGATGCCTCCACACAGGGCGGAATCTTCCAAGATCACCGGCCGCAAACTGCCTGGCTCCGGAGGTCTGCATGAAGAGACCTCCTGCAGTGTTGCGTGGCGCTCGCAGAGCAACGCCGATGAAGATACCTGCCCTCCACCCATCCTCGGGCAGAAAAAAGGATGCACTCAGGGGGAGGAGGGGGCAGGGGGAGCAAGAGGGGCGGCAGTGCAGCACAGGGTGCACTGCCGTACTGATACGGCGCTGCCGACAAGTGACGTTATTCTAACCCTGTCGGAATGCCGGTGTCAGGATTCTGACCGCCGGGATTCAGAGCGCCGGCATCCAGTACCCATCCCCTTGCACCCACTATAGCTGTGCCCATGGAACCTGCCTATGTTCTATAGTTTAGATTCCAAAATCAATCATTTTGTTCCTGTTATTTAGCGAAGGTCCCACATAATTAAAAAGCCACTGTAAAATCAAGTTGTTGTCATAGCATATTTATCATTATTCTAATAATCAAGCAGGATTTTGGTATCTGTTGTCTAAATAACTATCTTTAGTGATTTATCTCGCCATATTTTTATAAATGTATATCACTACCCTCTACTATGACTCTTGAACTGCATATACAATATAAACACCATTTCATCATGTCTAATGTAGATTAACATTTTTTAATATAGAAAAACAAGAGGACTTAATAATGAAGAGAAAAATGAGGGATTTTTTTTCTGTTGTTTAAACCTTTCTTTATCCACTGGGCCACATTAATGCTCAGGAATTACTAGACAAACCACTGATTCAATGGCAGACCAGCTGAACCTCCCAAATACCTAATCATATAACATAGGTATCAGTGCTCAAACTGGGGAGATATAGGCCCTGATTCAGACCCACTCGCGAGCAGCTGTCCGCTCGAAAGTGGGTCGATGGTCTGCACTGCGCATGCGCACGACGGAGGGAGCTCCGTCGTGCGCATGCGCGAGACGCGACGAGCGAAGGACTTTCCTTCGCTCGTAATGTCTGATCAAAGGGGGCGTGCTGTCGATGTTGATTGACAGCACGCCCCCTTTGGTGGGCGTGCCGGGGGCGTGCCTGCGAGACGGAGGCGTTCCCAAGGGAACGCCTACCGTCAGAAGCCGGCCCCACTGACATCACTAGTGATGTCAGTGGGAGTGATTTTGGCTCTGATAGAGCCAAAATCACTCCTGGCCTTGCGGTTGAGAAACTCAACCGCAGGCTTCTGCTCGCAGTGGCGATGGTCGCGATGGACAAGGCCATCGCGACCATCATCCTGCACGCTCGTATATGCTGTGGGTGGTGACCCACAGCTATACGAGCGTCCAGGAGGACGCTCCATATTAATGGAGGTGGGCCCTGATTCAGAGCGAGCGCTCTGGTCAGAGCGTCCGGCTCTGAATCAGGGCCATACTGTGGTATGACATACTGATTTTTGCCACAGTGTGGAGACATGGCGACATTGTGTGGAGATACGGCCTGGGGACACATCTCTGATCAGGGGATGTAGTTACTATCCCAGCGGGTGGGATGACAACGCTCAGAATACCAGCGCCGGAATCCTGACCGTAGTCAGAATCCCGGGGCCGGAATCCCGACAGCAGTCGGAATCCTGGCACCAGAATCCCGACAGCCGGCGCCAACCCGACGGTAAGTATTGGGGTTAGGGGGAGGGTAAGACACTAGGGGCAGGGTTAGTATGCGGGGGGGGAGGGTTAGGGTTAGGTTGTCTCACCGCCAGTGCCAAATTCAAAAGGTGCCACTTCTATTGATTGCTTGCCGGTCCTCGAGTCGTGATTGGCTCATGACCAGTGCCACTGCATCTGCCCTGGTGCCGGGACCCGATGGTCCATCCTAGCGCCGATCAGAGATGAGTCCCTAGCGGGACGCATCTTCACTCAATGTCACTGCTGTTTATGTATGGAGAGAGAGGTGCAGGGGGGGAGAGGGAGAAGCAGTAATACCCCTTTTACACCGGAGCTAAAACCCAGGTTATTGCAGGGTTAACCCGGGCAGCTCCTTGGTGTAAAAGGGGTGAGGGTTGGATCGCCAGGTCGAGTGACCAGGCAATCCAACCCAGGTAAATAGCAGGGTTTAACACGGACGCAGCCCGTGAAACCCTGCTGTGTGTCAGGCGCACTCCGGGTCTTGATGACCTGGAGTGAGCCGCATGCCGGCCGATTGGTCCGGCTTCAGTGGCGCTTGGAGATGATGTCATCTCCAAGCGTCCACTTTCATGCCGGAAAAGCCGGGTCTATGCAGACCCGACTGCAGTGTGAGCGGCGCAGAGTCGGGAATATCCCGAGTTGGCGCCGGCTAAATTCCGGGTCTGATCCGGATAGGAACCCTGTTCCAACTCCCGGTCAGACCTGGAATTTTGGTGGAAAAGGGGTATTAGAGGCCCATTTATCAATGAGAATTATCATATGCAACGAGTTTTAAAACTTTTTGTGTATGATAATGGTGCTCCTGCCAATCAGCTCCTAACTGTCATCTGTTTGAAAAATGACAGTTGAGAGCTGATTGGCTTGAGCACCATTAATCGTACACAACAAGTTTTAAAACTCATTGCGTATGATAAAACTTGTTGATAAATGGGCCCCTTAGTGAGAGGTGCAGGGGGTGAGAGAGTAAAGCAGACTGGAATGGTGCGTATCCACTTGCCGATAGAGGAACGACAGTACGATTGCAACATTGCAATCGTACAGTCGTTCCTCATCCTTTAAGTGCCTACATTGAACGATATGTCGTTTAGTGCAGATACCCTCCCTCATCCCCGAACATGCACAATCTGTCGTTATCGGCAGATTGACCTGCATGTTCATGCGATGATTGATGTCGAAAATGACCAGCGGGAGCGCGCATTGCTGGTTGCTTTCGACATTTTAATGCCCGATTTGTGAACAATTAATGAGCGATTGAACGATAACGATGTCGTTATTGTTCAATCGCTCATTTTAATCGCCTAGTGGATACGCACCTTAAGAAGTGTGGGGGGGATGAATGAGGGAAGTCGGCAGTGAGAAGTGTGGAAGGTTAAGAGAGGGAAACAGGCAGTGAGAGGTGCAGGGGCTGAAAGGGTAGCGAGGAGTGAGAGGTGCAGGGAGTGAGTAAAGGAGAGAGGCATGCAGGTGATCAGTCACAAAGGGAGCATCTGGGGAGTCGGGGTCCCATTTATAAACAAGTTTTCTCATATGCACCAAGTTTTAAAACCTGTTGCGTATGTTAATGGTGCTACAGCCAAGCAGCTCCTTCTGTCATCTGTTTGAAAAATGACAGTTGGGAGCTGATTGGCTTGAGTATCATTTATCATATGCAACAAGTTTTGAAACTCGTTGCATATGATAAAACTCATTGATAAATGGGCCCCATTAGAGTGTTACCTAGGATGAAGATATGGGCACATGAGGAAAGTGACAGACAAAAGAAAACAGGTGAGAGAAAGCAGAAGGGACACATGGAAGACATAAGTGAGGTGACCAAACTTTGTTTAACAAATCCAGGGGAAACATACTGTAATACCTCTTTTCCACCAAAAACCTGAGTCTGATCTGGGTTTTCAGACATGGTTCTAACCCAGGTCAGACACCGTTTACACAGCACCATCGATCTGGGTTATTCCCAGGTAAACCTCGTTCACACTGAACCTGAGTCTGCCCTGCTAAACTTGTGAAGTCATAAAAAGTAGGAGGTGACTGCTCCACAACCACCAATCAGCTCATTTTAGGCATGATCCATGTCAGATAACCCGGATTGCGTCGTTTACACTGCACCATTACCCAGGTCCATCCTAGGTCCGACCCTGGTAGCTACCTGGGTTGGATTGCCGGGTCACTTGACCCGGGTTATTTTTTAGGGACCCTTTTACACTGAACTGCGACCTGGGTAGACCCAGCAAAAACCCTGGTTTTTGCTCTGGTGTAAAAGGTGTATAATACCTCTTTTCCACCAAAAACCCAGGTCCGACCTGGGTTTTTGGACATGGTTCCAACCCTGGTCAGACCCAGGTCAGACCCATTTACACTGCACCTTCGATCTGGGTTATTCCCAGGTCAGCCCTGTTCACACTGAACCGGAGTCTGCCCTGCTAAACTTGTGAAGTCATAAAAAGTAGGAGGTGACTGCTCCACAACCACCAATCAGCTCATTTTAGGCATGATCCATGTCAGATAACCCGGATTGCGTCGTTTACACTGGGTCCAACCCTGGTAGCTACCTGGGTTGGATTGCTGGGTCACTTAACCTGGGTTATTTTTCAGGGACCCTTTTACACTGAGCTGCGACCCGGGTAGACCCAGAAAAAACCCAGGTTTTTGCTCTGGTGTAAAAGGGGTATTAGAGAGATACTGTAGGAACATGTGAGACATTAAGGAAAGGTGAACACAGTGATACCTCTGTCCTCACAGCAGGGTTTCACGGGCTACGCCCGTGTTAAACCCTGCTATTTACCTAGGTTGGATTGTCGAGTCACTCGACCCGGCGATCCAACCCTCTCCCCTTTTACACCAGGGAGCTGCCCGGGTTAACCCTGCAATAACCTGGGTTTTAGCTGCGGTGTAAAAGGTGTATGATTTGTCTTACATCTTCTAATATTTTATTCTATTACATAGTGCTAAAAGCATCTAAAATTAATTTCATATTATCAAAATCCCTAAAGCTTCGATGCAAATTGCCATACCCCCACTTCTAAATTCCCACTTGAGCACTAATATGTAGAAACTGCAAACATTGGACGTAATCATCACATCCTCCCTGAAAGCTGGAACTAATCCTCTAAAAGACAACACATCATGGTTTCAGGTGTCTGAAGTAGAAAAGCTTTTCTGGAAGACTGTGCAAGATAGCTTTTAAGCCTGCAAGAAAGTATTAGGAACTGAACCATTAAATAATACCCCTTTTACACCGGAGCTAAAACCCGGGTTTTTGAAGGGTTAATCCGGGCAGCTCCCTAGTGTAAAAGGGGAGAGAGTTGGATCGCCGGGTCGAGTGACCCGGCAATCCAACCCAGGTTACTAGTAGGGTTTAACACGGGCGTAGCCCGTGAAACCCTGCTGTGAGAACAGCGCACTCCGGGTCACGATGACCTGGAGTGCGCTGCTAGCCGGCCGATTGGTCCGGCTTCAGTGGCGCTTGGAGATGATGTCATCTCCAAGCGTCCACTTTCACTCCGCAAAAGCCGGGTCTATGCAGACCCGACTGCGGTGTTAGCGGCGCTGACTCGGGAATATCCAGAGTCGGCGCCAGCAAAATTCCGGGTCTGATCCGGATGGGAACTTTGTTCCAACTCCGGGTCAGACCAGGAATTTAGGTGGAAAAGGGGTATTATACCTCTTTTCCACCAAAAATCCAGGTCCGACCTGGGTTTTTGGACATAGTTCCAACTCTGGTCAGACCCAGGTCAGACCCATTTACACTGCACCTTCGATCTGGGTTACTCCCAGGTCAGCCCTGTTCACACTGAACTCAGGTCTGCCCTGCTAAACCTGTGAGATCATAAAAAGTGGGAGGTGAATGCCCCACAACCACCAATCAGCTCATTTTAGGCATGACCCTGGTCAGATAACCCGGGTTGCACCGTTTACACTGCACCATTACCCGGGTCCATCCTGGGTCCAACCCTGGTAGCTACCTGGGTTGGATTGCTGGGTTATTTTTCAGGGACCCTTTTACACTGAGCTGCGACCTGGGTAGACCCAGCAAAAACCCAGGTTTTTGCTCTGGTGTAAAAGGGGTATTAGTATGTTATCATTATTACCTCACCAACTATATAGTTCTCCCAGAACCATCGTGTATTGCTGTGTTTGTAAACTGGAACTAAATACAAAAAATAAGATGCTTGCAGACGTTAGTGATATTTATTTATACACATACATCAGTTCTACAATCTGTTATTGCTGATTGACAGCTGCCTTCTCTCAAATTGGAATTTGGGTGGCAAAATTCAACAAAATGCAGAATTTTGGACTTAGAGCAGTGGTTCCCAAATTTTTTTAAATCGCGGCACCCTAGAGTATCAGCATTTTTTCCACACAGCACCCCTGGGCCAAAAGTTTTCTTATTGAGAAATTAAGCAAAAATTAAATGAAGAAAATTGTGCTTATATGTCACTCTTAGGTTCAGTTATGTGATGGTTTACAGGGCTGGGCTTCTTTTTGACCACATATTTTTTGATAGGCAAAACCACTGCTAATGGCAGACTATCACATTGACTAAAAATGATTTATTTGGTACTTGACCACCAACCTGAGGCACCCCAGGGTGCCACGGCACCCAGTTTGGGAACCACTGCCTTAGAGCAAGTGGTCAGATCATTTCCAGATTTGCTGCATCCAGTTGGAAAATTACCACACAGACCAATAGCTGTGATTTTCCAACCTCATAGCCCGATAATGGTCCTAGTGATTGCCACATGATCAATTTGGGGGACATACTACGGGGTATATTTACTAAAGTGCAGGTTTTTAGAAGTGGAGATGTTGCCCATAGCAACCAATCAGATTCTAGCTAGTATCTTCTAGATACTAGAAGGTGCTAGATAAATGATAAGTAGAATCTGATTGGTTGCTATGGGCAACAACTCCACTTCTAAAAACCCGCACTTTAAATATACCCTTACATGTGCAGAGTGGCCAGCTTGCATTATGTGACTGGACATAACAATCATAAACTATGGATCTCTTTTGTATACAGGTCCAATTTAGAACATTCTGTGTATGTAATTTCATTTAATAAAAAGATTATTTGCAAAAAGATTTTTCAATTAAAATTTATAATAGCTACAAGTGTGGGTTCATTAAGTCAATAAAGCGATTTTGGTACTCAAGTAAAGGTAATACTTTGTTATAGTCCACTCTGCACAGTATATTGATTAAGGCAGTTATATACCAAATGTTTAAACACTTCAGAGCTATGGAAATATGTACTTCCAATATAGATTGGTATTTCACAAATCCAAATTAGATTACACAAATGTTCATTGTTTACTGACATTCCGATAGTATGTTGTGTAGCCATAAATGTTATTACACTGGTCTAGGATCCCCTTTTATAAGTAAGTAATATTGAAACAGTTAAGCTTGCAGGGGAAGCTTCTGAATATAGATCCGTCAACTCCTCTCCCAAGCCTCAGCACCCTGGGTGTGTGTGAATGTGGGATTCCTCCGCAGGGTTGCTAAGGGTGAAACTTTTCCCCTGACTTCCCTCACTTTGGGCCAGGAGGAGGGAGGCTGCGGGATCCCAGCGGACTCAGTGACCCCCCCTCCCCGAAATAGCACCCTACAAAAAAACGAGGGGACCCCCTATAAAGAACAATCCAAGCACTTTCTACACCACCACCTCCTCCTGCTGCTCCCAAAGCACAGCCAGCCCCAATCCCAGGATTCTGACACACAACTACCGACCAAGTAAGGATCTCTTCTATAAGAAACATGACTATGGGATATTTGTTTTCTTTTTCTCTCTCTCTAAAACGATGCTTTATCGAAATGTGGCAAAACTTGCTTTTGGTAATGTGTTCCTTAAAGTTGCAGTGGGGTGCATTTATCTGTAAGAACTGCATAATGCCAAATAGAGATATATGTGTATATATATATATATAAAAAATATCTTACACACCATGGTTGTAGGACGATGTGAGTAGTGAGGTGCAGAAGCATGACTTGTATCCAGCATATTGTTATGTTGTATTACTAATGGTAGCCCCTTCAGTGTACCCAATTAAGGTGTTCTTCTACACTGGGCTGTAATGCCCTGCTCATTGCTAGTACAGGATCCTTTTATAATATAACAGATAACTATACAGGGTTTCCCAGTTAGTACTATGCAGGTTGCCTCTTAATCAAAACTAAATATATTACATTTAAGATTGCAAATAGCACTAGTGTTTGTATCATGCTGTAATGTGGGATGGCATATAATCTCCACCTCTCTGTACCCAGAATTGTATATACATATATCTTACTGATGTGTGTTCTCCTGTGCACCATTTTAAACGAGATATGATGGCGTGGCAGATGGATTAAGAATTAAACCCTTTGCACAATAACTAATTGACATTTTGAGAAATCTAACATGGATTAGCTGTGCACATATAATCAGTACTAGGTTGTATGTTTTTTTTTTTTTTTCCTTAGTTTTCTGGATCTAATATGGCTGCCTGTGAGGGAGCAGCTGTTTATTACAATTTCCCTACCAAAGGCCTGGGCTTCAATGCTGAAGGGTTTGGTGACCCTTTTTTTGATCAGTGAACTTTGGACAGTCATACATACATACTACACCAGCATATGTGTTTAATCTAGCATATTAACATATTTTTTTAAATAATCTGATGTTAGGTGCTAAAAGCTTGTGTACCATCTCATATAAAACCCTGGATCATGTTTGGTAGGTATACCGTTGTGATCAAGATTATTGCGTGTTGGCTCAAACCCTTTGTTTATAGTTTTGTAGGTCCTTCTTAAAGCCAGCATTAATACCATTCGCAAGATGGTATAAAAGTATGATATTCTAGAATACCATTCGCAAGATGGTATAAAAGTATGATATTCTAGAAATCTCATTTACCTTTTTTATCTTTCATGGTATAATATGACAGAGGCAAATATACGGTGTTAGATTTCCATTTTTAGAATTCTTTAGCCAGTTTATATAAAAAAATGTTTAGCTTTCTTTGGAGGTGTCTGGAAGAAGCAGACATTTTACCACTAGAAATATGATCGGACACTGTACAATCTGATGTTAGCAGATGGGGGTCAACTGTTCTGTGGTATCTGGTATTTGTGTCTTATAACTTGTATTTAGTTGTGTCAGCTGCGACACATGTATGTAAATATAGGATTGCACTATTCACATCAAATCTGTTATTTATATATTTAACGGTAACCAGAGATGTTTGCTTCCTCTGGTAGGTGCAAAAACCTGTTTTGGAAGCAGTCAGAATTCTCTGCTACATGTAGTCTGGCTGTGTGTGGTCATAGGCTACAATTAAGATGATTTGGTTTGTGATAAATACTAGTAATCAGTTTTAGGCACAAACATACATTGCTAGTAGAACAAAAAGGGCACTAAATCCTAGGAATACAGATCCAGGAGTACAAGGTTATTGGCCTCCTCCCTCTCACCTTGTTTAATGTGTAAACAGCCATTTAATGTCAGCTGCTCCAGCCCTTTAAACATGCAGTGAAGGCGGCCTGTGATTGGTTGGTCCTCTCCACACCCGCCTGACATGTCCATCTAGAATGTTTTCCTTGTTGTTTTAACCCCTTTGCAGACACAGTACACTCTTCCTATCTGCTAGTAAAAGGGTTAATGAGACCTGGAATCTAAAAATGGATATGACACCTGACCTTCTACTCTGAAAATAAATAGTTGTGTTTAATTTTAAATTTTTTTCCCCAGAGTTTTAATTTTTTTTTTTTTTTTTTACTGTTATGTTGTCTTTTTCTATAGCCAATTAAAAATGTTTTTCCTTTTTTAATGGCTGCTAAAATTCTATGTACTTGACAACTTCAACATGTGTTCACAAAATAACTCTGAAAATTAATGTCAAACTATAGTATAAAATGATAATACAAAAGTGGACTGATATTTGTTATATATGCTTGTCAATGGGCAGCACAGATAGTGTAATGGTTAGCATTACTGCCTCACAGCGCTGAGGTTGTGGGTTCGTTTCTCACTATGGCCCTAACTGTGTGGAGTTTGTGTATTCTCCTTGTGCTTGCGTGGGTTTCCTCCGGGTGCTCTGGTTTTCTCCCACACTCCAAAAATATACTGGTAGGTTAAGTGGCCCCCAACAAAAATTAACGTGTGGGGTAGGGAATATGGATTGTAAGTGCCACTGGGGCAGGGACTGATGTGAATGGCCGGATATTCTCTGTAAAGCGCTGCAGAATGTGTGCGCTATATAAATAACTGGTAATAAATAAATAAAATATACTGGTATAACTTTTTTTTTATTTTTTTGTTTATAAAAAAAAAAAACATTTTTGCTTAACTGGTATGACTGGAGAGGGGGATGATATGTGCTAGAGAAAGTTATTACTCGGGATACACAGTCCAACAAACCAGTCTAAAGGTGGAGAAGCACAAGTTATTCTTCACCAGCCCAGCTGCAGATTAACTTGTTTAATTGCATTAACATTTTCATGGAAGGATAGATACAGCCAAAATCCTAAAATCCAGTTAAACCAGAGCTCCACATGGAAATGCAAATTAATAGCTATGGGTGTTATTCAATTGTTTTGCCCCCTTACACGCCTAACAGAATCTATTCAATTGTTGCTCCTGTCTGGCGCGATTAGCTGCCGGCGCACCATTTCAGTCCGCAGGGAAATGGATGAAAAGTGACAAGTTTGGGTGCCCAAACAGCACTTTGGATGGAGGTAGTCGTTTTACGCGGCTAAACCCGACCACTATGGGCGCGATCAACGCCATAATGGGGGGCATCAATTGATTAGCGCCCTGCGATCTCCTGTCACATTAGACGGAAGATCCACACCACGAAAACGATTGAATACTGCCCTATGTTGAATCACTGTATCATGCCAAGTGAATCAACAGAGTTTAATGTTCCTAGGTGATTGGAACATTTATAAATGCAGCGAAGGGATGGCTCAAGAGTAATAAAATAAAAAGTTTTAAAAGAAATCCTTGCCCAGATGTAAGCACATGATGCGTGTATTTATCTCCTGCCCACAATGAAAATATATATACTGTGTGGGGGTAGCTACATCTGCAGTCTAACCAGAATATGTGGAGTTTTGCCACAAACTACAGGTTCTTCCAGCTGTTGCTACCAGTTTATGGAAAGGCCTAGTCTCCCTTCACGCTTGTTGGCATTGATGTGTTGGAGGCTAGCCTTGTGTCAGGATGCCCTCCATTGTTTGGCGATTATCCAATGTGTGTGCTCAGCATTTGATGTGCCTGTGTCCCTCTGCTTAGGCTTGCAATTCTCGTAAAGTGTCTAAACTCTTGGTTGAAGCACCCAAACGCCAGATATTTCATGAATTTCTTCTCACCATCTCAGGACGGTGGAAACAGAAATCTGGGCAGCTGCGGCACTCGTGCCAACTCACAGCAACATTACTAACTGGCGTGAGTGTTATGGCTGCACTAACTGCCGTTAGGGTGGCTCAGACCTCATGAGGCCATGGACCCCAGTTGTCAAAAAGGCACCATGCAAGCTGGCGGTGGTTCCATAATTGTGTTCACGTGGCATGGGTCCGTCTGAAAATTGCATTGACCAGTAAATGCTATGTTACATTGCTTGATAACCTTCATGGACTTCATGTACCTCTGCTATGATGGAATATTCCAGCAGGATAATGCACCAGAGTCATCTGTCCCAAGTTGTGCAGAATTGGTTCGAGGAGCATTCTGGGGAGTTCTGACGAATGGTGTGGCCACCACGTTCTCCCCTACATCTAATATGCTCGATAGGGGTGAAGTCCATTCGCACCCAAGATCCTGCACCTACAAATTTCAGGGAGCTGTGGGAAGCTGTCGAGATGGCATGGGTACAATCTCTCCAGAGGTCTTCCATCCACTTGTGGAATCGATGTCATGTTGAGTTTCTGCACTTTGTCAGGCTAGAGAGGGTTTTATACTATACTAGGCATCTATCCATGACTTGTAGCACTTGAGTGTGGGGTTTTTTTTTTTTTTTTAAAACCAAGTGTTCCCGCTAGGCTATTTTAGCAGGGTGCTATGTCCTGACCGAATTTTTGAGTACGAAATGAGTCCTGTCCTATTAGCAGCGGCTCTCTAAAGCAGCCTGCCCTGAGCCTTCCCCACCCGTGGTTCACAATGTCCCACAGGTGGGAAAAGTTGCGGTGACTGATTACTGCCGGGTGAATAGACGACGTCCGCATGCGCACGGCTTCTTTTCACTGTGAGGGGAGAGCTTGGGGGAAGCGAAGCATCTGAGAGCTGGGCATGCCCACAAGTGTGATGAATTGGGGGCGTTCCACAAGGACACTCCCCCTTTGCATAGGATGCACTGGCATAGCTGTGGCCAAAATGTTGCTGATATCTTTGGCTATGCACATCTGTGTTGGAGTGCCCTGCATATTTATACTATTGACTTCTCTGGCACCCTAATTGAGGTACCTGCTTAGCAGAGTGTCAAACTACTATTCTCTTTCTAATGGGCATGCCAAAAAATACTTTAATCTCTCTTGCTGAGTAACCCTCTGTTATATTAGTTTTCCTATAAATACGTTGTGATTCTAGTCAATGGTGGTGTTGTCATGCTTTGGCCGGTATCCTATTGGCTGCGGTACCACTGACTGGGATATCCAATTAGCCCCGAAATTTCTTTTCATGAAAATGGTTTTAATTGGAGATATATATCTCTCTCTTTTTTTTTTTTCCCATGAAAAAAATGTTTGTGGCTAATAGGATACTGGCCTTTGGGAGAGGTTTCCACTTACTGTATATAGGTTAACAGTGACCATTGGAAATTGCATTTTTCACGCATTAAATATGCACTACCACCTATGGAAAATATTTTTAGTAATGTGTTTGGGTGGGGGAGGATGTGTTGCTATTTAAATGTTTTGCCTGGCTCCTGCTGGGCATCTATATGAATAGGCACCCCACGGAACAATTCAATTGTTTCTCCATTTTGGCACCCGTTAGTATTTAACGTGGCTAAAAGCACCTGGGTTTAGCTGCACAAACCGGCTAAGCCCATCTAAAGAAGTGGTTAGGGTGCCCAAAACAACGGATTTTGCATACACTTCTTCTCCCATGGCAAGACATACCGACCAAAGAATTTACAGCCATGATCTGATGGACCCCCTCCTCCTAATCTTTGTGCATCTTCCCAATATGCTGCTTGTTGCTGTATAAATTATAGTTTGTCTGGTGTGTTTTTTTTGTTTTTTTTTTGGGGTCCTTCTCCTTATCTTCCTTAAATGGAGAACTCCAGTATTTTGCAATGTGTGTAAAACCTTCAACAGAGCGAAAGTGGAGAAGTTGCTCTTAGCAGCCAATCACCTTCTAGCTGTCATTTAGCACAGTCTATAAAATAAGTTGTTTTGGTTGCTAAGGGCAACTTCTCCACTTTGTCTCTTGAATGTTTGGTACATCTCCCCTTGTTCTTTTACACATTGGTCCAGCTTTCAGTGTACCTGAGATGAGGCACCATTATTACGTATAGGGAAGTCATCCCTTAGTTATTGTCATGTAAATAACCCCCTTCCTGATGTCTAGGAGGACAGGCATCAATGTAAATTTTAGGTCTTATAAACAAATTAGGAAATATGTTTCTAGAAAAGAAATTGTGGTGGAAGAATTGGAAAGCCAGATTGAGCAATTTGGATATCACACACTGTTGCAATAAGAGCAATGATAGGCTCAGGAGAGTACAAGCAGAAAACTGCTAGTCAAAGGCTTACGGTGGGAGTAATTGCTTAGCATCGGGCAATTTACCCATCCTTGCAGTGCTAATTGAAACGACCACTGTGTTTTATTTAGTTTTAGCAGGCATTTTGTATATATTATATATTTTTTTTATTTTGCGAATGACTTGTGTTCCGAGTACATAGAAGACTAGCACTTCTGCCAGGCTGTTTTTGTCTGATTTCAAAATGGCAAAATACGCCCTGCTCTTATGGCGGCACCCTGCTGAAACAGCCTGCCAGGTGCCGTCCCCACCTAGTGGCCACAGTGTCCTGCGGGTGGGATAAGTTGCGGTGCAGCAGTCACTGCTGGTGAATAGATGTCGTGTGCATCTTTTTACAGTGAGTGAGGAGCTTGGAGACAGCCCAGCATGATAAGGACACACCCTCTTCTCGTGGTCATGCCCACTTTTCAGTCATGGTGCACGCACTAGTGACCTTTTTACGGTTTGCCGCCCTGCCCAGCGCCGGAACCTAGAATAATCCAGAGAAGAATGTTTCCAAGAATTTCTTTCGAAATTGGATGGTAAAGCTATGTATGTTTCCATGGGCATTTTGCCATTTAAACAGGTAGCCGGAGATGCTGATATGAAATCTTCCTGTGAGAGGACCTCAATATGATCATGGTGGGGGTACTCGAAAGCTGAACAAAAGTCCCTGTTTGATAAGCAGGGCACCCTTGAAGTTGATATGGGTAACTTCTCCACTTGGTACATCTCCCCTTTAATGGTGCATACACACGGTCAGATTTGATGAGTGATTTCCGACTATTAAAATGAATTAAATCGTTAAAATCTGACTGCAAAAACGTCAGATTTCAGAGATCGTTATCTGAATCGCTCGTCAATGCATGCCCACATGTCACATATATGAATGATTTTTACAATCCTTATCGTTCAGATCTGACACACAATCTGACCGTGTATGCACCATTACTCTTTAAATGTGCATTAAGACAAATCCTTTAGGCCAGTTTCAGACTAAACTCTTTTATCCGGACGGCAAATTAAATGGAAGTTTTTTTTTTTTGCTGTACAGTATGTTTAGTCAAGCATGTAAATACATGGATGCTTTCAGACGACACGAACACGTCACTATCGCCGTGTTACAGCCGTGAATAACCACCGACAAGGACAGCTACCGTCCACGGTTTGTGTTTAAAGATTTAAAAGAGATTCAAACACATGGCAAAAACATCACACACTGCACAAAGTGTGTGTGTGTCCAGTTTGTTTTGCTGTCCGGATAAAACAGTCTGAAACTGGCCTATGGCTTGCTTGAGTCTGATTTATTTATCAGTGTAGAATAATTAAGTGGAAGCTGGAATATACTGCCAAAGAATGAATAAATGTGTATCTAGACCAGTGGTTCCTAACTACAGCCCTTAAGAACCCCCAAAACGTCTTCAGGATTTCTGTCTTGGAAGTAGGTAGTATAAATACTTACACATCAAAATAAATTTGAAATTAAAAGCTCAATTTCTACTTCAGGGTCCTTAGGGTCCACAGGGAAGTACCTTGGGGTATAGGTGGTGGTTGGGGACCAATCCAGGCACCACGCAATTAAATTCTAAGAGCCTCCCAGGGTGCACCAGGCTCCCTTCCTATTTTCCCCCCCCCCCCCCCCCCTTCCGGCCAAGGCACCTTCAGTTTTCGTAAGTGCCCGAGCCGGGTGCTGCATGCAAGGGGGGCTGATAACAGCCCCCGAAGATCTGTGATGTGGACAGTCCAGCGGACGTCCACCACCGCGCTGGTGCCGAGACCCCAGAACTGATTTGGGGATCTCGGCGGGCTTCCAGGGTTCTTACTAGCAGGGACCCCGGAGGATCCCTGACTGTGCCAGGCTTACGGGAGTAGCGGATGCCCGTGGTGGGTTTCCGCCATTACACAATCTTTTCCCCAGGGCTGGGGGCTCCCTAGGGAAGTGGCCTGTAGTAAAGCCAGGCACTGAGTCCTGCGCTGCCACTAGACCACCAGGGACAGCGGGCCGGAGCATGGCAGCGGTACCACTCTTGCGTCCCTGGGGTTAACTGCAGGCCGGGGGAGGAGTCCTTCCCTCCCCGCTGCTTAGCCCATTTACACAGCATGGTCTGTGCGGCGGCTCCTCCCTTCTGAGCTCCGGCGGCCATCTTTGGAGTCTCAGCCAGCAGTGGAGCCGGGTCCCCTCCTACATGCCTCTCCCTCATAGGCGGGGTAGAAGTGCAGATAAAGCGCTTGTCCTACCAGGTACAGAGCCTGTGTAGTTGACAAGAAGCTCTATTAGAACAGGTTGTTCTCAGTTGTATGTGATTTATGCTACTGCTGTCTGCCTGTTTCTTTTCACTGTCAGCCATTTTAACTGTCCCTGTTTTTCACTGAAAAAGACTCTTACAGTACAGGTGCTGTTTGGGGGAGGGTTATATTGTGCATAGATTGTGGTCTGTGCCTAAGGGCGGAATTCAATTGATTATTCCCCCCTTCGCACCCGACGGAGCTATTCTATTGTTGCTCCTGTCGGGTGCGATCAGCTGCTAGCGCTCAATTTCAGCTCGCAGCCCCAGAGGGGTGCTGGCTGAAATCGGCAAAGTGTCCTGTTTGGGCGCCCAAACGGCACTTTTCGCGATCGCGCCCAGCACTTTGTTCGGGGTTAGCCGTTTTACGTGGCTAAACCCGACCACTTTGGGTGCGATCAGCGTGAAACGCTGGCACAATTGAATAGCGGCCCGCGATCTCCTGTCACTTTAGACGGGAGATGCGGGCTGCGAAATCAATTGAATTCCGCCCTAAGTGTCACATACACTGTATATCATGTTCGGTAGTGACTAATCTGTGCAGCTTGCTGCACCTGTCCTGATTTCCTGCATTAGATGTAAGGCAGAAATTGAGGAGGAAGAGGCTGATGGGGGAGGCTTATGTGCTACATGTACGTTCCTAGGCCCTTCTCAGGTTCCCTGTGCTCCTCAGGAGCCCCCTTGGGCCTGTTTGGCACAGGCTATTACAGTCCTGGCAGGGTGTCTATCGGCCCCACATGTGTACCCTCCCATAGGATTTGCACAGCAGCCGATGGTACCGGCCCCCTATGGCTCAGATGGTGGTGGCACAGGGCCACCCTCAACCTGTGTCTCAAGCATCCTCTGAGCTTAGCTGGGTGAACCATTGCCTTACAGGGTTAATATCCTTGCAGAGAGTTCAAAGGAATCCCCGCCTAGGCCTGCAAAGCAGCCATTATTGTCATCCCAGTCTACTCATTACGACGATGATGATGACATGACGTCAGATGATGGGGAAATTCTAGATCCATCTGATACTGATCTTCCTACCAAGGTGGTGTGTGTGTATATATGTGTGTATATATATATATATATATATAATGTGTGTGTGTGTGTGTGTGGTCTGTGAAGTCATGGTGATTGAAGACAAGGCTTATGATGAAAATAAGCTGACGTATGCTCATTTTAGAAATGTTTAAAGGAAACATTGCAGTAGTGCTTTTATCTGGTCAGTTAGTAGATCATCTGGAGGAGACATGGAAAGCTGCTGGGAAGAGATTTCAACCTCAGAAGTGTTTGGCTTATGCCTACCCTTTTGTGGAGAATTAAATTTCTAAGTGGGAATCTCCTCCACGTGGATTCTCATGTGACACGTCTAGTGAAGAGTGCGACCCTGCCTATGCTGTCCATGTTTTCTCTGAGGGATTCTACGGACTGTGTAATGTGGAGGTATGTCTGAAGTCCATTTACTCTCTCGCTGGAGGGGTCGCGAGACCTATGGTTGTGTGCTGGGTGGCCAGAGCCATGAAAAAATGGGCTAATGCCTTGGAAGAATCCCTGTCTTTTGGGGCTACCAGTGAGCAATTCGTACTGATAAGCAGCTGAATCCCGGAGATTGCCTATGTCAATGAGGCAGCTTTGGATGGGAACCTACTTCCAGGATTTGTACGGCAGCGGTATCCGCTTGTCGTTCTTTGTGGCTACGCTCTTGGAGAGCACATGCAGATTCCAAGAAGGACTTGGAATGTCTTCCGTACAATGGTCAGGTACTGTTCGGTCCGGCCTTGGATAAGATTGTGGATACGTTGGCGGCAGTAAAATCTGCGTGCTTGCCTTCGGCTCCGACTACTTCTGGGTCATGGACTTCGTCCATTCTATCCTATCTGCCTCTGGGTAAGTCCAGAGGTGCAGTCCTTTCCGAGGCCTTCAGGAAACAAGAAGACCACTAAGCCTAGGAAACTGGCTTGGAGCACCAGCCGCCAAGCCTGATGACAAGCCTTCAGCTTGACGTGACGGGCCTACCCTTGGGGAACCCATTGTGGGAGGCTGACTTCAATTAGCCCAGTGTTGGTGTCAGACCACCACGGAGGCTTTGGGTAAGGGAAGTGGTCTCTCACGGGCATGCCCTCTCCTTCTGCAGAAGGCTTCCCCATCAGTTCTTTACCACGGACCTTCATTCAAATCCTGTGAAGGCTCTGGAAATTCACAAGGTAGTACGATCTATGCTCCAGGAAGGGGTTATAGTACCGGTCCCGTTACCCCAAAGGGGGACTGGTTGTTATTCCAACCTCTTTCTGGTGCAAAAGCCAAACTGATCGTATCGGCCTATACTTAACCCAAAGTCTCTAAACAGATATTTGAGTGTGCCTCGGTTCAGGATGGAAACCCTGTGTTCCATTTATTTTAGCTATGGAACCTGGGGATTTTATGGTGTCTCTGGATATCCAGGATGCATACCTGCATCTCCCGATACCAACATCTCATCCGCGATTCCTCAAGTTTGCGGTAGCGAACCAACATTATCAGTTTCAGGCATTACCCGCGGTGGGACCCTGCTGAAACATGGTCCAGAGTCCCCAGGCAGGGGGCTCCCTGGGGACTGGCTGCAGTGTGGAGCCAGGTACCTAACCTGCACTTCCACTACCCCCCTGGGACAGCGGACCGCGGTTGAGCGGTAGCGCTGTGGCGTCCCAGGGGTTAATTGCATGCCAGGGGAGTGCGCCTTCCCTGTAGCACAGCTGGTGCCTCTCCCGCTGCACACAGCCCTCTCTGCACTGTGCTGGCTGGCCCTGTGGCAGCGCTCCTCCCCCAGGCCGGCCTCCTCTATGCTCCTCGGTGGCCATCTTTACAAGCGCATGGTGAACGCTGCTGGAAGCTTGGAAGCGGTGGCATCGCGGTCTGGGTCCCCCGGCATACCTCTCCTCCGTTTGGTTCAGGTCTGTGTATGCAGCGCTGTGTCCTACCAGGCTCTGTGTCTGCGTAGTTGATTATCAGCGCTGTTAGTGCAGGAATTGATTTTATTTGCATTGTATGTGACTTCTGCTAGCGCTGCTGCCTGTACTTTCATTTTCTACTGTCAGCCTTTTCACTGTCCCTGATCCTTTTTCTGCTAAAGCCCTTGCGGTGCGGTGATTGCAGGGTGGTCTCACACTATACTACGAGTATCAGTGAGAGGGGTCACATACTTACCATCATGTCTGAGAGTGACTTTCCTCTCCAGCTTTTGTGTACTACGTGCAAGGTACCTATAGCAGAGGGGGAAGGTAGCTATGTCGGCAGTGGTATTTATTGGCGCGGCCAATTACTGTTAAGGCCCCGGTACAGGAGCCGCCCTGGGCTTGTTTCGCCAAAGCGCTTACAACCCTCGTGGGCCAGTTAGCTCCGCAGCCTGCGTTCTCACAGATGGGTTTGTCCCAGCAGTCGGTGGTGTCGTCACCCATGCAGGGTTTCCCGAGACAATTGATGGTACCACACAGTCTCCCTATTTCCCCTCCCCAAGTCTCTCAGGAGCCTGCGTGGGTTAATTCTCTGACCATTCTGTACAGCACTTGTCGGACGTGTTACAAGGGGAGTCTGTGTTGAGGCCGCATAAGCGGTCGGTGGCGTGTCTGTCCGCTCCTTATGAGGATGACGACGTGACGTCCGATGATGGGGAGATTCTGGATCTTTCGGACCAGGAACCTCTCCGTACTAAAGAGTCGGACGCTAGGTCCAAGGTTTATATTCCTGGACTTATTCGGGCAGTCCGCACAGCTTTAGTGATCGAGGATGAAAATCCTCCGGTGTCAAAATCTAAATATGCCTTTTTTTAAGAATATTAAGGGTGACGCCACAGTGTTTCCTCTTTCGGGTCAGTTAGTGGACCATTTAGAGGAGGCGTGGAAACATCCAGGCAAACGGTATCAGCCTCAGAGGCGCCTGGCGGTGGCTTATCCGTTTGCGGATAATTATTTTTCTAAGTGGGAATGACCTCCACAGGTGGGTTCCCATGTGACACGCCTAGTCCGCAGTGCCAAATTGCCCATGCCCTTCATGTCTTCCTTTTGAAGGATGCTACGGACCGCAAGGTAGAGATTTGCCTAAAGTCCGTTTATTCTCATGCGGGGGGGGCAGCTAGGCCGGCTATGGCCATTTGTTGGGTAGCCAGAGGTGTGGAGCGCTGGGCTGATGATTTGGAGGCGTCTTTCGATTCCGACTGTTCGGCTGAACAGACCCAGTTGATAGGCAATCTCCGGGACTCGGCCACTTATATCAATGAGGCGGCCTTGGATATCAGTACCCTGGCATCTCTGATTTCTTCGGCTGTCGCTGCTCGTCGCACCTTATGGTTGCGTTCTTGGAAGGCGGACACTGATTCCAAGAAGGGCTTGGAAGCTTTGCCTTTCAATGGAGGAGTCCTCTTTGGTCCGGATCTGGACAAAATCGTAGCCACGCTGGCGGCAGCCAAATCGGCATGTCTTCAGTCTGCTGCAGTGCCTTCCAGTTCAGGTACGTCATCCTTTCGGCCTTACAGGGTAGGCCTAAGACGCAGTGTTTTTCCAGACAGGCTGGCCCCAAAAAAACGGCCAAGCCCAGGAAACAGGCGTGGAGTACCAGACGTCCGTCCCTAAGCCCGATGACAAGCCTACGGCCTGACGGTCCGGGCCTCCCTTTAGGGGATCCCAAAGTGGGAGGCCGCCTGCTGCAGTTCGCCCAGTGTTGGTCGGTTACCACGACAGACACTTGGGTTCTCGAGGGGGTTTCTCACGGGTACGCCCTCTCCTTTCGGCACAGGCCCCCGTCTTGATTCTTCACCACGGGTCTTCCATCAGACCGGAACAAAGCCGTGGAACTGCGGAAGGTTTTGCACACTATGCTCCAGGCTGGAGTTATAGTGCCTGTTCCATTCTCCCAGAGGGGCCAGGGTTTCTATTCCAATCTGTTTTTGGTGCAGAAACCCAATGGGTCGTATCGTCCGATCCTCAACCTCAAAGCACTCAAGTCTTTGCGGGTGCTGAGGTTTCGGATGGAGACCCTACGGTCCATCATTCTGGGGATTACATGGTGTCGTTGGACATACAGGACGCTTACCTGTATGTCCCTATTCTTTTACGCCATCAACAGTTCCTCAGGTTTGCAATCCGCAACGACCACTTTCAGTTCCGGGCGTTACCTTTTGGGCTGGCGACAGCACCACGTGTATTCACAAAGGTGATGGCGGTCATGGCGGCTGCTGGGAGTCCGCATGTTACTGTACTTGGACAACCTTCTGTTGGTGGCAGGATCTCCAGAGCTCCTTCTACGCCACTTGGACCTGACCATTGCGGTACTGCAACGGCACGGCTGGTTGATAAACTGGCAGAAGTCCACCCTGATGCCGTCTCAGAGGATTCTGCACCTCGGAGCCTTATTGGACTCCGGACAGCAAAGGATCTTTGTGACTGGGGAAAAGATCTCTGCCTTACAGTTGAGGGTGCGCAGTTGTCTGCAGAATCGCTGTGTGTCTCTGCACTCAGCGATGAGGTTACTGGGCTCCATGGTGTCGGTATTCGACATGGTGGAATATGCCCAGTTTCACTCCAGCCCTCTGCAGCAAATCCCAGACGATGGTGCTCACTCCAGAGGTTCGCCTGTCCCTAGCCTGGTGGTTGCAGACGACCCATCTCAACAGGGGTTGTCCGTTCTGGGTGGCGAATTGGGTCCTGTTGACAACGGACGCCAGTCTGCGAGGCTGGGGAGCAGTCATGGGTCCACACTTGTTCCAGGGCAGGTGGACTCGGGCGGAAACAGAGCTTCCAATAAACCTCTTGGAGCTCCGCGCGGTATTCAATGCTCTCCAGCAGGCACATCGGGTTCTCCAAGGTCACCCAGTGCAGGTCCAGTCGGACAACGCTACCACCGTGGCCTACATAAATCGGCAAGGAGGAACCCGAAGTCGGGCAGCTCTCGTAGAGGTGTCCCGAATCCTGGTTTGGGCGGAGCACAATCTCCCGGCCATATCAGCAGTCTTCATCCCGGGAGTCCTAAACTGGGAGGCAGACTTTCTCAGTTGCCAGGACGTCATCCGGGGGAATGGTCTCTGCACCAGGACGTCTTTCAACTTGTGGTGGACAGGTGGGGTCTTCCAGAGATCGACCTCATGGCGTCACGGCACAACAACAAGTTGCCGGTGTACGGGTCTCGCACAAGAGACGAAAAGGCGTCTCTGGTGGATGCTCTGTCCGTTCCGGTGGACGTTCCGGTTTGCTTATCTGTTTCCTCCGTTTTCCCTTCTTCCACGGGTAATCCGGAAATTCAAACAGGAAGGAGGGACGCTCCTGTTGATAGCTCCCGCGTGGCCCCGGAGGCACTGGTTCTCAGACCTCCAGGGACTGTCCGTGGATATTCCTCTGCGGTTGCCGTTACGTCCGGACCTCCTGTCACAGGGTCCTTGTCTTCACCCGGACCTCACTCGGCTGTCTTTGACGGCGTGGCTGTTGAGACGGCCATGTTAAGGTCCAGGGGGTTTTCCAGCTCTGTAGTCCAAACAATGCTAAGGGCTCGGAAACCATCCTCTGCAAGGATATACCATCGTGTGTAGCATACGTTCTTCCAGTGGTGTCGGTCGAGAGGTTATGCTCCTTGGGAGTTCCGTCTGTCTAGAGTGTTAGCTTTCCTACAGGCGGGACTGGACCATGGGCTTCGCCTTGCGTCTCTGAAGATGCAGGTGTCTGCCCTGTCCGTCTGGTTCCATCGTAGAATTGCTGCAATCCCTGATGTGCGCATCTTTATGCAAGGTGTTCTCAGATTTCAGCCACCTTTTGTTCCACCAGTGGCGCCTTGGGATTTAGCTGTGGTCCTGAGGGCTCTCCAGGGACCGCCGTTTCAACCACTGGGCTCAGTGGACCTCAAATGGCTGACGGCTAAAACTATTTTCCTTCTGGCCATTGCTTCGGCCAGACGTGTTTCTGACTTAGGGGCTCTCTCTTGTAGACCCCCTTTTCTGATTTTTCATAGGAACAGGGTGGTGCTGGGCACTCGTCCTGGTTTCCTTCTCAAAGTTGTTTCGAGTTTCCACATCAACGAGGAAATCGTTGTCGGCTTTTAACTCTCCTGATCTTTCAGTGGGTGAGGCCACTTTGGATGTTGTGCGGGCCTTAAGGATTTATGTTGACCGCACTTCTTCGTTTAGGAAGTCGGACGCCTTGTTTGTCCTCTATGGCTTCCGTAAAAAGGGTTGGCCTGCTTCAAAGCAGACTTTGGCAGGCTGGATTCGTATGGCCATTTCAGAAGCTTATCTTCATGAAGGCATTCCGGTTCCTTCCTCTGTGAGGGCTCATTCCACTAGGTTTGTGGGTCCTTCGTGGGCTGCCCGACGTGCCTCTGCAGTTCAGATCTGCCAGGCTGCCACATGGTCCTCGGTCCATACCTTTGTGAGGTATTGCGTGTTTGACACCTTTGCCTCTCAGGATGCTTCCTTTGGGCAGCGGACCCTGATGTAGAAAATAGGAGATATGGTAAGAACTTACCTTTTATCTCTCTTTCTACGAAGTCCATAGGGTTCCACAGGTGGGTGGGTGTGTGTGTGTGTGTGTGTGTGTGTGTGTGTGTGTCATATTTTATTTTTTATTTTTTTCTCTTCCTTCTCCTCCAGCCTATGGCTTGGTACGTAACTGAGATGGCTTGGGGGCGGGATATAGGAGGGGGACCCTAGTGCATCCTGGGAGGCTGAAAACGTAACTATGGTGCCCGATGCCTGACATCATCACCTATACCCCAAGGTGGAACCCTATGGACTTCGTAGAAATAGAGATAACAAAGGTAAGTTCTTACCACATCTCCTATTATTGTTAGCAGGGTCTCCAGAGGTATTTCACCACCACCACCTACAACTGACTATATCTGTGTTGCAGAATCACGGCTGGCTGATTAATTGGAAGAAGTCATCCCTAACTCCTTATCGGAGGATGCTCCATCTCTGAGCACTGCTGGATACTCTGCAACAGCGGATCTTTTTGACGGATGAAAAGATCTGTGTTGCAGACAAGAATTTGCACTTGCCTGCGGGACCGCAGAGTGTCAATCCACTCTGCAATGCGGTTACTGGGGTCCATGGTGTCGACGTTCGACATTGTGGTGTATGCCCAGTTCCACTCAAGGCCACTTCAGAAGTTAATCCTCTCCAGCTGGGATGGGTTGCCTCTTCGGCTAAAGACTCAGATGCTAGTGCTTTCTCCGGAAGTACGTCTGTCTCTGGCCAGGTGGCTACAGACGTCTCATCTCAACAAGGGACTCGCCTTCTGGATCTCTGATTGGGTCCTTCTGACGATGGACACCTGTCTCCATGGGGTGGGGTGCTGTGACAGGTCCACACAAGTTTCAGGGCCGGTGGACTCTGGCATAGTCTGCTCTTCCGATCAACATATTGGAACTTCGAGCAGTCTTCCGAGCTCTACAACAAGCAAGACTTTCTCCAGGGGAACCATGTGCAGATTCAGTTAGACAACGCCACGACGGTGGCTTACATAAATCATCGAGGAAGAACTTTGAAGTCAGGCGGCTCTGAAAGAAGTATCTCGCATTCTGACTTGGGCGGATGGCAATCTACCAGCCATCTCTGCAGTGTTCATTCCAGGAGTGCTCAACTCCTCATGGCCTCCAGACACAACCGCAAGCTGAGGGCATACGGATCCCGAACAAGAGACGCAGAGGCTCTCCTTTGTAGATGCTCTGTCGGTACGGTGGACCTTCCAGTTCGCGTATCTGTTTCCTCTGTTCTCCCTTCTTCCTCGGGAGCTTCGATAGTTTAAGCAACACGGAGGCATGATCCTGCTGGTGGCTCCAGCGTGGCCCAGACGTCACTGGTACTCCAGATCTTCTGAGTCTCTCCATCGACACTCCGTGGTCGCTTCCTCAGCGTGCGGACCTGTTGTCTGAGGGTCCATGTCTTTACCCGGATCTGGGTCGTCTGTCTTTGACGGCGTGGCTCTTGAAACATCCCTCGAGGTCAAAAGGTTTTTCTAGCTCTGGTGAATACCATGCTCATGGCTAGGAAGCCGGCTTTGGCCAGGATTTACCACAGGGTCTGGCACACCTATTTTGAATGGTGCCGACCTAGGGGGTACGATCCTCTGGTGTTTCGGATTTGCAGAGTCCTAGCCTTTTTTCAGGTGGCCTTGGATCACAGTCTGCACCTTGTCTCTTTTGAAGGTGCAGGTTTCTGCTTTCAGTGTAGTTTCAGCATCGGATTGCCCCTCTTGCTGATGTTCACACCTTTTATGCAAGGGGTCGTTTGCATATAGCCTCCCTTTGTCCCTCCGTTGGATCCTTGGGTTTTGACTGTGGTTCTGAAGGCCCTTCAAGGTCCCCCATTTGAACCACTGGGCTCAGTGGACCTCAAATGGCTTACAGCTAAGGTTGTTTTTCTTTTGGCTATTGCTTCTGCCAGAAGAGTGTCAGATCTGGGGCCTCTTTCCTGTCCCCCCCCCCCCCCCCCCCCCTATTTGATTTTTCATGAGGATAGGCGGTTCTTCGGACTCTCCCTGGTTGTCTCCCTAAGGTGGTATCCAGTTTCCACATTAATGAGGAGATCATTGTTCCGGCCTTTCACTTCTCCAGGTTTGTCGGTGGGTGAGGCCACGTTGGATGTGGTTTGTGATCTTCGCATTTATGTGGAGCGCAAATGTTCTTTCCGGAAATCGGATTGCTTGTTTAGTACGGTTTCCACAAAAAGGGTTGGCCGGCCAATAAGCAAACTTTGGCCCATTTGGATTCGCTTGGCGATTTCTGAGGCCTATGTTCATGAGAGCATTCCTGTTCCGCCCTTTGTCACTGCTCATTCTACGAGGTCTGTGGGTCCCTCGTGGGCAGCTTGGCGTGGTGCCTCAACTGTTCAGCTGTGTAAGGCGGCCAAGTGGTCTTCGGTTCAGACCTTTTGTGAGGTATTATGCTTCCGATTCCTTCGCCTCTCAGGCTGCTTCCTTCGGATGGCAGATTCTCCTTTCTGCACAGGAGCGTCCCCGCCCTTGAAGGATACTGCTTTGGGACATCCCCAAGGTACTTCCCTGTGGACCCTAAGGACCCTGAAGTAGAAAAACAAGAGATGGTAAGAACTTGCCTTGGTTATCTCTGTTTCTACGAGGTCCTTGGGGTCCACAGGGCGCCCACCCTGACACCATGTGCTTCAGAAGGGGCTTGTTCTGGTCGCCAGTTTTTCTGTCTCCTTTCTGTGAGTATGAGATTCTTGTGCATGCAGGACTTTCTCCTTTTCTCTTTCTCCTCCTCTGGCTTGGTACGTAACTGAAGGTGCCTTTGCCAGGGGGTTGGGGTATAGAAGGGAGCCCGGTGCATCCTGGGAGGCTCTAAGAATTTAACTGCAAGGTGCCCGGATTGGTCCCCAACCACCTATACCCCAAGGTACTTCCCCGTGGACCCTAAGGACCTCGTAGAAACAGATAACCAAGGTAAGTTCTTACCATATCTCTTTGTTTGTTTGACATTAAATTATATGTAGGGATATTAAAATAAAGCATTATAGTAACTTGCTGAACTAGACTTCGACAAAATGACGTACTGACAGATGAACTGAATGTATATAAATGTAGGGTTATACTCCTAGACAGTGGTAATGTTAGTCACGTAAATTAATATAATTGGCTGGTGGGATGACTGAGATGAACAAAGATTTTGGGATTACTAATGGAAAGCTAGTGGAAGCACATAGAGCCATGTAGTGGTTGCAAAGGGAAATAAAATCCTGGGATGTATAAATGGAGATAATGATATGATGTAATTATAACTATAAGTCACTAGTTATTCTTGTCTTGAATATTAGGTAATGTTTTGGGTGCTACATTATAAAATGGGTGTAGGAAAACTAGGGAGGTAGGCAACCACCTTAATAAAGGTTGTTATAAAAAGATTAGAAAATCTGTATGTAGTTGGCATCCCGACGGTCAGGCTGCCAGCGCCGGAATCCCGGTAACAATCAGAACCCCGAGCGCTGACATCCCGACAGTAAGTATTAGTGTTTGGGATAGGTAATAGCGGGATGTTTAGTTAGGCTGGGGGGGTGCTGGGTTGGGCTGTAAGGGGGCAGGGGTTTAGATTTAGGCTGTAGGAGGGGAGGGTTAGGTTTAAGCTGCGGGGAGGCGGGGGGTGTTAGGTTTTGGTATAGGGTTAAATTACTTACTTACAGGTGTCTGTATTTTAAACAAGTCTGCATTCTGAGCATCAGTATTGTGTGCGCCGTGATCTAGGATTCTTTATACTGCTTTAGAGGTGACAATATGTATACATATATTCCAGGTCCGTACAATGATTTGTCTAACACAGTAGTTTCTAAGCCTCAGGTTTTCCCAACATGTCATGTTTTGAGGATTTCTGTCTGTGGAAGCAGGTGGGATTATTACTGACTCTGCAAATTGTATTTACTCACCAGTGCAGGAAATTCATAAAACATGACTTGTTGGTGGTACTTGAAGACTGGAGTTGAGAACCCCTGGTCTAACAAACTTTCCATGCCAAGAAATAAATATACAGAGGACAAGGGGCATTCTCCCATTTGGAAAATACTTTTTTTTTTTTTTTTCTTCTACCATAATTGTAGAACAGGGGATCTTAGTGTGTAAGCTCTATTGCGCGTGCACACTGGTCGTTCATTGCATTCGTCCCATGCTGCACAGCAGATGGGACGATGCAATGAATGATGCCATGCTAATGATTCATGGAACGATATGTCACACTGTCATGCACCGGTTCATATAGTGTGTACGTCACACATGATATATCGTTCCATTGTGTCATGCCGTCACTGGGTTCACACATCGTATAGTGTGTAACCAGCCTTAGTTTTGCCTTCCTCTGGTTCAGTGCAGTTGCACTTTTATTAACAAAAACCCGATCTATGAGGAGCGATTCAATTCAGCGCAATGCTAAATAGACCCAGGAGGAAGGTTCCCGGAGCTGTTTAGTTCTACTACAAGATTTCTGCTCGCACCCTCCTGAGGGTGCGAGTAGAAATGAGTCTTAAGTGCCGGCTGCGATGCTGTTTTTTGGCTTAGGGCGGCGCTAATGGCCTTGCGGCTGGCACGTTAGCCGGGGAATGCCTGTTACCGTAAACACCCAGTATGTCCTCTCCTTTCCTGTTTTTAGAAATGTGTGTTTTAAAAGGAGAAAAAGACTTGTGGGTGGGGTTGTATATTAATTACATTTCTTTTATTAATTTGATTGCGTTCTCGCATAACTAGGGTCCTCTTTACCATTTTCGTGATTATTCAATTAATTTGCGGGTCTTTTTCCTCCCAGGCTAATGCTGAGCATACAATGTTCAATTATCAGGCTGATCAGCCGATAATTATCTGATTTGGTCGATTTTATTAAGCCGTGTCTTGCCGTAACCAGTCAGTATTTATGGGGCATGTCCGATGACTAGTTGGCTGCTTCTGGCACTGTATGCGCTACTGCCTGGCCTGCATTTCCCCGTTTTCTTCACAGGAGCAGAACGGGAAAATGTTTCCCCAACATGGGAGCAATGCAGATATCGTGGCCATACACTGTAAAATCATCTGTGTATTGGCATGATATCTGCTGGTTTCAGGCTTTCAGATAAAATGTCTGTCATTTGCAATAAACTTGAGATTTGAAATAATTGCAGCCTCTGGGCTAGTCACAGGAAGTATTTGAATAGCTCCCAGGCACATAGACCTGTCCTGACACTTATTGGTGAATGCGATGTTTAATTATGCCAGGAATGAGTTACTGGAGCTAATCAATTGGCCACACTGTTAACATCGACTAGAGAACTTCTGCTTGCACACTCCTGAGGTGCGAACAGAAATCTGACTAAGCTAGTGCTGTGATCCTGGCTTCGGGCTTGGCGCTTGCGCTAACAGGATCATGGCCAACAGTTAAGTTGGAGAATGCAGGTTACCACAACTAAACAATGGGCGTTAGGCCCAATCTGCCAATAATCATGTGATCGGGCTGCTAATTAGTGTATTGCCGTGACAGCTCAATATCGGTCTGTTGGACATGCAAAACCGTCCAGCATGTCCGATAGATCCGATAATTGGTCTGCCGCATCTGGTAGTGTATACGCTGCCATGGCTGACAACCAGACATTTCCCCTGTTACTTCTCAGGGGAGCAACAGGGAAATGTATCCTCCCCAGGGGAGGAACGCAGACATCATGGCCATACACTTGTGAAATATCAGTGTATGGCCACAATATCAGATGGGGTTTCATGCTGTCAGTTAAAATGCCTGACAGATAAAAGGTCTGTCGATCTGTCAGTGTAAAATAAATAACGTAATCCAATAATGTGTTTTTAACTTTTTCCAAACCCAATACATTTGTGCTCCATTCGCTAAGTTAGTCGTTTTCAACTGTAATCCTTAAGTACCGCAGGTTATGTTTTTAGGATTTCTATCTGTGGTAACAGGTGGCTTAATTATTAACTCAAAATAGATTAACTTGCCTGTGCATGATTAAAGAAATCAAGATAATACCTGCCGGGTATACTTGAGGATTGGAGTTTGAAAACCACTGTTCCATTATTTGTAGCATTTCTGCAAAGGTGGCTTTTGAATGTCTCATTTGAGGCTCAAATTTTACTTTGTCACATAGCTTCACAATAACAGTCTTTTGGGAATTGTATGGATGTGAGAGGGTTATAATACATGTTGTTGGAGTACTGTTTTGTTGAAAGAAAAGTAACTTTCATGTGGTCTAGTGTACATTTGCATAAGGAATTTTTTCAGTGGTTTGAATTAATAAAAAATATTGTATATTTGTAAATATGAATGATTATTTATAAATGGTAAATTTATGGTGTAGTAACCCAGATACTATGTTCTGTAATTTGTTTTTCTGCATTTTCTTACAGAGAATATGCATCTGGAGATCAAGGTCGCTCTGAATTTTATTATTTCATATCTGTACAATAAGCTTCCGAGGCGAAGAGCTGACCTGTTTGGAGAAGAATTAGAGAGGCTTTTAAAAGGCAAATATGAAGGTCACTGGTACCCAGAAAAACCACTGAAGGGATCCGGCTATCGTTGCGTTCACATTGGAGAAACTGTTGATCCAGTGGTAGAGCAGGCAGCACGCAGGAGTGGACTCAACATAGAAGATGTAAGAGCAAATGTACCTGAAGAGCTGAGTGTGTGGATTGATCCATTCGAAGTCTCTTACCAAATTGGGGAGAAAGGAACAGTAAAAGTATTGTACCTGGAAGACGTTGAGAACAGCACAGAGCTAGACAAGGAGATCAAGAGTAGTTTCAATCCTGAGGCACAAGCATTCATACCAATAACGACCCAAGAGACCTCCCTGTCTAACTCCCCATCTCCATCCTTTGGCCAGTCTCCAAGCCCCACTTTTATCCCTCGTGCCACCCAGCCCATTACCTTCACTACTGCCACATTTGCAGCCACCAAGTTTGGCTCAACCAAGATGAAGAAAGGTGGACAGCGCATGGCAAGATCACCCACCAATAACCTGGCGAAGCACAAGGGTCTCTCTTTGTCAATGCATTCACTAAACTTCAGTCCTGCCCAGGGGGCTCCATCCCAGCTTTCTCCAAATGCCAAGGAGTTCGTCTTCAGTGGACCACCAGGGCTGTTTTTTGATGGTGATGGCCAGAACCTTCCAAGCCCTGGCCAATTTGCTTCTCCCTTCAACACTGGGAACAGCCTGTTCAATGAGAAATCTCCTTTTGTTGATGGATTGAACTTCAGCCTTCCCTACCCAAGCCAACCTTTCCAGCCTGTTGTCCTGGCTAATTGAGGTTCTTGAAGAATTTCTTCCTCATGGATTTTTTTTGTTTTGAAGACCCAGAATAAAAAAAGAAAAAGGAAAATTTAATTTTGATTTATGAAATATGGTAATGCAAGCAAGAATATTACTGGGAGACAAAGTACTTGGTTTTCATTGCTACTGGACACTTGTGAAGTTCTTACCTTTTTACAAAAAGATGAATATATACATGAAATACAGATCTGGAGGGAGATTCTATGGAGAACTATAAAATTTTTAATATATTTTTTTTTCTTCATTGGATGCATTGGAATATTTTCATTCACTTTTGGGGTTCCCTCCCACATGTGCCCAAAAGAGGAATGAAAAAAATGTTTTTGGCTTATATTGGTCTGCATGGGCATATCAGAATAGCTATGGCAGAATTGCCACACTAACAAAGTGAACCTGGTACATTTAGCAGCTTGGTACAATCTTACATCCTTTACAACATCATCCTCTGCCAGCCTGGAAGAACAACTTGTCTCACATTTTGAAAACCATTTTATTTTTATATATTTATGTATGTTTCCCTTCTGTTGCTGCAATTCTTTATTGCCATTGTCTGTTCACACTATTTACCCTTTACCCTTCTTGCACTTCATGTTTACCTAGAGCATTCTCTAATGTGTAGATTTGTGGGCTTTCTTTATTTCTCTTAAGAATATATTATCCAGATTTTTTTATTTATTCAATTATCCCTACCTTTTGTGTGTGGGGGGGTGGTTTTTTTTTTTTTTTTATATTACTGTCGCCCCCACGCCACAATCTTCCCTTACCTGTTGCTCCATCTCAGTCATGCATGTAAACTTCAATCCAGAGAAGAGATTGCATCTTCAAGGAATTCTTATTTTGTCTCTTTTAATGTAGGACTCGTTTGTTATACAAAAAACCATACAAGTATAATACGGATCATCTGTTAGTCCTGTATATACTGCACTGCCTCCAATCTCTATGCAGATGGTGATTAGTCTGGATTAGTCTGACAGGCTTAGGCAAGTTACTGCTTTTACACCTCAAGTCCCAGCATTCCCTGCCACCATGGGATATCTATTTCTATAGCATCAACAAGGCAACACATTATCTACCTCCGGTTAACAGTCTATGAGGTAGTTAACATTTTGTTTTTGTTTTTTTTTAAATTGATTTTCTATGTTTAAGGTCAACCTTTAGTGGAGCTGTCACTAATTAAATGTGTCCTTCACATAAAACCAATCCCTACTCCCACCTTCCCTAAGCAGAAGGCTGGTTCTCACTGTGGGATATATTTTTTTTTTTCATCCTGCCCCTATAATGTTGCTGCAAGGAAAAAACAAAGCATAACTCTGAAAGATCTGTGTCTCTGCTTTAAGTAAAGGAGGTGAATCCAGCAGGGAGGGGGGGCACAGTTAACCACAACTTTACTAAAAATGGTATTGTCCTTTTAAGTGTAGCATGCTAATAAAGCAGCAGTTATAAGCCGTAATTGGCTACTTGCTATCTGACTTATGAAGGCACTTCTAATATAATGCAGAGCGATTTTTTTTTTCTTCATTCTTGTACTATAATACATCTACTGTCATAGGATCTAGTTTATCAAACCGGCAACATAAGGCCAATATTCATATTTCTCCGAATCCCTTAGAAAAATCACAAACTGGGAACTCCACTTCCCAGTTCTACTTTTAAGGTGGGATTTAAAGCAGAACTTCTTTCTCTGCTAAGCAGTATTAAAATCACCTGAGCCCCTTACGCTAACCTTTATACAGGGATTTCCTGTGTTCAAAAATGTTGTTTTTCTTATGCCTTCTGACCTCTTCAGAAAAGGCATATTTAGGTATATGTAAAACTCGCATTATTGCAGGGCCAAAATGTTGGTATTGGGTAAAGAAAAAAGATAATATATTAACAAATGTTTTATATTATATCTATATTTTTAAAGCGGTTTATAAATCCATTTTTTATTTATTTTATTTTTTAAGACTTTTTGGAACAAGCCTTCCAAGGATCAGTAATGTTCTATATATTAATTAACTAAAAAAAAAAAAAAAGACAAAAAAAAAAAAAGATTAAATATATATAGCGCGCGCCCAGTGTCTTTATAAAGGTGTCATTGATACCAACAGTGAGGGTCACTAACCAGATTAATACAAGGTTGACAACTGTCAGTGTTGGATTTTTGAAATAAAGAGCTTGTGTTTTTAGAAGCCTGAGGGTCCTTCCTTTTTCAATCATGACATTTGGAAAAGCTCCTTTTTGATCAGTATCAACTACAAAAATGTCTGTATTAGACAACAGAGTAAAATGTGGGAAACACTGGGGTGGTCTTTCAGAACATGAATTACTCTATATCCACAGGGATGATTGACAATGTGTGTTGATGTCTTTGGCAGTTTTTCTTTTGGCTCCCATGTGAATAAGGAATATAGAAATAAAATCTGTCCCATCAAGACCTGGTCTTGGGAAGCCTTGCTTTTTAACCCATTGAGCTTTATAACATACACACATTTGCTGCACAATTCCCAAACTTTAATCAAAAATTATTTGTTGAACTGTTCTGTAAGGTTTCCAAACCCATCCATAATGTCATAGTATAAGCTGCAGTTGCATGGAGCTATATCGATTGTGTGGCACATACATCCCCAACCAGCCTATTATGTATGTGTACTCACCATGACAACTTAGCTGTCTACAGACTTTTTTTTTTTTTTTTTGAAAGCAGATGGTTTACACTCTTGTCCATCCACTGATCTTGATTATACGTCAACTATAGAATGTATGAAAAATTTCATACTTAAGCAGTTATTTATTTCTCAATTGCTCTGTGTGACAGATATATTTTTCCTCTGAAAGTTGTGATCAGTGTAGTGTCCATCATTTGTAATCTAAGGGCTCTTACACAAAGGTGTTGAACCATAGACATACCATTAGCAGAATGTCAGACCCTGTTCTCAGTTTCCCTACAGCATAGTGTCACACTCTGCTCCATTATATGTAACTGTGTTAATGCTTCAGAGTTCTTCAGGCTAAGTGAATGTTTTCCAGAATGTATCCGTGTAGAGCGGGTCATTTAAACTCTCGTGTAAGAAGCCTAATAAAAAGAATAACTCATTATTTTTATTTTTTTTATTATTCTAACCTGAAGCAGTAGTGTGCTTCATGAAATGCTTATATGATCATGTCTGCAGCAAAATATAAGTGAAAAAGAAATGAATAAATAAAAAAAAAAACTATAAAATACTCTGGAGCATACATGCCTACTCTCCTGGGAGTCTCCCAAATATCGGGCGCTCCCGGCCCCCCGGAAAAGTAGGCTAATCTCCTGACTGCCGTAAACGCCCTCCCCTGCAGTGGGGCTGGCTGGTGACTCGATTCGCGCTGAATCGCAACATCGTGGCTTTGCAATGCTATTAGGCTCGACATTGTGACAAGGGGGTGGGGCCACAATGACAATCAAGTGGCCACGCCCCTGCTCCCGCCCCCATATGTCATCGCCTGGCCATGCCCCCTGCTGTATACAGACATTTAGCTCCCTCCTGGAAGGATGGAGCTGAATGTCAGCAAGTATGCTCTGGAGTGGTCATAGACATACATGTCCCTACTTGCACAGAACCTCCATGCCCCTTACTGATTGTTGTGAGCCCAGCAACTTGTTGCACTTATAATATTGCTTTTGGTAACAACTAATGTAGGTTAATAAAGAATCTCCAATATATATATATATTTTTATATATTTGCTTCTGAAGTCACTTTCAATCTGATCAAATTAGTGGTCACATATTAGTTGAGAGATTTCTGTCTTAAACCTTCTAGGCTGTAAAAGCAAAAGGGAAAACCTAGTAAAATCTTAAAGGAATTTTTTTTTTTTTTCTTATTCTATCCTGGTCTTTGCAGGATTGTTTTCCACTTGAAAAGCAAAGCAGTTCCTCTGTAGTAAGTATATAATGCTCCCACTCTCATTTTTCGTAAAGTCACGAAGGAAAAAGGCTTCAGAATTGGTCTATTCCGCCCCCACTGTCGGCTTACCTAAGGCAGATTTTTAAATACATAGTCTTTCAAATAAGAAGTGGTTGGTTTACATCTTATACATGCAATATTCTGGCAAAATGGGCAGTATCCAGTTTCATATTTGCTTCACACTTTGCATATATTACCAGAGGTAACTTGTTAATGTGTGATAGAAGCTGAGAAGATAACTTTAAGTGCTACATGGGCTGCCGTTGACTGACGTCTTAACTGGGTGGGCAAATTTTAAGTAGTTGGGATGTCAGTGCAGACACATCAAGTGGCAGAATAGTAAATCTGTTTTGGCTTGCCAATCTTCCGATTTGGTTTGCAGATCCCTGGGTCAGCAGATATGTCACCCAGGTGTGTACCCACGTTAAGCCTTTTCAACTGTGCATTCAAAAGTAGATAAATTTTGAAACTTCTAGTTTAATACTTAATCTATATTTCCTTGTAATGTACATATCATTTTGTGGTTCAAATTAAAATTCATACCAAATTGTCCATATAATTTAGTAAATAATTTTATATATATATATTTTTTTGGCCTTTAAAAGCTGCATACATTTTATGTTTGTGCTGCAGGGAGTGTGACTTTAAATGTTACCTTTCTTTTTACATTTTAAGATGCATGTCAACATTCCCATGTTAAGTGAAAATATCCAAACTTTATAATTAGTCAAAAAAACACCTAATGGCCCATTTCCATCCCAAACCTATATAAACGTCACCTGTGAGCTGATCAGGCAAACAACAATAGTCGAACTTCTTGAGTATGTGAATAAATGGTCTAGTGTACATGACCTTGTGTATACTACAATATCACATTTGTAAGGGTACCCTATGATGTAAACAGGTCTGTGAAGAAAATGCTTACTATATCATTCAGTGCAATACTATAAGTTTATTACATGACCTTACTTTTTGATGATAGGCCATCTTTAAGGCATTTATATAGATTACACATCTCAGTGGTTTGTTACATATGATTTTATGGGGGGAGGGTGGAGTACAATTAGTCCTGAAGGTTTACTCCATATTAATTTCATTAGCAGAAGGGCTCTTCAGCTACTGAATGGAACTAATGGTAATCTCTCAAATTTAATATATACTACTTCACAAGTCTGGAACTACTACATTTTCAGGTTGCTACACTGCATTTTCTCTGATAGTTAGATATATATTATATACATTATTTTTTTTAACAAAAAAAACTAGTCCCTTTTTTGTGTTTTTTTTTTTTTTTTTTTGCATTTATAAAAAAAAAAAATCTAAAAATATTGAAAGTTTGCTACATTTGTAAAATGTGAGAGGAATATATTATAAATATATATTTCTAATGTACATTAAGCTACACTTCTGTTCAGGGTTTTTTTCTTAAGGAAAAAAAAATAAATAAATAAAATAAAAAAAACTCCCCAAGGAATCAAAATATTTTTTCAAAAAAATAAAAATAAAAAAAATAATAATAAAAAAAAAAAAATCTGAAAACTGCCTCTTAAAGCGGATACAGTGTCTAATGTTGTACAGAATTGCAAATTAAAGATATAATCTTTATATTAAAATATTGACTTGTAAATGTTACACTATAACAGGTTTTGTTTTACCTTTTTGTTTAACGCAGGTCGATTGGGTGGGAAGGGGAAAATTTTTAGTTTATTTACTGAAAAACAAAATGATAAAATAACTTGATTTTTTTTTGTGTAATTTCTTTTGGAACATTGTGCAATATTTGGCCTAATGGAGTGTTAAGTTTCAGATGTACAGTTTATATTGTTCCAAAGTTTTTTAAGTTTGTATTAAAAGCATGATATTAAGATTGTTGTTTGCTTTCATTTTACTTTTGGATTTGGTAATTTAGGACATAATTTAATCTGTCTGATGTGAAGTTTTAAATTTTGAATTGTCTTTTGTCAAAGCAACAATCAATATAAATTTCTGTAAAATAGAATTCCGGTATAGGGCCTGATTGAGAGATGGACTGTATTGTACAGCTGCAGGGAAGCGGCTGTGCAGTACCATCCAACTAAAATGCAAATGCAGGTGTCTGAAGGAAATGGACACCTCCTGCATGCATCCGTAGATGCTGCCTCGGATTTGCTGCCTTGGCCAGGATGCATAAGCTAAAATTCTCTCAGCCTGGCCATCTGAACTGTGCAGCTGGGTTCAGGAAGTCTGACGACACAGACCCTGAGCTCTGTTCTTGTGTCCGCCCCCCAAAACAGTGCAGGATGTCAGTCCTGCTGTGTTTAAGGGGGGACCGATAATGTAGGACCCATTTTGCA